>CM062294.1:399753340-400953340 GCA_031216915.1 Pictodentalium vernedei
AAAAGAGGTGGACATTTCAGTTTTGTAGGCGAAAATCAGGGCAACGCAGTGCAAGCGTCGGTTTTTTTTTCATCATAGATGGGAGGGAGGGGCGTCATCCCCCATTTCCACCCCTGCGGCGTGCATCAAGCACTATTTGTGCATCGAGCTCTACCGTTCCCAAAGAAGGCATTTTTAAACGTTAGTTAGTTAATTCATCTAGGAATAAAATGTCGACCCCACCATCAAAACCAAATAAACCAAAGTCTTCTCTACCGTAACAAGTCACACACACATTTATGACTAACATGTTGATGTGAATAAGGTTATTGGTGGGTGGTTTTACCCTTTGAACTCGTAAGACCGACTTTCGGTTAAAGGCATACTTTCGTCGAATTTTTGTCTCATTATAGGTCTATACACGGGGCATTAATGATAAAATAATTGCAGTCTGCAGCCAGACGCCTGCAGACTGCAGTTATTATTTTATCTCTCCAACCCCTGTATTTTGATATTTGACTGACCCATCTCATTATAAGTGTACACAAAGGCGATACCATTCCAGGAATCGAGGGTTCAAAGGGTTAATAATCGATTGAAGTTAGTTTATTTATATTAACGCTTTTTCATACTAAGTTTGTTTTATTTTTGTTTCCAGGCGTTAAAGTAATGGCGATACAAATGATCTTTAGAGAGCCCATCACACTAAAGGTAAGCCATCTGTTCCATCTTTTAACATTAGCCAAACAAAGCCAGTTTTTCGAAATACTCGCTACTGAAATTGAAACCTCGCGGAATTCGGATTATAGCACCCCCCTCCCCTCGCCACCTCCACCGGGAACCCATGGCGGTGAAGCAGTTTATTACGGCGGTAGAAATTTTGCTGGTATAATTGGAAACGATAACAATAACGGGTTGGAGGTCCTCAAACGTAGGCAACATTACGATAAACATGCTGTGAATGACGGGTTAACGTTGACTTCTCTTTCATAAACGACCCCTCATTTTCCCCTTTTCATCATTCTCTTTCCAACTTTACTGTTCAGGAGGCATCAGGAAGTCAGCCAATCTGGCTATGTTGCCTCCTTACAATGTGCATGTTGTTTATTACATTGTAAAAAACGCAAGATACCATTGTTAATATTTGTGCACCATTATATCTTAGCTTTGTAACATGTATATTGTTAAATAAAAGAATTCATTTATTCAGACACCTAATGTGATCGCGGGGTATGCTCTGAACACAAAGGTGGACAGACCATTTCCATCGCATTACGACCGAGTGGAAATTCTCCCGCTTTTATCTTCAGAACTCTAAAGAAACTAGCTTTGAAAAACGAAATGAGAGAACAATAAATCTCGGATGCATCACGGTTAGTTTTTCTTGTCTGAATTTTGTAATATTTTCTTAACGAAATATCGCCCCACCGGTTTAAATGTGTCGCGATCTGATCAAGAAAAGGGTCACTTTATGATCACAAAACTGTAATGCTGAAAATTGTCGAAGCAGAGATGCTTTCCGAATTAAGAAGTAGGGGTCCGGCCCGCGTCGCGTGTCGGCCATCGCTGCGAGTTGAGCTCTCGTTTGGAAGGTGCACCCAACGCGCTGCGATGGCCAATGTGAGATGCGTCATTGATAGAAAATTTATTCGACGGTATAAGCGTTTACAGTGTACAATACAGTACACGATGGTAAATATAACAAGTATCCTTAACTGCTGGGAGATACCATCGCCATATTGGCTGTCCACCTGACAACTCCCCAGAAAATGGATAATGAGAAATATATGTATATATATTTACAGACCATATGAAACTCATTAGGTTTATGTGAGGTTATTTACAAACATACACTTCCCCGTGGGAACCTCGGGAAGTGAAGCAGTGCTTGTTCACCGAGGTAAACAGGCTCTGTTTTACTGGTAAAATAGGACCCAGTCACCAATGCGTGGGAGGTGCAAATCCTCTCTAAAATGGGGCAATGTGGGTTATTATTACCACAAACTCTATAAGTTATTAGTCGATTAACATAAGTTTGGAGGCCCGTTAAAACTGCATAATTTCAGTGACGTCATTCGACGGAGCCGGGCCGCGGGCGATAATGGTATAAATAGCCATTAGCGGCCCGCGGCCGGCTATTTTAGATTCCATGGGCTAATGAATTACACCCATTCGGATGACGTCCTGTGTATTTCTGAACTGAATTCGAAGCACGATCGAAACAGAAATATCGAAACGACTTTAGTGATTATTTCTGTGTTGCAGCAATTCCCTCGTGCGGTTAGCTGTAACAGGGAGTGGTAATAATAGTAATAACATGATTGTTGTCAGGCATCATGATTCATTAGCGGTCCTGCAGCAATGATGAATAGCCCTTGGGGCTTATTAACGGCCTTCGACTTCGTCGCGGGCCTTTAATAAACCCTCGGGCTGTTCATCATTGCTGCAGGGCCGCTAATGAACCATAATGCCCTCCAAAAATCATGTTATTGTTATATTAACGCTCATCCCTGGTCTTGAGTTGATACTCATGTTGTGATCATGATTAGCAATTGTGCAAAAATATGTGACCTTAAACATAAATGAATAAATGAATAAATAATTAAATCAATAAATAAATATTCCTCCGATCCGATTTTTGTGAAAGAATTTTCTTGAATCTGTTGGTAGATTCGATTCTAGAATCGATTCGAAGTCAAATTTCCCGATTCGCAAACACTGAAAATGATACCAAAGTACGAGAGAATGTGTTTCTTGACGAAACCATTTTTATGTAGCAAGCAACTTATTGCTATCCCCCGTTCTAGAGCTGAAACGGTTAACCGATTAATCAGAGATCAACATCTTGATCGATCCAAAAACTGGGGACGCGGTGGCATTGCGATAACCGGTTCTCATCAGATCACCGAAGTTAAGCAACGTCGAGCCTGGTTAATCACTGGATGGGTGACCGTCTGGTCGATCAATTCGGACTCCCGCGTTGTGTCCTTGGGCAAGGCACTTAACCCCGATTGTCCACATGGGGGAACGATGACGCCGTGTACTAAGCCGTACTGCACGTCGATGGTACGCGTGTCTTCAACCAATCTAACCCTGCCTGTTCTGCAATGCGGAGTTAGGATGTTGGGGAGCTGGCAGCTTGGTGGTTCTCTCCGGGTACTCCGGCTTCCTCCACCCGTAAAACTGTCACGGTCATGATTAGCCATTGTGCATAAGCATATGACCATAAGCACAAATAAATAAATAAATAAATAAATAAATAAATAAATAAATAAATAATCCCAAAAGTAATTGATCGATTAACCAAGCAGACATTGTCACTGACTCACATCAATTATATGAGACAGAGTAAAGCATGCAAGTTACTTGCTGACATACTTGTTTACTTGCATGATCATCCTACTTTATCAGTAGCTGGAAATGGTCACGCTTAACCATTTACCCATTGCTGGTAGCAGACGATACTTACAAAATAAATTTATGAATTACCAAAAATTTTCAAATTTTGTCTCATATACTTAGCTTATGACTCCTCGTTGGAACGAGCTCAACGTGCTCGTTCCAATGAGAGATCATAAGCTCTGTATTTGAGACAAAAATTGAAAACATAATAAATTTGGAGATTTTTGTATATAGGCCTAGTCGGTTTTGTTTGTTACGTTGGGAAAAATGGTTCATGCTGTAATCATCAACGGTATGGCAATTCAGATATCTATTTGAACAAGTGATTAATCGGTTAACCAAGGTTAATCCACGTGATTAATCGATCAAACACCCCCCCCCCCCAAAAAAAAAAACCCTTAACTGTTTCAGCTCTACCCCATTCTTTTGTAATGTTAAAATGTTCCAAACAGTGTTTCAAGTAATGAGATCAGATCTGCTTTATCTAGGATTTTGGTAACACCACAACTTTCGAAACTATCACTACAATATGCTGAAATGTTGGAAATATAATTAGACGGCATTATATTTTCTGTTCCCCGGTGGGAACTGTGGGGAGTGGAGCAGTATATACTTACTGCTAAAATAGGACCTCAGTAACCAATGCTTGGCCGAAGTCATCTAAAACCCTTTAAAGTGGCCAGCATACACACACTAAAAACTAAAGAGTTAAAACTGACATTTTCAAGGTGTTAAACTCATTCTAACTCTTAGGGTTTGATTTTAAGCACTTAGACATTACAATAGTAATCAATCATGAATGGATGGCACTTCCCATGTGTCTAGCATTGGTGGTTCTTCCAGAATCGTCCATAATTTGATTTGCGCTTGGTGGGTACATAATTAAAAGGACACAACGCAGATGACGCGGATCAGGCTCGAGAGTTCGAGCCTGATCCGCGTCATCTGCGTTGTTTCTTTTTAAGTGTCGCGACATTACACTTGTCAAGTGGTATTATTGTCAACACCTGTCAAGTTCTGGGATATCTACACTTGAACAAAGTGCTAGTTCAGCACTTAGTAAGTGTTAAATACAGCACTTCAAGTGTAGTTTTTAACACTTTAGTTTTTAGCGTGTACTGGTAAAATAGGCTCAGTCAGCAGTGGGTAGGGTGAAAGTCCTCTAAATGGGCAACATGGGTATAAACGATCGACTAAACTTTACTTTATTTCCACGTTATGGTCACGATTAGCCATTGTGTAGAAATGGTACCTTAACCCTTTGTACGCTGAGGGTATATTCCATGTCAGTTCAAAGTCAACAGCTAGTAGAGTCTATATTTGTTACTTGGGGAAGACGGATCATAAACGTGAACTGTGCAGTGTTTCAAAGTAAATTGCTGACAAATAAAACGGCAAAGTTGAAAGCCGTTGGTAAGGGCAACATCTTCAACGGAAATGGACAAAAATGTAGAAGTTACCCCAAACAAGCATACCAAGTTTCAAACCAATCCATTCATAAATGCACCCTGCAGAGCGCGCCGAAGAAAAAAGTTGATGCAAAAACGGCAAAGTTCAAAGATCATTGCTAACAGCAGCTTTTTTTTTTATTTTGCGGAAAACCGAAAAAAAGAACAGCAAGGCCCTACCAAACCGACCGAACCGTTTTAATCCTTTACCCAACGTAACGGCCAAAATCTGCCAGCGCTATTCTAAAAAATCTCCAATTAATTTTCATTATTTTTTTCATTTTTTTGTCTCAAAAACATAGGTTATGACCCTCGTTGGAACAAGCTCGACGAGCTCGTTCCAATGAAGGGTATAACCTATGTTTTGAGACAAAAAATGAACAAAAATAGTTATTCAAGAATTCGTTTGGCAAGTGTCGTCTGCGCTTCGTGTTAGGTAAAGGGTTAAATACCACACGTGTTCAAAGGATTAATATTGCAGCGTGCAATTTCGGTCATCAGATTACTGAAGCCTGAGGACATGCATTTTATCTGAACTCTCCATGGGAGCCCCGGAAAGTGAAACTCTTTTTTACTGTAGTAAACGTTTTTACTGTAGTAAACAAGCTGTTTTACTGGTAAAATAGGACCCCAATCCCCAATGCTTGGGGGTGGAATTCTTCTAAAGTGGGCCTCGTGTGTATAAACGATTGGCTGGACTTGACTTTATATCCAATGTTGCTGTCAAGATAAGTCATTGTGCAGAGGCATGTGACCTTAAACACCAATAAATTTTATCTGAACGGTTGAGGGGAAGTTGTTTTATGTATGTCAAACATGGAGTCTAAACTTCATTTTTAGGGTTGATCGCTCTGCAAGACGAGGAACCGTAAATATTTGTTCTCTCCTTGGTGCAAAGTTTGAACTAGTCAACACAGTGGGACAATAGTCAAAGGTCAAATGCAGTTATGTTCGGTAATTGCGTTGTCTCTCGATCGATCGTTGTGCAACACAATGTCCACCAAATTCCAGTTAACCAACGAGTACCCAGCAAACTCCATGTCTGAGGAAATGCTGGAGGGGTGAGACACCCATTCACACCCATCACCCCCCCCCCCCCCCTTGGGATTTACAGCTTTGATTCGGGGGGTCCGTTTTTTCGAGTTGTTCTGGTCGGATTCGTACCGTGCAATGCTCAGCAATTACCTGACGACTTTCTTGCGAAGCCCATGTTTGAGAAATATTGGAGGGGAGACATCCCTTCATTTATTTGTTGGAATTTAACAATCCCTTCGACACCCAGGGTCACCTCGCGTCGGACACTTTTAAGGACGGAGGAAGTCGGAGTACCCGGAGAGAACCACCGGACAACGGCGAGTAACTGCCAGACTCTCAAGCGTATTTACTCTGCACAAGCACGGTTAGCATTATCGACGTGCAGTACACCTTAGTACTCAGCGCCACTGTATCCTAGACATCCCTTCAACCCCCTGGATTGACGACCATGATTCAGTGGCCCGATCTTTCGAGTAGTTCTGGTCGGATTTTGGAAATTTAGATATATGAATCTTCTCTCCTTTGAAGCACCGAACTTCAGTTATATAGACTGCCACAAAAAACTTGTTCATGGTCGATGCACCCCCCCCCCCCCCTCCCCCTCCAAGTGTATCGTCATTTGTATCCATGATGGTTACAAACATGTTTGTACCGACACCCGTTAATTCCACAGTATGTAAATCCCCGTTCCAGCTGAAATAATTTCATGATATACACAGAACGACTCACGCGTGTGAATGGGTTAATCGATATGGCACGAGTGCCAGCGCGTTAGAATATAACGAGAGGCCTCTCGTTTTATCCTTCCGCGCTGGCACTCGTGCCATATCGATTAACCCATTCACTCGCGTGTGTCGTTCTGTGGTTATTACACGCCTTTTCGTCTATAAAAACATTATTAGAAGGACACTAAGCAATTTATTTGGCAGCTATCAACAAAAAGAACACATTTTATCGCCAACCAAATTTGCGAGGGGAACTCATGTTACTATCCTTTCACCTGAGTTCCAATGTGTTCTATATGTGCCTACTGGTACATAGAACACATTGGATCTCAGGGGACGATGTTTTGGCTATCACAAGCGATTCAAATTGTAAATAAGGTGCGCGATTTGTAGAAAATTCCAGTGAAGTTTCGCTTCTACTTAAAAATAGACCGTCAACGATTTCAGTTACACACATATGTGCGGAACAGATTTTTATTTACCACACAGCTTAGTGTTGCTGTAGATGGGGATTACATAGAACAGGCGTGTAATAAAAGAAAATTTTACACTTCTCCTTTAATAGTTCCAAACCGTGGCATTTCTTGGAAAGCGCAGGTACATTTCAAAAATGGTCAAGATTTGTGATTATCAGCAGGGTATTTACCCCCACAACTGTTGGAATTGCAAGTAAGATTCTCATGGGAATCCTAGAAAGTTGAGACTCGCTTGATTCTGTGCCCAGCTTCATGAGGCTTTTATTTCAATAGATAATTCATGAATGTCCGAAATTTAAACTTTCCCATCCGATCCCGACCCCCCCCCCCCCCCCAAAAAAAAAACAAAAACAAAAAAAAAAACAAAAACAAAAACAAAAACCGCCAACGCCACCGTAAGAGGTAAGTGTCTATATTAGACAAACATGCTGAAATGAATTGTTAATAGTTAAACCCAATGGAAGCTCCAGGAAGTGAAGCAGTGCTTGCTTACTGTAGTAAAGAAGCTTTGTTTCATTGGTAAAATACGGCCCTGTCCCTTATGTTTGGGGTGGGAGTCCTCTAAAATGGGCAACATTGGTATAAACGATTTGCTGGACTTGAAAAATTCATGTTGCGGTCTCGATTAACCATTCTCCAGAAATGTGTGCCCTTACTAACAGGCAAATGCGCTGGAAGCGTAGGTGCGGTAGCTGCCCCCACCTTGTCACGAGGCTAGGAGCCGGAAGTGTGGGTGTGGTAGCTGCCCCCATCCCTGCCATGAGGCCCGGGGCAACGCGCGCCCCTTTTTGCTAGAAGTGCGCTATTGGGAAAACATCATTACTTTCAAAGAATTGTAACTCAGAAACTCTCAAATATTACGTTCTAACTCATTTAACGTGTATCAATGCCAGTTGGGATGAGAAGGGGGGGGGGGGGGGGGTAGATATCGTGTATATTGACGGGGTTCAGTCAATGATCAAACAAATAGGCTATACAATCGGAGATGTGATTTTTAAAGCTATATATCGTTTCTTGGGTGAAACAATGTGTCATCTGCAATACTGAAGCACCATGACCTCCCTTTTTATGGCCGTCACACACACAGTCGGCCATAAAAAGGGAGGTCTGTAGTGCCCGATTCGGGATGGTCGAATTTCGAAGTGATAATTTTATAACAAGCTGCAACACTGCTACTACATGTATATATTATTCACTAATACATTTCCAAGAATTCTTGGAGCAGGGGCGTAGCTAGGATTTCCTATTTGGGGGACATCATTTTCGAGGGATGCTAGGTCAATATATACCACAGGCATATCCGAAGGCCGTAGGCCTGAAGAGAGGGTGGGCATGGCCCTCCCATTGGTGGGGGTTCGGGTGGTTCCCCCGAACCCCTACCAATGGGAGGGCCTTACCCACACACCTCAGGCCTACAGTCGCCCCTTCCTATTGGTGGTGCTAGGGACTGCCCCGAGAAAATTTCGGAAATTCAGTGCATTGCGAGTGAATCTGGGGCCCTTTGGAGCTTTAATTATCCCATTTTGAGGGGGGGGGGGGGGCACTACAATTTTTATTTATTTTTTTGTGGGGGGGGGGGGGGGGGGGGTGCTGACTAATATTCCATCTACATCAAGACATGCCTTTCAAACGCGTACCAAGATGTAGCTGTGTTATATTAGTCACAAGAGAGACTTGTGCCATCGCAGTCGAGACAAATCAGGTTTAATACATTACCCCCCTCGGCCCCAAGAAAAAAGAGGTCATCATCGCGACGCCCCTGTGTGGAGGTTACGTTATATTCCTAATTCCGCTCGTGGTTACAACCTCAAATCTGGCAAAACATGGAACTCCTTTAACCCTTTACCCAACGTACATGATATTAATTTATTTCTTCAATTACATGTTTTTAAATTTTTCCCAAAAAATCAGCAAAACTATATCACGTGACCCCCTCATTGCAACGAGCTTGACAAGCTGATGGGGGGGGGGGGGGGGGAGGGGGTCACATGATATGGTTTTGTTGAAATTTTTTCGAAAATATTTATTTTGTTTTGCTGGAGTAGACCCTTGGTGGTTGGGAAGCGATCTTTGCGTCATTTAATAAAATCTTCATTTCGCTGAGTTGCTTTTCCGAGCTGCTGGCAGTAATCATTAATTTGGTATTCGTGGTGTTTTTGTCGTTTAGCTCCTGCTACCCCATGGCAGTCGTTCCTTTCGTCCCCAATATCCACCGCCACAACCTGCGTTGGCAAGTTATTGACTTTTGGGGTAGCGTTCAGCACCGAAGTATTGTGATCATAAAAGTGTTAATTTTTTCGATCAGATCGCGATCCGGTTGTGATACATTTAAAGCGGTGGCGCGACATTTCATAAAATATTGAAAAATTAAAGTGTAAAAAAATACAAACCCAAAAACTAGTGTTTCAAAAGCTAGTTTTTAGTGCTGTGGGGGTTAAAAACATATTAATTCCATCGTATCACGACTCAGTCGCAATCCGGCCGAAATGTTCTGTCCACTCGTGTTCACGCGTTGTATATCACTATATTGCGTCCGCAACACATGTATGAAGTCAAGTTTTGCCCATTGTTCATAGTATGGTTATCGTAATGTGTCCTACCTTTTGGGACCTCCAACCCGGTTATTTGTTACCGCTCCGAAATGTTCCGTAAATGTCTGTAACCGACTGTTCCACTGCCGTAGGTTCCCGGTGGATTGGGGGGGGGGGGAGGGGGGGGGGGGGGTTACTAGGACTATAGTTTGACCTCCACACTCACAAACTTTCCAGTCGTGAATTTTTTCTTCACGATTAGCAGGAGCTGAAGGACAAAAATACCACGAATACCAAATTAATGATTTGCGACACTTTGCCAGCAGTCCGGAAAAGCAACTCGGCGAAATGAAGATTTTATTAAATGACGCAAAGATCGCTTCCCAGCCACCAAGGGTCTACTCCAGCAAAGAAAATTAACCAATTTTCTTCTGATAAAAGAGGTGGACATTTCAGTTTTGTAGGCGAAAATCAGGGCAACGCAGTGCAAGCGTCGGTTTTTTTTTCATCATAGATGGGAGGGAGGGGCGTCATCCCCCATTTCCACCCCTGCGGCGTGCATCAAGCACTATTTGTGCATCGAGCTCTACCGTTCCCAAAGAAGGCATTTTTAAACGTTAGTTAATTCATCTAGGAATAAAATGTCGACCCCACCATCAAAACCAAATAAACCAAAGTCTTCTCTACCGTAACAAGTCACACACACATTTATGACTAACATGTTGATGTGAATAAGGTTATTGGTGAGTGGTTTTACCCTTTGAACTCGTAAGACCGACTTTCGGTTAAAGGCATAATTTCGTCGAATTTTTGTCTCATTATAGGTCTATACACGGGGCATTAATGATAAAATAATTGCAGTCTGCAGCCAGACGCCTGCAGACTGCAGTTATTATTTTATCTCTCCCACCCCCTGTATATTGATATTTGACTGACCCATCTCATAAGTGTACACAAAGGCGATACCATTCCAGGAATCGAGGGTTCAAAGGGTTAATAATCGATTTGAAGTTAGTTTATTTATATTAACGCTTTTTCATACTAAGTTTGTTTTATTTTTGTTTCCAGGCGTAAAAGTAATGGCGATACAAATGATCTTTAGAGAGCCCATCACACTAAAGGTAAGTCATCTGTTCCATCTTTTAACATTAGCCAAAACAAAGCCAGTTTTTCGAAATACTCACTAACTGAAATTGAAACCTCGCGGAATTCGGATTATAGCACCCCCCCCCCTCCCCCACCTCCACCGGGAACCCATGGCGGTGAAGCAGTTTATTATGGCGGAAGAAATTTTGCTGCTATAATTGGAAACGATAACAATAACGGGTTGGAGGTCCTCAAACGTAGGCAACATTACGATAAACATGCTGTGAATGATGGGTTAACCTTGGCTTCTCTCTCATAAACGACCCCTCATTTTCCCCTTTTCATCATTCTCTTTCCAACTTTACTCTTCAGGAGGCATCAGGAAAACAGCCAATCTGGCTATGTTGCCTCCTTACAATGTGCATGTTGTTTATTATACTCTCCAAAAAAAGAAAGTGTACATGCTAAAAAATAACACTAAAAAAAGATATATATCATTTTCATTCATGGAAATTTTATTCAATCACAGATGAATCAATTTGTGATCAACACGAGAAATTGCATTACGCTACGATGAATACTCTTGGTGCCATGGAGAGTCAAAGACACTAAGGGTCAAACACAAAAGTCACACACTCAATATCTGGTATGACCTCCGTCTGCATCAACTACTGCTGTGCATCTACGCCTCATGGAAGCGAACAAGTTAGCATGGAAGTGTTGTGGGATGTTGTTCCATATTCTGATAAGCTGTCTTTGGAGTTCCACAAGCGTTGACGGTGCATGGGGAAGCCGGCGTAGCTGACGTTTCATTTCGTCCCATACGTGCTCAATGTGTGAGATATCGGGCGAATTTGCGGGCCAGGGAAGAACATCCACTTGTTGTTGCTGCAGATACTGTTGAACAACACGAGCTTCGTGGTGTCGAGCGTTGTCCTGCTGTAGAATGACTCCGGGGCCGTGACGTTGCAGAAATGGGACAACAACAGGTGTAAGCATTTCATCACGATATCTGGCTGCATTGAGATTGCCATCAATAATGACCAGCTCAGTTCTGTTACGGGCAGTGATGCCACCTCACACCATGAGAGACCCTCCCCCATAACGGTTTCGCTCCACGACACATGGATCTGCGTAGCGTTCGTTTCGACGTCTGTACACTCTCTGGCGGCCATCTGATGACGAAAGATGGAAACGACATTCATCTGTGAATAAAACACGTCGCCACCAGTGTAAGGGATGCCTGAGATGTTGTCTACACCACTGCAGTCGAGCACGACGATGACGTAACGTCAAAATCGGACGGATTGCAGGTCTTCGAGGACGTAAGCCGTATTCTCTAGGCCGGTTGATTACTGTTTGAGGATGTATCCGTCTCAGGTTAGGGATGTTCCTGGCTGTTGTCGTTGCCGTTTGTTGCCGGTTCCGGAGATGGACGACACGGATATACCGATCTTGTGCAGGGGTGGTAACTCGGGGTCTCCCGGAGCGGGGTCGGTCTCGAACGTCATCATGTTGTGCATGTCGATGGACTAGCCTGTCTACAGTGTTACGGTGGCAGTTCAAATGCTGGGCCACCTCTCTGTGTGTTCTGCCAGCTCTAATCATACCCAGGGCAAGGAGACGTTGATTCATTGTCAATCTTGGCATGCTAATGTGGAGTCGTTTTAACAGCAGCGCAAGTTTGAATGTGAACGATAGGAAGGCCTTATTTTAGTGTTTAAATACCCAAGGATTCACACTGCTGCATGAATTTTCAGACTCTCCACGTGCAAAACATGCCTTTTCACAAACGTGCAGCACGTCATTTAACATTAATGCAATTTTAACGGGGAAAGCTGTTTTTGTGTTTAATATAACTTATTCATGAACAGGTTAACACTCTTTACACCTACGAAATTATTTTTGTGGAATTTGATCAATTTCTGCAATGCACACTTTCTTTTTTGGGCGAGTATATACATTGTGAAAAACGCAAGATACCATTGTTAATATTTGTGCACCATTATATCTTAGCTTTGTAACATGTATATTGTTAAATAAAAGAATTCATTTATTCAGACACCTAATGTGATCGCGGGGTATGCTCTGAACACAAAGGTGGACAGACCATTTCCATCGGATTACGACCGAGTGGAAATTCTCCCGCTTTTATCTTCCAGAACTCTGAAGAAACTAGCGTTGAAAAACGAAATGAGAGAACAATAAATCTCGGATGCATCACGGTTAGTTTTTCTTGTCTGACTTTTGTAATATTTTCTTAAACGAAATATCGCCCCACTGGTTTAAATGTGTCGCGATCACATCGCGATCTGATCAAGAAAAGGGTCACTTTTATGATCACAAAACTGTAATGCAGAAAATTGTCGAAGCCAGAGATGCTTTCCGAAATAAAGAAGTAGGGGTCCGACCCGCGTCGCATGTCGGCCATCGCTGCGAGTTGAGCTCTCGTTTGGAAGGTGCACCCAACGCGCTGCGATGGCCAATATGAGATGCGTCATTGATAGATAATTTATTCGACGGTATAAGCGTTTACAGTATACAATACAGTACACGATGGTAAATATAACAGGTATCCTTTACTGCTGGGAGATACCATCGCCATATTGGCTGTCCACCTGTCAACTCCCCACAAAATGGATAATGAGAAATATATATATATATATGTATGTACAGACTATATGAAACTCATTAGGTTTATGTGAGGTTATTTACAACCATACACTTCCCCGCGGAAACCCCGGGAAGTGAAGCAGTGCTTGTTCACCGAGGTAAACAGGCTCTGTTTTACTGGTAAAATAGGACCCAGTCACCAATGCTTGGGAGGTGCAAACCCTCTCTAAAATGGGCAATATGGGTTATTATTACCACAAACTCTATAAGTTATTAGTCGATTAACATAAGTTTGGAGGCCCGTTAAAACTCCATAATTTCAGTGACGTCATTCGACGGAGCTGGGCCGCGGGCGATAATGGTATAAATAGTCATTAGCGGCCCGCGACACGGCTATTTTTAGATTCCATGGTCTAATGAATTACTCCCATTCGGATGACGTCCCTTTGTATTTCTGAACAGAAGTCGAACGCACGATCAAAACAGAAATATCGAAACGACTTTAGTGATTATTTCTGTGCTGTAGCAATTCCCTCGTGCGATCAGCTGTAACAGGGGGTGGTAATAATAGTAATAACATGATTGTTGTCAGGCATCATGATTCATTAGCGGCCCTGCAGCAATGATGAACAACCCTTGGGCTAATAAATCCTCGGGCTGTTCATCATTGCTGCAGGGCCGCAAAGAACCATAATGCCCACCAAAATCATGTTATTGTTATATTAACGCTCACCCCTGGTCTTGAGTTGATACTCATGATGTGGCCATGATTAGCAATTGTGCAAAAATATGTGGCCTTAAACAATAAACAAATACATAAATATTCCTCCGATTCGATTTTTGTGAAAGAATTTTCTTGAATCTGTTGGTAGATTCGATTCTAGAATCGATTCAAAGTCAAATTTCCCGATTCTCAAACACTGAAAATGATACCAAAGTACGAGAGAATGTGTTTCTTGGCGAAACCATTTTTATGTAGCAAGCAACTTATTGCTATCCCCCGTTCTTGAGCTTAAACGGTTAACGGATTAATCGATTAATTGGAGATCAACATCTTGATCGATCCAAAAAGTGGAGACGCGATGGCATTGCGTTAACCGGTTCTCTTCAGATCACCGAAGTTAAGCAACGTCGAGCCCGGTTAATCATTGGATGTGTGACCGTCTGAGCGATCAATTCGGACTCCCGCGTTGTGTCCTTGGGCAAGGCAATTAACCCCGATTGTCCACATGGGGGTACGATGACGCCGTGTACTAAGGCGTACTCCACGTCGATGGTACGCATGTCTTCAACCAATCTAACCCTGCCTTACTACAGTGCGGAGATACGATGTTGGGGAGTTGGCAGCTGCTCGTCGTTGCTCGGTGGTTCTCTCCGGGTACTCCGGCTTCCTCCACCCGTAAAACTGTCACGATCATGATTAGCCATTGTGCATAAGTATATGACCATAAACACAAATAAATAAATAAATAAATAAATAAATAAATAAATAAATAAATAAATAAATAAATAAATAAATAATCCAAAAAGTAATTGATCGATTAACAGTTACTTTTGAACTACTGTATATGGGTTAACAAAGGAACAAACTTGCTCCAAAACAAGCAGACATTGCCACTCTGACTCAGATCAATTATATGAGACAGAGTAAAGCATGCAAGTTACTTGCTGACATACTTGTTTACTTGCATGATCATCCTACTTTATCAGTAGCTGGAAATGGTCATTCTTAACCATTTACCCATTGCGGATAGCAGACGATACTTACAAAATAAATTTATGAATTACCAAAAATGTTCAAATTTTGCCTCAAATACTTAGCTTATGACTCCTCGTTGGAACGAGCTCGTTCCAATGAGAGGTCATAAGCTCTGTATTTGAGACAAAAATTGAAAACATAATAAATTTGGAGATTTTTGTATATACACCTAGTCGGTTTTGTTTGTTACCTTGGGTAAAGTGTTCATGCTGTAAATCATCAACGGTATGGCAATTCAGATATTTCCCTTGTGGGGAGGTAGCGTAATATATCCCTTTTCACAAGATGCATATTTTATCATTTTGCACTTACACACTGCTTCCTTGCATGTGTAGGTTCCCTCAGATAGTAGAACTTATAATGGTCAGGGTTATATATAGAACAGCCTATCAACATTATACGCCTAATAACACCAGATTATAATCTGGTATTTCAATGGATGAAGAAGAAACATGAAATGGTGTATTCTCCTGACCATATGAATGAGGTGATCCATTTGAGGAGGCAATAATAAAGAAAATGCTTTATTATTTCGGGCAAAAAACAAAATGAGGCGAATGACGCTAAACCGAAAATTAATTAACCATGGCCTGAAATAAGATTTCAATATTTGTGCTGTTAGGTTAACTAAATTGACCCTCGGGAATCTATTTCAATCCGGTATGTGTTAACTTCCAAAATCGCTTCCTTCTCCGTGGAAACCTCAGGAAGTGAAGCAGTATTTGTTTACCATGTTAAATAAGCTGTTTTACTGGTAAAATGGGACCAGTCACTAATGCCTAGGGTTGAAGTCCTCTTAACTGGCCAACTTGGCTATAAACGATTGGCTGGACTTGACTTTATGTCCATGTTGCTGTCACTATTAACCATTGTACAGAAATATGGTACTGTTGATTTTTTTTTGAAAAACTGAAAAATTAAAATTTGAAAAAATTGCGTGTTGGATAAAGGGTTAAAACGTGTAGTTGGACAATTTTGCTGTGGGGGTGAGTGGGGTGGGGTGAGGTGGAGTGAGGTTTGGGTGTGGTTAGGTAGGTGGGTGGGTTGTAGGTATTTGGGTTGTGTTGCGGGTGGGAAGGCGTAGGTACTAATAAACTTTCAGTTGTTGGAGATTATGTAGTGGTAGTCGGAATTTTGCCTTCCGTTGCGGGGGGGGGGGGGGGGGGTTGCAAATGGAAATCTCGAGTGGACACCCTCACCCCATGTGAGACCCCTTAGCAACGTCCATGCTTGTTTACAGAAGTAAACGGATAACTGACGTCTTGGGTGCGAGTTACAATGCTGGTAGCCTAAGTACAAACGATTGACCAGACCTAACTATATCTCTGTGTTGTGGTAATATAGCCATAGATGCTGAACTGATCATAAACGCAAAAAAATGAAACTATCACTATTATATGCTGGAATGTTGGAATATAATTAGACGGTATTATGTTTTCTGTTCCCCGGTGGGAACTGTGGGAAGTTGAGTTGTGTATACTTACTGCTAAAATAGGACCTCAGCAACCAATGCTTGGCCGAAGTCATCTAAAGCCCTCTAAAGTGGCCAGCATATATACAGGTATAAACTATTAGCTAAATTGTATGTGGGTCTTCACAATCGTTTGACAGCCAGCCGTATCAATGTCAGTGGTGTAGCTAAGGGTGGCATGGGAGTCCTTATCCCTCCCTAAAAGTTTTGCTCTTCCCCCAACAACCCCCAATGGCCCCATGAAACTCACATAAGAACCATAAAACGGTCTCCAATATAGGGCTCCTACATACGCTATAAATGCCACATATTCGCCCTTGCAACGCTGAATGTTGCAACATTGATTCGTGTGTGTGTGTGTGGGGGGGGGGGGGGGGGTAGTCCTAACTAGAGCCTTCCGATCGCTTCTCACCCACTTCCCGTAAGGCAACGACCGGGTGGAGGGGGGGGGGGGGGGTAGGGGGTAAACTGAGAGAGAATCTCACCACCCCCCTCATTCCATTCATTTGTTATTGGGGGGGGGGGGGGGGGTCGGGGTGATAATAAAAAGCCCGCAGCGTTGTTTCTTTATGGAAAACAACTGGATATTTTGAAAATCATGAAACACGATTCAAGCTTTACAACAGAAGCACAATCTTAAGATCGGTCTATGGATTTCTGGAATCTGGAGGTCCATCAACTGTAAGGTTTCTTGGGCTTAACATTATTCAAAAGAATGAGTTACTTGCCTAGAAGCAACTATCCCGTTACAGCTCAATGGCGTGCAGTGCTCGTTTGAGAAAAAAATTATTCTTCACTTGTAAGTAGTAAATGTATGAAACGACCCACATTGGGGGATCTCATGGGGGATCTCATATGTGACGTCATGTCACGTGGCCCAGTGGCGCCATGTTTGGATGTCATGGTAACCCGCGTGAGCGGCCATCTTGTGACGTGATCTCCGTTGTGATACGTTGTGTGAGTGCGCATGCGCAGCGCGTGTTGTTAGGGTGATACGTGTTTCCGTCATCCTTTTTGTATACTGGGGCCGTCATCTTGGTTTCTATGGTACCACGTGTTTGCTATGTGACCGAAAAACTAACAAGACAGGGGTATGTTCGGAGGGTATGTTCGTTTGATCGGAGTATCACGAATTACCACAATCAACACAATCCCTCCAAATCGCCGAAATTTACTTTATTTCCCCATTTTATCGGTAGATGGTTTGTATATAGTACCGAGAGAGCCCTGTGGGTACGTTCCTTTGGACTAGAGTATACTCCAGTACCGCAGAAGAGCCCATAAACTGGAACAGCTTTGCTTATAAAAACTATATTTAGCTATTCTGGTCTGTTCTTGTTAGTTCTGACCCTATTCCAAGTACTCTTGTTGTTTTATTTATCTAGATCATTTATATAGATTATAACTAACCAATCAGATTGCTTGATTTCCTATAACCTGTATGCAGAGTTATTTCCCTTGTGTATAACAAAAGCATTCCCAAACCCAGTAAGCAATCGAGCAGTTACTGAAAAGTCATTGCTCTAATGACTCAAAACCCATCGAGCAAATGAGCTTTAGAGTAATTGCTCGATCGAGTGATTCGGCATACTGCTCGAATGACACGAAGTCCATCGAGCAAATGCACTATCGAGTAATTGCTCGTTTGAGTGAGTCGCACATACTGCTCGACGACTCATTTCAGAAAAAAGGGATTCCACAAATGGGATTCCAAAAAAGGGATTCCGTAAGTAGGGTTTTTTTCCAAATAAGCCAAAGAGCCAAGAGAGTAATTACTCTATGAGCAATTGCTCGAACGACTCGAGCTCATCGGGCAAATGAGCATTAGAGCAATTGCTCGATAGAGTGACTCGACATACTGCTCGAATGACTTGAAGTTCATCTAGCAAATGGGCTAACGAGCAATTGCTCGTTCGAGTGATTCCTCGAACGACTCTTAGACTCATTTCAGAATAAGGGATTATGGGAAATCAAGCAATCTGATTGGTTAGTTATAATCTATATAAATGATCTAGATAAATGAAACAACAAGAGTACTTGGAATAGTCAGAACTAACAAGAACAGACCGGAATAGCTAAATATAGTTTTTATAAGCAAAGCTGTTCCAGTTGATAGGCTCTTCTACGCTACTGGAGTATATCCTAGTCCAAAGGAACGTACCCACAGGGCTCTCTCGGTACTATTATAAACCATACGGGGCAAATACAAACCCAGACAGGCGAAAACTATTGCATATATAGATAGAAGCAGAAAATTCTGAAAAAATTCGAAATAATACAACTTGTTCGGGTTTATTTGGGTAATTAGATATACTCTAGTTCAATCGAACGCACCCCCTGTGCCCTTTGGTACTATAGCACTACGTGCTACACCGATAAAATGGGGAAATGAAATCAGTTTTTTGTGTGATTTGAAGGGATTGTCAGGTTGTTTGTGGTAATTCTACAAATCGGGAAATTACTCCTATATTCAATCGAACCCCCCCCCCCCCCTACACACACACACACATGGCGCCACTGGGTCACGTGACATGACGTCACATGAGATCACCCATGAGATTCCCCCAATGTGGGTCGTTTCATACATCTCCAACTAATATTGTACAAAAGGATCCACGAACTTGCTCCTTGTGGTGACGTCCTTGTAAGTGGGCAAAATAAGCAAGTTGAAGACTAAACTTTACTTTCCACACTCTGGTCCCGATTTCACCATCGGTGTCGAAGTTTACTTTTAAAACCATTAACTCATTGCATGCTCCATGCATTATATTCCTTTAAGAGTGGAGTTCTAAATTATTTTTGGGATATCAAAATTTGTTCACATATCTTTGCCTTGTTACAATTTATGGGAGAGTACCAATGGGCACTCTTCCATAGATTACAACAAGGTAATTCTAAACAACTTCCCTTCAAATGTGACATGTAGAACATCCAAAGAATATGAAGCCTTTAAGTTTTGGTGCGACACTTCAGAAATTAGTATAAAGCCCCAAAATGGGCTTCCAGCACTCAAACAGTTAAAGGGCATCAATTCTCTCGTGACTACATGCGGCACTTTAACCCTTTAACCCTTTACCCAACATGAAAAGCAGACGACACTTTGCAAAAAAAAAAGTTCTTGAATAACTAATTATTTTCATTTTTTGTCTCAAAAACATAGGTCATGACTCCTCATTGGAACGAGTTCGACGAATAATGAAAATTAATTGGCGATTTTTGAGAATAGCGTTGGCCGCTTTTGACCGTTACGTTGGGTAACGGGTTAACAACGTACAGGATATCAACCATTTATTTATATACGATATCAGCCATTTATTTATTTTAGTTTGTTTGTGTTTGTTTGTGTTTGTTTGCTTATTTGTTTATTTTAAGTTATTATTGAATTTCGAAAAAAATTGAATAAAACCATATGTCACGAGTTCCTTCCAACGAGGATTACATATGGTTTTGTTAAAATTTTTCAAAAAACAATTCTTTTTCAAAAATTTAATTTGTAAATTTCACAGAGGGATGGGTCGATTCGTTAGGTAGAGCATTAAGCACATTTCGGATGTAAATTGAATAATTTTCAAACAGTTATTTTTTAAATTACTTCTTAATAAATTTTCAATCAAATCTGGTCATGGCTGCTTAGCATCAGCCATGACTAGATTTGATGAAAATCCCTATGGGAACCCCGGGAAGTGAAGCAGTGCCCGTTCACTGCGGAAAACAGGCTCTGATCACTGGTAAAATACGGCCCAGTCACCAATGCTTGAGAGGTGCGAACCCTCTCTAAAATGGGCAACGCTCACTCCTGGTCTTGAGTTGATACTCATGTTGTGGTCATGATTAGCCAATGTGAAAATATATGTGACCTTAAAAACCAATATATATATAAATAAATAAATTTGATGAAATTTTAAAAGCTACTTGGCAAGTTTAACAGTTATATAAAGCTAATGTTTGTTTGTTTTTTACAGATGTCATAATCCAGTCACAGCAAAACCACCTGAAAATGAAGAAAGCTCATTGCATGGCTGGTAAGTTCCAATAAACATTTGATATGTATTTCATGTTGAACCCTTGTAGAGATCCGAACCCCAAACAGCATGTTTAGTCAACTCGTGTGTGACCAGGAGCACTGAAAGCAAAAACAAAAGTGCGTGGTATTGGCTGGGGGTAGTCTCAACTTTCGAGATTTTTTTTATGAATAACTTGGCATGCGATGTTGGTAGATATTTACGAGTCGTTGGCTGTACTTTTCTCATTTCTGAGGGATATGTAATGTAATTAATCAGTAACTCGGTTGCATTTTCCGTCACCTACATGGTGAACTTTGACTGAATTCACAAACCATCAAGGGCTTGGCTACAGCCTCACCTCATTCCCCTCCTTCCCCATTGGAACATAAAGGGCAACATCACACACACCATAGTTTTTGTTTTAACGCCTCAATTTGTGTCGACAATGGTCAGAAAGAGGCAGGAGTTGGCAATGCACGAGTTCAAAACTTGACCCCCCCCCCCCCCCATCCTCACCCGTACTCTCGTATGAATCGGATGCATCCTCACTTCTAAAATATAAACCCAGAGAGTTATTTGAGTGGAAATAGAACAGAAAAGAAGCCCAAAGGTCACGCCCTTAAAAATAAGCATAATGCGTCTTTTGATCAAAAACAAGAAGCCACGTCAAAGCGAACGTTTCTCGAGGGATAAAAACATCAACCTCAGTCTGACTAGGTAAGCCAGGAACACAATGCAAAGGTGTTCAGATTTATATTTGTTCAAATCGGGTACCTGGGTTAATATTTGGGCTCCTTATGGAGCCCGAATTTTAACTTAGTGCAATGTGAGGTTCTGGGGGATAGATTCAGGTATGTTCAAATCGAGTGCCTGTTTGAATATTTGGGCTCTCTAAGGGAGCCCAACTTTTAATTTGGTGCAATATGAGAAATAATCTTTAAAAATCTTGAGATCCACTAGTCAGAATTTTTTGATATTTGGTTTTCAGCATCCTTAGGGAAGTCAGATCAAAGTTTGTTCAAATCAAGGCCCTGGGTTAATATGTGGGCTCCCTATTGCTATATGGGGATTAATCTCTAAAAATCTGCTTCTTGAAATACAATCAGAACCTTTCGATACAGAATACAGTATACAGCATTCTTTGATGGTTCAGATTCAGTTTGTTCAAATAAAGCACCTGGGTTGATATTTGTGTCCCCTGTAGGTTGGGGGGGGGGGGGGGCAAATTGGTAATATTCTCAAAATCTTTTTCTCCAGCCCCACCAGTCAGAATTTTTTGATATTTGGTATACAGCATTCTTTGAAAATTCAGATTCAATTTGTTCAAATAAAATACCCGGGTTGATATTTGTGTTCCCTTTTGGGGAGGGGTGGAGTGGGTGCAAATTTTAAAGTGCAAAATTGTTAATATTCTAAAAATCTTTTTCCCCCGGAACCACCAGTCAGAATCTCTTGATATTTTGTATACAACATCCTTCAAGTTTGTTCAAGTCAAGTCCCTAGGTTGATATTTGGACTCCCTACATTTCCTAGATTGTTATTACTGAAAATCTTTGCATTACCTCTGTGGTAGCATTCCAGTACCAGAGAAAAAATATCTGGCATGGACAGCAAAGTTTTAAATAATTAAATAACTTTATTCCTCTGTTAACTAGCTATAAATGGTAATTAAATCCTTCTTTAAACAACTTTGGTCAGGTGAGCGCCTCGAGCACCATGGGGTCCCTTGTTTTTATTGTAGCAAATAAGCTTTAACTGGTAAAATATGACCCAGTCACCAATGTTTAGGGTGGAAGTCCTAGGTAACATGGGGATAACTGATTGACTAAACTTGACTTTCTCTCCATGTTGCGTTCACGATTAACCATTGTGCATCAATATGTGACCTTAAACACCAATAAATAAATATAAAAAAACCACCACCGATCTTGACTAGCCGACGTCTCCGTATTCTATGTGTTAGTATTCTTTGTACATCACAAGCGGAACCCATGACACCCCATGCCTAGCAGACGTCTTAGTATTGTACACTATAAGTTGCAAGCTAGAGCGGTTACTCATTTGTAAGAGAATCGAGTCTTCAATCTCGATGAGCGGTTACTGAGTTGTGTCCTTGGGCAAGAATGGGATGGAATTTCATGTAGATTCGATATAAGTGTCGCAATCTTCAAGTCAATCTGTTTTTGACACTTGCCAACCTTTTGCTGAATTGCAGAAAGGTTGGAAGATGAGAGGGTTTTACTACGGTACGTCAGATGAAGATGAAATGGCATGGGGTGATGTGGACTTGCGGCTTGTGCTTCTACTCACGCAGAATGTTAATTGGTTGGAAGATGAGCGGGTCTGACTGCGGTATGTCAGATAAAGATGAAATGGCGTGGGGTGATGTGAACCTGCGGCTCGTGCTTCTACTAACATAGAATGTTAATTCTTTTCCACGAGGGCCAGCCCGGGACCTGCTTTGTCCATTGACAATACTCTTAGTATGCGACCTTAAGCACCAATAAATAAATAAATAATTGACAATACTCTTGTCGTACTTGAATCCCTTTACTCAGGCTTTATCATAGTGTAGATGCTATAATGACTTTCTGTGTAAAAGCTTTATTCGGCTACATGATATTTTATTGTTTTTATATTTCAATATAATTATTTGACTTCCCAAATCTTGTACTCTGGCTATTAATACTAATTCTTCCTCACTCCTCAGTTGGACAATAGTGGCGTAAACTGCAAAGACACAAAACACGCCGATATTATGCTTGCCTGCTTTTTCCGGGTTAGTAAATTAGTCAGTTTGTTACTTTCTGTGAACTTGGCTTCCTCAACCTTGTAAACTTTCTGACACAATATGATCCTGGCTGTTAAGTGTAGTTTAATCCCAAGAAACAAACCTCTCCATCCCTATCAGGCGTTACCATGGATCGGTCCCATCGGGATTGGTACCTCAAAGAATATTAGAAGTAGATTTTTGTTTCTACTTCCGGATACCAGTGGGGGTTTTTTTGCAACGAGATGTTTTTTTAGCTTCATTGGAAGAGTTCTCACAACACATTGACGGAACATAATCCACTGAGAACACTCCAGCAAAAGACAGTCAAGTTTTCCAGCGAGAAAGAAATACATTTATTCAAGAACACTGTAGCAGGCGCTACACAGATATGTAAATCTCGGACATAAAAAAAACAGTTGAATTGTTTCATTCTTGCTTAATTTTCAAAGAGTAGGGAATACAACATACGACATGATGCACTGTCTTGATTACATTTATTTTATTACAATTATATATGGTGGCAAATTTCATCAAAGAAATCGTCCTTGTGAGTGCAACAAGACACCCTCTACAATGCTGAAGCTTCTTGTGGTCTGAGTCTTGTGGTTCTAGTTCTCGTGGTTCTTGGGGGGGGGGGGGGGGTCTGGAGGTTCTGGTTCTTGTTGGTCTGGTTCTTGTGGTTCTGGTTCTTGTAGTTCTGGTGGCTCTTGTTGTTCTGTTGGTTCCGGTTCTTGTGGTTCTGGTTCTTATGTTTCTTGTGGTTCTTGTGTTTCTTGTGGCTCTGATTCTTGTGGTTTTGGTTCTTATGGTTCTTGTGGTTTTGGTTCCACTTCTGGTTCTTGTGGTTCTGGTTCTATTTCTGGTGGTTCTGGTTCTTGTGTTTCTTGGGTTCTGGTTCTGGTGGTTGGTTCATGGGCTGTGGTTCTTGTGGTTATTGGGTTTTGTGGTTCTAGTTCTTGTGGTTATGGTGGTTATGGTTCTTGTGGTTCTTGTAGTTCTAGTTCTTGTGGTTCTGGTTCTTATGCTGCTTATGTTTTTTGTGGTTATGGTGGTTGTGGTTCCTGTGGTTCTGGTTCTTGTGTTTCGTGTGGTCCTTGTGGTTCTGTTTGTTGTGGTTCTGGTTTTTGTGGTTCTGGTTCGTGAGGTTCTGGTACCTGTGGGTTTTTTTTGGTTATGGTTCTTTTGGTTCCTATGGTTCTCGTAGTTGAGGTACTGGTTCTTGTGGTACTGGTTCTTGTAGTTCTTGTTCTTGTGGTTCTTGTGGTCCTACTTCTTGTGATTCTTGTGTTCTGGTTCTTGTGGTTCTGGAGAATCTGGATCTTGTGGTTCAGGTTCTTGTGATTCTGTTCGTTGTGGTACTTGTAGTTCTGGGTCTTATGGCTCTGCTTCTTGTGTTTCTAGTTGTTCTGATTCTTGTGGTTCTGGCTCATGTTCTTGTGCTTCTGGTTCTTGTGGATCTTGCGGTTCTGGTTCTTGTGCATCTGGTTCCTGTTGTTCTGTTTCGTGGGGTTATGGATCTTGTGGTTCTTGTGGTTCTGGTTTTTGTGGTTCTTGTGGTTCTGCTTCTGTTTCTTGTGGTTCTTGTGGTTCTTGTTGTTCTGGTGGTTCTGGTTCTTGTGGTTCTAGTTCTTGTGGTTATTGTGGTTATTGTGGTTCTTGTGGTTCTGGTTCTTGTATTTCTTGTGGTTCTGGTTCTTGTGGTTCTGGTTCTTGTGGTTCTTGGTTTTCTGTTTCTTCGTGGTTCTAGTTCCTGTGGATCTTGCGGTTCTGGTACTTGTGGCGCTTGTGGTTCTGGGTTTTGTGGGCCTGGTTCTCGTGGTTCTTGGGTTCTGGTTTCCCTGATTCTTCAGTTTTTGTGGTTCTTGGGTTCGTGTGGTTCTGGTTCTGGTGGTTCTGGTTTTATGGTTCAAGTTCTTGTGGTTCATGTGTTTCTGATTCTTGTGGTTCTGGGTCTAGTGGTTCTTGTGGTTCTGGTTCTTGAGGTTATTGTTGTCCTGGTTCGTTTGGTTCATGTGGTTCTTGTGGTTCTGGTATTGTGTTTCTTGTGGTTCTGGTTCTTGTGGTTCATGTGGTTCTGGTTCTCGCAGTTCTGGTTCTTGTGTTTCTTGGGATCTGGTTCTGATGGTTGGTTTATGGGTTGTGGTTCTTGGGGTTTTGTGGTTCTAGTTCTAGGGGTTCTTGTGATTCTGTTTCTTGTGATTCTGCTTCTTGTGGTTCTTGCATTCTATTTCTATTGGTTTTGTTTCTTGTGGTTCTGGTTGTTGTGGTTCTGGTTCTTGTGGATCTGTTACTTGTGTTTTTAGTTCTTGTGGTTCTGGTTCTTGTGTTCTGTTTCTTGGGGTTCTTGTGGTTCTGGTTCTTGTGGCTTCAGGTTCTTGTGTTTCTGGTTCTTGTGGCTCTGATTCTTGTGGTTCTGATTCTTGTGTTTCTTGTGGTACGAGATACGTATAGTACGTTTACTTTTCGTAACAAACAAAATCCGCGAAATGCACTTCTAGAAAATCGCAACATGTAAAATCGTTATCCGGAGTCAATTCGATCATTCACAGTAACGAAATGATAAAACATCGAACACTAACTAATCATTGAGATTCTTGGGTTCTGGTTCTTGTGGTTTGGGTTCTTGTGGATCTGGTACTTGTGGTTCTGGTACTAGTGGTGTTGTGGTTCTGGTTCTTGTGTTTCTTGTGGTTCTGGTTCTTGTGGTTCTGATTCTTATGGTTCTGGTGGCTTTTGTTGTTCTGTTGGTTCTGGTTCTTGTGGTTCTGGTTCTTGTGTTTTTGTGGTTCTGGTTCTTGTGTTAATTGTAGTTCTGGTTCTTATGGTTCTTGTGTATCTGGTTCTGGTTCTTGAGGTTCTGGTTCTTGTGGTTCTGGTTCTTGTGGTTCTTAGGTTCGGGTTCTTGTCGTTCTTGCGTTCAGGTGGTTCTGTTTCGTGTTGTTCTGGAGGTTCTGGTTCTTGTGGTTCTAGTTCTGGGGGTTCTTGTGGTTCTGATTCTTGTGGTTCTGTTTCTAGTGCACCTTGTGGTTCTGGTTCTAATGGTTCTTGTGGTTCTGTTTCTTGTGATTCTGGTTCTTGTGGTTCTTGCCTTCTGGTTCTTGTGGTTTCAGGTTCTTGTGTTTCTTGTGGTTCTGATTCTCGTGGCTCTGGTTCTTGTGTTTCTTGTGGTACTAGATTTGAATAGTACGTTTACTTATAGTAACAAATCAAAATCCTCGAAATGCACTTCTAGAAAATCGCAACATGTAAAATCGTTATCCGGAGTTAATTCCATCATTCAGAGTAACGATATGATGAATCATCGAAAACTGATCATTCCTGCATGAGATTTGATTTGATTCTGGTGGTCCTGGCGGTTCTGGTGTTTGTGGCTCTCGTTCTTGTGGTTATTGTGGTTCTGATTCTTATGCTTCCGGTGGTTCTGGTTCTTGTGTTTCCTCTGGTTCCGGTTCTTGTGGTTCAGGTTCTTTTCGTTCTGGTTCTTGGGTTGTGGTTGTTGTGGTTCTTGTGATCTGGTTGTTGTGGATCTGGTGGTTCTGGTTCCTGTGGTTCTGGTTCTTGTGGCTCTTTTTCTTGAGGTTCTTGTGGTTCTGGTTCTTGTGGTTCTGGTTCTTGTGGTTCTTGGGATCTTGTGGTTCTGGTTCTTGTGGTTCTTTCATTCCGGTCCTTGTGGTTCCTGTGTTCTGGTTCCTGTAGTTCAGATTCTTGTGGTTCTGGTTCTTGTGGTTCTGGTTCTTATGGCTCTGATTCTTGTGGCTCTGATTCTTGTGGTTCTGGTTCTTGTGGTTCTCGTTCTTGTGGCTCTGATTCTTGGGGTTCTGGTTCTTGTGTATAGTACGTTTACTTTTCGTAACAAACACAATCCTCGAAATGCACTTCTAGAAAATCGCAACATGTAAAATCGTTATCAGGAGTCAATTCCATCATTTACAGTAACGAAAAATAATAAAACATCGAACAATAATCATTCCTGCATGAGATCTGATTCCATTCTGGTGGTTCTGGCTCTTGTAGTTCTGGTTCTTGTGGTTCTCGTTCTTCAGGTTATTATGGTGCTGATTCTTGTGCTTCTGGTGGGTCTGGTTCTTGTGTTTCTTGTGGTTCTGGTTCTTGTGGTTATTGGGTTCTGGTTCTTGTGGTTATTGGGTTCTGGTTCTTGTGGTTATTGGGTTCTGGTTGTAGTGGTTCTGGTTCTTGTGGTTCTTGGGTTCTGGTTGTTGTGGTTGTTGTGGTTCATGTGGTTCTGTGTCTTGTGGTTCTCGTTCTTGTGGTTCTGATCTTTCTGCTTCTGGTGGTTCTGGTTCTTGTGTTTCTTATAGTACTGGTTCTTGTGGTTCTGGGTCTTTGGTTCTTGTGGCTCTGATATTTGCGGTTTTTGGGGTTCTGGTTCTTGAGGTTCTGGGGTTCGTGTTCTTGTGGTTCTTGGGTTCTGGTTCTTCTGTTCTGATTGTTGTGGTTCTGGTTCTTGTGATTCTTGGGTTCTGGTTCTTGTGGTTCGGGTTCTTGTGGATCTGGTACTTGTGGTTCTGGTACTTGTGGTTGTTGCGGTTCTGGTTCTTGTGTTTCTTGTTGTTCTGGTTCTTGTGGTTCAGGTTCGTTTGGTTCTGGGGTTCTGGTTGTTGTGGTTCTTGTGTTCTGGTTGTTGTGGTTCTGGTAGTTCTGGTTTCTGTGGTTCTGGTTCTTGTGGTTCTTTTTCTTGAGGTTCTTGTGGTTCTGGTTGTTGTGGTTCTGGTAGTTCTGGTTTCTGTGGTTCTGGTTCTTGTGGTTCTTTTTCTTGAGGTTCTTGTGGTTCTGGTTCTTGTGGTTCTAGTGGTTCTGGTTCTTGTGGTTCTGGCTCTTGTCGTTCTGGTTCTTGTGGTTCTGGTTCTTGTGGCTCTGATTCTTGTGGTTCTGGTTCTTGTGTTTCTTGTGGTACGAGATACGTATAGTACGTTTACTTTTCGTAACAAACAAAATCCTCGAAATGCACTTCTAGAAAATCGCAACATGTAAAATCGTTATCCGGAGTCAATTCCATCATTCACAGTAACGAAATGATAAAACATCGAACACTAACTAATCATTGAGATCCTTGGGTTCTGGTTCTTGTGGTTCGGGTTCTTGTGGATCTGGTACTTGTGGTTCTGGTACTTGTGGTTGTTGTGGTTCTGGTTCTTGTGTTTCTTGTGGTTCTGGTTATTGTGGTTCTGATTCTTATGGTTCATGGCTTCTGGTTTTTGTGCTCCCGGTTCTTGTGGTTTTTGTGCTTCTAGTTCTTGTCGTTCTTGTGGTTCGGGTTCTGGTGGTTCTGTTCCTGTGGTTCTTTTAGTTCTGGTTCTTGTGGTTCTTGTGGTTTTTGTGCTTCTTGTGACTCTTATTCTTGTGGTTCTTGTGGATCTTGTTGTTCTGGTTCTCGTAGTTCTTGGGGTCTGGTGGTTCTGGCTCTTGTGGTTCTGGTCCTTGTGGTTCTGGTGGCTTTTGTGTTTCTGTTGGTTCTGGTTCTTGTGGTTCTGGTTCTTGTGTTTTTGTGGTTCTGGTTCTTGTGTTTCTTGCAGTTCTGGTTCTTTTGGTTCTTGTGCTTCTGGTTCTTGAGGTCCTGGTTTTTGTGGTTCTGGTTCTTGTGGTTCTTGGATTCGGGTTCTTGTCATTCTTGCGTTCACGTGGTTCTGTTTCTTGTTGTTCTGGAGGTTCTGGTTCTTGTGGCTCTGGTTCTGGGGGTTCTTGTGATTCTGATTCTTGTGGTTCTGTTTCTAGTGCATCTTGTGGTTCTGGTTCTAATGGTTCTTGTGGTTCCGTTTCTTGTGATTCTGGTTCTTGTGGTTCTTGCCTTCTGGTTCTTGTGGTTTTGTTTATTGTGGTTCTGCTCCGTGTGGTTCTTGGGGTTCTGGTTCATGTGCTTCTTGGGTTCTGGGTTTTGTGTTTCTTGTGTTTCGGTTCTTGCGGTTCTGGTTCTTGTGGTTCTGGCACGTGTAGTTCTGGTTCTTGTGGTTCTGGCTCTTGTGGTTCTGATTCTTGTGGTTCTGGTTCTTGTGGTTCTGGTTCTTGTGGTTCTGGATCTTGTGGCTCTGATACTTGTGGTTCTGGTTCTTGTGGCTCTTATTCTTGTGGTTCTGGTTCTTGTGTTTCTTGTGGTACGAGATACGTATAGTACGTTTACTTTTCGTAACAAACAAAATCCTCGAAATGCACTTCTAGAAAATCGCAACGTGTAAAATCGTAATCCGGAGTTAATTCCATCATTCATAGTAACGAAATGATAAAACATCGTAAACTGATCATTGCTGCATGAGATTTGATTTGATTCTGGTGTTTCTGGCTCTTTTGGTTTACGTGGTTTTGGTTCTTGTGGGTCCTTTTCTTGTGGTTATTGTTCTGATTCTTGTGCTTCTGGTGGTTCTGGTTCTTGTATTTCTTGTGGTTCTGGTTCTTGTTGTTCAGGTTCGTTTGATGCTGGTTCTTGTAGTTCTTGGGTTCTGGTTCTTGTGGTTCTTCTGTTCTGGTTGCTGTGGTTCTGATGGTTCTGGTTCCTGTGGTTCTTGTGGTTCTGGTTCTTGTGGTTGTGGTTCTTGTGGTTCTTGGGATCTGGTGATTGTGGTTCTTTTGGTTGTTGGGTTCTGGATCTTGCGGTTCTTGTGGTTCTGCTTCTTGTGGTTCTTGGGTTCTGGGTCTTGTACTTCTGGTTCTTGTGGTTCTGGTGGTTCTGGTTCCTGTGGTTATTGTGGTTCTTTTAGTTGTTATTCTTGTGGTTCTTGTTCTTGTAGTTATTGTTCTTATTCTTGTGCTTCTGGTGGTTCTGGTTCTTGTGTTTCTTGTGGTTCTGGTTCTTGTGGTTCAGGTTGTTTTGATGCTGGTTCTTGGGTTCTGGTTCTTGTGGTTTTTCTGTTCTGGTTGTTGTGGTTCTGGTGGTTCTGGTTCCTGTGGTTTTTGTGGTTCTGATTCTTGTTGTTCTTGGGATCTGGTGGTTGTGGTTCTTTTGGTTGTTGGGTTCTGGATCTTGCGGTTCTTGTGGTTCTGCTTCTTGTAGTTCTTGGGTTCTGGGTCTTGTACTTCTGGTTCTTGTGGTTCTGGTGGTTCTGGTGGTTCTGGCTCCTGTGGTTCTTGTGGTTCTTTTAGTTGTTATTCTTGTGGTTCTTGTGGTTGTTGGGTTTCTTGTGGTTCTGGTTCTAGTGGTTTGGTTCTTGTAGTTCTTCGGTTCTGGTTCTTGTGGTTATTGTGGTCCTAGTTCTTGTGGTTCTTGTGGTTCTTTTTCTTGTTTTCTTGAGGTTCTTGTGGTTCTTGGTATCTGGTGGTTGTGGTTCTTTTGGTTGTTGGGTTCTGGTTTTTGTGATTCTTGTGGTTCTGGTTCTTGTGGTTCTTGTGGTTCTGCTTCTTGTGGTTCTTGGGTTCTGGGTCTTATACTTCAGATTCTTGTGGTTCTGGTGGGTCTGGTTCCTGTGGTTCTTGTGGTGCCTGTGGTTCTTTTAGTTGATATTCTTGTGGTTCTTGTGGTTGTTGGGTTTCTCGTGGTTCTGGTTCTTGTGGTTCTGGTTCTTGTGGATTTTGTGGTTCTTGTGGATTTTGTGGTTCTGGTTGTTCTGGTACTTGTGGTTCTTGTGTTCTGGTTCTTGTGTTCTGGTACTTGTAGTTCTTCGGTTCTGGTTCTTGTGGTTATTGTGGTCCTAGTTCTTGTGGTTCTTGGGTTCTGATTCTTGTGGTTCTTGTGGTTCTTGTGGCTTTGGTTCTTGTACTTCTTGTGGTTCTGGTTCTTGTGGTTCTTGTATTTGTGGTTATTTTGGTTCTTGGGTTCTGGTTCTTGTGCTTCTTGTGGTTCTGGTTCTTGAGTTTCTTGTGGTTTATGTGGGTTCTGGTTCCTGTGGTTCCGCTTCTTCAGATTCTGGTTCTTTTCGTTCTGGTTCTTGTGGTTCTGGTTCTTGCGGTTTTGGTTCTTGTGGTTCTGGTTGTTGGGGTTCTTGTGGTTATGGTTCTTGTGGGTATGTTTCTTGTGGTTCTTGTGTTCTGGTTATTGTGGTTCATGAGTTCTAGTTCTTGTGATTCTGGTTCTTGTGGTCTTGAGATTCTGGTTTATTTGTTCTTGTGGTTCTGTTTTTGTGGTCTTGGATCTTGTGTTCCCGTGGTTCTGGTTCTTGTGTTTCTCCTTCTCGGCGTTCTTGTGGTTCTGGTTCTTGTGCTTCTGGTTCTTGTAGTTCTGGTTCCTGTGGTTCTTGTGGTTCAGGTTCTTTTGGTCCTTGTAGTTTTGCTTTTTGTGGTTCTTGGGTTCTGGTTCTTGTGGATCTTGTGTTTTGGTTGTTGTGGTGGTGGTGGTGATTCTCGTTCCTGTTTTTCTTGTGGTTCTTTTTCTTGTGGTTCGTTTTCTTGTGGTTATTTTCCTTAAGGTTCTTGTGGTTCTGGTTCTTGTGGTTCTTGGGATCTGGTGATTGTGGTTCTTGGGTTCTGTTTTTGTGGTTCTGATCCTTGCAGTTCTGCTTCTGCTTCTTGTGGTTCTTGCGGATCCAGAAAATCGCAACATAGAAAATCGTAATCCGGTGTTAATTGCACCATTCACAGTAACGAAATGATGAAACATCGAAAATTGATCATTCTTGCACGAGATCTGACTTGATTCTGGTGCTTCCGGTTCTTGTGGTTCTTGTAGTTCTTGTGGTTCTGGTTCTTGTGGTTCTGGTGGTTCTTGTGTTTCTTGTGGTTTTTGTGGTTCTGGTTCTTGTAGTTCCTGCATTCTGGTTTTTGTGGTTTTGGTTTTAGTGGTTCTGGCCCTTGTGCTTCAGGTGGTTCTGGTTCTTGTGGTTGTGGATCTTGTGGTTCTGATTCTTGTGCTTCTGATGGTTCTGGTTGTTGTGTTTCTTTTGATTCTGGTGTTTGTGGTTGTGGTATACGTATAGTACGTTTACTTTTCGTAACAAACAAAATCCTCGAAATGCACTTCTAGAAAATCGCAACGTGTAAAATCGTAATCCGGAGTTAATTCCATCATTCATAGTAACGAAATGATAAAACATCGTAAACTGATCATTGCTGCATGAGATTTGATTTGATTCTGGTGTTTCTGGCTCTTTTGGTTTACGTGGTTCTGGTTCTTGTGGGTCCTTTTCTTGTGGTTATTGTTCTGATTCTTGTGCTTCTGGTGGTTCTGGTTCTTGTATTTCTTGTGGTTCTGGTTCTTGTTGTTCAGGTTCGTTTGATGCTGGTTCTTGTAGTTCTTGGGTTCTGGTTCTTGTGGTTCTTCTGTTCTGGTTGCTGTGGTTCTGATGGTTCTGGTTCCTGTGGTTCTGGTGGTTCTGGTTCTTGTGGTTCTTGGGATCTGGTGATTGTGGTTCTTTTGGTTGTTGGGTTCTGGATCTTGCGGTTCTTGTGGTTCTGCTTCTTGTGGTTCTTGGGTTCTGGGTCTTGTACTTCTGGTTCTTGTGGTTCTGGTGGTTCTGGTTCCTGTGGTTATTGTGGTTCTTTTAGTTGTTATTCTTGTGGTTCTTGTTCTTGTGGTTATTGTTCTTATTCTTGTGCTTCTGGTGGTTCTGGTTCTTGTGTTTCTTGTGGTTCTGGTTCTTGTGGTTTCGGTTGTTTTGATGCTGGTTCTTGGGTTCTGGTTCTTGTGGTTTTTCTGTTCTGGTTGTTGTGGTTCTGGTGGTTCTGGTTCCTGTGGTTTTTGTGGTTCTGGTTCTTGTTGTTCTTGGGATCTGGTGGTTGTGGTTCTTTTGGTTGTTGGGTTCTGGATCTTGCGGTTCTTGTGGTTCTGCTTCTTGTAGTTCTTGGGTTCTGGGTCTTGTACTTCTGGTTCTTGTGGTTCTGGTGGTTCTGGTGGTTCTGGTTCCTGTGGTTCTTGTGGTTCTTTTAGTTGTTATTCTTGTGGTTCTTGTGGTTGTTGGGTTTCTTGTGGTTCTGGTTCTAGTGGTTTGGTTCTTGTAGTTCTTCGGTTCTGGTTCTTGTGGTTATTGTGGTCCTAGTTCTTGTGGTTCTTGTGGTTCTTGTGGTTCTTTTTCTTGTTTTCTTGAGGTTCTTGTGGTTCTTGGTATCTGGTGGTTGTGGTTGTTTTGGTTGTTGGGTTCTGGTTTTTGTGATTCTTGTGGTTCTGGTTCTTGTGGTTCTTGTGGTTCTGCTTCTTGTGGTTCTTGGGTTCTGGGTCTTATACTTCAGATTCTTGTGGTTCTGGTGGGTCTGGTTCCTGTGGTTCTTGTGGTGCCTGTGGTTCTTTTAGTTGATATTCTTGTGGTTCTTGTGGTTGTTGGGTTTCTCGTGGTTCTGGTTCTTGTGGTTCTGGTTCTTGTGGATTTTGTGGTTCTTGTGGATTTTGTGGTTCTGGTTGTTCTGGTACTTGTGGTTCTTGTGTTCTGGTTCTTGTGTTCTGGTACTTGTAGTTCTTCGGTTCTGGTTCTTGTGGTTATTGTGGTCCTAGTTCTTGTGGTTCTTGGGTTCTGATTCTTGTGGTTCTTGTGGTTCTTGTGGCTTTGGTTCTTGTACTTCTTGTGGCTCTGGTTCTTGTGGTTCTTGTATTTGTGGTTCTTTTGGTTCTTGGGTTCTGGTTCTTGTGCTTCTTGTGGTTCTGGTTCTTGAGTTTCTTGTGGTTTATGTGGGTTCTGGTTCCTGTGGTTCCGCTTCTTCAGATTCTGGTTCTTTTCGTTCTGGTTCTTGTGGTTCTGGTTCTTGTGGTTCTGGTTCTTGCGGTTTTGGTTCTTGTGGTTCTGGTTGTTGGGGTTCTTGTGGTTATGGTTCTTGTGGGTATGTTTCTTGTGGTTCTTGTGTTCTGGTTATTGTGGTTTATGAGTTCTAGTTCTTGTGATTCTGGTTCTTGTGGTCTTGAGATTCTGGTTTATTTGTTCTTGTGGTTCTGTTTTTGTGGTCTTGGATCTTGTGTTCCTGTGGTTCTGGTTCTTGTGTTTCTCCTTCAAGGCGTTCTTGTGGTTCTGGTTCTTGTGCTTCTGGTTCTTGTAGTTCTGGTTCCTGTGGTTCTTGTGGTTCAGGTTCTTTTGGTCCTTGTAGTTTTGCTTTTTGTGGTTCTTGGGTTCTGGTTCTTGTGGATCTTGTGTTTTGGTTGTTGTGGTGGTGGTGGTGATTCTCGTTCCTGTTTTTCTTGTGGTTCTTTTTCTTGTGGTTCGTTTTCTTGTGGTTATTTTCCTTAAGGTTCTTGTGGTTCTGGTTCTTGTGGTTCTTGGGATCTGGTGATTGTGGTTCTTGGGTTCTGTTTTTGTGGTTCTGATCCTTGCAGTTCTGCTTCTGCTTCTTGTGGTTCTTGCGGATCCAGAAAATCGCAACATAGAAAATCGTAATCCGGTGTTAATTGCACCATTCACAGTAACGAAATGATGAAACATCGAAAATTGATCATTCTTGCACGAGATCTGACTTGATTCTGGTGCTTCCGGTTCTTGTGGTTCTTGTAGTCCTTGTGGTTCAGGTTCTTGTGGTTCTGGTGGTTCTTGTGTTTCTTGTGGTTTTTGTGGTTCTGGTTCTTGTAGTTCTTGCATTCTGGTTTTTGTGGTTTTGGTTTTAGTGGTTCTGGCCCTTGTGCTTCAGGTGGTTCTGGTTCTTGTGGTTGTGGATCTTGTGGTTCTGATTCTTGTGCTTCTGATGGTTCTGGTTGTTGTGTTTCTTTTGATTCTGGTGTTTGTGGTTGTGGTTCTTGTGGTTCTAGTTGTTCTGGGTCTTGCGGTTCTGGTTCTTGTGGCTCTTTGGTTCTGGTTCTTAAGTTTCTTGATTTCTGGTTATTGTGGTTCTTGGGTTCTGGTTGTTGTGGTTCCTGGGTTCTGGTTGTTGTGGTTCTGTTCGTGTATTTCTTGGGTTCTGATTCTTGTGGTTCTCGTTCTTGTGTTTCTGGTACTTGTGGGTCTTGTGGTTCCTGTGGTTCTTATGGTTCTGCTTCTTGTGGATCATGGGTTCTTGTTCTTGAGGTTCTTGGGTTTCTTGTGCTTCTGGTTCTTGTGCTTCTTGCAGTTCGGGTTTTGTGGTTCTTTTTCCTGTAGTTCTTGTGGTTCTCGTGGTTCTGGTTCTTGTAGTTCATGTTCTTGAGGTTCTTGTGGTTCTGGGTTTGTGATTCTTGTGGTTCTCGTGGTTCGGGATCTTGTGGTTCTGGTTCTTGTGGTTATTGTGTTTCGTGGGTCATTGCGGATCTGGTTATTTTGGTTATGGTTCTTGTGGTTCTTGTGGCTCTTGGGTTCTGGTTCTTGTGGTTCTTGGCTTCTGGTTCTTGTGGGTCTTATCGTTCTGGATCTTGTGGTTCTGATTCCTGTGGTTCATCGGTTACTTGTGTTATACTTTTGTGTCTCTGGTTCTTGGTTTCTGGTTCTTGCGATTCTTGCGCTTCTTGGGTTTCTTGTGGTTCTGGTTCTTGTTGTTTTTGTGGTTCTCGTTCTTGTGTTTTTGTGGTTTGGTGTCTTGTGGTTCTTGTTCTTGTGGTTCCGTTCCTGCGGATCTAGTGGTTCTGGTTCTTGTTGGTTCTTGGGTTTTGGTTCTTGTGCATCTAGTTCTTGTGATTCTTGTCGTTCTGAGGGTTCTGGTTCCTTTGATTCTTGTGGTTCTTGTTCTCGCAGTTCTTATGGTTCTGGTCCTTGTGGTTCTGGTTCTTGGGATCTGGTGGTTCTGATTCTTGTTTTCTGGTTCTTGTGGTTCTTGTGTTCTGGTTCCTGTGGTTCTGGTTCTTGTGGCCCTGGTGGTTCTTGTGGTTCTGATAGTTCTGTTTCTTGTGGTTCTGTTTCTTGTGTTTCTGCTTCTTGTGTTTCTTGTGGAACGAGATTTCTACAGTACGTTTATTTATCGTAACAAAAAACCCATCGACAAGCACTTCTAGAAAATCGCAACATGTAACATCGTTATCCGGAGTTAATTCCATTATTCACAGAAACGAAATGATGAAACATCGAAAACTGATCTTTCCTGCATGATCTGATTTGATTCTGGTTCTTGTGGTTCTGATTCTTTGGTTCTGGTTCTTGGGGTTCTGGTGGTTCTTGTGTTTCTGGTGGTTCTGGTTCTTGTGATTCTTGCATTCTGGTTCTTATGGCTTTGGTTCTTGTGGTTCTGGCCCCTGTGGTTCATTTGGTTCTGGTGGTTCTGCTTCTTGTGGTTCTGATTCTTGTGGTTCTGGTGTTTCTGGTTCTTGTGTTTCTCCTTCTTATTATTGTGGTTCTTGTGGTTCTGGGTCTTGTGATTCTGGTTCTGGTGGTTCGTGGGTGGGGGGGGGGGGGTGGGGGTCTGTAGGTTCTGGTTCTTGTAGTTCTGGTTCTTGTGGTTCTTGTTCTTGTAGTTCTGGTGGCTCTTGTGCTTCTGTTGGTTCTGGTTCTTGTGGTTCTGATTCTTGTGTTTCCTGTGGCTCTTGTGTTTCTTGAGGTTCTGATTCTTGTGGCTCTGGTTCTTATGGTTCTTACGGTTTTTGTGGTTCTGGTTCCGGTTCTGTTTCTGGTGGTTCTGGTTCTGGTTCTGTTGGTTTCGGTTCCTGTGGTTCTTGGGTTCTGGTTCTTGTGGTTCTTGGGTTCTGATTCTTATAGTTCTTGGGTTCATGTGGTTCTGTTTCTTGTTGTTCTGCTTGTTCGGGAGGTTCTGGGTGTTGTAGTTCTGGTTTTGGTGGTTCTTGTTCTTTTTGTGGTTCTAGTTCTAGGGGTTCTTGTGGTTCTGTTTCTTGTGATTCTGGTTCTTGTGGTTCTTGTGGTTTCGTTTCTTGTGGTTCTGGTCATTGGGGTTCTTGGGGTTCTGTTTCATGTGGTCCTTGGGTTCTGGTTCTTGTCGTTCTTGTGTTCTGGTTGTTGTGGTTCTGTTTCTTGTGGTTCTGTTACTTGTGTTTCTGGTTCTTGTGCTTCTGGTGGTTCTGGGTCTTGTGGTTCTGGTTCTTGTGGTTCTGTTTCTTGTGGTTCAGGTTCTTGTGTTTCTTGTTTCTTGGTTCTGATTCTTGTGGCTCTGGTTCTTGTGTTTCTTGTGGTACGAAATTTGAGTAGTACGTTTACTTATAGTAACAAATCAAAATCCTCGAAATGCACTTCTAGAAAATCGCAACATGTAAAATCGTTATCCGGCGTTAATTCCATCATTCATAGTAACGAAATGATGAAACATCGAACTCTTCCTGCAGGAGATTTGATTTGATTCTGGTGGTTCTGGCTCTTGTGGTTCATGTGGTTCCAGTTCTTGTGGTTATTGTGGTTCTGATTCTTGTGCTTCTGGTGGTTCTGTTTCTTGTGTTTCTTGTCTTTCCGGTTCTTGTGGTTCCGGTTCGTTTGGTTCTTGTAGTTCTGCTTCTTGTGGTTCTTGGGTTCTGGTTCTTGTGGTTCTTGTGCTCAGGTTGTTGTGGTTCTGGTGATTCTGGTGATTCTGGTTCCTGTGGTTCTTGTGGTTCTTTTTCTTGTGGTTCTTTTTCTTGAGGTTCTTGTGGTCCTGGTTCTTGTGGTTCTGGTTCTTGTGGTTCTTGGGATCTGGTGGTTGTGGTTCTTTGGTTCTGGTTATTGTGATTCTGATCCTTGCAGTTCTTGCAGTTCTGCTTCTTTTGGTTCTTGGGTTCTGGGTCTTGTACTTCTGGTTCTGGTGGTGCAGGTTTCTGTGGCTCTTGTAGCTGTTATACTTGCAGTTCTTGTGGTTCTGGCTGTTGTTGTTCTTGGGATCTGGTCGTTCTGGCTCTTGGGGTTCTTGTATTCGAGTTCTTGTGGTTCCTGTGTTCTGGTTCCTGTGGTTCAGATTTTTGTGGTTTTCGTGGCTGTTGTGGTTCTGATGATTCTGGTTCTTGAGGTTCTGGTTCTTGTGATTCTGGTTCTTGTGGCTCTGATTCTTGAGGTTCTGGTTCTTGTGGTTCTTGTGGTATGAGGTATGTATAGTATGTTTACTTTTCGTTGGAAACAAAATCCTCGAAATGCACTTCTAGAAAATCGCAACATGTAAAATTGTTATCAGGAGTCAATTCCATCATTCACAGTAACAAAATGATAAAACATCGGACACTAATCATTCCTGCATGAGATCTGATTTGATTCTGGTGGTTCTGGCGCTTGTGGTTTTGGTTCTTGCGGTTCTCATTCTTGTGGTTCTCGTTCCTGTGGTTATTGTGGTTCTGATTCTTGTGCTTTTGGTGGATCTGGTTCTTGTGTTTCTTGTAGTTCCGGTTCTTGTGGTTCTAGTTCTTTGGTTCTTGTGGCTCTGGTTTTTGCGGTTCTTGACTTTCTGGTTCTTGAGGTTCTGGTTGTTGTGGTTCTTGGGTTCTAGTTCTTCTGTTCTGGTTGTTGTGGTTCTGGTTCTTGTGGTTCTTGGGTTCTGGTTCTTGGGGTTCTAGTTCTTGTGGTTCTGGAACTTGTGGTTCTGGTACTTGTGGTTGTTATGTTTCTGGTTCTTGTGTTTCCTGTGGTTCTGGTTCTTGCGGTTCTTGTGGTTCTGGTTCCTATGGCTCTTGGTTTCTGGTTCTCGTGCTCGTGGTTCTTGTGATTCTGGCTCTAGTGGTTCTGGTTCCTGTTGTTTTTTTTTGGTTCTGGTTCTTGTGGTTTTTGTGATTCTTGTTATTCTTGTGGTTCTCATTCTTGTGGTTCTGGATCTTGTGGTTCTGGTTCTCGTGGTTCTTGGGATGTGGTGGTTCTGGGTCTCGTGGTTCTGTTTCTTGTGGTTCAGGTTCTTGTGTTTCTTGTGGTTCTGATTCTTGTGGCTCTGGTTCTTGTGTTTCTTGTGGTACGGAATTTAAGTAGTACGTTTACTTATAGTAACAAATCAAAATCCTCGAAATGCACTTCTAGAAAATCGCAACATGTAAAATCGTTATCCGGAGTTAATTCCATCATTCATAGTAACGAAATGATGAAACATCGAAAACTGATCATTTCCGCAGGAGATTTGATTTGATTGTGGTGGTTCTGGCTCTTGTGGTTCATGTGGTTCTGATTCTTGTGGTTCTCGTTCTTGTGGTTATTGTTGTTCTGATTCTTGTGCTTCTTGTGGTTTTGGTTCTTGTGTGTCTTGTGGTTCCGATTCTTGTGGTTCCAGTTCTTTTGGTTCTTGTCGTTCTGCTTCTTGTGGTTCTTGGGTTCTGGTTCTTGTGTTCTGGTTGTTGTGGTTCTTTTTCTTCTGGTTCCTGTGGTTCTTTTTCTTCTGGTTCCTTTTCTTGTGGTTCTTTTTCTTCTGGTTCTTTTTCTTGAGGTTCTTGTGGTCCTGGTTCTTGTGGTTCTGGTTCTTGTGGTTCTTGGGATTTGGTGGCTGTGGTTCTTGTGATTCTGGTCCTTGCAGTTCTGCTTCTTTTGGTTCTTAGGTTCTGGGTCTTGTACTTCTGTTTCCTGTGGTTCTGGTGGTTCTGGTTCTTGTATTCGGGTTCTTGTGGTTCCTGTGTTCTGATTCTTGTGGTTTTGGTGGTTCTTGTTTTTGGTGGTTCTGGTGGTTCTGAGAATTCCGGTTCTGATTATTGTGGTTCTGGTTCTTGTGGCTCTGATTCTTGAGGTTCTGGTTTTTGTGGTTCTTGTGGCATGAGGTATGTATAGTACGTTTACTTTTCGCACAATCCTCGAAATGCACTTCTTAAATCGCAACATGTAAAATCGTTATCCGGAATCAATTCCATCATTCACAGTAACGAAATGATAAAACATCGAACACTTATTATTTCTGCATGAGATCTGATTTGATTCTGGAGGTTCTGGCTCTTGTGGTTCTGGTTCTTGTGATTCTCGTTCCTGTGGTTATTGTGGTTCTGGTTCTTGTGCGTCTGGTGGTTCTGGTTCTTGTGTTTCTTGTAGTTATGGTTCTTGTGGTTCTGGTTCTTTGGTTCTTGCGGCTCTGGTTTTTGCGGTTCTTGAGGTTCTTGTTCCTGAGGTTCTGGGTCTTGTGGTTCTTGGGTTCTTCTGTTCTGGTTGTTGTGGTTCTTGGGTTCTGGATCTTGGGGTTCGAGTTCTTGTGGTTCTGCTACTTGTGGTTGTTATGGTTCTGGTTATTGTGTTTCTTGTTCAATTTCTTGTGATTCTGCTTCTTATGGCTCTTCAGCTCTGGTTCTTATGCTCCTGTTTCTTGTGCTTGTGGTTCTTGTGGTTCTTGTGATTCTGGCTCTAGTGTTTCTGGTTCCTGTGGTTCTTTTGGTTCTGGTTCTTGTGGTTCTTGTAGTTTTTGTGATTCTTGTGGTTCTTATTCTTGTGGTTCTGGATCTTCTGGTTCTGGTTCTCGTAGTTCTTGGGGTCTGGTGGTTCTGGTTCTGGTGGTTCTTGTTCATGTGGTGCTCTTGTAGTTCTCTTGGTTCTGGTTCTCGTGGCTCTGGTTCTTGCGGTTTTTGTGGTTCTGCGTCTTATGGTTCTAAGGTTCTGTGTCTTGTACTTCTGGTCCTTGTGGTTCTGGTTCCTGTGGTTCTTGTGGTTCTTGTAGTTGTTATTCTTGTGGTTCTTGTGGTTCTTGTGGTTCTTGGGTTTCTTGTGGTTCTCGTTGTTCTGGTACTTGTGGTTCTTGTGTTCTGATTCTTGTGTTTTGGTTCTTGTAGTTCTTCAGTTTTGGTTCTTGTGGTTATTGTGGCCCTAGTTCTTGTGGTTCTGGTGGTTCTTGGGTTCTGGTTCTTGTGGTTCTTGTGGTTCTTGTGGCTCTGGTTCCTGTGCTTCTTGTGCTTCGGGTTCTTGTGGTTCTTGTTCTTGTGGTTCTTTTGGTTCTGGTTCTTGTGGTTCTTTTGGTTCTGCTTCTTGTGGTTCTTGGGTTCTGGATCTTGCGGTTCTTGTTCTTGTGGTTCTGGTTTTTGTGGTTCCTGTGGTTCTTGTGGTTCAGGTTCTTGTGATTCTGGTTCTTGTGGCCCTTGTGGTTCCGGTTCTTGTGGTTCCGGTGCTTGTGATTCTTGTGGTTCTGGTTCTTGTGGTTCTGGTTCTTGTGGTTCTGCTGATTCTTGTGGGTTGCTGTTCCTGTGGTTCTGCTTCTTGTGGTTCTGGTTCTTTTCGTTCTGGTTCTTGTGGTTCTGGTTCTTAGGGTTCTTGTGGTTATGGTTCTTGTGGTTACCAGAACCACAAGAACTCAAACCTCAAGAACTGGTTCCTGTGGTTCTTGTTGATCTTTTTCTTGAGGTTCTTGTGGTTCTGGTTCTTGTGTTTCTTGTTGTTGTGATTCTTTGGGATCTGTGGTTGTGGTTCTTGGGTTCTGGTTCTTGTGATTCTGGTCCTTGCGGTTCTTGCGGTTCTGCTTCTTGAGGTTCTTGCGGTTCTGCTTCTTTTGGTTCTTTGATTCTGGTTCTTGTACTTCTAGATCTTGTGGTTCTGGTGGTGCTGGTTCTTGTGGTTCTTGTGGTTCCAGAAAATCGCAACATGGAAAGTCGTTTTCCGGTGTTAATTCCACCATTCACAGTAACGAAATGATGAAACGTCGAAAACTGATCATTCCTGCATGAGATTTGATTTGATTCTGGTGGTTTTGGTTCTTGTATTTGTTGTGGTTCTGGTTCTTGTGGTTCTGGTGGTTCTTGTGTCTCTTGTTCTGGTTCTTGTAGTTCTTGCATTCTGGTTTTGGTTCTTGTGGTTCTGGCCCTGTGCTTCAAATGGTTCTGGTTCTTGTGGTTGTGGATTTTGTGGTTGTGATTCTGGTGCTTCTGATGGTTCTGGTTGTTGTGTTTCTTGTGGTTCTGGTTTTTGTGGTTGTGGTTCTTGTGGTTCTGGTTCTTGGGGTTCTGGTTCTTGTGGCTCTTGGTTTCTGGTTCTTAAGTTTCTTGAGGTTCTGGTTTTTGTGGTTCGTGTGGTATGAGGTATGTATAGTACGTTTTCTTTTCATAACAAACAAAATCCTCGAAATGCACTTCTTGAATCGCAACATGTAAAATCGTTATCCGGAGTCAATTCCATCATTCACAGTAAAGAAATGATAAAACATCGAACACTAATCATTCCTGCATAAGATCTCATTTGGTTCTGGAGGCTCTGGCTCTTGTGGTTCTAGTTCTGTGGTTCTCATTCTTGTGGTTATTGTGGTTCTGGGTCTTGTGCTTCTGGAGGTTCTGGTTCTTGTGTTTCTTGTAGTTATGGTTCTTGTGGTTCTGGTTCTTTGGTTCTTGCGGCTCTGGTTTTTGCGGTTCTTGAGGTTCTTGTTCTTGAGGTTCTGGTTCTTGTGGTTCTTTGGTTCTGGTTCTTCAGTTCTGGTTGTTGTGGTTTTGGTTGTGGTTCTTGGGTTCTGGTTCTTGGGGTTCGAGTTCTTGTGGTTCTGGTACTTGTGGTTGTTATGGTTCTGGTTATTGTGTTTCTTGTGGTTCTGCTTCTCTGCTTCTTATGGTTCTGCTTCTTATGGCTCTTGGGTTCTGGTTCTTATGCTCTGTGGTTCTTTTGGTTCTGGTTCTTGTGGTTCTTGTAGTTTTTGTGATTCTTATGGTTCTTATTCTTGTGGTTCTGGATCTTGTGGTTCTGGTTCTCGTGGTTCTTGGGGTCTGGTGGTTCTGGTTCTTGTGTTTCGTGTTCATGTGGTTCTGGTGCTCTTGCAGTTCTGTTGGTTCTGGTAATTGTGGTTCTGGTTCTTGCGGTTCTTGAGGTTCTTGTTCTTGAGGTTCTGGTTCTTGTGGTTCTTGGGTTCTGGTTCTTCTGTTCTGGTTGTTGTGGTTCTGGTTCTTGTGGTTCTTGGGTTCTGGTTCTTGTGGTTCTTGGGTTCTGGTTCTTGGGGTTCGAGTTCTTGTGGTTCTGGTACTTGTGGTTGTTATGGTTCTGGTTATTGTGTTTCTTGTGGTTCTGCTTCTTGTGGTTCTTGTGGTTCTAGTTCTTATGGCTCTTGGGTTCTGGTTCTTATGCTCCTGGTTCTTGTGCTTGTGGTGCTTGTGGTTCTTGTGATTCTGGCTCTTGTGTTTCTGGTTTCTGTGGTTCTTTTGGTTCTGGTTCTTGTGGTTCTTGTAGTTTTTGTGATTCTTGTGGTTCTGGATCTTGCAGTTCTGGTTCTCGTGGTTCTTGGGGTCTGATGGTTCTAGTTCTGGTGGTTCTGGTGGTTCTTGTTCACGTGGTTCTGGTGCTCTTGTTGGTTCTGTTGGTTCTGGTTCTGGTTATTGCGGTTTTTGTGGTTCTGCATCTGTGGTTCTTCGGTTCTGGGTCTTGTACTTCTGGCCCTTTTGGTTCTGGTGGTTCTGATTCCTGTGGTTCTTGTGGTTCTTGTAGTTGTTATTCTTGTGGTTCTTGGGTTTCCTATGGTTCTGGTTGTTCTGATTCTTGTGTTTTGGTTCTTGTAGTTCTTCGGTTCTGGTTCTTGTGGTTATTGTGGCCCTAGTTCTTGTGGTTATGGTGGTTCTTGTGGTTCTTGTGGCGCTGGTTCTTGTGCCTTTGTGCTTCGGGTTCTTGTGGTTCTCGGTCTTGTGGTTCTTTTGGTTCTACTTCTTGTGGTTGTTGGGTTCTGGATTTTGCGGTTCTTGTTCTTGTGATTCTGGTTTTTGTGGTTCTTGTGGTTCAGGTTCTTGTGATTCTGGTTCTCGTGGCCCTTGTGGTTCTGGTTCTTGTGATTTTTGTGGTTCTGGTTCTTGTGGTTCTGCTGATTCTTGTGGGTTGTTGTTCCTGTGGTTCTGCTTCTTGTGGTTCCGGTTCTTTTCGTTCTGGTTCTTGTGGTTCTAGTTCTTAGGGTTCTTGTGGTTATGGTTCTTGTGGTTATGTGTCTTGTGGTTCTCGTGCTCTGATTCTTGTGGTTCATGAGTTCTAGTTCTAGTTGTTCTAGTTCTTGTGGTTCTCGTGATTCTGGTTCATTTGGTTCTCGTGGTTCTGTTTTTGTGGTTTTGGATCTTGTTGTTCCTGTGGTTCTGATTCTTGTGGTTCTTGTGTTTCTGGTTCTTGGTATCCTTGTGGCTCTGGTTCTTGTGGTTCTGGGTCTTGTGGTTCTGGGTCTTATGGTTCTTATGGTTCTGGTTCTTGTGGTTCTTGGGTTCATATTCCTGTGGTTCTTGGGATCCGGTTCTTGTGGTTCTGGTTCTTCTGCTTCTGGCGGTTCTGGATCCTGTAGTTCTTATGGTTCTTGTGGTTCTCGTGGTTCTGTTTCTTGTGGTTCTAGTTGTTGCGGTTCCGGTAATCTGGTGGTTCTGATGCTTTTGGTTCTTGTGTTCTGGTTCCCGTGGTTCTGGTTCCCGTGGTTCTGATTCTTGTGGTTCTGTTTCTTGTGGTTCTGTTTTTTCTGGTTCTTGTGGTTCTGGTTCTTGTGGTTCTGGTTCTTGTGGTTCTGGTTCTTGCAGTTCTGGTTTTTGTGTTTCTTGTGGTTCCGGTTCTTTTGGTTCTTGTAGTTCTGCTTCTTGTGGTTCTTGGGTTCTGGTTCTTGTGGTTCTTGTGTTTTGGTTGTTGTGGTTCTGGTGAATTTGGTTCCTGTGGTTCTTGCGGATCTTTTTTCTTGAGGTTCTTGTGGTTCTGGTTTTTGTGGTTCTTGTTCTTGTGGTTCTTGGGATCTGGTGGTCGTGGTTCTTGGGTTCTGGTTCTTGTGATTCTGGTCCTTGCGGTTCTTGCGGTTCTGCTTCTTTTGGTTTTTTGGTTCTGGGTCTTGTACTTCTGGTTCTTATGGTTCTGGTGGTTCTGGTTCCTGTGGTTCTTGTGGTTCTTGTAGTTATTATACTTGCAATTCTTGTGGTTCTTGCGGTTCCAGAATATCGCAACATGGAAAATCGTTATCCGGTGTTAATTCCACCATTCACAGTAACGAAATGATGAAACGTCGAAAACTGATCATTTCTGCATGAGATCTGATTTGATTCTGGTGGTTCTGTTTCTTTTGGTTGTTGTGGTTCTGGTTCTTGTGGTTCTGGTAGTTCCTGTGTTTCTTGTTGTTCTGGTTCTTGTAGTTTTTGCATTCTGGTTTTTGGTGGTTTGGGTTCTTGTGATTCTGGCCTTTGTGCTTCAGGTAGTTCTGGTTCTTGTGGTTGTGGATTTTGTGGTTGTGATTCTGGTGCTTCTGATGGTTCTGGTTGTTGTGTTTCTTGTGGTTGTGGTTTTTGTGGTTGTGGTTTTTGTGGTTGTGGTTTTTGTGGTTGTGGTTTTCGTGGTTCTGGTTCTTGGGGTTCTGGTTCTTGTGGCTCTTGGTTTCTGGTTCTTAAGTTTTTTGAGGTTCTGGTTCTTGTGGTTCTTGTGGTATGAGGTATGTATAGTACGTTTCGTAACAAACAAAATCCTCGAAATGCACTTCTAGAAAATCGCAACATGTAAAATCGTTATCCGGAGTCAATTCCATCATTCACAGTAACGAAATGATAAAACATCGGACACTAATCATTCCTGCATGAGATCTGATTTGATTCTGGAGTTTCTGGCTCTTGTGGTTCTTGTTGTTGTGGTTCTCGTTCTTGTGGTATTGTGGTTCTGATTCTTATGCTTCTGGTGGTTCTGTTTGTTGTGTTTCTTGTAGTTATGATTCTTGTGGTTCTGGTTCTTTGGTTCTTGCGGCTCTGGTTTTTGCGGTTCTTGAGGTTCTGGTTTTTTTGGTTCTTGGGTTCTGGTTCTTCTGTTCTGGTTGTTGTGGTTGTTGTGGTTCTTGGGTTCTGGTTCTTGGTGTTCGAGTTCTTGTGGTCCTCGTACTTGTGGTTCTTATGGTTCTGGATATTGTGTTTCTTGTGGTTCTTGTTCTTGTGGTTCTGGTTCTTATGGCTCTTGGGTTCTGGTTCTTATCCTCGTGGTTCCTGTGCTTGTGGTTCCTGTGATTCTGGCTCTCGTGGTTCTGGTTCCTGTGGTTCTGGTTCTTGTAGGTTTTGTGATTCTTGTGGTTCTTATTCTTGTGGTGCTGGATCTTGTGGTTCTGTTTCTTGTGGTTCTTGGGGTCTCGTGGTTCTGGTTCTGGTGGTTCTTGTTCATGTGGTTCTGGTGCTCTTGTGGTTCTATTGGTTCTGGTTCTGGTGGCTTTTCTTGTTCTGGTTCTGCGGTTTTGTGGTTCTGCTTCTTGTGGTTCTTGGGTTCTGGGTCTTGTACTTTTGGTCCTTGTGGTTCTGGTTGTTCTGGTACTTGTGGTTCTTGTGTTCCGATTCTTGTGTTTTGGTTCTTGTAGTTCTTTGGTTCTGGTTCTTGTGGTTATTGTAGTCCTAGTTCTTGTGGTTCTGGTGGTTGTTGGGTTCTGGTTCTTGTGGTTTTTGTGTCTCCGGTTCTTGTACTTCTTGTGCTTCTTGTGCTTCAGGTTCTTGTGGTTCTGGTTCTTGTGGTTCTTGTTGTTGTGGTTCTTTTGGTTCTGCTTCTTGTGGTTTTTGGGTTCTGGATCTTGCGGTTTTTGTTCTTGTGGTTCTGGTTTTTGTTGTTCTGGTTCTTAGCGTTCTTGTGGTTATGGTTCTTGTCGTTATGTTTCTTGTGATTCTCGTGCTCTGGTTCTTGTGGTTCATGAGTTCTAGTTCTAGTTGTTCTAGTTCTTGTTGTTTTGTGATTCTGGTTTATTTGGTTCTGTTTTGTGGTTTTGGATCTTGCAGTTCCTGTGGTTCTGGGTCTTGTGGTTCTGGTTCTTATGGTTCTTGTGGTTCTGGTTCTTGTGGTTCTTGGGTTCTTATTCCTGTGGCTCTTGGGTTCGGGTTCTTGTGCTTCTGGTAGTTCTGGTTCCTGTGGTTCTTGTGGTTCTTGTGGTTCTCGCGTCCTGTTTCTTGTGGTTCTGGTTGTTGTGGTTCCGGGGATCTGCTGGTTCTAATTCTTGTGGTTCTTGTGTTCTGGTTCTCGTGGTTCCTGTCTTCTGGTTCCCGTGGTTCTGATTCTTGTGGTTCTGTTTCTTGTGGTTCTGTTTTTTGTGGTTCTGGTGGTTCTTGTGGTTCTGGTTCTTGCGGTTCTGGTTCTGGTTTTTGTGTTAATTGTGGCTCCGGTACTTGTGGTTCAGGTTCTTTCGGTTCTGCTTCTTGTGGTTCCTGGGTTCTGGTTCTTGTGTTTTGGATGTTGTGGTGATTCTGGTTCCTGTAGTTCTTGTGGTTCTTTTTCTTAAGGTTCTTGTGGTTCTGGTTCTGGTTCTTGGAGTTCTTGTCCTTGTGGTTCTTGGGTTCTGGTTCTTGTGGTTCTGGTCCTTGCGTTTCTTGCAGTTCTCCTTCTTTTGGTTCTTTGGTTCCGGGTCTTGTACTTCTGGTTCTTGTGGTTCTGGTGGTTCTGGTTCCTGTGGTTTTTGTGGTTCTTGTGGCTCTTGGGTTCTGTTTGTTGTGGTTCTGTTCTTGTGTTTCTTGGGTTCTGGTTCTTTGGTTTTCGTTCTAGTGTTTCTGAAACTTGTGGTTCTGGTACTTGTGGTTTTTATGGCTCTGGTTCTTGTGTTTCTTGTGGTTCTTGTGCTCCTGGTTCTTGTGCTTGTGGTTCTTGTGATTCTGGCTCTAGTGGTTCTGGTTCCTGTGGTTCTTTTGATTCTGGTTCTTGTGGTTTGTGTGATTCTTGTGGTTCTGTATCTTGTAGTTCTGGTTCTCGTGGTTCTTGGGGTCTGGCGGTTCTGGTTCTTGTGGTTCTTGTTTATGTGGTTCTGGTGCTCTTGAGGTTCTGTTGGTTCTGGTTCTTATGGTTCTTGTTCTTGTGGTTCTTGGGATCTGGTGGTTGTGGTTCTTGGGTACTGGTTCTTGTGATTCTGGTCCTTGCGGTTCTTGCGGTTCTGCTCCTTTTGGTTCGTTTGTTCTGGGTCTTGTACTTCTGGTTCTTATGGTTCTTTTGGTTCTGGTTCCTGTGGTTCTTGTGGTTCCTGAGGCACTTGTAGTTGTTATACTTGCGATTCTTGTGGTTCTTGCGGTTCCAGAAAATCGCAACATGGAAAATCGTTATCCGGTGTTAATTCCACCATTCACAGTAACGAAATGATGAAACGTCGAAAACTGATCATTTCAGCATGGGATCTGATTTGATTCTTGCTGTTCTGGTTCTTTTGGTTGGTTCTGGTTCTTGTGGTTCTTGTGGTTCTGGTTCTTGTGCTTCTGGTGCTTCAGGTTCTTGTGGTTCTGGTTCTTGTGCTTCTGGTGCTTCAGGTTCTTGTGGTTCTGGTTCTTGTGGGTCTTGTTGTTGTGGGGCTTTTGGTTCTAGTTCTTGTGGTTCTTTTGGTTCTGCTTCTTGTGGTTCTTGGGTTCTGGATCTTGTGGTTTTTGTTCTTGTGGTTCTGGTTTTTGTGGTTCTGGTTCTTAGGGTTCTTGTGGTTATGGTTCTTGTCGTTATGTTTCTTGTGGCTCTCGTGCTCTGGTTCTTGTGGTTCATGAGTTCTAGCTCTAGTTCTTGTTGTTTTTGTGATTTTGGTTTATTTGGTTCTTTTGGTTCTGTTTTTGTGGTTTTGGATCTTGTTGTTCCTGAGATTCTGGATCTTGTGGTTCTTGTGTTTCTGGTTCTTGGTGTCCTTGTGGCTCTGGTTCTTGTGGGTCTTGTGGTTCTGGTTCTTATGGTTCTTGTGGTTCTGGTTCTTGTGGTTCTTGGGTTCTTATTCCTGTGGCTCTTGGGTTCGGGTTCTTGTGGTTCGGGTTCTTGTGCTTCTGGTAGTTCTGGTTCCTGTGGTTCTCGTGGTTCTCGTGGTTCTGTTTCTTGTGGTTCTGGTTGTTGTGGTTCCGGGGATCTGCTGGTTCTGATTCTTGTGGTTCTTGTGTGCTGGTTCTCGTGGTTCCTGTCTTCTGTGGTTCTGTTTCTTGTCGTTCTGTTTTTATTGCGGTTCTGGTGGTTCTTGTGGTTCTTGTGGTTCTGGTTCTTAAGGTTCTGGTTTTTGTGTTTCTTGTGGCTCCGGTTTTTGTGGTTCAGGTTCTTTCGGTTCTGCTTCTTGTGGTTCTTGGGTACTGATTCTTGTGTTTTGGTTTTTGGTGATTCTGGTTCCTGTGGTTCTTGTGGTTCTTTTTCTTAAGGTTCTTGTGGTTCTGGTTCTGGTTCTTGTGGTTCTTGTTCTTGTGGTTTTTGGGATCTGGTGGTTGTGGTTCTAAGGTTCTGGTTCTTGTGGTTCTGGTCCTTGCGGTTCTTGCAGTTCTGCTTCTTTTGGTTCTTGGTTCCGGGTCTTGTACTTCTGGTTCTTGTGGTTGTGGTGGTTCTGGTTCCTGTGGTTCTTGTGGATGTTGTGGCTCTTGGGTTCTGGTTGTTCTGGTTCTGTCCTTGTGTTTCTTGGGTTCTGGTTCTCGTGGTTTTCGTTCTAGTGTTTCTGAAACTTGTGGTTCTGGTATTGTGGTTTTTATGGTTCTGGTTCTGGTTCTTGTGCTCCTGGTTCTTGTGCCTGTGGTTCTTGTGATTCTGGCTGTAGTGGTTCTGGTTCCTGTGGTTCTTGTGGTTCTTGTGGTTCTTATTCTTGTGGTTCTGGATTTTCTGGTTCTGGTTCTCGTGGTTCTCGGGGTCTGGTGGTTCTGGTTCTTGTGGTTCTTGTTCATGTAGTTCTGGTGCTCTTGAGGTTCTGTTGGATCTGGTTCTTGTGGTTCTGGTTTATGTGGTTGTGGTTCTGGTTCTTGTGTTTCTTGTGGTTCTTATTCTTGCGGTTCTGGTTCTTATGGTTCTTGTGGTTCTGGTGGTTCTGGTTCTTGTGGTTCTTGGGTTCTTGTTCTTGTGGTTCTTGGGTTCTTGTGGTTCTTGGGTTCATGTGGTTCGGTTTCTTGTTTTTCTAGTTGTTCTGGAGGTTTTGATTCCTGTGGGTCAGGTTCTGATGTTTCATCATTTCGTTACTATGAATGATGGAATTAACTCCGCATAACGATTTTACATGTTGCGATTTTCTAGAAGTGCATTTCGAGAATTTTTATTTGTTACTATAAGTAAACGTACTAAGCAAATTTCGTATCACACGAAACACAAGAACCAGAGCCACAAGAAAACCAGATTTTCTGGAACTGCAAGAACCCCAAGAACCGCAAGTATAACAACTACAAGAGCCACAGGAACCAGAACCACAAAAACGAGAAGTACCCAGAACCACAGAACCAAAAGAAGCAGAACCGCAAGAACCATAAGGATCAGAACCACAAGACCCAGAACCCAAGAACCACAACTACCAGATCCCAAGAACCACAAGAACCAGAAGCTTAAGAAAAAGAACCTCAAGAACCACAGGAACCAGAATCACCAGAACCACAACAACCAAAACACAAGAACCACAAGAACCAGAACCCAAGAACCACAAGAAGCAGAACTACAAGAACCAAAAGAACTTGAACCACAAGAACCGGAACCACAAGAAACACAAACACCAGAACCGCAAGAACCAGAACCACAAGAACCAGAACAGAACCACAAGAACCACCAGAACACAAAAACAGAACCACAAGAAACAGAACCACCAGAATCAGAACCACGGGAACCAGAAGACAGGAACCACGAGAACCGGAGTACAAGAACCACAAGAATCAGAACCACGAGAACCACAAGAAACAGAACCACGAGAACCACAAGAACCACAAGGACCACAGGAACCAGAACCACCAGAAGCACAAGAACCAGAACCACAAGAACCCGATCCCAAGAACCACAGGAATAAGAACCCAAGAACCACAAAAAGCAGAACCACAAAAACCATAAGAACCAGAACCACAAGAACCAGAGCCAGAAGGATACCAAGAACCAGAACCACAAGAAGCAGACCCACAGGAACCACAACCCACAAGAATCACCAGAACCACAAGAACGAGAACCACAAAAACCAGAACCCAAGAAACACAAGAACAGAACCGCAGCAAGCAGAACCCAAGAACCACAACAACCAGAACCCAAGAACCACAATACCCAGAACTCAAGAAACTTAAGAACCAGAACCCAAGCAGAACCACAAGAACCATAAGAATCAGAACCACAAGACCCACAAGAACCAGAACCCAACAACCACAAGAACCACAACCACCAGATCCCAAGAACCACAAGAACCAGAACCACAAGATCCTCAAGAAAAAGAACCACAAGGACCACAAGAAACAGAACCACAATAACCTCAAGAACCTTAACAACCAGAACAGAAGAACCACAAGAACAAGAACCCAAGAACCACAAGAACCAGCACCAAAATAACCTGAACCACAACAACCAGAACCACAAGAAACACAAGAACCAGAACCACCAGAAGCAAAAGAATCAGAACAACAATAACAACAAGAACGAGAACCACAAGAACCAGAACCACATGGACCACAGGAGCCAGAAACACCAGAATCAAATCAAATCTCATGCAGGAATGATCAGTTTTCGACGTTTCATCATTTCGTTACTATGAATGATGGAATTAACGCCGGATAACCATTTTACATGTTGCGATTTTCTAGAAGTGCATTTCGAGGATTTTTATTTGTCACTATAAGTAAACGTACAATGCAAATCTCGTACCACAAGAACCAGAGCCACAATGATCAGAACCACAAGAAACACAACAACCTTAACCACAAGAAACGGAACCACAAAACCAGAACCACAAAAACCAGAACCACCAGAACCACAAGAACCAGAACCACCAGAACCAGAGACACAAGTACCAGAACCACAAGAACCAGAACCACAACAACCAGAACCCAAGAAACACAAGAGCCAGAACCCAAGAACCACATGAACCAGAACCCCAAGAACCTCAAGGACCAGAGCCACAATAAACAAAACCACAAGAACCAGAAAGCAAGAACCACACGAACCAGAATCACAAGAAACAGAACCACAAGAACCACTAGGAACAGAACCAAAAGAAGCACTAGAATCAGAACCACAAGAACCGTAACCTCCAGAACAACAAGAAACAGAACCACGTGAACGCAAGAACCACAGAAACCATAAGAACCAGATCTACAAGAAACACAAGAACCAGAACCACAAAAACACAAAAACCAGAACCACAAGAGCCACCAGAACCAACAGAACCACCAGATCCAGAACCCCCAGAATCACAAGAACCACCAGAACAACAAGACTCTGAACCACAGGAACCAGAACACAGGAACCACAAGAACGGGAATACAAGAACCACAAGAACCAGAACCACCAGATCCTAAGAACCACGACAACCAGAATTACAAGAATCGCAAGTATAACAACTACAAGAGCCACAAGAACCACAGGAACCAGAACCACCAGTACCACAAGAACCAGAAGTGCAAGACACAGAACCAAAGAACCAAATGAAGCAGAACCACAAGAACCACAAGAACCAGAAACCAAGAACCACAAGAACCACAACCACCATATCCCAAGAACCACAAGAACCAGAACCACAAGAACCTCAAGAAAAAGAACCACAAGAACAAGAACCACAGGAACCAGAACCACCAGAACCACAACAACCAGAACACAAGAACCACAACAACCAGAACCCAAGAACCACATGAACCAGAACCAAAAGAACGAAAAGGACCTGAACCACAAGAAGCAGAACCACTAGAAGCACAAGAACCAGAAGCACCAGAAGCACAAGAATCGGAAGCACAATGACCACAAGAACGAAAACCACAAGAACCAGAATCGCATGAACCACAAGAGTCAGAACCACCAGAATCAAATCAAATCTCATGCAGGAATGATCAGTTTTCGATGTTTCATCATTTCGTTACTATGAATGATGGAATTAACTCCGGATAACGATTTTACATGTTGCGATTTTCTAGAAGTGCATTTCGAGGATTTTGATTTGTTACTATAAGTAAACTTACTATGCAAATCTCGTACCACAAGAAACACAAGAACCAGAGCCACAAGAATCAGAAACACAAGAACCAGAACCACCAGAGCCACAAGAAACAGAACTGCAAGAAACACAAGAACCTGAACCACAAGAAACAGAACCACAACAACCAGAAGAACAAGAACCACACGAACCAGAACCACCAGAACCACAAAAAACAGAAACACAAGTATCAATACCACAAGAACCTTAACCACAACAACCAGAACCCAAGAACTACATGAACCAGAACCCCAAGAACCACAAAGACCAGAACCACAAGAAACACAACGATAAGAACTAGAATGCAAGAATCACATGAACCAGAATCTCAAGAAACAGAACAACAAGAACCACTAGAACCAGAACCACAAGAACCACTAGAATCAGAACCAGAGGAATCAGAACCACAAGAACCACCAGAACCAGACCCACAAGAACAATAACCTCCGGAACAACCAGAACAACAAGAAACAGAACCACATGAACACAAGAACCACCAGAACCACCATAACCACAAGAACCAAACCACAAGTACCAGAACCAGATCCAGAACCACAAGAATCAGAACCACAAGAGATACAAGAACCAGAACCACCAGGCCACAAGAACCACGATAACCAGAACCACAAGATCCAGAACCACAAGATCCAGAACCACAAGAATCACAAGAACCACAAGAATCACAAAAACCACAAGAACCACAAAAACCAAAACCAAAAGAACCACAGAACCACAGGAACCAGAAGCACTAGAGCCAGAATCACAAGAACCAAAGAACCAAAAGCCACAAGCACAAGAACCACAAGAACCAGAACCCAAGGGCCATAAGAACCAGAACCACAAGAACCAGAACCACAAAAAACACAAGAACCAGAACCATAACAACCAAAAGTACCAAAGCCACAAGCCAGAACCACAAGAACTCGAACCCCAAGAACCAGACCCCAAGAACCACAACAACCATAACCACAAGTACCAGAACCATAACCACAAGAACCATAAGAACCAGAACCACAAGAATCAGAACCACAAAACATACAAGAACCACAACCACTAGAACCAGAACCAACAGAATCACAACAGCACCAGAACCACATGAACAAGAACCACAAGAACCACAACCACCAGACCCCAAGAACCACGAGAACCAGAACCACGAGATCCAGAACCACAAGAATAAGAACCACAAGAATCACAAAAACCACAAGAACCAAAACCAAAAGAACCACAGGAACCAGAACCACTAGAGCAAGAATCAGAAGAACCAAAGAACCACAAGAACCACAAGCACAAGAACCCTGTGCATAAGAACCAGAACCCAAGAGCCATAAGAACTAGAACCACAAGAACTACAAGAAATACAAGAACCAGAACCATAAGAAACATAAGAACCAGAACCATAACAACCACAAGTACCAGAATCACAAGTACCATAAGCACAAGTTCCAGAACCACAAGAACTCGAACCCCAAGAACCAGAACCCAAGAACCCAAGAACCAGAACCACAACAACCAGAACAGAAGAACCAGAACCCAAGAACTACCAAGAACCAGAACCCCAGAACCAGAGCCACAAGAACCAAAGAACCAGAACAAAAAGAACCAGAACTACAAGAAACACAAGAGCCAGAACCACCAGAAGCACAAGAATCAGAACCACGAGAACCACAAGAGCCAGAACCACCAGTATCAAATCAGATCTGATGCAGGAATGATTAGTGTTTGATGTTTTATCATTTCGCTACTGTGAATGATGGAATTGACTCCGGGTAACGATTTTACATGTTGCGATTTTCTAGAAGTGCATTTCGAGGATTTTGTTTGTTACGAAAAGTAAACGTACTATACACACCTCGTACCACAAGAACCACAAGACCCAGAACTTCAAGAATCAGAGCCACAAGAACCAGAACCACAAGAGGCAGAACCACAAGAACCAGAACCACCAGAACCACAAGAACCACCAGAACAACAAGAATCCGAGCAACCAGAACCACAACAACCAGAACCACAACAACCAGAACCACAACAACCAGAACACAAGAAACACCAGAACCAGAACCAACGAACCACATGAACCGGATTCCCAAGAACCACAAGGAACAGAACCACAAGAAACAAAACCACAAGAACCAGAAGGCAAGAACCACAAAGACCAGAATCACAAGAAACAGAACCACAAGAACCACTAGAACCAGAACCACAAGAAGCACTAGAATCAGAACCACAAGAATCAAAACCACAAGAACGCCCAGAACCAGAACAAGAAGAACCAGAACCTCCAGAACAACAAGAAACAGAACCACGTGAACGCAAGAAGCACAAGAACACGATCCGAAGAACCACAAGAACAAGAACCTCAAGAACCAGAACCACCAGATCCAGAACCAGAAGCACAAGAAACATAAGAACCGGAACTACAAAAACACAAACAAGAAACAGAACCACAGGATCCAGAACCAACAGAACCACAACAGCCACCAGAACCACAAGAACCACAACCACAAGAACCAGAACCACCAGACCCCAAGAACCACGAGAACCAGAACAAGATCTACAAGAACCACAAGAATAAGAGCCACAAGAATCACACAAACCACAAGAACCACAAGAACGAGAACTGAAAGAACCACAGGAACCAGAACCACCAGAATCAAATCAGATCTCATACAGAAATGATCAGTTTTCGACGTTTCATCATTTCGTTACTGTGAATGGTGGAATTAACACGTGATAAAGATTCTGCATGTTGCGATTTTCTGGAACCGCAAGAACCACAAGAACTGCAAGCAAAATAACCAGATCCACAATAACCCACGAAACACAAGAACCAGAACCACAAGAACCCGAACCACGAGAACCACAAGAATCACAAAACCAGAAACATCAGAACCACAAGAACCTGAACCACAAGAACCAGAACCACAACAACCAGAACACAAGATCCACAAGAACCACAACCCAAGAACCACAAGAACCATAACCAAAAAACCCCAAAAGAACTTGAACCACAACATCCAGAAGCACAAGAAACACAAAAACCAGAACCACCAGAAGCACAAGAATCAGAACCACAATAACCACAAGAACGAGAATCCCAAAAAGCAGAACTGCATGAATCACAACAACCTGAACCACAAGAAACAGAACCACAAGAACCACAAAAACCACAAGGACCACAGGAACCAGAACCACCAGAAGCACAAGAACCCGATTCCAAGAACCACAGGAATAAGAACCCAAGAACCACAAAAAGCAGAACCACAAAAACCATAAGAACCAGAACCACAAGAACGAGAGCCAGAAGGATACCAAGAACCAGAACCACAAGAAGCAGAACCACAGGAACCACAACCCACAAGAATCACCAGATCCACAAGAACGAGAACCACAAGAACCAGAACCCAAGAAACACAAGAACAGAACCGCAGCAACCAGAACCCAAGAACCACAGCAACCAGAACCCAAGAACCACAATACCCAGAACTCAAGAAACTTAAGAACCAGAACCCAAGACCCGCATAAAGCAGAACCCAAGAACCGGAACCACCAGAACCACAAGAACCAGAACCACAAGAACCACAACCTCAAGAAACACAACAACCAGAACCACCAGAAGCACAAGAATCAGAAACACAAGATTCACAACCACAACCACAAGAACCTGAACCACAAGGGCCAGAACCACAAGAACCAAAACCACAAAAACCCGAATGCAAGAACTACAAGAACCAGAACCACAAGAAACACAAGAACCACCAGAACTACAAGAACCAGAACCACAAGAACTACAAGAACCACAAGAACCAGAACCACCAGAATCAAATCAGATCTCATGCAGAAATGATCAGTTTTCGACGTTTCATCATTTCGTTACTGTGAATGGTGGAATTAACACGTGATAAAGATTCTGCATGTTGCGATTTTCTGCAACCGCAAGAACCACAAGAACCGCAAGCAAAATAACCAGATCCACAATAACCCACGAAACACAAGAACCACAAGAACCAGAACCACAAGAACCCGAACCACGAGAACCACAAGAATCACAAAACCAGAACCACAAGAACCTCAAGAACCTGAACCACAAGAACCAGAACCACGAGAACCACAAGAACTGCGGAAAAAGAACCACAAAACCCAAACCACCAGAAGCACAAGAACCAGAACCCGTGATCCACAAGAAGCAGAACCATAAGAACCACAGGGACCACAAGACCCACAAGTACCAGAAACACAAGAACGAGAACCACAAGAACCAAAACCCAAGAAACAGAAGAACAGAACCACAGCAACCAGAACCCAAGAACCACAACAACCAGAACCCAAGAACCACAATACCCAGAACTCAAGAACCAGAATCCAAGAGCCACAAGAACCAGAACGCAAGACCCAGAACCACCAGAACCACAAGAACCACAACCACAAAAACCAGATCCACAAGAAACACAACAACCAGAAGCACAAGAATCAGAAACACAAGATCCACAACCACAAGGGCCAGAACCACAAGAACCAAAACAACAAAAACCAGAATGCAAGAACTACAAGAACCAGAACCACAAGAAACACAAGAACCACCATAACCACAAGAACCAGAACCACAAGAACCTCAAGAAAAAGAACAACAAGAACCAAAATCACAGGATCCAGAACCACCAGAACCACACAACCAGAACACAAGAACCACAAGAAACACAACCCAAGAACCACAAGAACCAGAACCAAAAAAACCCAAAAGAACCTGAACCACAACATCCAGAACCACAAGAAACACAAAAACCAGAACCACCAGAAGCACAACAATCAGAACCACAATAACCACAAGAACGAGAATCCCAAAAAGCAGAACTGCATGAATCACAACAACCTGAACCACAAGAAACAGACCCACAAGAACCACAAAAACCACAAGTACCACAGGAAGCAGAACCACCAGAAGCGCAAGAACCTGATTCCAAGAACCACAGGAATAAGAACCCAAGAACCACAAAAAGCAGAACCACAAAAACCATAAGAACCAGAACCACAAGAACGAGAGCCAGAAGGATACCAAGAACCAGAACCACAAGCAGCAGAACCACAGGAACCACAACCCACAAGAATCACCAGATCCACAAGAACGAGAACCACAAGAACCAGAACCCAAAAAACACAAGAGCAGAACTGCAGCAACCAGAACCCAAGAACCACAACAACCAGAACCCAAGAACCACAATACCCAGAACTCAAGAAACTTAAGAACCAGAACCCAAGACCCACATAAAGCAGAACCCAAGAACCGGAACCACCAGAACCACAAGAACCAGAACCACAAGAACCACAACTACAAGAAACACAACAACCGGAACCACCAGAAACACAAGAATCAGAAACACAAGATTCACAACCACAACCACAAGAACCTGAACCACAAGGGCCAGAACCACAAGAACCAAAACCACGAAAACCAGAATGCAAGAACTACAAGAACCAGAACCACAAGAAACACAAGAACCACCAGAACTACAAGAACCAGGACCACAAGAACCAGAACCACCAGAATTAAAACAGATCTCATGCAGAAATGATCAGTTTTCGACGTTTTATCATTTCCTTACTGTGAATGGTGGAATTAACACGTGATAAAGATTCTGCATGTTGCGATTTTCTGGAACCGCAAGAACCACAAGAACCGCAAGCAAAATAACCAGATCCACAATAACCCAAGAAACGCAAGAACCACAAGAACCAGAACCACAAGAACCCGAACCACGAGAACCACAAGAATCACAAAACCAGAATCACAAGAAACTCAAGAACCTGAACCACAAGAACCAGAACCACGAGAACCACAAGAACTACGGAAAAAGAACCACAAAACCCGAACCACCAGAAGCACAAGAACCACAACCAGAAGAACCTGAACCACAAGGGCCAGAACCACAAGAACCAAAACCACAAAAACCAGAATGCAAGAACTACAAGAACCAGAACCACAAGAACCACAAGAACCACCAGAACCACAAGAACTACAAGAACCACAAGAACCAGAACCACCAGAATCAAATCAGCTCTCATGCAGGAGAATGATCAGAAGTACAAGAGCCAGAGCCCAAGAACCAAAAGAAGCAGAACTGCAAGAACCACAAGGCCCAGAACCACAAGAACCAGAACCACACCCAACAGATCCCAAGAACCACAAGAAACACGAGAACCAGAACCACAACAACCTCAAGAAAAAGGACCAACCACAAGAACCACAGGAACCAGAATATCCAGAACCACAACAGCCAGAGCAAAATAACCAGATCCACAATAACCCAAGAAACACAAGAACCACAAGAACCCGAACCACGAGAACCACAAGAATCACAAAACCAGAACCACAAAAAACACAACAACCAGAACCACCAGAAGCACAAGAATCAGAACCACAAGATCCACAACCACAACCACAAGAACCTGAACCACAAGGGCCAGAACCACGAGAACCAAAACCACAAAAACCAGAATGCAAGAACTACAAGAACCAGAACCACAAGAAACACAAGAACCACCAGAACCACAAGAACCAGAACCACAAGAACTACAAGAACCAGATCCACCAGAATCAAATCAGATCTCATGCAGGAATGATCAGAAGTACAAGACCCAGAGCCCAAGAACCAAAAGAAGCAGAACTGCAAGAACCACGAGACCCAGAACCACAAGAACCAGAACCCAAGAACCATAACCACCAGATCCCAAGAACGACAAAAAACACGAGAACCAGAACCACAAGAACCTCCAGAAAAAGAACCAACCACAAGAAGCACAGGAACCAGAATATCCAGAACCACAACAGCCAGAACACAAGAACCACAAGAACCAGAACCCAAAGAACCACAGGAAGCAGAACAAAAAGCCACAAAAGAACCTGAACCACAAGAACCGAAACCTCAAGGAACACAAGAACCAGAACCACAACAACCAGAACAGAAGAACCAGAACCTAAGGACCACAAGAACCAGAACCCCAGAACCTCAAGAACAAGAACCCCAAGAACGGCAAAAAGCAGAGCCACAAGAACCAAAGACCCAAAACCACAAGAACCTGCACTACAAGAAACACAAGAACCTGAACCACCAGAAGCACAAGAATCAGAACCACAAGAACGAGAACCACAAGAAACAGAACCACATGAACCACAACAACCAGAACCCAAGAACCAGAACCACTACAACCAGAACACAAGAACCAGAACCCGAACCCAATAACCACAAGAACCAGAATCACAAGAACCAGAACCACAAGAACCAGAACCACCAGAAGCACAAGAACCTTAACCACAAGAAACAGAACCACAAGAACCAGAACCACAAAAACCAGAACCACCAGAACCACAAGAACCAGAAACACAAGTACCAGAACCACAACAACCAAAACCACAACAACCAGAACACAAGAAACACAAGAACCAGGAGCAACGAACCACATGATCCATAACCCCAAGAACCACAAGGAACAGAACCACAAGAACCAGAAGGCAAGAACCACAAGAACCAGAATCACAAGAAACAGAACCACATGAAGCACTAGAACCAGAACCACAAGAATCAAAACCACAAGAACCCCAGAACCAGAACCAGAAGAACCAGAACCTCCAGCACAACAAGAAACAGAACCACGTGAATGCAAGAACCACAAGCACCCGATCCGAAGAACCACAAGAACAAGAACCCCAAGAACCAGAACCACCAGAACCAGAAACACAAGAACCATAAGAACCAGAACTACAAGAAACACAAGAACCAGAAGCACAAAAACACAAGAAACAGAGCCACAAGAACCAGAACCAACAGAAACACAAGAGCCACCAGAACCACAAGAACCAAAACCACAAGAACCAGAACCACCAGACCCCAAGAACCACGAGAACCAGAACAACAAGATCCACAAGAACCACAAGAATAAAAGCCACAAGAATCACACAAACCACAAGAACCAGAAGAACCTGAACTGAAAGAACCACAGGAACCAGACCCACCAGCGCCAGAACCACAAGAACGACAAGAACTAGAAGCACAAGAACCACAAGAACCGGGAGCACAAAAACCAGAATCCATGAACCATAAGAATCAGAACCACAACAACCAGAACCATAAGAAACACAAGAACCAGAACCACACGCACCGGTTTCACAAGAACCAGAACCCAAGAATCACAAGAACCAGAACCACAACAACCAGCACAGAAGAACCAGAACCCAAGAACCACAAGAACCAGAACCTCAGGAACCAGAAACCCCAGAACCACAAAAAGCAGAGCCACAAGAACGAAAGACCCAGAACCACAAGAACCAGCACTACAAGAAACACAAGAACCAGAACCACCAGAAGCACAAGAATCAGAACCACAAGAACGAGAACCACAAGAAACAGAACCACATGAACCACAACAACCACAACAACCAGAACCCAAGAACCACAAAAACCAGAACCACTACAACCAGATCACAAGAACCAGAACCCAATAACCACAAGAACCAGAACCACAAGAACCAGAACCACCAGAAGCACAAGAATCAGAACCACAAGAACGAGAACCACAAGAAACACAACCACATGAACCACAACAACCACAACAACAAGAACCCAAGAACCACAAAAACCAGAACCACTACAACCAGAATACAAGAACCAGAACCCAATAACCACAAGAACCAGAACCACCAGAAGCACAAGAATCAGAACCACAATAACCTGAAAAACGAGAACCACAAGAGCCAGAACTACAAGAGACAGGACCAGCAGAATCGAATCAGATCTCTTGCAGGAACCACAACCCACAAGAATCACCAGATCCACAAGAACGAGAACCACAAGAACCAGAACCCAAGAAACACAAGAACAGAACCGCAGCAACCAGAACCCAAGAACCACCATAACCAGAACCCAAGAACCACAATACCCAGAACTCACGAAACTTAAGAACCAGAACCCAAGACCCACATTAAGGAGAACCCAAGACCCGGAGCCACCAGAACCACAAGAACCACAACCACAAGAACCACAACCACAAGAAACACAACAACCAGAACCACCAGAAGCACAAGAATCAGAAACACAAGATTCACAACCACAACCACAAGAACCTGAACCACAAGGGCCAGAACCACAAGAACCAAAACCACAAAAACCAGAATGCAAGAACTACAAGAACCAGAACCACAAGAAACACAAGAACCACCAGAACTACAAGAACCAGAACCACAAGAACTACAAGAACCACAAGAACCAGAACCGAACCACCAGAAGCACAAGAACCAGAACCACAAGAACCCCAAGAACCAGAAACCGTGATCCACAAGAAACAGAACCATAAGGACCACAGGGACCACAAGTACCAGAAACACAAGAACGAGAACCACAAGAACCCAAACCCACGAAACAGAAGAACAGAACCACAGCAACCAGAACCCAAGAACCACAACAACCAGAACCCAAGAACTACAATACCCAGAACTCAAGAAACTTAAGAATCAGAACCCAAGAGCCACAAGAACCAGAACCCAAGACCCAGAACCACCAGAACCACAAGAACCACAACCACAAAAATCAGAACCACAGGAAACACAACAACCAGAACCACCAGAAGCACAAGAATCCGAACCACAAGATCCACAACCACAACCACAAGAACCTGAACCACAAGGGCCAGAACCACAAGACCCAAAACCACAAAAACCAGAATGCAAACACTACAAGAACCAGAACCACAAGAAACACAAGAACCACCAGAACCACAAGAACCAGAACCACAAGAACTACAAGAACCACAAGAACCAGAACCACCAGAATCAAATCAGATCTCATGCAGGAATGATCAGAAGTACAAGACCCAGAGCCCAAGAACGAAAAGAAGCAGAACTGCAAGAACCACAAGGCCCAGAACCACAAGAACCAGAACCCAAGAACCAGAACCCAAGAACCACAACCACCCAAGATCCCAAGAAACAAGAAACAGAACCACAACCCACAAGAATCACCAGATCCACAAGAACGAGAACCACAAGAACCAGAACCCAAGAAACACAAGAACAGAACCGCAGCAGCCAGAACCCAAGAACCACAACAACCAGAACCCAAGAACCACAATACCCAGAACTCAAGAAACTTAAGAACCAGAACCCAAGACCCACATAAAGCAGAACCCAAGAACCGGAACCACCAGAACCACAAGAACCACAACCACAAGAAACACAACAACCGGAACCACCAGAAGCACAAGAATCAGAAACACAAGATTCACAACCACAACCACAACAACAAGAACCTGAACCACAAGGGCCAGAACCACAAGAACCCAAACCACAAAAACCAGAATGCAAGAACTACAAGAACCAGAACCACAAGGAACACAAGAACCACCAGAACTACAAGAACCAGAACCTCAAGAACTACAAGAACCACAAGAACCAGAACCACCAGAATCAAATCAGATCTCATGCAGAAATGATCAGTTTTCGGCGTTTCATCATTTCGTTACTGTGAATGGTGGAGTTAACACGTGATAAAGATTCTGCATGTTGCGATTTTCTGCAACCGCAAGAACCGCAAGAACCGCAAGCAAAATAACCAGATCCACAATAACCCACGAAACACAAGAACCACAAGAACCAGAACCACAAGAACCCGAACCACGAGAACCACAAGAATCACAAAACCAGAACCACAAGAACCTCAAGAACCTGAACCACAAGAACCAGAACCACGAGAACCACAAGAACTACGGAAAAAGAACCACAAAACCCGAACCACCAGAAGCACAAGAACCAGAACCACAAGAACCCCAAGAACCAGAACCCGTGATCCACAAGAAGCAGAATCATAAGAACCACAGGGACCACAAGACCCACAAGTACCACAAACACAAGAACGAGAACCACAAGAACCAAAACCCAAGAAACAGAAGAACAGAACCACAGAAACCAGAACCCAAGAACCACAACAACCAGAACCCAAGAACCACAATACCCAGAACTCAAGAAACTTAAGAACCAGAATCCAAGAGCCACAAGAACCAGAACCCAAGACCCAGAACCACCAGAACCACAAGAACCACAACCACGCAATCCAGATCCACAAGAAACACCACAACCAGAACCACCAGAAGCACAAGAATCAGAACCACAAGATCCACAACCACAACCACAAGAACCTGAACCACAAGGGCCAGAACCACAAGAACCAAAACCACAAAAACCAGAATGCAAGAACTACAAGAACCAGAACCACAAGAAACACAAGAACCACCAGAACCACAAGAACCAGAACCACAAGAACCTCAAGAAAAAGAACAACAAGAACCAAAATTACAGGATCCAGAACCACCAGAACCACACAACCAGAACACAAGAACCACAAGAAACACAACCCAAGAACCACAAGAACGAGAACCAAAATACCCCAAAAGAACCTGAACCACAACATCCAGAACCACAAGAAACACAAAAACCAGAACCACCAGAAGCACAAGAATCAGAACCACAATAACCACAAGAACGAGAATCCCAAAAAGCAGAACTGCATGAATCACAACAACCTGAACCACAAGAAACAGACCCACAAGAACCACAAAAACCACAAGGACCACAGGAACCAGAACCACCAGAAGCACAAGAACCTGATTCCAAGAACCACGGGAATAAGAACCCAAGAACCACAAAAAGCAGAACCACAAAAACCATAAGAACCAGAACCACAAGAACGAGAGACAGAAGTATACCAAGACCCAGAACCACAAGAAGCAGAACCACAGGAACCACAACCCACAAGAATCACCTGATCCACAAGAACGAGAACCACAAGAACGAGAACCCAAGAAACACAAGAACAGAACTGCAGCAACCAGAACCCAAGAACCACAACAACCAGAACCCAAGAATCACAACAACCAGAACCCAAGAAACACAAGAACAGAACCGCAGCAGCCAGAACCCAAGAACCACAACAACCAGAACCCAAGAACCACAATACCCAGAACTCTAGAAACTTAAGAACCAGAACCCAAGACCCACATAAAGGAGAACCCAAGAACCGGAACCACCAGAACCACAAGAACCAGAACCAAAAGAACCACAACTACAAGAAACACAACAACCGGAATCACCAGAAACACAAGAATCAGAAACACAAGATTCACAACCAGAACCACAAGAACCAAACCCACAAAAACCAGAATGCAAGAACTACAAGAACCAGAACCACAAGAAACACAAGAACCATCAGAACTACAAGAACCAGAACCACAAGAACTACAAGAACCACAAGAACCAGATCCACCAGAATCAAAACAGATCTCATGCAGAAATGATCAGTTTTCGACGTTTCATCATTTCGTTACTGTGAATGGTGGAATTAACACGTGATAAATATTCTGCATGTTGCGATTTTCTGCAACCGCAAGAACCACAAGAACCGCAAGCAAAATAACCAGACCCACAATAACCCAAGAAACACAAGAACCACAAGAACCAGAACCACAAGAACCCGAACCACGAGAACCACAAGAATCACAAAACCAGAATCACAAGAAACTCAAGAACCTGAACCACAAGAACCAGAACCACGAGAACCACAAGAACTACGGAAAAAACCCACAAAACCTGAACCACCAGAAGCACAAGAACCAAAACCACAAGAACCCCAAGAACCAGAACCCGTGATCCACAAGAAGCAGAACCATAAGAACCACATGGACCACAAGACCCACTAGTACCAGAAACACAAGAACGAGAACCACAAGAACCAAAACCCAAGAAACAGAAGAACGGACAACAACAACCAGAACCCAAAACCACAATACCCAGAACTCAAGAAACTTAAGAACCAGAATCCAAGAGCCATAAGAACCAGAACCCAAGACCCAGAACCACCAGAACCACAAGAACCACAACCACAAAAACCCGATCCACAAGAAACACAACAACCAGAACCACCAGAAGCACAAGAATCAGAACCACAAGATCCACAACCACAACCACAAGAACCTGAACCACAAGAACCTGAACCACAAGGGCCAGAACCACAAGAACCAAAACCACAAAAACCAGAATGCAAGAACTACAAGAATCAAAACCACAAGAACCACCAGAACCACCAGAACCACAAGAACTACAAGAACCACAAGAACCAGAACCACCAAAATCAGATCAGATCTCATGCAGGAGAATGATCAGAAGTACAAGACCCAGAGCCCAAGAACCAAAAGAAGCAGAACTGCAAGAACCACAAAGCCCAGAACCACAAGAACCAGAACCCAAGAACCACAACCACCAGATCCCAAGAACCACAAGAAACACGAGAACCAGAACCACAACGACCTCAAGAAAAAGAACCAACCACAAGAACCACGGGAACCAGAATATCCAGAACCACAACAGCCAGAGCAAAATAACCAGATCCACAATAACCCAAGAAACACAAGAACCACAAGAACCAGAACCACAAGAACCAGAACCACGAGTACCACAAAACCAGAACCACAAGAACCTCAAGAACCTGAACCACAAGAACCAGAACCACGAGAAACACAAGAACTACGGAAAAAGAACCACAAAACCCGAACCACCAGAAGCACAAGAACCAGAACCACAAGAACCCCAAGAACCCGAACCCGTGATCCACAAGAAGCAGAATCATAGTAACCACAGGGACCACAAGACCCACAAGTACCAGAAACACAAGAACGAGAACCACAAGAACCAAAACCCAAGAAACAGAAGAACAGAACCACAGCAACCTGAACCCAAGAACCACAACAACCAGAACCCAAGAACCACAATACCCAGAACTCAAGAAACTGAAGAACCAGAAACCAAGAGCCACAACAACCAGAACCCAAGACCCAGAACCACCAGAACCACAAGAACCACAACCACAAAAATCAGAACCACAAGAAACACAACAACCAGAAGCGCAAGAATCAGAACCACAAGATCCACAACCACAACCACAAGAACCTGAACCACAAGGGTCAGAACCACAAGAACAAAAACCAAAAGAACCTCAAGAACCTGAACCACAAGAACCAGAACCACGAGAACCACAAGAACTACGGAAAAAGAACCACAAAACCCGAACCACCAGAAGCAGAAGAACCAGAACCACAAGAACCCCAAGAACCAGAACCCGTGATCCACAAGAAGCAGAACCATAAGAGCCACAGGGACCACAAGACCCACAAGTACCAGAAACACAAGAACGAGAACCACAAGAACCAAAACCCAAGAAACAGAAGAACAGAACCACAGCAACCAGAACCCAAGAACCACAACAACCAAAACCCAAGAACCACAATACCCAGAACTCAAGAAACTTAAGAACCAGAATCAAAGAGCCACAAGAACCAGAACCCAAGACCCAGAATCACCAGAACCACAAGAACCACAACCACAAAAACCAGAACCGCAAGAAACACAACAACCAGAACCACCAGAAGCACAAGAATCAGAACCACAAGATCCACAACCACAACCACAAGAACCTGAACCACAAGGGCCAGAACCACAAGAACCAAAACCACAAAAACCAGAATGCAAGAACTACAAGAACCAGAACCACAAGAAACACAAGAACCACCAGAACCACAAGAACCAGAACCACAAGAACTACGAGAACCACAAGAACCAGATCCACCAGAATCAAATCAGATCTCATGCAGGAATGATCAGAAGTACAAGACCCAGAGCCCAAGAACCAAAAGAAGCAGAACTGCAGGAACCACAAGACCCAGAACCACAAGAACCAGAACCCAAGAACCATAACCACCAGATCCCAAGAACGACCAGAACCACAAGAACCTCCAGGAAAAGAACCAACCACAAGAACCACAGGAACCAGAATATCCGGAACCACAACAGCCAGAACACAAGAACCACTAGAACCAGAACCCAAAGAACCACAGGAAGCAGAACAAAAAGCCCCAAAAGAACCTGAACCACAAGAACCGCAACCTCAAGGAACACAAGAACCAGAACCGCAAGAACCAGAACGACAAGAACCAGAACCACAAGACCCACAAGAACCACCACAACCACAAAAAACAACCACAAGGGACATAACCACAAGAATCAGAAGTGCGGGAACCAGAACACAGGAACCACAAGAACCAGAACACAAGAACCACAAGAATCATGACCACCAGACCCCAGGAACCGCAACAACCAGAACCACAAGAACTAGAACAACTGGAACCAGAACTCATGAACCACAAGAACCAGAGCTCAAGAATCACAAGAACCATAACCACAAGAATCCCAAAAACCAGAACCAGAACAAATAGAACCACAAGAACCAGAACGAAAAGAAACAGAAGCACGTGAACCAGAACCCACAAGAATAAGAGGAACCACAAGAATCAGAACTATAAGAATCAGAAGAACCGGAACCACAAGGACAACAAGAATCAGAACCACAAGAAACACAAGAACCAGAAGAACATAAACCACAATAACCAGAACCCAAGAACAACAAGAACCACAAGAACGAGAACCACAAGAACGAGACCCACAAGAACAAGAACCACAAGACCTAGAACCACAAGAACCAGAACCACAAGAAGCACTAGAAGCACAAGAACCAGAACCCAAGAACCACAAAATCACAAGAATTAGGACCACAATAACCACAAGAACCAGAACCCAGGAACTACAAGAACCAAAACTCAAGAAACAGAACACAAGAACCACAAGTACCAGAACAACCAGAACCACAAAATCCACAAGAACCAGAGCCACAAGAATCAGAACCACAAGATCCAGAACCACAAGAACTAGAACAACTAGAACTAGAACTCATGAACCACAAGAACCAGAGCTCAAGAATCACAAGAACCATAACCACAAGAATCTCAAAAACCAGAACCACAAGAGCCAGAACAAATAGAACCACAAGAAACAGAACAAATAGAACCACAAGAACCAGAACAAAAAGAAGCAGAAGCACATGAACCAGAACCTACAAGAATCAGAAGAACCACAAGATCCAGAACCATAAGAATCACAAGAACCGGAACCACAAGGACCAAAAGAACCAGAACCACAAGAACAAGAACCACAAGCAACACAAGAACCAGAAGAACAAGAACCACAACAACCAGAACCGATGAACAACAAGAACAACAACCACAAGAACGAGAACCACAAGAACAAGAACTAGAACCACAAGAACTAGAAGCACAAGGAGCACAAGAACCAGAGCCCAATAACCACAAGAACCACAACCACAAAAACCAGAACCACCAGACCACAAGAACCACGAGAACCAGCACAACAAGATCCACAAGAACCACAAGAATAAGAGCCACAAGAATCACACAAACCACAAGAACCACAAGAACCAGAACTGAAAGAACCACAGGAACCAGACCCACCAGCGCCAGAACCACAAGAACCACACGAACCAGAAGCGCAAGAACCACAAGAACCGGCTGCACAAAAACCAGAATCCATGAACCATACGAATCAGAACCACAAGAACCAGAACCACAAGAAACACAAGTACCAGAACCACAAGTACCAGTTTCACAAGAACCCGAACCACAAGAACCAGAACCCAAGAATCACAAGAACCAGAACCACAACAACCAGAACAGAAGAACCAGAACCTAAGAACCACAAGAACCAGAACCCCAGAACCTCAAGAACAAGAACCCCAAGAACGGCAAAAAGCAGAGCCACAGAAGCGCAAGAACCACAAGAACCGGCTGCACAAAACCCAGAATCCATGAACCATACGAATCAGAACCACAAGAACCAGAACCACAAGAAACACAAGTACCAGAACCACAAGTACCAGTTTCACAAGAACCCGAACCACAAGAACCAGAACCCAAGAATCACAAGAACCAGAACCACAACAACCAGAACAGAAGAACCAGAACCTAAGAACCACAAGAACCAGAACCCCAGAACCTCAAGAACAAGAACCAAAAGAACGACAAAAAGCAGAGCCACAAGAACCAAAGACCCAAAACCACAAGAACCAGCACTACAAGAAACACAAGAACCTGAACCACCAGAAGCACAAGAATCAGAACCACAAGAACGAGAACCACAAGAAACAGAACCACATGAACCACAACAACCACAACAACCAGAACCCAAGAACCAGAACCACTACAACCAGAACACAAGAACCAGAACCCAATAACCACAAGAACCAGAACCCCAAGAACCAGAACCACACAAACCAGAACCACAAGAAACACAAGAACCAGAACCACCAGAAGCACAAGAGCCTTAACCACAAGAAACAGAACCACAAGAACCAGAACCACAAAAACCAGAACCACCAGAACCACAAGAACCAGAAACACAAGTGCTAGAACCACAAAAACCAAAACCACAACAACCAGAACACTAGAAACACAAGAACCAGAACCAACGAACCACATGAACCATAACCCCAAGAACCACAAGGAACAAAACCACAAGAACCAGAAGGCAAGAACCACAAGAACCAGAATTACAAGAAACAGAACCACATGAAGCACTAAAACCAGAACCACAAGAATCAAAACCACAAGAACCTCAGAACCAGAACCAGAAGAACCAGAACCTCCAGAACAACAAGAAACAGAACCACGTGAACGCAAGAACCACAAGCACCCGATCCGAAGAACCACAAGAACAAGAACCCCAAGAACCAGAACCACCAGAACCAGAAACACAAGAACCATAAGAACCAGGACTACAAGAAACACAAGAACCAGAAGCACAAAAACACAAGAAACAGAGCCACAAGAACCAGAACCAACAGAAACACAAGAGCCACCAGAACCACAAGAACCACAACCACAAGAACCACGAGAACCAGAACAACAAGATCCACAAGAACCACAAGAATAAGAGCCACAAGAATCACACAAACCACAAGAACCAGAAGAACCAGAACTGAAAGAACCACAGGAACCAGACCCACCAGCGCCAGAACCACAAGAACGACAAGAACCAGAAGCACAAGAATCGGGAGCACAAAAACCAGAATCCATGAACCATGAGAATCAGAACCACAAGAACCAGAACCATAAGAAACACAAGAACCAGAACCACACGCACCAGTTTCACAAGAACCCGAACCACAAGAACCAGAACCCAAGAATCACAAGAACCAGAACCACAACAACCAGCACAGAAGAACCAGAACCCAAGAACCACAAGAACCAGAACCCCAGAACCTCAGGAACCAGAAACCCCAGAACCACAAAAAGCAGAGCCACAAGAACCAAAGACCCAGAACCACAAGAACCAGCACTACAAGAAATACAAGAACCAGAACCACCAGAAGCACAAGAATCAGAACCACAAGAACGAGAACCACAAGAAACAGAACCACATGAACCACAACAACCACAACAACCAGAACCCAAGAACCACAAAAACCAGAACCACTACAACCAGAACACAAGAACCAGAACCCAATAACCACAAGAACCAGAACCACAAGAACCAGAACCACCAGAAGCACAAGAATCAGAACCACAAGAACGAGAACCACAAGAAACAGAACCACATGAACCACAACAACCACAACAACAAGAACCCAAGAACCACAAAAACCAGAACCACTACAACCAGAACACAAGATCAAAAACCCAATAACCACAAGAACCAGAACCACCAGAAGCACAAGAATCAGAACCACAATAACCTGAAAAACGAGAACCACAAGAGCCAGAACTACAAGAGACAGGACCAGCAGAATCGAATCAGATCTCTTGCAGGAACCACAACCCACAAGAATCATCAGATCCACAAGAACGAGAACCACAAGAACCAGAACCCAAGAAACACAAGAACAGAACCGCAGCAACCAGAACCCAAGAACCACCATAACCAGAACCCAAGAACCACAATACCCAGAACTCACGAAACTTAAGAACCAGAACCCAAGACCCACATTAAGGAGAACCCAAGACCCGGAGCCATCAGAACCACAAGAACCACAACCACAAGAACCACAACCACAAGAAACACAACAACCAGAACCACCAGAAGCACAAGAATCAGAAACACAAGATTCACAACCACAACCACAAGAACCTGAACCACAAGGGCCAGAACCACAAGAACCAAAACCACAAAAACCAGAATGCAAGAACTACAAGAACCATAACCACAAGAAACACAAGAACCACCAGAACTACAAGAACCAGAACCACAAGAACTACAAGAACCACAAGAACCAGAACCGAACCACCAGAAGCACAAGAACCAGAACCACAAGAACCCCAAGAACCAGAAACCGTGATCCACAAGAAACAGAACCATAAGGACCACAGGGACCACAAGTACCAGAAACACAAGAACGAGAACCACAAGAACCCAAACCCACGAAACAGAAGAACAGAACCACAGCAACCAGAACCCAAGAACCACAACAACCAGAACCCAAGAACTACAATACCCAGAACTCAAGAAACTTAAGAATCAGAACCCAAGAGCCACAAGAACCAGAACCCAAGACCCAGAACCACCAGAACCACAAGAACCACAACCACAAAAATCAGAACCACAGGAAACACAACAACCAGAACCACCAGAAGCACAAGAATCCGAACCACAAGATCCACAACCACAACCACAAGAACCTGAACCACAAGGGCCAGAACCACAAGACCCAAAACCACAAAAACCAGAATGCAAACACTACAAGAACCAGAACCACAAGAAACACAAGAACCACCAGAATCACAAGAACCAGAACCACAAGAACTACAAGAACCACAAGAACCAGAACCACCAGAATCAAATCAGATCTCATGCAGGAATGATCAGAAGTACAAGACCCAGAGCCCAAGAACGAAAAGAAGCAGAACTGCAAGAACCACAAGGCCCAGAACCACAAGAACCAGAACCCAAGAACCACAACCCAAGAACCACAACCACCCAAGATCCCAAGAAACAAGAAACAGAACCACAACCCACAAGAACCACCAGATCCACAAGAACGAGAACCACAAGAACCAGAACCCAAGAAACACAAGAACAGAACCGCAGCAGCCAGAACCCAAGAACCACAACAACCAGAACCCAAGAACCACAATACCCAGAACTCAAGAAACTTAAGAACCAGAACCCAAGACCCACATAAAGCAGAACCCAAGAACCGGAACCACCAGAACCACAAGAACCACAACCACAAGAAACACAACAACCGGAACCACCAGAAGCACAAGAATCAGAAACACAAGATTCACAACCACAACCACAACAACAAGAACCTGAACCACAAGGGCCAGAACCACAAGAACCCAAACCACAAAAACCAGAATGCAAGAACTACAAAAACCAGAACCACAAGGAACACAAGAACCACCAGAACTACAAGAACCAGAACCTCAAGAACTACAAGAACCACAAGAACCAGAACCACCAGAATCAAATCAGATCTCATGCAGAAATGATCAGTTTTCGGCGTTTCATCATTTCGTTACTGTGAATGGTGGAGTTAACACGTGATAAAGATTCTGCATGTTGCGATTTTCTGCAACCGCAAGAACCGCAAGAACCGCAAGCAAAATAACCAGATCCACAATAACCCACGAAACACAAGAACCACAAGAACCAGAACCACAAGAACCCGAACCACGAGAACCACAAGAATCACAAAACCAGAACCACAAGAACCTCAAGAACCTGAACCACAAGAACCAGAACCACGAGAACCACAAGAACTACGGAAAAAGAACCACAAAACCCGAACCACCAGAAGCACAAGAACCAGAACCACAAGAACCCCAAGAACCAGAACCCGTTATCCACAAGAAGCAGAATCATAAGAACCACAGGGACCACAAGACCCACAAGTACCACAAACACAAGAACGAGAACCACAAGAACCAAAACCCAAGAAACAGAAGAACAGAACCACAGAAACCAGAACCCAAGAACCACAACAACCAGAACCCAAGAACCACAATACCCAGAACTCAAGAAACTTAAGAACCAGAATCCAAGAGCCACAAGAACCAGAACCCAAGACCCAGAACCACCAGAACCACAAGAACCACAACCACGCAATCCAGATCCACAAGAAACACCACAACCAGAACCACCAGAAGCACAAGAATCAGAACCACAAGATCCACAACCACAACCACAAGAACCTGAACCACAAGGGCCAGAACCACAAGAACCAAAACCACAAAAACCAGAATGCAAGAACTACAAGAACCAGAACCACAAGAAACACAAGAACCACCAGAACCACAAGAACCAGAACCACAAGAACCTCAAGAAAAAGAACAACAAGAACCAAAATTACAGGATCCAGAACCACCAGAACCACACAACCAGAACACAAGAACCACAAGAAACACAACCCAAGAACCACAAGAACGAGAACCAAAATACCCCAAAAGAACCTGAACCACAACATCCAGAACCACAAGAAACACAAAAACCAGAACCACCAGAAGCACAAGAATCAGAACCACAATAACCACAAGAACAAGAATCCCAAAAAGCAGAACTGCATGAATCACAACAACCTGAACCACAAGAAACAGACCCACAAGAACCACAAAAACCACAAGGACCACAGGAACCAGAACCACCAGAAGCACAAGAACCTGATTCCAAGAACCACGGGAATAAGAACCCAAGAACCACAAAAAGCAGAACCACAAAAACCATAAGAACCAGAACCACAAGAACGAGAGACAGAAGTATACCAAGACCCAGAACCACAAGAAGCAGAACCACAGGAACCACAACCCACAAGAATCACCTGATCCACAAGAACGAGAACCACAAGAACGAGAACCCAAGAAACACAAGAACAGAACTGCAGCAACCAGAACCCAAGAACCACAACAACCAGAACCCAAGAATCACAACAACCAGAACCCAAGAAACACAAGAACAGAACCGCAGCAGCCAGAACCCAAGAACCACAACAACCAGAACCCAAGAACCACAATACCCAGAACTCTAGAAACTTAAGAACCAGAACCCAAGACCCACATAAAGGAGAACCCAAGAACCGGAACCACCAGAACCACAAGAACCAGAACCACAAGAACCACAACTACAAGAAACACAACAACCGGAATCACCAGAAACACAAGAATCAGAAACACAAGATTCACAACCAGAACCACAAGAACCAAACCCACAAAAACCAGAATGCAAGAACTACAAGAACCAGAACCACAAGAAACACAAGAACCATCAGAACTACAAGAACCAGAACCACAAGAACTACAAGAACCACAAGAACCAGATCCACCAGAATCAAAACAGATCTCATGCAGAAATGATCAGTTTTCGACGTTTCATCATTTCGTTACTGTGAATGGTGGAATTAACACGTGATAAATATTCTGCATGTTGCGATTTTCTGCAACCGCAAGAACCACAAGAACCGCAAGCAAAATAACCAGACCCACAATAACCCAAGAAACACAAGAACCACAAGAACCAGAACCACAAGAACCCGAACCACGAGAACCACAAGAATCACAAAACCAGAATCACAAGAAACTCAAGAACCTGAACCACAAGAACCAGAACCACGAGAACCACAAGAACTACGGAAAAAACCCACAAAACCTGAACCACCAGAAGCACAAGAACCAAAACCACAAGAACCCCAAGAACCAGAACCCGTGATCCACAAGAAGCAGAACCATAAGAACCACATGGACCACAAGACCCACTAGTACCAGAAACACAAGAACGAGAACCACAAGAACCAAAACCCAAGAAACAGAAGAACGGACAACAACAACCAGAACCCAAAACCACAATACCCAGAACTCAAGAAACTTAAGAACCAGAATCCAAGAGCCATAAGAACCAGAACCCAAGACCCAGAACCACCAGAACCACAAGAACCACAACCACAAAAACCCGATCCACAAGAAACACAACAACCAGAACCACCAGAAGCACAAGAATCAGAACCACAAGATCCACAACCACAACCACAAGAACCTGAACCACAAGAACCTGAACCACAAGGGCCAGAACCACAAGAACCAAAACCACAAAAACCAGAATGCAAGAACTACAAGAACCAAAACCACAAGAACCACCAGAACCACAAGAACTACAAGAACCACAAGAACCAGAACCACCAAAATCAAATCAGATCTCATGCAGGAGAATGATCAGAAGTACAAGACCCAGAGCCCAAGAACCAAAAGAAGCAGAACTGCAAGAACCACAAAGCCCAGAACCACAAGAACCAGAACCCAAGAACCACAACCACCAGATCCCAAGAACCACAAGAAACACGAGAACCAGAACCACAACGACCTCAAGAAAAAGAACCAACCACAAGAACCACGGGAACCAGAATATCCAGAACCACAACAGCCAGAGCAAAATAACCAGATCCACAATAACCCAAGAAACACAAGAACCACAAGAACCAGAACCACAAGAACCCGAACCACGAGTACCACAAAACCAGAACCACAAGAACCTCAAGAACCTGAACCACAAGAACCAGAACCACGAGAAACACAAGAACTACGGAAAAAGAACCACAAAACCCGAACCACCAGAAGCACAAGAACCAGAACCACAAGAACCCCAAGAACCCGAACCCGTGATCCACAAGAAGCAGAATCATAGTAACCACAGGGACCACAAGACCCACAAGTACCAGAAACACAAGAACGAGAACCACAAGAACCAAAACCCAAGAAACAGAAGAACAGAACCACAGCAACCTGAACCCAAGAACCACAACAACCAGAACCCAAGAACCACAATACCCAGAACTCAAGAAACTGAAGAACCAGAAACCAAGAGCCACAACAACCAGAACCCAAGACCCAGAACCACCAGAACCACAAGAACCACAACCACAAAAATCAGAAACACAAGAAACACAACAACCAGAAGCGCAATAATCAGAACCACAAGATCCACAACCACAACCACAAGAACCTGAACCACAAGGGTCAGAACCACAAGAACAAAAACCAAAAGAACCTCAAGAACCTGAACCACAAGAACCAGAACCACGAGAACCACAAGAACTACGGAAAAAGAACCACAAAACCCGAACCACCAGAAGCAGAAGAACCAGAACCACAAGAACCCCAAGAACCAGAACCCGTGATCCACAAGAAGCAGAACCATAAGAACCACAGGGACCACAAGACCCACAAGTACCAGAAACACAAGAACGAGAACCACAAGAACCAAAACCCAAGAAACAGAAGAACAGAACCACAGCAACCAGAACCCAAGAACCACAACAACCAAAACCCAAGAACCACAATACCCAGAACTCAAGAAACTTAAGAACCAGAATCAAAGAGCCACAAGAACCAGAACCCAAGACCCAGAATCACCAGAACCACAAGAACCACAACCACAAAAACCAGAACCGCAAGAAACACAACAACCAGAACCACCAGAAGCACAAGAATCAGAACCACAAGATCCACAACCGCAACCACAAGAACCTGAACCACAAGGGCCAGAACCACAAGAACCAAAACCACAAAAACCAGAATGCAAGAACTACAAGAACCAGAACCACAAGAAACACAAGAACCACCAGAACCACAAGAACCAGAACCACAAGAACTACGAGAACCACAAGAACCAGATCCACCAGAATCAAATCAGATCTCATGCAGGAATGATCAGAAGTACAAGACCCAGAGCCCAAGAACCAAAAGAAGCAGAACTGCAGGAACCACAAGACCCAGAACCACAAGAACCAGAACCCAAGAACCATAACCACCAGATCCCAAGAACGACCAGAACCACAAGAACCTCCAGGAAAAGAACCAACCACAAGAACCACAGGAACCAGAATATCCGGAACCACAACAGCCAGAACACAAGAACCACTAGAACCAGAACCCAAAGAACCACAGGAAGCAGAACAAAAAGCCCCAAAAGAACCTGAACCACAAGAACCGCAACCTCAAGGAACACAAGAACCAGAACCGCAAGAACCAGAACGACAAGAACCAGAACCACAAGACCCACAAGAACCACCACAACCACAAAAAACAACCACAAGGGACATAACCACAAGAATCAGAAGTGCGGGAACCAGAACACAGGAACCGCAAGAACCAGAACACAAGAACCACAAGAATCATGACCACCAGACCCCAGGAACCGCAACAACCAGAACCACAAGAACTAGAACAACTGGAACCAGAACTCATGAACCACAAGAACCAGAGCTCAAGAATCACAAGAACCATAACCACAAGAATCCCAAAAACCAGAACCACAAGAACCAGAACAAATAGAACCACAAGAACCAGAACGAAAAGAAACAGAAGCACGTGAACCAGAACCCACAAGAATAAAGAGGAACCACAAGAATCAGAACTATAAGAATCAGAAGAACCGGAACCACAAGGACAACAAGAATCAGAACCACAAGAAACACAAGAACCAGAAGAACATAAACCACAATAACCAGAACCCAAGAACAACAAGAACCACAAGAACGAGAACCACAAGAACGAGACCCACAAGAACAAGAACCACAAGACCTAGAACCACAAGAACCAGAACCACAAGAAGCACTAGAAGCACAAGAACCAGAACCCAAGAACCACAAAATCACAAGAATTAGGACCACAATAACCACAAGAACCAGAACCCAGGAACTACAAGAACCAAAACTCAAGAAACAGAACACAAGAACCACAAGTACCAGAACAACCAGAACCACAAAATCCACAAGAACCAGAGCCACAAGAATCAGAACCACAAGATCCAGAACCACAAGAACTAGAACAACTAGAACTAGAACTCATGAACCACAAGAACCAGAGCTCAAGAATCACAAGAACCATAACCACAAGAATCTCAAAAACCAGAACCACAAGAGCCAGAACAAATAGAACCACAAGAAACAGAACAAATAGAACCACAAGAACCAGAACAAAAAGAAGCAGAAGCACATGAACCAGAACCTACAAGAATCAGAAGAACCACAAGATCCAGAACCATAAGAATCACAAGAACCGGAACCACAAGGACCAAAAGAACCAGAACCACAAGAACAAGAACCACAAGCAACACAAGAACCAGAAGAACAAGAACCACAACAACCAGAACCGATGAACAACAAGAACAACAACCACAAGAACGAGAACCACAAGAACAAGAACTAGAACCACAAGAACTAGAAGCACAAGGAGCACAAGAACCAGAGCCCAATAACCACAAGAACCACAACCACAAAGACCAGAACCACCAGACCACAAGAACCACGAGAACCAGCACAACAAGATCCACAAGAACCACAAGTATAAGAGCCACAAGAATCACACAAACCACAAGAACCACAAGAACCAGAACTGAAAGAACCACAGGAACCAGACCCACCAGCGCCAGAACCACAAGAACCACACGAACCAGAAGCGCAAGAACCACAAGAACCGGCTGCACAAAAACCAGAATCCATGAACCATACGAATCAGAACCACAAGAACCAGAACCACAAGAAACACAAGTACCAGAACCACAAGTACCAGTTTCACAAGAACCCGAACCACAAGAACCAGAACCCAAGAATCACAAGAACCAGAACCACAACAACCAGAACAGAAGAACCAGAACCTAAGAACCACAAGAACCAGAACCCCAGAACCTCAAGAACAAGAACCCCAAGAACGGCAAAAAGCAGAGCCACAGAAGCGCAAGAACCACAAGAACCGGCTGCACAAAACCCAGAATCCATGAACCATACGAATCAGAACCACAAGAACCAGAACCACAAGAAACACAAGTACCAGAACCACAAGTACCAGTTTCACAAGAACCCGAACCACAAGAACCAGAACCCAAGAATCACAAGAACCAGAACCACAACAACCAGAACAGAAGAACCAGAACCTAAGAACCACAAGAACCAGAACCCCAGAACCTCAAGAACAAGAACCAAAAGAACGGCAAAAAGCAGAGCCACAAGAACCAAAGACCCAAAACCACAAGAACCAGCACTACAAGAAACACAAGAACCTGAACCACCAGAAGCACAAGAATCAGAACCACAAGAACGAGAACCACAAGAAACAGAACCACATGAACCACAACAACCACAACAACCAGAACCCAAGAACCAGAACCACTACAACCAGAACACAAGAACCAGAACCCAATAACCACAAGAACCAGAACCCCCAAGAACCAGAACCACACAAACCAGAACCACAAGAAACACAAGAACCAGAACCACCAGAAGCACAAGAGCCTTAACCACAAGAAACAGAACCACAAGAACCAGAACCACAAAAACCAGAACCACCAGAACCACAAGAACCAGAAACACAAGTGCTAGAACCACAAAAACCAAAACCACAACAACCAGAACACTAGAAACACAAGAACCAGAACCAACGAACCACATGAACCATAACCCCAAGAACCACAAGGAACAAAACCACAAGAACCAGAAGGCAAGAACCACAAGAACCAGAATTACAAGAAACAGAACCACATGAAGCACTAAAACCAGAACCACAAGAATCAAAACCACAAGAACCTCAGAACCAGAACCAGAAGAACCAGAACCTCCAGAACAACAAGAAACAGAACCACGTGAACGCAAGAACCACAAGCACCCGATCCGAAGAACCACAAGAACAAGAACCCCAAGAACCAGAACCACCAGAACCAGAAACACAAGAACCATAAGAACCAGGACTACAAGAAACACAAGAACCAGAAGCACAAAAACACAAGAAACAGAGCCACAAGAACCAGAACCAACAGAAACACAAGAGCCACCAGAACCACAAGAACCACAACCACAAGAACCACGAGAACCAGAACAACAAGATCCACAAGAACCACAAGAATAAGAGCCACAAGAATCACACAAACCACAAGAACCAGAAGAACCAGAACTGAAAGAACCACAGGAACCAGACCCACCAGCGCCAGAACCACAAGAACGACAAGAACCAGAAGCACAAGAATCGGGAGCACAAAAACCAGAATCCATGAACCATGAGAATCAGAACCACAAGAACCAGAACCATAAGAAACACAAGAACCAGAACCACACGCACCAGTTTCACAAGAACCCGAACCACAAGAACCAGAACCCAAGAATCACAAGAACCAGAACCACAACAACCAGCACAGAAGAACCAGAACCCAAGAACCACAAGAACCAGAACCCCAGAACCTCAGGAACCAGAAACCCCAGAACCACAAAAAGCAGAGCCACAAGAACCAAAGACCCAGAACCACAAGAACCAGCACTACAAGAAATACAAGAACCAGAACCACCAGAAGCACAAGAATCAGAACCACAAGAACGAGAACCACAAGAAACAGAACCACATGAACCACAACAACCACAACAACCAGAACCCAAGAACCACAAAAACCAGAACCACTACAACCAGAACACAAGAACCAGAACCCAATAACCACAAGAACCAGAACCACAAGAACCAGAACCACCAGAAGCACAAGAATCAGAACCACAAGAACGAGAACCACAAGAAACAGAACCACATGAACCACAACAACCACAACAACAAGAACCCAAGAACCACAAAAACCAGAACCACTACAACCAGAACACAAGATCAAAAACCCAATAACCACAAGAACCAGAACCACCAGAAGCACAAGAATCAGAACCACAATAACCTGAAAAACGAGAACCACAAGAGCCAGAACTACAAGAGACAGGACCAGCAGAATCGAATCAGATCTCTTGCAGGAACCACAACCCACAAGAATCATCAGATCCACAAGAACGAGAACCACAAGAACCAGAACCCAAGAAACACAAGAACAGAACCGCAGCAACCAGAACCCAAGAACCACCACAACCAGAACCCAAGAACCACAATACCCAGAACTCACGAAACTTAAGAACCAGAACCCAAACCCACATTAAGGAGAACCCAAGACCCGGAGCCACCAGAACCACAAGAACCACAACCACAAGAACCACAACCACAAGAAACACAACAACCAGAACCACCAGAAGCACAAGAATCAGAAACACAAGATTCACAACCACAACCACAAGAACCTGAACCACAAGGGCCAGAACCACAAGAACCAAAACCACAAAAACCAGAATGTAAGAACTACAAGAACCAGAACCACAAGAAACACAAGAACCACCAGAACTACAAGAACCAGAACCACAAGAACTACAAGAACCACAAGAACCAGAACCGAACCACCAGAAGCACAAGAACCAGAACCACAAAAACCCCAAGAACCAGAACCCGTGATCCACAAGAAACAGAACCATAAGGACCACAGGGACCACAAGACCCACAAGTACTAGAAACACAAGAACGAGAACCACAAGAACCCAAACCCACGAAACAGAAGAACAGAACCACAGCAACCAGAACCCAAGAACCACAACAACCAGAACCCAAGAACTACAATACCCAGAACTCAGGAAACTTAAGAACCAGAACCCAAGAGCCACAAGAACCAGAACCCAAGACCCAGAACCACCAGAACCACAAGAACCACAACCACAAAAATCAGAACCACAGGAAACACAACAACCAGAACCACCAGAAGCACAAGAATCCGAACCACAAGATCCACAACCACAACCACAAGAACCTGAACCACAAGGGCCAGAACCACAAGACCCAAAACCACAAAAACCAGAATGCAAAACCTACAAGAACCAGAACCACAGGAAACACAAGAACCACCAGAACCACAAGAACCAGAACCACAAGAACTACAAGAACCACAAGAGCCAGAACCACCGGAATCAAACCAGATCTCATGCAGGAATGATCAGAAGTACAAGATCCAGAGCCCAAGAACGAAAAGAAGCAGAACTGCAAGAACCGCAAGGCCCAGAACCACAAGAGCCAGAACCCAAGAACCACAACCACCCAAGATCCCAAGAAACAAACAGAAACACAACCCACAAGAATCACCAGATCCACAAGAACGAGAACCACAAGAACCAGAACCCAAGAAACACAAGAACAGAACCGCAGCAGCCAGAACCCAAGAACCACAACAACCAGAACCCAAGAACCACAATACCCAGAACTAAAGAAACTTAAGAACCAGAACCCAAGACCCACATAAAGCAGAACCCAAGAACCGGAACCACCAGAACCACAAGAACCAGAACCACAAGAACCAGAACCACAAGAAACACAACAACCGGAACCACCAGAAGCACAAGAATCAGAAACACAAGATTCACAACCACAACCACAAGAACCTGAACCACAAGGGCCAGAACCACAAGAACCAAAACCACAAAAACTAGAGTGCAAGAACTACAAGAACCAGAACCACAAGAAACACAAGAACCACCAGAACTACAAGAACCAGAACCACAAGAACTACAAGAACCACAAGAACCAGAACCACCAGAATCAAATCAGATCTCATGCAGAAATGATCAGTTTTCGACGTTTCATCATTTCGTTACTGTGAATGGTGGAATTAACACGTGATAAAGATTCATCATGTTGCGATTTTCTGCAACCGCAAGAACCACAAGAACCGCAAGCAAAATAACCAGATCCGCAATAACCCACGAAACACAAGAACCACAAGAACCAGAACCACAAGAACCCGAACCACGAGAACCACAAGAATCACAAAACCAGAACCACAAGAACCTGAACCACAAGAACCAGAACCACGAGAACCACAAGAACTACGGAAAAAGAACCACAAAACCCGAACCACCAGAAGCACAAGAACCAGAACCACAAGAACCCCAAGAACCAGATCCCGTGATCCACAAGAAGCAGAACCATAAGAACCACAGGGACCACAAGACCCACAAGTACCAGAAACACAAGAACGAGAACCACAAGAACCAAAACCCAAGAAACAGAAGAACAGAACCACAGCAACCAGAACCCAAGAACCACAACAACCAGAACCCAAGAACCACAATACCCAGAACTCAAGAAACTTAAGAACCAGAATCCAAGAGCCACAAGAACCAGAACCCAAGACCCAGAACCACCAGAACCGTAAGAACCACAACCACAAAAAACAGATCCACAAGAAACACAACAACCAGAACCACCAGAAGCACAAGAATCAGAACCACAAGATCCACAACCACTACCACAAGAACCTGAACCACAAGGGCCAGAACCACAAGAACCAAAACCACAAAAACCAGAATGCAAGAACTACAAGAACCAGAACCACAAGAAACACAAGAACCACCAGAACCACAAGAACCAGAACCACAAGAACCTCAAGAAAAAGAACAACAAGAACCAAAATCACAGGATCCAGAACCACCAGAACCACACAACCAGAACACAAGAACCACAAGAAACACAACCCAAGAACCACAAGAACCAGAACCAAAATACCTCAAAAGAACCTGAACCACAACATCCAGAACCACAAGAAACACAAAAACCAGAACCACCAGAAGCACAAGAATCAGAACCACAATAACCACAAGAACGTGAATCCCAAAAAGCAGAACTGCATGAATCACAACAACCTGGACCACAAGAGACAGACCCACAAGAACCACAAAAACCACAAGGACCACAGGAACCAGAACCACCAGAAGTACAAGAACCTGATTCCAAGAACCACGGGAATAAGAACCCAAGAACCACAAAAAGCAGAACCACAAAAACCATAAGAACCAGAACCACAAGAACGAGAGCCAGAAGTATACCAAGAACCAGAACCACAAGAAGCAGAACCACAGGAACCACAACCCACAAGAATCACCAGATCCACAAGAACGAGAACCACAAGAACGAGAACCCAAGAAACACAAGAACAGAACTGCAGCAACCAGAACCCAAGAACCACAACAACCAGAACCCAAGAACCACAACAACCAGAACCCAAGAACCACAATACCCAGAACTCAAGAAACTTAAGAACCAGAACCCAAGACCCACATAAAGCAGAACCCAAGAATCGGAACCACCAGAACCACAAGAACCAGAACCACAAGAACCACAACTACAAGAAACACAACAACCGGAACCACCAGAAACACAAGATTCACAACCAGAACCACAAGAACCAAAACCACAAAAACCAGAATGCAAGAACTACAAGAACCAGAACCACAAGAAACACAAGAACCACCAGAACTACAAGAACCAGAACCACAAGAACTACAAGAACCACAAGAACCAGAACCACCAGAATCAAAACAGATCTCATGCAGAAATTATTAGTTTTCGACGTTTCATCATTTCGTTACTGTGAATGGTGGAATTAACACGTGATAAAGATTCTGCATGTTGCGAGTTTCTGGAACCGCAAGAACCACAAGAACCGCAAGCAAAATAACCAGACCCACAATAACCCAAGAAACACAAGAACCACAAGAACCAGAACCACAAGAACCAGAACCACGAGAACCACAAGAATCACAAAACCAGAATCACAAGAAACTCAAGAACCTGAACCACAAGAACCAGAACCACGAGAACCACAAGAACTACGGAAAAAGAACCACAAAACCTGAACCACCAGAAGCACAAGAACCAAAACCACAAGAACCCCAAGAACCAGAACCCGTGATCCACAATAAGCAGAACCATAAGAACCACATGGACCACAAGACCCACAAGTAGCAGAAACACAAGAACGAGAACCACAAGAACCAAAACCCAAGAAACAGAAGAACGGAACCACATCAACCAGAACCCAAGAACCACAACAACCAGAACCCAAAACCACAATACCCAGAACTCACGAAACTTTAGAACCAGAATCCAAGAGCCACAAGAACCAGAACCCAAGACCCAGAACCACCAGAACCACAAGAACCACAACCACAAAAACCCGATCCACAAGAAACACAACAACCAGAACCACCAGAAGCACAAGAATCAGAACCACAAGATCCACAACCACAACTACAAGAACCTGAACCATAAGAACCTGAACCACAAGGGCCAGAACCACAAGAACCAAAACCATAAAAACCAGAATGCAAGAACTACAAGAACCAGAACCACGAGAACCACAAGAACCACCAGAACCACAAGAACTACAAGAACCACAAGAACCAGAACCACCAGAATCAAATCAGATCTCATGCAGGAGAATGATCAGAAGTACAAGACCCAGAGCCCACGAACCAAAAGAAGCAGAACTGCAAGAACCACAAAGCCCAGAACCACAAGAACCAGAACCCAAGTACCACAACCACCAGATCCCAAGAACCACAAGAAACACGAGAACCAGAACCACAACAACCTCAAGAAAAAGAACCAACCACAAGAACCACAGGAACCAGAATATCCAGAACCACAACAGCCAGAGCAAAATAACCAGATCCACAATAATCCAAGAAACACAAGAACCACAAGAACCAGAACCGCAAGAACCCGAACCACGAGGACCACAAGAATCACAAAACCAGAACCACAAGAACCTCAAGAACCTGAACCACAAGAACCAGAACCACGAGAACCACAAGAACTACGGAAAAAGAACCACAAAACCCGAACCACCAGAAGCACAAGAACCAGAACGACAAGAACACCAAGAACCAGAACCCGTGATCCACAAGAAGCAGAACCATAAGAACCACAGGGACCACAAGACCCACAAGTAGCAGAAACACAAGAACGAGAACCACAAGAACCAAAACCCAAGAAACAGAAGAACAGAACCACAGCAACCAGAACCCAAGAACCACAACAACCAGAACCCAAGAACCACAATACCCAGAACTCAAGAAACTTAAGAACCAGAACCCATGACCCAGAACCACCAGAGCCACAAGAACCACAACCACAAAAATCAGAACCACAAGAAACACAACAACCAGAAGCGCAAGAATCAGAACCACAAGATCCACAACCACAACCACAAGAACCTGAACCACAAGGGTTAGAACCACAAGAACAAAATCCACAAGAACCTCAAGAACCTGAACCACAAGAAACAGAACCACGAGAACCACAAGAACTACGGAAAAAGATCCGCAAAACCCGAACCACCAGAAGCACAAGAACCAGAACCACAAGAACCCCAAGAACCAGAACCCGTGATCCACAAGAACCAAAACCATAAGAACCACAGGGACCACAAGACCCACAAGTACCAGAAACACAAGAACCAGAACCACAAGAACCAGAACCCGTGATCCACAAGAAGCAGAACCATAAGGACCACAGGGACCACAAGACCCACAAGTACCAGAAACACAAGAACGAGAACCACAAGAACCAAAACCCAAGAAACAGAAGAACAGAACCACAGCAACCAGAACCCAAGAACCACAACAACCAGAAACCAAGAACCACAATACCCAGAACTGAAGAAACTTAAGAACCAGAATCCAAGAGCCACAAGAACCAGAACCCAAGACCCAGAACCACCAGAACCACAAGAACCACAACCACAAAAACCAGAACCACAAGAAAGACATCAACGAGAACCACTAGAAGCACAAGAATCAGAAACACAAGATTCACAACCACAACCACAAGAACCTGAACCACAAGGGCCAGAACCACAAGAACCAAAACCACAAAAACCAGAATGCAAGAACTACAAGAACCAGAACCACAAGTAACACAAGAACCACCAGAACTACAAGAACCAGAACCACAAGAACTACAAGAACCACAAGAACCAGAACCGAACCACCAGAAGCACAAGAACCAGAACCACAAGAACCCCAAGAACCAGAACCCCTGATCCACAAGAAACAGAACCATAAGGACCACAGGGACCACAAGACCCACAAGTACCAGAAACACAAGAACGAGAACCACAAGAACCCAAACCCACGAAAGAGAAGAACAGAACCACAGCAACCAGAACCCAAGAACCACAACAACCAGAACACAAGAACTACAATACCCAGAACTCAGGAAACTTAAGAACCAGAACCCAAGAGCCACAAGAACCAGAACCAAGACCCAGAACCACCAGAACCACCACAACCACAAGAACCACAACCACAAAAATCAGAACCACAAGAAACACAACAACCAGAACCACCAGAAGCACAAGAATCCGAACCACAAGATCCACAACCACAAAAACCAGAATGCAAAACCTACAAGAACCAGAACCACAAGAAACACAAGAACCACCAGAACCACAAGAACCAGAACCACAAGAACTACAAGAACCACAAGAACCAGAACCACCAGAATCAAATCAGATCTCATGCAGGAATGATCAGAAGTACAAGACCCAGAGCCCAAGAACGAAAAGAAGCAGAACTGCAAGAACCGCAAGGCCCAGAACCACAAAAGCCAGAACCCAAGAACCACAACCACCCAAGATCCCAAGAAACAAACAGAACCACAACCCACAAGAATCACCAGATCCACAAGAACGAGAACCACAAGAACCAGAACCCAAGAAACCCAAGAACAGAACCGCAGCAGCCAGAACCCAAGAACCACAACAACCAGAACCCAAGAACCACAATACCCAGAACTAAAGAAACTTAAGAACCAGAACCCAAGACCCACATAAAGCAGAACCCAAGAACCGGAACCACCAGAACCACAAGAACCAGAACCACAAGAACCAGAACCACAAGAAACACAACAACCGGAACCACCAGAAGCACAAGAATCAGAAACACAAGATTCACAACCACAACCACAAGAACCTGAACCACAAGGGCCAGAACCACAAGAACCAAAACCACAAAAAGCAGAATGCAAGAACTACAAGAACCAGAACCACAAGAAACACAAGAACCACCAGAACTACAAGAACCAGAACCACAAGAACTACAAGAACCACAAGAACCAGAACCACCAGAATCAAATCAGATCTCATGCAGAAATGATCAGTTTTCGACGTTTCATCATTTCGTTACTGTGAATGGTGGAATTAACACGTGATAAAGATTCTGCATGTTGCGATTTTCTGCAACCGCAAGAACCACAAGAACCGCAAGCAAAATAACCAGATCCACAATAACCCACGAAACACAAGAACCACAAGAACGAGAACCACAAGAAACCGAACCACGAGAACCACAAGAATCACAAAACCAGAACCACAAGAACCTCAAGAACCTGAACCACAAGAACCAGAACCACGAGAACCACAAGAACTACGGAAAAAGAACCACAAAACCCGAACCACCAGAAGCACAAGAACCAGAACCACAAGAACCCCAAGAACCAGAACCCGTGATCCACAAGAAGCAGAACCATAATAACCACAGGGACCACAAGACCCACAAGTACCAGAAACACAAGAACGAGAACCACAAGAACCAAAACCCAAGAAACAGAAGAACAGAACCACAGCAACCAGAACCCAAGAACCACAACAACCAGAACCCAAGAACCACAATACCCAGAACTCAAGAAACTTAAGAACCAGAATCCAAGAGCCACAAGAACCAGAACCCAAGACCCAGAACCACCAGAACCGTAAGAACCACAGCCACAAAAACCAGATCCACAAGAAACACAACAACCAGAACCACCAGAAGCACAAGAATCAGAACCACAAGATCCACAACCAAAACCACAAGAACCTGAACCACAAGGGCCAGAACCACAAGAACCAAAACCACAAAAACCAGAATGCAAGAACTACAAGAACCAGAACCACAAGAACCAGAACCACAAGAACCTCAAGAAAAAGAACAAGAACCAAAATCACAGGATCCAGAACCACCAGAACCACACAACCAGAACACAAGAACCACAAGAAACACAACCCAAGAACCACAAGGACCAGAACCAAAATACCCCAAAAGAACCTGAACCACAACATCCAGAACCACAAGAAACACAAAAAACCAGAACCTCCAGAAGCACAAGAATCAGAACCACAATAACCACAAGAACGAGAATCCCAAAAAGCAGAACTGCATGAATCACAACAACCTGGACCACAAGAAACAGACCCACAAGAACCACAAAAACCACAAGGACCACAGGAACCAGAACCACCAGAAGCACATGAACCTGATTCCAAAAACCACGGGAATAAGAACCCAAGAACCACAAAAACCATAAGAACCAGAACCACAAGAACGAGAGCCAGAAGTATACCAAGAACCAGAACCACAAGAAGCAGAACCACAGGAACCACAACCCACAAGAATCACCAGATCCACAAGAACGAGAACCACAAGAACGAGAACCCAAGAAACACAAGAACAGAACTGCAGCAACCAGAACCCAAGAACCACAACAACCAGAACCCAAGAACCACAACAACCAGAACCCAAAATCCACATAAAGCAGAACCCAAGAACCGGAACCACCAGAACCACCAGAACCACAAGAACCAGAACCACAACTACAAGAAACACAACAACCGGAACCACCAGAAACACAAGAATCAGAAACACAAGATTCACAACCAGAACCACAAGAACCAAAACCACAAAAACCAGAATGCAAGAACTACAAGAACCAGAACCACAAGAAACACAAGAACCACCAGAACTACAAGAACCAGAACCCCAAGAACTACAAGAACAACAAGAACCAGAACCACCTGAATCAAAACAGATCTCATGCAGAAATTATTAGTTTTCGACGTTTCATTATTTCGTTACTGTGAATGGTGGAATTAACACGTGATAAAGATTCTGCATGTTGCGAGCTTCTGGAACCGCAAGAACCACAAGAACCGCAAGCAAAATAACCAGACCCACAATAACCCAAGAAACACAAGAACCACAAGAACCAGAACCACAAGAACCCGAACCACGAGAACCACAAGAATCACAAAACCAGAATCACACAAACTCAAGAACCTGAACCACAAGAACCAGAACCACGAGAACCACAAGAACTACGGAAAAAGAACCACAAAACCTGAACCACCAGAAGCACAAGAACCAAAACCACAAGAACCCCAAGAACCAGAACCCGTGATCCACAATAAGCAGAACCATAAGAACCACATGGACCACAAGACCCACAAGTAGCAGAAACACAAGAACGAGAACCACAAGAACCAAAACCCAAGAAACAGAAGAACGGAACCACAGCAACCAGAACCCAAGAACCACAACAACCAGAACCCAAAACCTCAATACCCAGAACTCAAGAAACTTAAGAACCAGAATCCAAGAGCCACAAGAACCAGAACCCAAGACCCAGAACCACCAGAACCACAAGAACCACAACCACAAAAACCCGATCCACAAGAAACACAACAACCAGAACCACCAGAAGCACAAGAATCAGAACCACAAGATCCACAACCACAACCACAAGAACCTGAACCACAAGAACCTGAACCACAAGGGCCAGAACCACAAGAACCAAAACCACAAAAACCAGAATGCAAGAACTACAAGAACCAGAACCACAAGAACCACAAGAACCACCAGAACCACAAGAACTACAAGAACCACAAGAACCAGAACCACCAGAATCAAATCAGATCTCATGCAGGAGAATGATCAGAAGTACAAGGCCCAGAGCCCACGAACCAAAAGAAGCAGAACTGCAAGAACCACAAAGCCCAGAACCACAAGAACCAGAACCCAAGAACCACAACCACCAGATCCCTAGAACCACAAGAAACACGAGAACCAGAACCACAACAACCTCAAGAAAAAGAACCAACCACAAGAACCACAGGAACCAGAATATCCAGAACCACAACAGCCAGAGCAAAATAACCAGATCCACAATAACCCAAGAAACACAAGAACCACAAGAACCAGAACCACAAGAACCCGAACCACGAGAACCAAAAGAATCACAAAACCAGAACCACAAGAACCTCAAGAACCTGAACCACAAGAACCAGAACCACGAGAATCACAAGAACTACGGAAAAAGAACCACAAAACCCGAACCACCAGAAGCACAAGAACCAGAACCACAAGAACCCCAAGAACCAGAACCCGTGATCCACAAGAAGCAGAACCATATGAACCACAGGGACCACCAGACCCACAAGTACCAGAAACACAAGAACGAGAACCACAAGAACCAAACCCAAGAAACAGAAGAACAGAACCACAGCAACCAGAACCCAAGAGCCACAACAACCAGAACCCAAGACCCAGAACCATCAGAACCACAAGAACCACAAAAATCAGAACCACAAGAAACACAACAACCAGAAGCTCAAGAATCAGAACCACAAGATCCACAACCACAACCACAAGAACCTGAACCACAAGGGTCAGAACCACAAGAACAAAAACCACAAGAACCTCAAGAACCTGAACCACAAGAACGAGAACCACGAGAACCACAGGAACTACGGAAAAAGAACCGCAAAACCCGAACCACCAGAAGCACAAGAACCAGAACCACAGGAACCCCAAGAACCAGAACCCGTGATCCACAAGAAGCAAAACCATAAGAACCACAGGGACCACAAGACCCACAAGTACCAGAAACACAAGAACCAGAACCACAAGAACCAGAACCCGTGATCCACAAGAAGCAGAACCATAAGGACCACAGGGACCACAAGACCCACAAGTACCAGAAACACAAGAACGAGAACCACAAGAACCAAAACCCAAGAAACAGAAGAACAGAACCACAGCAACCAGAACCCAAGAACCACAATAACCAGAAACCAAGAACCACAATACCCAGAACTGAAGAAACTTAAGAACCAGAATCCAAGAGCCACAAGAACCAGAACCCAAGACCCAGAACCACCAGAACCACAAGAACCACAACCACAAAAACCAGAACCACAAGAAACACATCAACCAGAACCACTAGAAGCACAAGAATCAGAACCACAAGATCCACAACCACAAGAACCTGAACCACAAGGGCCAGAACCACAAGAACCAAAACCACACAAACCAGAATGCAAGAACTACAAGAACCAGAACCACAAGAAACACAAGAACCACCAGAACCACAAGAACCAGAACCACAAGAACTACAAGAACCACAAGAACCAGAACCACCAGAATTAAATCAGATCTCATGCAGGAATGATCAGAAGTACAAGACCCAAGAGCCAAAAGAAGCAGAACTGCAAGAACCACAAGGCCCAGAACCACAAGAACCAGAACCCAAGAACCACATCCACCAGATCCCAAGAACCACAAGAAACACGAGAACCAGAACCACAAGAACCTCAAGAAAAAGAACCAACCACAAGAACCACAGGAACCAGAATATCCAGAACCACAACAGCCAGAACACAAGAACCACAAGAACCAGAACCCAAAGAACCACAGGAAGCAGAACTACAAGCCCCAAAAGAACCTGAACCACAAGAACCGCAACCTCAAGGAACACAAGAACAAGAACCACAAGAACCAAACCACAAGAACCAGAACGACAAGAACCAGAACCACAAGACCCACAAGAACCACCACAACCACAAAAAACAACCACACGAGACATAACCACAAGAATCAGAAGCACGGGAACCAGAACACAGGAACCACAAGAACCAGAACACAAGAACCACAAGAATCAGAACCACCAGACCCCAGGAACCCCAACAACCAGAACCAAAAAAACTAGAACAACTAGAACTAGAACTCATGAACCACAAGAACCAGAGCTCAAGAATCACAAGAACCATAACCACAAGAATCCCAAAAACCAGAACCACAAGATCCACAACCACAACCACAAGAACCTGAACCACAAGGGCCAGAACCACAAGACCCAAAACCACAAAAACCAGAATGCAAGAACTACAAGAACCAGAACCACAAGAAACACAAGAACCACCAGAACCACAAGAACCAGAACCACAAGAACTACAAGAACCACAAGAACCAGAACTACCAGAATCAAATCAGATCTCATAGAGGAATGATCAGTTTTCGACGTTTCATCATTTTCGTTACGAAAAAGAACCACAAAACCCAAACTACCAGAAGCACAAGAACCAGAACCACAAGAACCCCAAGAACCAGAACCCGTGATCCACAAGAAGCAGAACCATAAGAACCACAGGGACCACAAGACCCACAAGTACCAGAAACACAAGAACGAGAACCACAAGAACCCAAACCCTAGAAACAGAAGAACAGAACCACAGCAACCAGAACCCAAGAACCACAACAACCAGAACCCAAGAACCACAATACCCAGAACCACAAGAACCTCAAGAAAAAGAACAACAAGAACCAAAATCACAGGATCCAGAACCACCAGAACCACACAACCAGAACTACAAGAACCACAAGAACCAGAACTACCAGAATCAAATCAGATCTCAAATCAGAACCCAAGAACCACAATACCCAGAACCACAAGAACCTCAAGAAAAAGAACAACAAGAACCAAAATCACAGGATCCAGAACCACCAGAACCACACAATCAAATCAGATCTCATAGAGGAATGATCAGTTTTCGACGTTTCATCATTTTCGTTACGAAAAAGAACCACAAAACCCAAACTACCAGAAGCACAAGAACCAGAACCACAAGAACCCAAATCCTCTCATAGAGGAATGATCAGTTTTCGACGTTTCATCATTTTCGTTACGAAAAAGAACCACAAAACCCAAACTACCAGAAGCACAAGAACCAGAACCACAAGAACCCCAAGAACCAGAACCCGTGATCCACAAGAAGCAGAACCATAAGAACCACAGGGACCACAAGACCCACAAGTACCAGAAACACAAGAACGAGAACCACAAGAACCCAAACCCTAGAAACAGAAGAACAGAACCACAGCAACCAGAACCCAAGAACCACAACAACCAGAACCAAAATCACATGATCCAGAACCAACAACAAAAACCCTAGAAACAGAAGAACAGAACCACTGCAACCAGAACCCAAGAACCACAACAACCAGAACCAAAATCACAAGATCCAGAACCATAAAAACCACAGGGACCACAAGACCCACAAGTACCAGAAACACAAGAACGAGAACCACAAGTACCCAAACCCTAGAAACAGAAGAACAGAACCACAGCAACCGTTTTCGACGTTACGAGAAAGAACCACAAAACCCAAACTACCAGAAGCACAAGAACCACAGCAACCGTTTTCGACGTTACGAAAAAGAACCACAAAACCCAAACTACCAGAAGCACAAGAACCAGAACCACAAGAACCCTAACCCTCTCATAGAGGAATGATCAGTTTTCGACGTTTCATCATTTTCGTTACGAAAAAGAACCACAAAACCCAAACTACCAGAAGCACAAGAACCAGAACCACAAGAACCCCAAGAACCAGAACCCGTGATCCACAAGAAGCAGAACCATAAGAACCACAGGGACCACAAGACCCACAAGTACCAGAAACACAAGAACGAGAACCACAAGAACCCAAACCCTAGAAACAGAAGAACAGAACCACAGCAATCAAGAACCCCAAGAACCAGAACCCGTGATCCACAAGAAGCAGAACCATAAGAACCACAGGGACCACAAGACCCACAAGTACCAGAAACACAAGAACGAGAACCACAAGAACCCAAACCCTAGAAACAGAAGAACAGAACCCGTAATCCACAAGAAGCAGAACCATAAGAACCACAGGGACCACAAGACCCACAAGTACCAGAAACACAAGAACGAGAACCACAAGAACCCAAACCCTAGAAACAGAAGAACAGAACCACAGCAACCAGAACACAAGAACAGGATCCAGAACCAACAACAAAAACCCTAGAAACAGAAGAACAGAACCACAGCAACCAGATCCCGTGATCCCACAAGAACAGCAACCAGATCCCGTGATCCCACAAGAACCCAAACCCTAGAAACAGAAGAACAGAACCACAGCAACCAGAACACAAGAACAGGATCCAGAACCAACAACAAAAACCCTAGAAACACAAGAACGAGAACCACAAGAACCCAAACCCAAACCCTAGAAACAGAAGAACCCAAACCCTAGAAACAGAAGAACAGAACCCGTGATCCACAAGAAGCAGAACCATAAGAACCACAGGGACCACAAGACCCACAAGTACCAGAAACACAAGAACGAGAACCACAAGAACCCAAACCCTAGAAACAGAAGAACAGAACCACAGCAACCAGAACACAAGAACGAGAACCACAAGAACCCAAACCTTAGAAACAGAAGAACAGAACCACAGCAACCAGCACCCAAGAACCACAACAACCAGAACCAAAATCACAGGATCCAGAACCCAAACTACCAGAAGCACAAGAACCAGAACCACAAGAACCCAAACAAGGGACCACAAGACCCACAAGTACCAGAAACACAAGAACGAGAACCACAAGAACCCAAACCCTAGAAACAGAAGAACAGAACCACAGCAACCAAGAACCCCAAGAACCAGAACCCGTGATCCACAAGAAGCAGAACCATAAGAACCACAGGGACCACAAGACTCACAAGTACCAGAAACACAAGAACGAGAACCACAAGAACCCAAACCCTAGAAACAGAAGAACAGAACCACAGCAACCAGAACCCAAGAACCACAACAACCAGAACCAAAATCACAGGATCCAGAACCAACAACAAAAACCCTAGAAACAGAAGTACAGAACCACAGCAACCAGAACCCAAGAACCACAACAACCAGAACCAAAATCACAGGAACCACAACAACCAGAACCAAAATCACAGGATCCAGAACCCAAACTACCAGAAGCACAAGAACCAGAACCACAAGAACCCAAACAAGGGACCACAAGACCCACAAGTACCAGAAACACAAGAACACAAGAACGAGAACCACAAGAACCCAAACCCTAGAAACAGAAGATCAGAAGAACAGAACCACAGAACCAGAACCAAAATCTAGAAACAGAAGAACAGAACCACAGCAACCAAGAACCCCAAGAACCAGAACCCGTGATCCACAAGAAGCAGAACCATAAGAACCACAGGGACCACAAGACCCACAAGTACCAGAAACACAAGAACGAGAACCACAAGAACCCAAACCCTAGAAACAGAAGAACAGAACCACAGCAACCAGAACCCAAGAACCACAACAACCAGAACCAAAATCACAGGATCCAGAACCAACAACAAAAACCCTAGAAACAGAAGAACAGAACCACAGCAACCAGAACCCAAGAACCACAACAACCAGAACCAAAATCACAGGATCCAGAACCATAAGAACCACAGGGACCACAAGACCCACAAGTACCAGAAACACAAGAACCAGAAACCAAGAACCACAACAACCAGAACCAAAATCACAGGATCCAGAACCATAAGAACCACAGGGACCACAAGACCCACAAGTACCAGAAACACAAGAACCAAGAAACCAAGAACCACAACAACCAGAACCAAAATCACAGGAACCACAACAACCAGAACCAAAATCACAGGATCCAGAACCCAAACTACCAGAAGCACAAGAACCAGAACCACAAGAACCCAAACAAGGGACCACAAGACCCACAAGTACCAGAAACACAAGAACACAAGAACGAGAACCACAAGAACCCAAACCCTAGAAACAGAAGAACAGAAGAACAGAAGAACAGAACCACAGAACCAGAACCAAAATCTAGAAACAGAAGAACAGAACCACAGCAACCAAGAACCCCAAGAACCAGAACCCGTGATCCACAAGAAGCAGAACCATAAGAACCACAGGGACCACAAGACCCACAAGTACCAGAAACACAAGAACGAGAACCACAAGAACCCAAACCCTAGAAACAGAAGAACAGAACCACAGCAACCAGAACCCAAGAACCACAACAACCAGAACCAAAATCACAGGATCCAGAACCAACAACAAAAACCCTAGAAACAGAAGAACAGAACCACAGCAACCAGAAACCAAGAACCACAACAACCAGAACCAAAATCACAGGATCCAGAACCATAAGAACCACAGGGACCACAAGACCCACAAGTACCAGAAACACAAGAACGAGAACCACAAGAACCCAAACCCTAGAAACAGAAGAACAGAACCACAACAAGCGTTTTCGACGTTACGAAAAAGAACCACAAAACCCAAACTACCAGAAGCACAAGAACCACAGCAACCGTTTTCGACGTTACGAAAAAGAACCACAAAACCCAAACTACCAGAAGCACAAGAACCAGAACCACAAGAACCCAAACCCTCTCATAGACGAATGATCAGTTTTCGCGGTTTCATCATTTTCGTTACGAAAAAGAACCACAAAACCCAAACTACCAGAAGCACAAGAACCAGAACCACAAGAACCCCAAGAACCAGAACCCGTGATCCACAAGAAGCAGAACCATAAGAACCATAGGGACCACAAGACCCACAAGTACCAGAAACACAAGAACGAGAACCACAAGAACCCAAACCCTAGAAACAGAAGAACAGAACCACAGCAACCAGAACCCAAGAACCACAACAACCAGAACCAAAATCACAGGATCCAGAACCAACAACAAAAACCCTAGAAACAGAAGAACAGAACCACAGCAACCAGAACCCAAGAACCACAACAACCAGAACCAAAATCACAGGATCCAGAACCATAAGAACCACAGGGACCACAAGACCCACAAGTACCAGAAACACAAGAACGAGAACCACAAGAACCCAAACCCTAGAAACAGAAGAACAGAACCACAGCAACCAGAACCCAAGAACCACAACAACCAGAACCAAAATCACAGGATCCAGAACCAACAACAAAAACCCTAGAAACAGAAGAACAGAACCACAGCAACCAGAACCCAAGAACCACAACAACCAGAACCAAAATCACAGGATCCAGATCCAACAACAAGAACCAAAATCACAGGATCCAGAACCACCAGAACCACACAACCAGAACTACAAGAACCACAAGAACCAGAACTGCCAGAATCAAATCAGATCTCAAATCAGAACCCAAGAACCACAATACCCAGAACCACAGGAACCTCAAGAAAAAGAACAACAAGAACCAAAATCACAGGATCCAGAACCACCAGAACCACAAAATCAAATCAGATCTCATAGAGGAATGATCAGTTTTCGACGTTTCATCTTTTTCGTTACGAAAAAGAACCACAAAACCCAAACTACCAGAAGCACAAGAACCAGAACCACAAGAACCCCAAGAACCAGAACCCGTGATCCACAAGAAGCAGAACCATAAGAACCACAGGGACCACAAGACCCACAAGTACCAGAAACACAAGAACGAGAACCACAAGAACCCAAACCCTAGAAACAGAAGAACAGAACCACAGCAACCAGAACCCAAGAACCACAACAACCAGAACCCAAGAACCACAATACCCAGAACCACAAGAACCTCAAGAAAAAGAACAACAAGAACCAAAATCACAGGATCCAGAACCACCAGAACCACACAACCAGAAGCACAAGAACCTGATTCCAAGAACCACGTTTCATCATTTTCGTTACGAAAAAGAACCACAAAACCCAAACTACCAGAAGCACAAGAACCAGAACCACAAGAACCCCAAGAACCAGAACCCGTGATCCACAAGAAGCAGAACCATAAGAACCACAGGGACCACAAGACCCACAAGTACCAGAAACACAAGAACGAGAACCACAAGGACCCAAACCCTAGAAACAGAAGAACAGAACCACAGCAACCAGAACCCAAGAACCACAACAACCAGAACCCAAGAACCACAATACCCAGAACCACAAGAACCTCAAGAAAAAGAACAACAAGAACCCAAATCACAGGATCCAGAACCACCAGAACCACACAACCAGAAGCACAAGAACCTGATTCCAAGAACCACAAGAAACCACAAGAAACACAAGAACCACCAGAACCACAAGAACCAGAACCACAAAAACCACAAGGACCAGAACCACAAGAACCTCAAGAAAAACCACAAGGACCAGAACCACCAGAAGCACAAGAACCTGATTCCAAAAACCACAAGAACCACCAGAAGCACAAGAACCACAAGAAACCACAAGAAACACAAGAACCACCAGAACCACAAGAAGCAGAACCACAAAAACCACAAGGACCAGAACCACAAGAACCTCAAGAAAAAGAACAACAAGAACCAAAATCACCGGATCCAGAACCACCAGAACCACACAACCAGAACACAAGAACCACAAGAAACACAACCCAAGAACCACAAGAACCAGAACCAAAATACCCCAAAAGAACCTGAACCACAACATCCAGAACCACAAGAAACACAAAAACCAGAACCACCAGAAGCACAAGAATCAGAACCACAATAACCACAAGAACGAGAATCCCAAAAAGCCAGAACCACCAGAAGCACAAGAACCTGATTCCAAGAACCACTAGAACCACCAGAAGCACAAGAACCTGATTCCAAGAACCACAAGAAACCACAGGAAACACAAGAACCACCAGAACAACAAGAACCAGAACCACAAAAACCACAAGTACCACAGGAACCAGAACCACCAGAAGCACAAGAACCTGATTCCAAGAACCACAAGAAACACAAGAACCACCAGAACCACAAGAACCAGAACCACAAGAACCTCAAGAAAAAGAACAACAAGAACCAAAATCACAGGATCCAGAACCACCAGAACCACACAACCAGAACACAAGAACCACAAGAAACACAACCCAAGAACCACAAGAACCAGAACCAAAATACCCCAAAAGAACCTGAACCACAACATCCAGAACCACAAGAAACACAAAAACCAGAACCACCAGAAGCACAAGAATCAGAACCACAATAACCACAAGAACGAGAATCCCAAAAAGCAGAACTGCATGAATCACAACAACCTGAACCACAAGAAACAGACCCACAAGAACCACAAAAACCACAAGGACCACAGGAACCAGAACCACCAGAAGCACAAGAACCTGATTCCAAGAACCACGGGAATAAGAACCCAAGAACCACAAAAAGCAGAACCACAAAAACCATAAGAACCAGAACCACAAGAACGAGAGACAGAAGTATACCAAGACCCAGAACCACAAGAAGCAGAACCACAGGAACCACAACCCACAAGAATCACCAGATCCACAAGAACGAGAACCACAAGAACGAGAACCCAAGAAACACAAGAACAGAACTGCAGCAACCAGAATCCAAGAACCACAACAACCAGAACCCAAGAACCACAACAACCAGAACCCAAGAAACACAAGAACAGAACCGCAGCAGCCAGAACCCAAGAACCACAACAACCAGAACCCAAGAACCACAATACCCAGAACTCTAGAAACTTAAGAACCAGAACCCAAGACCCACATAAAGGAGAACCCAAGAACCGGAACCACCAGAACCACAAGAACCAGAACCACAAGAACCACAACTACAAGAAACACAACAACCGGAATCACCAGAAACACAAGAATCAGAAACACAAGATTCACAACCAGAACCACAAGAAACAAACCCACAAAAACCAGAATGCAAGAACTACAAGAACCAGAACCACAAGAAACACAAGAACCATCAGAACTACAAGAACCAGAACCACAAGAACTACAAGAACCACAAGAACCAGAACCACCAGAATCAAAACAGATCTCATGCAGAAATGATCAGTTTTCGACGTTTCATCATTTCGTTACTGTGAATGGTGGAATTAACACGTGATAAATATTCTGCATGTTGCGATTTTCTGCAACCGCAAGAACCACAAGAACCGCAAGCAAAATAACCAGACCCACAATAACCCAAGAAACACAAGAACCACAAGAACCCGAACCACGAGAACCACAAGAATCACAAAACCAGAATCACAAGAAACTCAAGAACCTGAACCACAAGAACCAGAACCACGAGAACCACAAGAACTACGGAAAAAACCCACAAAACCTGAACCACCAGAAGCAAAAGAACCAAAACCACAAGAACCCCAAGAACCAGAACCCGTGATCCACAAGAAGCAGAACCATAAGAACCACATGGACCACAAGACCCACTAGTACCAGAAACACAAGAACGAGATCCACAAGAACCAAAACCCAAGAAACAGAAGAACGGACAACAACAACCAGAACCCCAAACCACAATACCCAGAACTCAAGAAACTTAAGAACCAGAATCCAAGAGCCATAAGAACCAGAACCCAAGACCCAGAACCACCAGAACCACAAGAACCACAACCACAAAAACCCGATCCACAAGAAACACAACAACCAGAACCACCAGAAGCACAAGAATCAGAACCACAAGATCCACAACCACAACCACAAGAACCTGAACCACAAGAACCTGAACCACAAGGGCCAGAACCACAAGAACCAAAACCACAAAAACCAGAATGCAAGAACTACAAGAACCAAAACCACAAGAACCACCAGAACCACAAGAACTACAAGAACCACAAGAACCAGAACCACCAAAATCAAATCAGATCTCATGCAGGAGAATGATCAGAAGTACAAGACCCAGAGCCCAAGAACCAAAAGAAGCAGAACTGCAAGAACCACAAAGCCCAGAACCACAAGAACCAGAACCCAAGAACCACAACCACCAGATCCCAAGAACCACAAGAAACACGAGAACCAGAACCACAACAACCTCAAGAAAAAGAACCAACCACAAGAACCACAGGAACCAGAATATCCAGAACCACAACAGCCAGAGCAAAATAACCAGATCCACAATAACCCAAGAAACACAAGAACCACAAGAACCAGAACCACAAGAACCCGAACCACGAGTACCACAAAACCAGAACCACATGAACCTCAAGAACCTGAACCACAAGAACCAGAACCACGAGAAACACAAGAACTACGGAAAAAGAACCACAAAACCCGAACCACCAGAAGCACAAGAACCAGAACCACAAGAACCCCAAGAACCAGAACCCGTGATCCACAAGAAGCAGAATCATAATAACCACAGGGACCACAAGATCCACAAGTACCAGAAACACAAGAACGAGAACCACAAGAACCAAAACCCAAGAAACAGAAGAACAGAACCACAGCAACCTGAACCCAAGAACCACAACAACCAGAACCCAAGAACCACAATACCCAGAACTCAAGAAACTGAAGAACCAGAACCCAAGAGCCACAACAACCAGAACCCAAGACCCAGAACCACCAGAACCACAAGAACCACAACCACAAAAATCAGAACCACAAGAAACACAACAACCAGAAGCGCAAGAATCAGAACCACAAGATCCACAACCACAACCACAAGAACCTGAACCACAAGGGTCAGAACCACAAGAACAAAAACCACAAGAACCTCAAGAACCTGAACCACAAGAACCAGAACCACGAGAACCACAAGAACTACGGAAAAAGAACCACAAAACCCGAACCACCAGAAGCACAAGAACCAGAACCACAAGAACCCCAAGAACCAGAACCCGTGATCCACAAGAAGCAGAACCATAAGAACCACAGGGACCACAAGACCCACAAGTACCAGAAACACAAGAACGAGAACCACACGAACCAAAACCCAAGAAACAGAAGAACAGAACCACAGCAACCAGAACCCAAGAACCACAACAACCAGAACCCAAGAACCACAATACCCAGAACTCAAGAAACTTAAGAACCAGAATCCAAGAGCCACAAGAACCAGAACCCAAGACCCAGAATCACCAGAACCACAAGAACCACAACCACAAAAACCAGAACCGCAAGAAACACAACAACCAGAACCACCAGAAGCACAAGAATCAGAACCACAAGATCCACAACCGCAACCACAAGAACCTGAACCACAAGGGCCAGAACCACAAGAACCAAAACCACAAAAACCAGAATGCAAGAACTACAAGAACCAGAACCACAAGAAACACAAGAACCACCAGAACCACAAGAACCAGAACCACAAGAACCTCAAGAAAAAGAACAACAAGAACCAAAATCACAGGATCCAGAACCACCAGAACCACACAACCAGAACACAAGAACCACAAGAAACACAACCCAAGAACCACAAGAACCAGAACCAAAATACCCCAAAAGAACCTGAACCACAACATCCAGAACCACAAGAAACACAAAAACCAGAACCTCCAGAAGCACAAGAATCAGAACCACAATAACCACAAGAACGAGAATCCCAAAAAGCAGAACTGCATGAATCACAACAACCTGGACCACAAGAAACAGACCCACAAGAACCACAAAAACCACAAGGACCACAGGAACCAGAACGACCAGAAGCACAAGAACCTGATTCCAAAAACCACGGGAATAAGAACCCAAGAACCACAAAAACCATAAGAGCCAGAAGCACAAGAACGAGAGCCAGAAGTATACCAAGAACCAGAACCACAAGAAGCAGAACCACAGGAACCACAACCCACAAGAATCACCAGATCCACAAGAACGAGAACCACAAGAACGAGAACCCAAGAAACACAAGAACAGAACTGCAGCAACCAGAACCCAAGAACCACAACAACCAGAACCCAAGAACCACAACAACCAGAACCCAAAACCCACATGAAGCAGAACCCCAGAACCGGAACCACCAGAACCACAAGAACCAGAACCACAACTACAAGAAACACAACAACCGGAACCACCAGAAACACAAGAATCAGAAACACAAGATTCACAACCAGAACCACAAGAACCAAAACCACAAAAACCAGAATGCAAGAACTACAAGAACCAGAACCACAAGAAACACAAGAACCACCAGAACTACAAGAACCAGAACCACAAGAACTACAAGAACAACAAGAACCAGAACCACCTGAATCAAAACAGATCTCATGCAGAAATTATTAGTTTTCGACGTTTCATTATTTCGTTACTGTGAATGGTGGAATTAACACGTGATAAAGATTCTGCATGTTGCGAGCTTCTGGAACCGCAAGAACCACAAGAACCGCAAGCAAAATAACCAGACCCACAATAACCCAAGAAACACAAGAACCACAAGAACCAGAACCACAAGAACCCGAACCACGAGAACCACAAGAATCACAAAACCAGAATCACACAAACTCAAGAACCTGAACCACAAGAACCAGAACCATGAGAACCACAAGAACTACGGAAAAAGAACCACAAAACCTGAACCACCAGAAGCACAAGAACCAAAACCACAAGAACCCCAAGAACCAGAACCCGTGATCCACAATAAGCAGAACCATAAGAACCACATGGACCACAAGACCCACAAGTAGCAGAAACACAAGAACGAGAACCACAAGAACCAAAACCCAAGAAACAGAAGAACGGAACCACAGCAACCAGAACCCAAGAACCACAACAACCAGAACCCAAAGCTCAATACCCAGAACTCAAGAAACTTAAGAACCAGAATCCAAGAGCCACAAGAACCAGAACCCAAGACCCAGAACCACCAGAACCACAAGAACCACAACCACAAAAACCCGATCCACAAGAAACACAACAACCAGAACCACCAGAAGCACAAGAATCAGAACCACAAGATCCACAACCACAACCACAAGAACCTGAACCACAAGAACCTGAACCACAAGGGCCAGAACCACAAGAACCAAAACCACAAAAACCAGAATGCAAGAACTACAAGAACCAGAACCACAAGAACCACCAGAACCACAAGAACTACAAGAACCACAAGAACCAGAACCACCAGAATCAAATCAGATCTCATGCAGGAGAATGATCAGAAGTACAAGACCCAGAGCCCACGAACCAAAAGAAGCAGAACTGCAAGAACCACAAAGCCCAGAACCACAAGAACCAGAACCCAAGAACCACAACCACCAGATCCCTAGAACCACAAGAAACACGAGAACCAGAACCACAACAACCTCAAGAAAAAGAACCAACCACAAGAACCACAGGAACCAGAATATCCAGAACCACAACATCCAGAGCAAAATAACCAGATCCACAATAACCCAAGAAACACAAGAACCACAAGAACCAGAACCACAAGAACCCGAACCACGAGAACCCGAACCACGAGAACCAAAAGAATCACAAAACCAGAACCACAAGAACCTCAAGAACCTGAACCACAAGAACCATAACCACGAGAACCACAAGAACTACGGAAAAAGAACCACAAAACCCGAACCACCAGAAGCACAAGAACCAGAACCACAAGAACCCCAAGAACCAGAACCCGTGATCCACAAGAAGCAGAACCATAAGAACCACAGGGACCACAAGACCCACAAGTACCAGAAACACAAGAACGAAAACCACAAGAACCAAAGCCCAAGAAACAGAAGAACAGAACCACAGCAACCAGAACCCAAGAGCCACAACAACCAGAACCCAAGACCCAGAACCACCAGAACCACAAGAACCACAACCACAAAAATCAGAACCACAAGAAACACAACAACCAGAAGCTCAAGAATCAGAACCACAAGATCCACAACCACAACCACAAGAACCTGAACCACAAGGGTCAGAACCACAAGAACAAAAACCACAAGAACCTCAAGAACCTGAACCACAAGAACGAGAACCACGAGAACCACAGGAACTACGGAAAAAGAACCGCAAAACCCGAACCACCAGAAGCACAAGAACCAGAACCACAAGAACCCCAAGAAACAGAACCCGTGATCCACAAGAAGCAAAACCATAAGAACCACAGGGACCACCAGACCCACAAGTACCAGAAACACAAGAACCAGAACCACAAGAACCAGAACCCGTGATCCACAAGAAGCAGAACCATAAGGACCACAGGGACCACAAGACCCACAAGTACCAGAAACACAAGAACGAGAACCACAAGAACCAAAACCCAAGAAACAGAAGAACAGAACCACAGCAACCAGAACCCAAGAACCACAATAACCAGAAACCAAGAACCACAATACCCAGAACTCAAGAAACTTAAGAACCAGAATCCAAGAGCCACAAGAACCAGAACCCAAGACCCAGAACCACCAGAACCACAAGAACCACAACCACAAAAACCAGAACCACAAGAAACACATCAACCAGAACCACTAGAAGCACAAGAATCAGAACCACAAGATCCACAAGCACAACCACAAGAACCTGAACCACAAGGGCCAGAACCACAAGAACCAAAACCACACAAACAGGAATGCAAGAACTACAAGAACCAGAACCACAAGAAACACAAGAACCACCAGAACCACAAGAACCAGAACCACAAGAACTACATGAACCACAAGAACCAGAACCACCAGAATTAAATCAGATCTCATGCAGGAATGATCAGAAGTACAAGACCCAGAGCCCAAGAACCAAAAGAAGCAGAACTGCAAGAACCACAAGGCCCAGAACCACAAGAACCAGAACCCAAGAACCACATCCACCAGATCCCAAGAACCACAAGAAACACGAGAACCAGAACCACAAGAACCTCAAGAAAAAGAACCAACCACAAGAACCACAGGAACCAGAATATCCAGAACCACAACAGCCAGAACAAAAGAACCACATGAACCAGAACCCAAAGAACCACAGGAAGCAGAACTACAAGCCCCAAAAGAAACTGAACCACAAGAACCGCAACCTCAAGGAACACAAGAACCAGAACCACAAGAACCAAACCACAAGAACCAGAACGACAAGAACCAGAACCACAAGACCCACAAGAACCACCACAACCACAAAAACAACCACACGAGACATAACCACAAGAATCAGAAGCACGGGAACCAGAACACAGGAACCACAAGAACCAGAACACAAGAACCACAAGAATCAGAACCACCAGACCCCAGGAACCCCAACAACCAGAACCAAAAAAACTAGAACAACTAGAACTAGAACTCATGAACCACAAGAACCAGAGCTCAAGAATCACAAGAACCATAACCACAAGAATCCCAAAAACCAGAACCACAAGATCCACAACCACAACCACAAGAACCTGAACCACAAGGGCCAGAACCACAAGACCCAAAACCACAAAAACCAGAATGCAAGAACTACAAGAACCAGAACCACAAGAAACACAAGAACCACCAGAACCACAAGAACCAGAACCACAAGAACTACAAGAACCACAAGAACCAGAACTACCAGAATCAAATCAGATCTCATAGAGGAATGATCAGTTTTCGACGTTTCATCATTTTCGTTACGAAAAAGAACCACAAAACCCAAACTACCAGAAGCACAAGAACCAGAACCACAAGAACCCCAAGAACCAGAACCCGTGATCCACAAGAAGCAGAACCATAAGAACCACAGGGACCACAAGACCCACAAGTACCAGAAACACAAGAACGAGAACCACAAGAACCCAAACCCTAGAAACAGAAGAACAGAACCACAGCAACCAGAACCCAAGAACCACAACAACCAGAACCCAAGAACCACAATACCCAGAACTCAAGAAACTTAAGAACCAGAACCCAAGAGCCACAAGAACCAGAACCCAAGACCCAGAACCACAAGAACCACAACCACAAAAATCAGAACCACAAGAAACACAACAACCAGAACCACCAGAAGCACAAGAATCAGAACCACAAGATCCACAACCGCAACCACAAGAACCTGAGCCACAAGGGCCAGAACCACAAGAACCAAAACCACAAAAACCAGAATGCAAGAACTACAGGAACCAGAACCTCAAGAAACACAAGAACCACCAGAACCACAAGAACCAGAACCACAAGAACTACAAGAACCATAAGAACCAGAACCACCAGAATCAAATCAGATCTCATGCAGGAATGATCAGAAGTGCAAGACCCAGAGCCCAAGAACCAACAGAAGCAGAACTGCAAGAACCACAAGGCCCAGAACCACAAGAACCAGAACCCAAGAACCACATCCACCAGATCCCAAGAACCACAAGGCCCAGAACCACACGAACCGCAACCCAAGAACCACAACCACCAGATCCCAAGAAACACGAGAACCAGAACCACAAGAACCTCAAGAAAAAGAACCAACCACAAGAATCACAGGAACCAGAATATCCAGAACCACAACAGCCAGAACACAAGAACCACAAGAACCAGACCCAAAGAACCACAGGAAGCAGAACTTCAAGCCCCAAAAGAAACTGAACCACAAGAACCGCAACCTCAAGGAACACAAGAACCAGAACCACAAGAACCAAACCGCAAGAACCAGAACGACAAGAACCAGAACCACAAGACCCACAAGAACCACAACAAGCACAAAAAAACAACCACAAGAGACATAACCACAAGAATCAGAAGCACGGGAACCAGAACACAGGAACCACAAGAACCAGAACACAAGAACCACAAGAATCAGAACCACCAGACTCCAGGAACCTCAACAACCAGAACCACAAGAACTAGAACAACTAGAACTAGATCTCATGAACCACAAGAACCAGAGCTCAAGAATCGCAAAAAACCATAAACACAAGAATCCCTAAAACCAGAACCACAAGATCCACAACCACAATCACAAGAACCTGAACCACAAGGGCCAGAACCACAAGAACCAAAACCACACAAACCAGAATGCAAGAACTACAAGAACCAGAACCACAAGAAACACAAGAACCACCAGAACCACAAGAACCAGAACCTCAAGAACTACAAGAACCACAAGAACCAGAACCACCAGAATTAAATCAGATCTCATGCAGGAATGATCAGAAGTACAAGACCCAGAGCCCAAGAACCAAAAGAAGCAGAACTGCACGAACCACAAGGCCCAGAACCACAAGAACCAGAACCCAAGAACCACATCCACCAGATCCCAAGAACCACAAGAAACACGAGAACCAGAACCACAAGAACCTCAAGAAAAAGAACCAACCACAAGAACCACAGGAACCAGAATATCGAGAACCACAACAGCCAGAACACAAGAACCACAAGAACCAGAACCCAAAGAACCACAGGAAGCAGAACTACAAGCCCCAAAAGAACCTGAACCACAAGAACCGCAACCTCAAGGAACACAAGAACCAGAACCACAAGAACCAAACCACAAGAACCAGAACGACAAGAACCAGAACCACAAGACCCACAAGAACCACCACAACCACAAAAAACAACCACACGAGACATAACCACAAGAATCAGAAGCACGGGAACCAGAACACAGGAACCACAAGAACCAGAACACAAGAACCACAAGAATCAGAACCACCAGACCCCAGGAACCCCAACAACCAGAACCAAAAAAACTAGAACAACTAGAACTAGAACTCATGAACCACAAGAACCAGAGCTCAAGAATCACAAGAACCATGACCACAAGAATCCCAAAAACCAGAACCACAAGATCCACAACCACAACCACAAGAACCTGAACCACAAGGGCCAGAACCACAAGACCCAAAACCACAAAAACCAGAATGCAAGAACTACAAGAACCAGAACCACAAGAAACACAAGAACCACCAGAACCACAAGAACCAGAACCACAAGAACTACAAGAACCACAAGAACCAGAACTACCAGAATCAAATCAGATCTCATAGAGGAATGATCAGTTTTCGACGTTTCATCATTTTCGTTACGAAAAAGAACCACAAAACCCACACTACCAGAAGCACAAGAACCAGAACCACAAGAACCCCAAGAACCAGAACCCGTGATCCACAAGAAGCAGAACCATAAGAACCACAGGGACCACAAGACCCACAAGTACCAGAAACACAAGAACGAGAACCACAAGAACCCAAACCCTAGAAACAGAAGAACAGAACCACAGCAACCAGAACCCAAGAACCACAACAACCAGAACCCAAGAACCACAATACCCAGAACTCAAGAAACTTAAGAACCAGAACCCAAGAGCCACAAGAACCAGAACCCAAGACCCACAACCACAAGAACCACAAGAACCACAACCACAAAAATCAGAACCACAAGAAACACAACAACCAGAACCTCCAGAAGCACAAGAACCAGAACCACAAGATCCACAACCGCAACCACAAGAACCTGAGCCACAAGGGCCAGAACCACAAGAACCAAAACCACAAAAACCAGAATGCAAGAACTACAAGAACCAGAACCACAAGAAACTCAGGAACCACCAGAACCACAAGAACCAGAACCACAAGAACTACAAGAACCATAAGAACCAGAACCACCAGAATCAAATCAGATCTCATGGAGGAATGATCAGAAGTACAAGACCCAGAGCCCAAGAACCAAAAGAAGCAGAACTGCAAGAACCACAAGGCCCAGAACCACACGAACCGCAACCCAAGAACCACAACCACCAGATCCCAAGAAACACGAGAACCAGAACCACAAGAACCTCAAGAAAAAGAACCAACCACAAGAACCACAGGAACCAGAATATCCAGAACCACAACAGCCAGAACACAAGAACCACAAGAACCAGACCCAAAGAACCACAGGAAGCAGAACTTCAAGCCCCAAAAGAAACTGAACCACAAGAACCGCAACCTCAAGGAACACAAGAACCAGAACCACAAGAACCAAACCGCAAGAACCAGAACGACAAGAACCAGAACCACAAGACCCACAAGAACCACAACAACCACAAAAAACAACCACAAGAGACATAACCTCAAGAATCAGAAGCACGGGAACCAGAACACAGGAACCACAAGAACCAGAACACAAGAACCACAAGAATCAGAATCACCAGACTCCAGGAACCTCAACAACCAGAACCACAAGAACTAGAACAACTAGAACTAGATCTCATGAACCACAAGAATCACAAAAACCATAAACACAAGAATCCCTAAAACCAGAACCACAAGATCCACAACCACAATCACAAGAACCTGAACCACAAGGGCCAGAACCACAAGAACCAAAAGCACAAAAAACCAGAATGCAAGAACTACAAGAACCAGAACCACAAGGAACACAAGAACCAACAGAACCACAAGAACCAGAACCACAAGAACTACAAGAACCACAAGAACCAGAACCACCAGAATCAAATCAGATCTCGTGCAGGAATGATCAGAAGTACAATACCCAGAGCCCAAGAACCACAAGAAGCAGAACTGCAGGAACCCCAAGGCCCAGAACCACAAGAATCAGAACCCAAGAACCACGACCACCAGATCCCAAGAACCACAAGAAACACGAGAACCAGAACCACAAGAACCGCAAGAAAAAGACTCTACCACAAGAACCACAGGGACCAGAATATCCAGAACCACAACAGCCAGAACACAAGAACCACAAGAACCAGAACCCAAAGAACGACAGGAAGCAGAACTACAAGCCCCAAAAGAACCTGAACCACAAGAACAGCAACCTCAAGGAACACAATAATCAGAACCGCAAGAACCAGAACGACAAGAACCAGAACCACAAGACCCACAAGAACCACCACAACCACAAAAAACAACCACAAGAGACATAACCACAAGAATCAGAAGCACGGGGACCAGAACACAGGAACCGCAAGAACCAGATCACAAGAACCACAAGAATCCGAACCACCAGACCCCAGGAACCTCAACAACCAGAACCACAAGAACTAGAACAACTAGAACTAGAACTCATGAACCACAAGAACCAGAGCTCAAGAATCACAAGAACTATAACCACAAGAATCCCAAAAACCAGAACCACAAGAACCAGAACGAAAAGAAGCAGAAGCACCTGAACCAGAACCCACAAGAATCAGAAGAACCAGAAGAACCAGAACTATAAGAATCACAAGAACCGGAACCACAAGGATCACAAGAACCAGAACCACAAGAACAAGAACCACAAGAAACACAAGAACCAGAAGAACAAAAACCACAATAACCAGAACCCAAGAACAACAAGAACCACAAGAACGAGAACCACAAGAACAAGAACCACAAGAGCTAGAACCACTAGAACCAGGAGCACAAGAAGCACTAGAAGCACAAGAACCAGAACCCCAGAACCACAAGAACTAGAACAACTAGAACTAGAACTCATGAACCACAAGAACCAGAGCTCAAGAATCACAAGAACCATAACCACAAGAATCCCAAAAACCAGAACCACAAGAACTAGAACCACAAGAACCAGAAGCACAAGAAGCACTAGAAGCACAAGAACCAGAACCCAAGAACCACAAAACCACATGAATTATGACCACAATAACCACAAGAACGGCAAAAAGCAGAGCCACAAGAACCAAAGACCCAAAATCACAAATACAAGCACTACAAGAAACACAAGATCCTGAACCACCAGAAGCACAAGAATCAGAACCACAAGAACGAGAACCACAAGAAACAGAACCACATGAACCACAACAACCAGATCCCAAGAACCACAAAAACCAGAACCACTACAACCAGAACACAAGAACCAGAACCCAATAACCACAAGAACCAGAACCACAAGAACCAGAACCACAAAAACCAGAACCACAAGAAACACAAGGAACAGAACCACAAGAAACAAAACCACAAGAACCAGAAGGGAAGAACCACAAGAACCAGAATCACAAGAAACAGAACCACAAGAAGCACTGGAACCAGAACCACAAGAATCAGAACCACAATAACCCCAGAACCAGAACCAGAAGAATCAGAACCTCCAGAACAACAAGAAACAAAACCACGTGATCGCAAGAACCACAAGAACCCGATCCGAAGAACCACAAGAAGAAGAACCCCAAGAACCAGAACCACCAGAACCAGAAGCACAAGAACCATAAGAACCAGAACCACAGAAACACAAGAAACAGAGCCACAAGAACCAGAACCATCGGAAACACGAGCCACCAGAACCACAAGAGCCACAAGCACAAGAACCAGAACCACCAGGCCCCAAGAACCACGAGAACCAGAACAACAAGATCCACAAGAACCACAAGAATAAGAGCCACAAGAATCACACAAACCACAAGAACCAGAAGAACCAGATTTGAAAGAACCACAGGAACCAGACCCACCAGCGCCAGAACCACAAGAACGACAAGAACCAGAAGCACAAGAACCACAAGAACCGGGAGCACAAAAACCAGAATCCATGAACCATAAGAATCAGAACCACAAGAACCAGAACCATAAGAAACACAAGAACCAGAACCACACGTACCAGTTTCACAAGAACCCGAACCACAAGAACCAGAACCCAAGAATCACAAGAACCAGAACCACAACAACCAGAACAGAAGAACCAGAACCCAAGAACCACAAGAACCAGAACCCCAGAACATCAAGGACCAGAACCCCCAGAACCGCAAAAAGCAGAGCCACAAGAACCAAAGACCCAGAACCACAAGAATCAGCACTACAAGAAACACAAGAACCAGGACCACCAGTAGCACAAGAATCAGAACCACAAGAACGAGAACCACAAGAAACAGAACCACCAGAAACAAATCAGATCTCAAGCAGGAATGATCAGAAGTACAATACCCAGAGCCCAAGAACCACAAGAAGCAGAACTGCAGGAACCACAAGGCCCAGAACCACAAGAACCAGAACCCAAGAACCACGACCACCAGATCCCAAGAACCACAAGAAACACGAGAACCAGAACCACAAGAATCGCAAGAAAAAGACTCTACCACAAGAACCACAGGAACCAGAATATCCAGAACCACAACAGCCAGAACACAAGAACCACAAGAACCAGAACCCAAAGAACCACAGGAAGCAGAACTACAAGCCCCAAAAGAACCTGAACCACAAGAACCACAGGAACCAGAATATCCAGAACCACAACAGCCAGAACACAAGAACCACAAGAACCAGAACCCAAAGAACCACAGGAAGCAGAACTACAAGCCCCAAAAGAACCTGAACCACAAGAACCGCAACCTCAAGGAACACAAGAACCAGAACCACAAGAACCAAACCACAAGAACCAGAACGACAAGAACCAGAACCACAAGAACCAGAACCACAAGACCCACAAGAACCACCACAACCACAAAAAACAACCACACGAGACATAACCACAAGAATCAGAAGCACGGGAACCAGAACACAGGAACCACAAGAACCAGAACACAAGAACCACAAGAATCAGAACCACCAGACCCCAGGAACCCCAACAACCAGAACCAAAAAAACTAGAACAACTAGAACTAGAACTCATGAACCACAAGAACCAGAGCTCAAGAATCACAAGAACCATAACCACAAGAATCCCCAAAACCAGAACCACAAGATCCACAACCACAACCACAAGAACCTGAACCACAAGGGCCAGAACCACAAGACCCAAAACCACAAAAACCAGAATGCAAGAACTACAAGAACCAGAACCACAAGAAACACAAGAACCACCAAAACCACAAGAACCAGAACCACAAGAACTACAAGAACCACAAGAACCAGAACTACCAGAATCAAATCAGATCTCATAGAGGAATGATCAGTTTTCGACGTTTCATCATTTTCGTTACGAAAAAGAACCACAAAACCCAAACTACCAGAAGCACAAGAACCAGAACCACAAGAACCCCAAGAACCAGAACCCGTGATCCACAAGAAGCAGAACCATAAGAACCACAGGGACCACAAGACCCACAAGTACCAGAAACACAAGAACGAGAACCACAAGAACCCAAACCCTAGAAACAGAAGAACAGAACCACAGCAATCAGAACCAAGATCCACAACAACCAGAACCCAAGAACCACAATACCCAGAACTCAAGAAACTTAAGAACCAGAACCCAAGAGCCACAAGAACCAGAACCCAAGACCCAGAACCACCAGAACGACCAGAACCACAACCACAAAAATAAGAACCACAAGAAACACAACAACCAGAACCACCAGAAGCACATGAATCATAACCACAAGATCCACAAACACAACCACAAGAACCTGAACCACAAGGGCCAGAACCACAAGAACCAAAACCACAAAAACCAGAATGCAAGAACTACAAGAACCAGAACCACAAGAAACACATGAACCACCAGAACCACAAGAACCAGAACCACAAGAACTACAAGAACCACAAGAACCAGAACCACCAGAATCAAATCAGATATCATGCAGGAATGATCAGAAGTACAAGACCCAGAGCCCAAGAACCAAAAGAAGCAGAACTGCAAGAACCACAAGGCCCAGAACCACAAGAACCAGAACCCAAGAACCACAACCACCAGATCCCAAGAAACACGAGAACCAGAACCACAAGAACCTCAAGAAAAAGAACCAACCACGAGATACACAGGAAGCAGAATATCCAGAACCACAACAGCCAGAACACAAGAACCACGAGAACCAGAACCCAAAGAACCACAGGAAGCAGAACTACAAGCCCCAAAGAACCTGAACCACAAGAACCGCAACCTCAAGGAACACAAGAACCAGAACCACAAGAACCAAACCGCAAGAACCAGAACGACAAGAACCAGAACCACAAGACCCACAACAACCACAAAAACAACCACAAGAGACATAACCACAAGAACAGAAGCACGGGAACCAGAACACAGGAACCACAAGAAACAGAACACAAGAACCACAAGAATCAGAACCACCAAACCCCAGGAACCTCAACAACCAGAACCACAAGAACTAGAACAATTAGAACTAGATCTCGTGAACCACAAGAACCAGAGCTCAAGAATCACAAGAACCATGACCACAAGAATCCCCAAAACCAGAACCACAAGAACCAGACAAATAGAACCACAAGAACCAGAACGAAAAGAAGCAGAAGCACCTGAACCAGAACCCACAAGAATCAGAAGAACCACAAGAACCAGAACTATAAGAATCACAAGAACCGGAACCACAAGGATCACAAGAACCAGAACCACAAGAACAAGAACCACAAGAAACACAAGAACCAGAAGAACAAAAACGACAATAACCAGAACCCGAGAACAACAAGAACTACAAAAACGAGAACCACAAGAACAAGAACCACAAGAACTAGAACCACAAGAACCAGAAGCACAAGAAGCACTAGAAGCACAAGAACCAGAACCTAAGAACCACAAAACCACAAGAATTAGGACCACAATAACCACAAGAACCAGAACCCAAGAACTTCAAGAACCAAAACACAAAAACCAGAACACAAGAACCACAAGTACCAGAACAACCAGAACCACAAAATTAACGTGAAACAGAGCCACAAGAATCAGAACCACAAGAACCAGAACCACAAGAACTAGAACAACTAGAACTAGAACTTATGAACCACAAGAACCAGAGCTCAAGAATCACAAGAACCATAACCACAAGAATCCCAAAAACCAGAACCACAAGAACCAGAACAAATAGAACCACAAGAACCAGAACGAAAAGAAGCAGAAACACATGAACCAGAACCCTCAAGAATCAGAAGAACCACAAGAACCAGAACCATAAGAATCACAAGAACCGGAACCACACGGACCACAAGAACCAGAACCACAAGAACAAGAACCAGAAGAACAAGAACCAAAACAACCAGAACCGATGAACAACAAGAACAACAACCACAAGAACGAGAAACACAAGAACAAGAACTAGAACCACAAGAACCAGATACACAAGAAGCACAAGAACCAGAACCCAAGAACCACAAGAACCACAACCACAAGAACCAGAACCACCAGACCACAAGAACCACGAGAACCAGAACAACAAGATCCACAAAAACCACAAGAATAAGAGCCACAAGAATCACACAAACCACAAGAACCACAAGAACCAGAACTGAAAGAACCACAGGAACCAGACCCACCAGCGCCAGAACCACAAGAACGACAAGAACCACACGAACCAGAAGCACAAGAACCACAAGAACCGGCTGCACAAAAACCAGAATCCATGAACCATAAGAATCAAAACCACAAGAACCAGAACCACAAGAAACACAAGTACCAGAACCACAAGTACCAGTTTCACAAGAACCCGAATCACAAGAACCAGAACCCAAGAATCACAAGAACCAGAACCACAACAACCAGAACAGAAGAACCAGAAACCAAGAACCACAAGAACCAGAACCCCAGAACCTCAAGAACCAGATCCCAAGAACCACAAGAAACACGAGAACCAGAACCACAAGAACCTCGAGAAAAAGAACCAACCACAAGAACCACAGGAACCAGAATATCCAGAACCACAACAGCCAGAACACAAGAACCACAAGAAAGAGAACCCAAAGAACCACAGGAAGCAGAACTACAAGCCTCAAAAGAACCTGAACCACAAGAACCGCAACCTCAAGGAACACAAGAACCAAACCGCAACAACCAGAACGACAAGAACCAGAACCACAAGACCCACAAGAACAACCACAACCACAAAAAACAACCACAAGAGACATAACCACAAGAATCAGAAGCACGGGAACCAGAACACAGGAACCACAAGAACCAGAACACAAGAACCACAAGAATCAGAACGCCTAGACCCCAGGAACCTCAACAACCAGAACCACATGAACTAGAACAACTAGAACTAGAACTCATGAACCACAATATCCAGAGCTCAAGAATCACAAGAACCATAACCACAAGAATTCCAAAAACCAGAACCACAAGAACCAGACAAATAGAACCACAAGAACCAGAACGAAAAGAAGCAGAAGCACCAGAACCAGAACCTACAAGAATCAGAAGAACCGCAAGAACCAGAACTATAAGAATCACAAGAACCGGAACCACAAGGATCACAAGAACCAGAACCACAAGAACAAGAACCACAAGAAACACAAGAACCTGAAGAACAAAAACGACAATAACCAGAACCCGAGAACAACAAGAACTACAAAAACGAGAACCACAAGAACAAGAACCACAAGAACGAGAACCACAAGAACCATAAGCACAAGAAGCACTAGAAGCACAAGAACCAGAACCCAAGAACCACAAAACCACAAGAATTAGGACCACCAGAACCCAAGAACTTCAAGAACCAAAACACAAAAACCAGAACACAAGAACCACAAGTACCAGAACAACCAGAACCACAAAATTAACGAGAAACAGAGCCACAAGAATCAGAACCACAAGAACCAGAACCACAAGAACTAGAACAACTAGAACTAGAACTTATGAACCACAAGAACCAGAGCTCAAGAATCACAAGAACCATAACCACAAGAATCCCAAAAACCAGAACCACAAATACCAGAACAAATAGAACCACAAGAACCAGAACGAAAAGAAGCAGAAACACATGAACCAGAACCCTCAAGAATCAGAAGAACCACAAGAACCAGAACCATAAGAATCACAAGAACCGGAACCACACGGACCACAAGAACCAGAACCACAAGAACAAGAACCAGAAGAACAAGAACCAAAACAACCAGAACCGATGAACAACAAGAACAACAACCACAAGAACGAGAAACACAAGAACAAGAACTAGAACCACAAGAACCAGATACACAAGAGGCACAAGAACCAGAACCCAAGAACCACAAGAACCACAACCACAAGAACCAGAACCACCATCCCACAAGAACCACGAGAACCAGAACAACAAGATCCACAAAAACCACAAGAATAAGAGCCACAAGAATCACACAAACCACAAGAACCACAAGAACCAGAACTGAAAGAACCACAGGAACCAGACCCACCAGCGCCAGAACCACAAGAACGACAAGAACCACCCGAACCAGAAGCACAAGAACCACAAGAACCGGCTGCACAAAAACCAGAATCCATGAACCATAAGAATCAAAACCACAAGAACCAGAACCACAAGAAACACAAGTACCAGAACCACAAGTACCAGTTTCACAAGAACCCGAATCACAAGAACCAGAACCCAAGAATCACAAGAACCAGAACCACAACAACCAGAACAGAAGAACCAGAAACCAAGAACCACAAGAACCAGAACCCCAGAACCTCAAGAACCAGATCCCAAGACCCACAAGAAACACGAGAACCAGAACCACAAGAACCTCGAGAAAAAGAACCAACCACAAGAACCACAGGAACCAGAATATCCAGAACCACAACAGCCAGAACACAAGAACCACAAGAAAGAGAACCCAAAGAACCACAGGAAGCAGAACTACAAGCCTCAAAAGAACCTGAACCACAAGAACCGCAACCTCAAGGAACACAAGAACCAGAACCGCAACAACCAGAACGACAAGAACCAGAACCACAAGACCCACAAGAACAACCACAACCACAAAAAACAACCACAAGAGACATAACCACAAGAATCAGAAGCACGGGAACCAGAACACAGGAACCACAAGAACCAGAACACAAGAACCACAAGAATCAGAACGCCCAGACCCCAGGAACCTCAACAACCAGAACCACATGAACTAGAACAACTAGAACTAGAACTCATGAACCACAATATCCAGAGCTCAAGAATCACAAGAACCATAACCACAAGAATTCCAAAAACCAGAACCACAAGAACCAGACAAATAGAACCACAAGAACCAGAACGAAAAGAAGCAGAAGCACCAGAACCAGAACCTACAAGAATCAGAAGAACCGCAAGAACCAGAACTATAAGAATCACAAGAACCGGAACCACAAGGATCACAAGAACCAGAACCACAAGAACAAGAACCACAAGAAACACAAGAACCTGAAGAACAAAAACGACAATAACCAGAACCCGAGAACAACAAGAACTACATAAACGAGAACCACAAGAACAAGAACCACAAGAACTAGAACCAACCACAAGAACCATAAGCACTAGAAGCACTAGAAGCACAAGAACCAGAACCCAAGAACCACAAAACCACAAGAATTATGACCACAATGACCACAAGAACCAGAACCCAAGAATTTCAAGAACCAAAACACAAAAACCAGAACACAAGTACCAGAACAACCAGAACCACAAAATCAACAGAGCCACAAGAATCAAAACCACAAGAACCAGAACCACAAGAACTAGAACAACTAGAACTAGAACTCATGAACCACAAGAACCAGATCTCAAGAATCACAAGAACCATAGCCACAAGAATCCCAACAACCAGAACCACAAGAACCAGAACAAATAGAACCACAAGAACCAGAACGAAAAGAAGCAGAAACACATGAACCAGAACCCACAAGAGCCAGAAGAACCACAAGAACCAGAACCATAAGAATCACAAGAACCGGAACCACAAGGACCACAAGAACCAGAACCACACGAACAAGAACCACAAGCAACACAAGAACCAGAAGAACAAGAACCAAAACAACCAGAACCGATGAACAACAAGAACAACAACCACAAGAACGAGAAACACAAGAACAAGAACTAGAACCACAAGAACCAGAAGCACAAGAAGCACAAGAACCAGAACCCAAGAACCACAAGAACCACAACCACAATAACCAGAACCACCAGACCACAAGAACCACGAGAACCAGAACAACAAGATCCACAAGAACCACAAGAATAAGAGCCACAAGAATCACACAAACCACAAGAACCACAAGAACCAGAACTGAAAGAACCACAGGAACCAGACCCACCAGCGCCAGAACCACAAAAACGAAAAGAACCACACGAACCAGAAGCACAAGAACCACAAGAACCGGCAGCACAAAAACCAGAATCCATGAACCATAAGAATCAAAACCACAAGAACCAGAACCACAAGAAACACAAGTACCAGAACCACAAGTACCAGTTTCACAAGAACCCGAACCACAAGAACCAGAACCCAAGAATCACAAGAACCAGAACCACAACAACCAGAACAGAAGAACCAGAGCCCAAGAACCACAAGAACCAGAACCCCAGAACCTCAAGAACCAGAACACCAAGAACGGCAAAAAGCAGAGCCACAAGAACCAAAGACCCAAAATCACAAGAACCAGCACTACAAGAAACACAAGAACCTGAACCACCAGAAGCACAAGAATCAGAACCACAAGAACGAGAACCACAAGAAACAGAACCACATGAACCACAACAACCACAACAACCAGAACCCAAGAACCACAAAAACCAGAACCACTACAACCAGAACACAAGAACCAGAACCCAATAACCACAAGAACCAGAACCACAAGAACCAGAACCACAAAAACCAGAACCACAAGAAACACAAGGAACAGAACCGCAAGAAACAAAACCACAAGAACCAGAAGGCAAGAACCACAAGAACCAGAATCACAAGAAACAGAACCACAAGAAGCACTGGAAGCAGAACCACAAGAATCAGAACCACAAGAGCCCCAGAACCAGAACCTCCAGAACAACAAGAAACAGAACCACGTGATCGCAAGAACCACAAGAACCCGATCCGAAGAACCACAAGAACAAGAACCCCAAGAACTAGAACCACCTGAACCAGAAGCACAAGAACCATAAGAACCAGAACTACAAGAAACACAAGAACCAGAACCACAGAAACACAAGAAACAGAGCCACAAGAACCAGATCCAACGGAAACACAAGAGCCACCAGAACCACAAGAACCACAACCACAAGAACCAGAACCACCAGGCCCCAAGAACCACGAGAACCAGAACAACAAGATCCACAAGAACCACAAGAATAACAGCCACAAGAATCACACAAACCACAAGAACCACAAGAACCAGAACTGAAAGAACCACAGGAACTAGACCCACCAGCGCCAGAACCACAAGAACGACAAGAACCAGAAGCACAAGAACCACAAGAACAGGGAGCACAAAAACCAGAATCTATGAACCATAAGAATCAGAATCACAAGAACCAGAACCTTAAGAAACACAAGAACCAGAACCACATGTACCAGTTTCACAAGAACCCGAACCACAAGAACCAGAATCCAAGAATCACAAGAAGCAGAACCACAACAACCAGAACAGAAGAACCAGAACCCAAGAACCACAAGAACCAGAACCTCAAGAACCAGAACCTCAAGAACCAGAACCCCCAGAACCGCAAAAAGCAGAGCCTCAAGAACCAAAGACCCAGAACCACAAGAACTAGCACTACAAGAAACACAAGAACCAGGACCACCAGAAGCACAAGAATCAGAACCACACGAACGAGAATCACAAGAAACAGAACCACATGAACCACAACAAAAAGAACCCAAGAACCACGAAAACCAAAACCACTACAACCAGAACACAAGAACCAGAACCCAATAACCACAGAACCAGAACCACAAGAACCAGAACCACCAGAAGCACAAGAATCAGAACCACAAGAACAAGAACCACAAGAAACAGAACCAGATGAGCCACAAAAACAAGAACCCAAGAACCGCAAAAACCAGAACCACTACAACCAGTACACAAGAACTAGAACCCAATAACCACAAGAACCAGAACCACAAGAACCAGAACCACAAAAACAGGCCCACAAGAAACACAAGAACCAGAACCACCAGAAGCACAAGAATCAGAACCACAATAACCTGAAGAACGAGAACCACAAGAGCCAGAACTACAAGAGCCAGAACCACCAGAATCGAATCAGATCTCATGCAGGAACGATTTGTGTTCGATGTTTTATCGTTTCGTTACTGTGAATGATGGAACTGACACCGGATAACAATTTTCTAGAAGTGCATTTCGAGGATTTGGTTCTTACGAAAAGTAAACGTACTATACGAACCTCGTACCACAAAAAACACAAGAACCAGAACCAGAACCAGAAGAATTAGAGCCACAAGAACTAGAACTACACGAACCAGAACCACAAGAATCAGAGCCACAAGAACCAGAACCACAAGAACCAGAACCACAAGAACCAGAACCACAAGAACAAGAACCACCAGAACCACAAGAATCTGAACCACAGGATCCATAACACAGGAACCACAAGTACCCGAATAAAAGAACCACAAGAACCAAAACCACCAGATCCCAAGAACCACGAGAATCAGAACCACAAGAACCAGAACCACAAGAACTTCAAGAAAAAGAACAACAAGAATCAGAATCACAGGATCCAGAACCACCAGAACCACACAACCAGAACACAAGATCCACAAGAACCACAACCCAAGAACCACAAGAACCACAACCAAAAAAACCCCAAAAGAACCTTAACCACAACACCCAGAACCACAAGAAACACAAAAACCAGAACCACCAAAAGCACAAGAATCAGAACCACAATAACCACAAGAACGAGAATCCCAAAAAGCAGAACTGCATGAATCACAACAACCTGAACCGCAAGAAACAGAACCACAAGAACCACAAAAACCACAAGGACCACAGGAACCAGAACCAGCAGATGCACAAGAACCCGATTCCAAGAACCACAGGAATAAGAATCCAAGAACCACAAAAAGCAGAACCACAAAAACCATAAGAACCAGAACCACAAGAACAGAACCAGAAGGATACCAAGAACCAGAACCACAAGAAGCAGAACAACAGGAACCACAACCCACAAGAATCTCCAGATCCACAAGGACGAGAACCACAAGAACCAGAACCCAAGAAACACAAGAACAGAACCGCAGCAACCAGAACCCAAGAACCACAACAACCAGAACCCAAGAACCACAATACCCAGAACTCAATAAACTTAAGAACCAGAACCCAAGAGCCACATAAAGCAGAACCCAAGACCCAGAACCACAAGAACCACAATCACAAAAACCAGAACCACATGAAACACAACAACCAGAACCACCAGAAGCTCAAGAATCAAAAACACAAGATCCACAACCACAGCCACAAGAACCTGAACCACAAGGGCCAGAACCACAAGAACCAAAACCAGAATGCAAGAACTACAAGAACCAGAACCACAAGAAACACAAGAACCACCAGAACCACAAGAACCAGAACCACAAGAACTACAAGAACCACAAGAACCAGAACCACCAGAATCAAATCAGATCTCATACAGGAATGATCAGTTTTCGACGTTTCATCATTTCGCTACTGTGAATGGTGGATTTAACACGTGATAAAGATTCTGCATGTTGCGATTTTCTGGAACCGCAAGAACCACAAGAACCGCAAGTATAACAACTACAAGAGCCACAAGAACCACAAAAAAACACAGGAACCTGAACCATCAGAACCACAAGAACCAGAAGTACAAGACCCAGAGCCCAAGAACCAAAAGAAGCAGAACTGCAAGAACTACAAGGCCCAGAACCACAAGAACCAGAACCCAAGAACCACAATCACCAGATCCCAAGAACCACAAGAACCACGAGAACCAGAACCACAAGAACCTCAAGAAAAAGAACCACAAGAAAAAGAACCACAAGAACAACAGGAACCAGCATTTCCAGAACCACAACAGCCAGAATACAAGAACCACAAGAACCAGAACCCAAGAACCACAAGAATAGTACTACAAGCCCCAAAAGAACCAGAACCACAAGAACCGCAACTGCAAGAACCAGAACGACAAGAACCAGAGCCACAAGACCCACAAGAACCACCACAACCACAAAAACAACCACAAGAGACATAACCACAAGAATCAGAAGCACGGGAACCAGAACACAGGAACCACAAGAACCAGAACACAAGAACCACAAGAATCAGAACGCCTAGACCCCAGGAACCTCAACAACCAGAACCACATGAACTAGAACAACTAGAACTAGAACTCATGAACCACAATATCCAGAGCTCAAGAATCACAAGAACCATAACCACAAGAATTCCAAAAACCAGAACCACAAGAACCAGACAAATAGAACCACAAGAACCAGAACGAAAAGAAGCAGAAGCACCAGAACCAGAACCTACAAGAATCAGAAGAACCGCAAGAACCAGAACTATAAGAATCACAAGAACCGGAATCACAAGGATCACAAGAACCAGAACCACAAGAACAAGAACCACAAGAAACACAAGAACCTGAAGAACAAAAACGACAATAACCAGAACCCGAGAACAACAAGAACTACAAAAACGAGAACCACAAGAACAAGAACCACAAGAACGAGAACCACAAGAACCATAAGCACAAGAAGCACTAGAAGCACAAGAACCAGAACCCAAGAACCACAAAACCACAAGAATTAGGACCACAATAACCACAAGAACCAGAACCCAAGAACTTCAAGAACCAAAACACAAAAACCAGAACACAAGAACCACAAGTACCAGAACAACCAGAACCACAAAATTAACGAGAAACAGAGCCACAAGAATCAGAACCACAAGAACCAGAACCACAAGAACTGGAACAACTAGAACTAGAACTTATGAACCACAAGAACCAGAGCTCAAGAATCACAAGAACCATAACCACAAGAATCCCAAAAACCAGAACCACAAGAACCAGAACAAATAGAACCACAAGAACCAGAACGAAAAGAAGCAGAAACACATGAACCAGAACCCTCAAGAATCAGAAGAACCACAAGAACCAGAACCATAAGAATCACAAGAACCGGAACCACACGGACCACAAGAACCAGAACCACAAGAACAAGAACCAGAAGAACAAGAACCAAAACAACCAGAACCGATGAACAACAAGAACAACAACCACAAGAACGAGAAACACAAGAACAAGAACTAGAACCACAAGAACCAGATACACAAGAGGCACAAGAACCAGAACCCAAGAACCACAAGAACCACAACCACAATAACCAGAACCACCAGACCACAAGAACCACGAGAACCAGAACAACAAGATCCACAAGAACCACAAGAATAAGAGCCACAAGAATCACACAAACCACAAGAACCAGAACTGAAAGAACCACAGGAACCAGACCCACCAGCGCCAGAACCACAAAAACGAAAAGAACCACACGAACCAGAAGCACAAGAACCACAAGAACCGGCAGCACAAAAACCAGAATCCATGAACCATAAGAATCAAAACCACAAGAACCAGAACCACAAGAAACACAAGTACCAGAACCACAAGTACCAGTTTCACAAGAACCCGAACCACAAGAACCAGAACCCAAGAATCACAAGAACCAGAACCACAACAACCAGAACAGAAGAACCAGAGCCCAAGAACCACAAGAACCAGAACCCCAGAACCTCAAGAACCAGAACACCAAGAACGGCAAAAAGCAGAGCCACAAGAACCAAAGACCCAAAATCACAAGAACCAGCACTACAAGAAACACAAGAACCTGAACCACCAGAAGCACAAGAATCAGAACCACAAGAACGAGAACCACAAGAAACAGAACCACATGAACCACAACAACCACAACAACCAGAACCCAAGAACCACAAAAACCAGAACCACTACAACCAGAACACAAGAACCAGAACCCAATAACCACAAGAACCAGAACCACAAGAACCAGAACCACAAAAACCAGAACCACAAGAAACACAAGGAACAGAACCACAAGAAACAAAACCACAAGAACCAGAAGGCAAGAACCACAAGAACCAGAATCACAAGAAACAGAACCACAAGAAGCACTGGAAGCAGAACCACAAGAATCAGAACCACAAGAGCCCCAGAACCAGAACCTCCAGAACAACAAGAAACAGAACCACGTGATCGCAAGAACCACAAGAACCCGATCCGAAGAACCACAAGAACAAGAACCCCAAGAACTAGAACCACCTGAACCAGAAGCACAAGAACCATAAGAACCAGAACTACAAGAAACACAAGAACCAGAACCACAGAAACACAAGAAACAGAGCCACAAGAACCAGATCCAACGGAAACACAAGAGCCACCAGAACCACAAGAACCACAACCACAAGAACCAGAACCACCAGGCCCCAAGAACCACGAGAACCAGAACAACAAGATCCACAAGAACCACAAGAATAACAGCCACAAGAATCACACAAACCACAAGAACCACAAGAACCAGAACTGAAAGAACCACAGGAACTAGACCCACCGGCGCCAGAACCACAAGAACGACAAGAACCAGAAGCACAAGAACCACAAGAACAGGGAGCACAAAAACCAGAATCTATGAACCATAAGAATCAGAATCACAAGAACCAGAACCTTAAGAAACACAAGAACCAGAACCACATGTACCAGTTTCACAAGAACCCGAACCACAAGAACCAGAATCCAAGAATCACAAGAACCAGAACCACAACAACCAGAACAGAAGAACCAGAACCCAAGAACCACAAGAACCAGAACCTCAAGAACCAGAACCCCCAGAACCGCAAAAAGCAGAGCCTCAAGAACCAAAGACCCAGAACCACAAGAACTAGCACTACAAGAAACACAAGAACCAGGACCACCAGAAGCACAAGAATCAGAACCACAAGAACGAGAATCACAAGAAACAGAACCACATGAACCACAACAACCAGAATCCAAGAACCACGAAAACCAAAACCACTACAACCAGAACACAAGAACCAGAACCCAATAACCACAGAACCAGAACCACAAGAACCAGAACCACCAGAAGCACAATAATCAGATCCACAAGAACAAGAACCACAAGAAACAGAACCTGATGAGCCACAACAACAAGAACCCAAGAACCACAAAAACCAGAACCACTACAACCAGTACACAAGAACTAGAACCCAATAACCACAAGAACCAGAACCACAAGAACCAGAACCACAAAAACAGGCCCACAAGAAACACAAGAACCAGAACCACCAGAAGCACAAGAATCAGAACCACAATAACCTGAAGAACGAGAACCACAAGAGCCAGAACTACAAGAGCCAGAACCACCAGAATCGAATCAGATCTCATGCAGGAACGATTTGTGTTCGATGTTTTATCGTTTCGTTACTGTGAATGATGGAACTGACACCGGATAACAATTTTCTAGAAGTGCATTTCGAGGATTTGGTTCTTACGAAAAGTAAACGTACTATACGAACCTCGTACCACAAAAAACACAAGAACCAGAACCAGAACCAGAAGAATTAGAGTCACAAGAACTAGAACTACACGAACCAGAACCACAAGAATCAGAGCCACAAGAACCAGAACCACAAGAACCAGAACCACAAGAACCAGAACCACAAGAACAAGAACCACCAGAACCACAAGAATCTGAACCACAGGATCCATAACACAGGAACCACAAGTACCCGAATAAAAGAACCACAAGAACCAAAACCACCAGATCCCAAGAACCACGAGAATCAGAACCACAAGAACCAGAACCACAAGAACTTCAAGAAAAAGAACAACAAGAACCAGAATCACAGGATCCAGAACCACCAGAACCACACAACCAGAACACAAGATCCACAAGAACCACAACCCAAGAACCACAAGAACCACAACCAAAAAAACCCCAAAAGAACCTTAACCACAACACCCAGAACCACAAGAAACACAAAAACCAGAACCACCAAAAGCACAAGAATCAGAACCACAATAACCACAAGAACGAGAATCCCAAAAAGCAGAACTGCATGAATCACAACAACCTGAACCGCAAGAAACAGAACCACAAGAACCACAAAAACCACAAGGACCACAGGAACCAGAACCAGCAGATGCACAAGAACCCGATTCCAAGAACCACAGGAATAAGAATCCAAGAACCACAAAAAGCAGAACCACAAAAACCATAAGAACCAGAACCACAAGAACAGAACCAGAAGGATACCAAGAACCAGAACCACAAGAAGCAGAACAACAGGAACCACAACCCACAAGAATCTCCAGATCCACAAGGACGAGAACCACAAGAACCAGAACCCAAGAAACACAAGAACAGAACCGCAGCAACCAGAACCCAAGAACCACAACAACCAGAACCCAAGAACCACAATACCCAGAACTCAATAAACTTAAGAACCAGAACCCAAGAGCCACATAAAGCAGAACCCAAGACCCAGAACCACAAGAACCACAATCACAAAAACCAGAACCACATGAAACACAACAACCAGAACCACCAGAAGCTCAAGAATCAAAAACACAAGATCCACAACCACAGCCACAAGAACCTGAACCACAAGGGCCAGAACCACAAGAACCAAAACCAGAATGCAAGAACTACAAGAACCAGAACCACAAGAAACACAAGAACCACCAGAACCACAAGAACCAGAACCACAAGAACTACAAGAACCACAAGAACCAGAACCACCAGAATCAAATCAGATCTCATACAGGAATGATCAGTTTTCGACGTTTCATCATTTCGCTACTGTGAATGGTGGATTTAACACGTGATAAAGATTCTGCATGTTGCGATTTTCTGGAACCGCAAGAACCACAAGAACCGCAAGTATAACAACTACAAGAGCCACAAGAACCACAAAAAACACAGGAACCAGAACCATCAGAACCACAAGAACCAGAAGTACAAGACCCAGAGCCCAAGAACCAAAAGAAGCAGAACTGCAAGAACTACAAGGCCCAGAACCACAAGAACCAGAACCCAAGAACCACAATCACCAGATCCCAAGAACCACAAGAACCACGAGAACCAGAACCACAAGAACCTCAAGAAAAAGAACCACAAGAAAAAGAACCACAAGAACAACAGGAACCAGCATTTCCAGAACCACAACAGCCAGAACACAAGAACCACAAGAACCAGAACCCAAGAACCACAAGAATAGTACTACAAGCCCCAAAAGAACCAGAACCACAAGAACCGCAACTGCAAGAACCAGAACGACAAGAACCAGAGCCACAAGACCCACAAGAACCACCACAACCACAAAAACAACCACAAGAGACATAACCACAAGAATCAGAAGCACGGGAACCAGAACACAGGGACCACAAGAACCAGAACACAAGAACCACAAGAACCAAAACCAGAATGCAAGAACTACAAGAACCAGAACCACAAGAAACACAAGAACCACCAGAACCACGAGAAGCAGAACCACAAGAACTACAAGAACCACAAGAACCAGAACTACCAGAATCAAATCAGATCTTATACAGGAATGATCAGTTTTCGACGTTTCATTATTTTCGTTACGGAAAAAGAACCACAAAACCCGAACCACCAGAAGCACAAGAACCAGAACCACAAGAACCCCAAGATCCAGAACCCGTGATCCACAAGAAGCAGAACCATAAGAACCACAGGGACCACAAGACCCACAAGTACCAGAAACACAAGAACGAGAACCACAAGAACCCAAACCCAAGAAACAGAAGAACAGAACCACAGCATCCAGAACCAAAGAACCACAACAACCAGAACCCAAGAACCACAATACCCAGAACTCAAGAAACTTAAGAACCAGAACCCAAGAGCCACAAGAACCAGAACCCAAGACCCAGAACCACCAAAACCACAAGAACCACAACCACAAAAATCAGAACCACAAGAAACACAACAACCAGAACCACCAGAAGCACAAGAATCAGAACCACAAGATCCACAAACACAACCACAAGAACCTGAACCACAAGGGCCAGAACCACAAGAACCAAAACCACAAAAACCAGAATGCAAGAACTACAAGAACCAGAACCACAAGAAACACAAGAACCAGAACCACAAGAACTACAAGAACCACAAGAACCAGAACCACCAGAATCAAATCAGATCTCATGCAGGAATGATCAGAAGTACAAGACCCATAGCCCAAGAACCAAAAGAAGCAGAACTGCAAGAACCACAAGGCCCAGAACCACAAGAACCAGAACCCAAGAACCACAACCACCAGATCCCAAGAAACGCAAGACCCAGAACCACAAGAACCTCAAGAAAATGAACCAACCACAAGAAACACAGGAACCAGAATATCCAGAACCACAACAGCCAGAACACAAGAACCACAAGAACCAGAACCCAAAGAACCACAGGAAGCAGGACTACAAGCCCCAAAAGAATCTGAACCCCAAGAACCGCAACCTCAAGGAACACAAGAACCAGAACCGCAAGAACCAGAACGACAAGAACCAGAACCACAAGACCCACAAGAACCACCACAACCACAAAAAACAACCACAAGAGACATAACCACAAGAATCAGAAGCACGGGAACCAGAACACAGGAACCACAAGAAACAGAACACAAGAACCACAAGAATCAGAACCACCACACCCCAGGAACCTTAAGAACCAGAACCACAAGAACTAGAACAACTAGAAGTAGATCTCGTGAACCACAAGAACCAGAGCTCAAGAATCACAAGAACCATAACCACAAGAATCCCTAAAACCAGAACCACAAGATCCACAACCACAACCACAAGAACCTGAACCACAAGGGCCAGAATCGCAAGAACCAAAACCACAAAAACCAGAATGCAAGAACTACAAGAACCAGAACCACAAGAAACACAAGAACCACCATAACCACAAGAACCAGAACCACAAGAACTACAAGAACCACAAGAACCAGAACCACCAGAATCAAATCAGCTCTCATGCAGGAATGATCAGAAGAACAACACCCAGAGCCCAAGAACCAAAAGAAGCAGATCTGCAGGATCCACAAGGCCCAGAACCACAAGAACCAGAACCAAAGAACCACAACCACCAGATCCCAAGAACCACAGGAAACACGAGAACCAGAACCACAAGAACCTCAAGAAAAAGAACCAGCCACAAGAACCACAGGAACCAGAATATCCAGAACCACAACAGCCAGAACACAAGAACCACAAGAACCAGAACCCAAAGAACCACAGGAAGCAGAACTACTAGCCGCAAAAGAACCTGAACCACAAGAACCGCAACTTTAAGGAACACAATAACCAGAACCGCAAGAACCAGAACGGCAAGAACCAGTACCACAAGGCCCACAAGAACCACCACAACCACAAAAAACAACCACAAGAGACATAACCACAAGAATCAGAAGCACGGGAACCAGAACACAGGAACCACAAGAACCAGAACACAAGAACCACAAGAATCAGAACCACCAGACCCCAGGAACCTCAACAACCAGAACCACAAGAACTAGAACAACTAGAACTAGATCTCGTGAACCACACGAACCAGAGCTCAAGAATCACAAGAACCATAACCACAAGAATCCCTAAAACCAGAACCACAAGAACCAGACAAATAGAATCACAAGAACCAGAACGAAAAGATGCAGAAGCACCTGAACCAGAACCCACAAGAATCAGAAGAACCACAAGAACCAGAACTATAAGAATCACAAGAACCGGAACCACAAGGATCACAAGAACCAGAACCACAAGAACAAGAACCACAAGAAACACAAGAACCAGAAGAACAAAAACGACAATAACCAGAACCCAAGAACAACAAGAACTACAAAAACGAGAACCACAGGAACAAGAACCACAAGAACTAGAACCACAAGAACCATAAGCACAAGAAGCACTAGAAGCACAAGAACCAGAACCCAAGAACCACAAAACCACAAGAATTATGACCACAATAACCACAAGAACCAGTACCCAAGAACTTTAAGAACCAAAACACAAGAACCATAACACAAGAACCACAAGTACCAGAACAACCAGAACCACAAAATCAACGAGAAACAGAGCCACAAGAATCAGAACCACAAGAACCAGAACCACAAGAACTAGAACAACTAGAACTAGAACTCATGAACCACAAGAACCAGATCTCAAGAATCACAAGAACCATAACCACAAGAATCCCAAAAACCAGAACCACAAGAACCAGAACAAATAGAACCACAAGAACCAGAACGAAAAGAAGCAGAAACACATGAACCAGAACCCACAAGAATCAGAAGAACCATAAGAACCAGAACCATAAGAATTACAAGAACCGGAACCACAAGGACCACAAGGACCAGAACCACAAGAACAAGAACCACAAGCAACACAAGAACCAGAAGAACAAGAACCAAAACAACCAGAACCGATGAACAACAAGAACAACAACCACAAGAACGAGAAACACAAGAACAAGAACTAGAACCACAAGAACCAGAAGCACAAGAAGCACAAGAACCAGAACCCAAGAACCACAAGAACCAGAACCACCAGACCACAAGAACCACGAGAACCAGAACAACAAGATCCACAAGAACCACAAGAATAAGAGCCAAAAGGATCACACAAACCACAAGAACCACAAGAACCAGAACTGAAAGAACCACAGGAACCAGACCCACCAGCGCCAGAACCACAAGAACGACAAGAACCACACGAACCAGAAGCACAAGAACCACAAGAACCGGCTGCACAAAAACCAGAATCCATGAACCATAAGAATCAAAACCACAAGAACCAGAATCACAAGAAACACAAGTACCAGAACCACAAGTACCAGTTTCACAAGAACCCAAACCACAAGAACCAGAACCCAAGAATCACAAGAACCAGAACCACAACAACCAGAACAGAAGAACCAGAACCCAAGAACCACCAGAACCAGAACCCCAGAACCTAAAGAACCAGAACCCCCAAGAACGGCAAAAAGCAGTGCCACAAGAACCAAAGACCCAAAATCACAAGAACCAGCACTACAAGAAACAAAAGATCCTGAACCACCAGAAAACCACCAGACCACAAGAACCACGAGAACCAGAACAGCAAGATCCACAAGAACCACAAGAATAAGAGCCACAAGAATCACACAAACCACAAGAACCACAAGAACCAGAACTGAAAGAACCACAGGAACCAGACCCACCAGCACCAGAACCACAAGAACGACAAGAACCACACGAACCAGAAGCACAAGAACCACAAGAACCGGCTGCACAAAAACCAGAATCCGTGAACCATAAGAATCAAAACCACAAGAACCAGAATCACAAGAAACACAAGTACCAGAACCACAAGTACCAGTTTCACAAGAACCCAAACCACAAGAACCAGAACCCAAGAATCACAAGAACCAGAACCACAACAACCAGAACAGAAGAACCAGAAACCAAGAACCACCAGAACCAGAACCTAAAGAACCAGAACCCCAAGAACGGCAAAAAGCAGTGCCACAAGAACCAAAGACCCAAAATCACAAGAACCAGCATTGCAAGAAACAAAAGATCCTGAACCACCAGAAGCACAAGAATCAGAACCACAAGAACAAGAACCACAAGAAACAGAACCACATGAACCACAACAACCACAACAACCAGATCCCAAGAACCACAAAAACCAGAACCACTACAACCAGAACACAAGAACCAGAACCCAATAACCACAAGAACCAGAACAACAAGAACCAGAACCACAAAAACCAGAACCACAAGAAACACAAGGAACAGAACCACAAGAAACAAAACCACAAGAACCAGAAGGGAAGAACCACAAGAACCAGAATCACAAGAAACAGAACCACAAGAAGCACTGGAACCAGAACCACAAGAATCAGAACCACAATAACCCCAGAACCAGAACCAGAAGAACCAGAACCTCCAGAACACCAAGAAACAAAACCACGTGATCGCAAGAACCACAAGAGCCCGATCCGAAGAACCACAAGAACAAGAACCCCAAGAACCAGAACCACCAGAACCAGAAGCACAAGAACCATAAGAACCAGAACCACAGAAACACAAGAAACAGAGCCACAAGAACCAGAACCATCGGAAACACAAGAGCCACAAGAACCACAACCACAAGAACCAGAACCACCAGGCCCCAAGAACCACGAGAACCAGAACAACAAGATCCACAAGAACCACAAGGATAAGAGCCACAAGAATCACACAAACCACAAGAATCACAAGAACCAGAACTGAAAGAACCACAGGAACCAGACCAACCAGTGCCAGAACCACAAGAACGACAAGAACCAGAAGCACAAGCACCACAAGAACCGGGAGCACAAAAACCCGAATCCATGAACCATAAGAATCAGAACCACAAGAACCAGAACCATAAGAAACACAAGAAGCAGAACCACACGTACCAGTTTCACAAGAACCCGAACCACAAGAACCAGAACCCAAGAATCACAAGAACCAGAACCACAACAACCAGAACAGAAGAACCAGAAGCCAAGAACCACAAGAACCAGAACCCCAGAACCTCAAGAACCAGAACCCCCAGAACCGCAGAAAGCAGAGCCACAAGAACCAAAGACCCAGAACCACAAGAACCAGCACTACAAGAAACACAAGAACCAGGACCACCAGTAGCACAAGAATCAGAACCACAAGAACGAGAACCACAAGAAACAGAACCACATGAACCACAACAACCAGAACCCAAGAACCACAAAACCAGAACCACTACAACCAGAACTCAAGAACCAGAACCCAATAACCAAAAGAACCAGAACCACAAGAACCAGAACCACCAGAAGCACAAGAATCAGAACCGCAAGAACGAGAACCACAAGAAACAGAACCACATGAACCACAACAACCACAACAACAAGAACCCAAGAACCACAAAAACCAGAACCACTACAACCAGAACACAAGAACTAGAACCCATAACCACAAGAACCAGAACCACAAGAACCAGAACCACAAAAACCAGATCCACAAGAAACACGAGAACCAGAACCACCAGAAGCACAAGAATCAAAACCACAATAACCTGAAGAACGAGAACCACAAGAGCCAGAACTACAAGAGCCAGAACCACCAGAATCGAATCAGATCTCATGCAGGAACGATTAGTGTTCGATGTTTTATCATTTCGTTACTGTGAATGATGGAACTGACTCCGGATAACGATTTTGTAGAAGTGCATTTCGAGGATTTGGTTCTTACGAAAAGTAAACGTACTATACGTACCTCGTACCACAAAAAACACAAGAACCAGAACCAGAAGAATTAGAGCCACAAGAACTAGAACTATACGAACCAGAACCACAAGAATCAGAGCCACAAGAACCAGAACCACAAGAACCAGAACCACAAGAACAAGAACCACAAGAACAAGAACCACCAGAACCACAAGAATCTGAACCACAGGATCCATAACACAGGAACCACAAGGACCCGAATAAAAGAACCACAAGAACCAGAACCACCAGATCCATCCCAGGAACCACGAGAATCAGAACCACAAGAACCAGAACCACAAGAACCTCAAGAATCCCCAGAATCACAGGATCCAGAACCACCAGAACCACACAACCGGAACAAAAGATCCACAAGAACCACAACCCAAGAACCACAAGAAACCAGAACCAAAAAAACCCAAAAGAACCTGAACCACAACACCCAGATCCACAAGAAACACAAAAACCAGAACCACCAGTAGCACAAGAATCAGAACCACAATAACCACAAGAACGAGAATCCCAAAAAGCAGAACTGCATGAATCACAACAACCTGAACCGCAAGAAACAGAACCACAAGAACCACAAAAACCACAAGGACCACAGGAACCAGAACCACCAGATGCACAAGAACCCGATTCCAAGAACCGCAGGAATAAGAACCCAAGAACCACAAAAAGCAGAACCACAAAAACCATAAGAACCAGAACCACAAGAACAGAGCCAGAAGGATACCAAGAACCAGAACCACAAGAACCACAACCCACAAGAATCACCAGATCCACAAGAACGAGAACCACAAGGACCAGAACCCAAGAAACACAAGAACAGAACCGCAGCAACCAGAACCCAAGAACCACAACAACCAGAACCCAAGAACCACAATACCCAGAACTCAAGAAACTTAAGAACCAGAACCCAAGAGCCACATAAAGCAGAACCCAAGACCCAGAACCACAAGAACCACAACCACAAAAACCAGAACCACATGAAACACAACAACCAGAACCACCAGAAGCTCAAGAATCAAAAACACAAGATCCACAACCACAACCACAAAAACCTGAACCACAAGGGCCAGAACCACAAGAACCAAAACCAGAATGCAAGAACTACAAGAACCAGAACCACAAGAAACACAAGAACCACCAGAACCACAACAAGCAGAACTACAAGAACCACAAGAACCAGAACTACCAGAATCAAATCAGATCTCATACAGGAATGATCAGTTTTCGACGTTTCATCATTTTCGTTACGGAAAAAGAACCACAAAACCCGAACCACCAGAAGCACAAGAACCAGAAGCACAAGAACCCCAAGAACCAGAACCCGTGATCCACAAGAAGCAGAACCATAAGAACCACAGGGACCACAAGACCCACAAGTACCAGAAACACAAGAACGAGACCCACAAGAACCCAAACCCAAGAAACAGAAGAACAGAACCACAGCAACCAGAACCAAAGAACCACAACAACCAGAACCCAAGAACCACAATACCCAGAACTCAAGAAACTTAAGAACCAGAACCCAAGAGCCACAAGAACCAGAACACAAGACCCAGAACCACCAGAACCACAAGGACCACAACCACAAAAATCAGAACCTCAAGAATCACAACAACCAGAACCACCAGAAGCACAAGAATCAGAACCACAAGATCCACAAACACAACCACAAGAACCTGAACCACAAGGGCCAGAACCACAAGAACCAAAACCACAAAAACCACAATGCAAGGACTACAACAACCAGAACCACAAGAAACACAAGAACCACCAGAACCACAAGAACCAGAACCACAAGAACTACAAGAACCACAAGAACCAGAACCACCAGAATCAAATCAGATCTCATGCAGGAATGATCAGAAGTACAAGACCCAGAGCCCAAGAACCAAAAGAAGCAGAACTGCAAGAACCACAAGGCCCAGAACCACAAGAACCAGAACCCAAGAACCACAACCACCAGATCCCAAGAAACACGAGAACCAGAACCACAAGAACCTCAAGAAAAAGAACCAACCACAAGAAACACAGGAACCAGAATATCCAGAACCACAACAGCCAGAACACAAGAACCATGAGAACCAGAACCCAAAGAACCACAGGAAGCAGAACTACAAGCCCCAATAGAACCTGAACCACAAGAACCGCAACCTCAAGGAACACAAGAACCAGAACCACAAGAACCAAACCGCAAGAACCAGAACGACAAGAACCAGAACCACAACAACCACAACAACCACAAAAAACAACCACAAGAGAAATAACCACAAGAATCAGAAGCACGGGAACCAGAACACAGGAACCGCAAGAAACAGGACACAAGAACCACAAGAATCAGAACCACCAGACCCCAGGAACCTCAACAACCAGAACCACAAGAACTAGAACAACTAGAACTAGATCTCGTGAACCACAAGAACCAGAGCTCAAGAATCACAAGAACCATAACCACAAGAATCCCTAAAACCAGAACCACAAGATCCACAACCACAACCACAAGAACCTGAACCACAAGGGCCAGAACCACAAGAACCAAAACCACAAAAACCAGAATGCAAGAACTACAAGAACCAGAACCACAAAAAACACAAGAACCACAAGAACCACAAGAACCAGAACCACAAGAACTACAAGAACCACAAGAACCAGAACCACCAGAATCAAATCAGCTCTCATGCAGGAATGATCAGAAGAACAAGACCCAGAGCCCAAGAAGCAAAAGTAGCAGATCTGCAGGAACCACAAGGCCCAGAACCACAAGAACCAGAACCCAAGAACCACAACCACCAGATCCCAAGAACCACAAGAAACACGAGAACCAGAACCACAAAAACCGCAAGAAAAAGAACCAACCACAAGAACCACAGGAACCAGAATATCCAGAACCACAACAGCCAGAACACAAGAACCACAAGAACCAGAACCCAAAGAACCACAGGAAGCGGAACTACAAGCCCCAAAAGAACCTGAACCACAAGAACCGCAAACTCAAGGAACACAAGAACCAGAACTGCAAGAACCAGAACGACAAGAACCAAAACCACAAGAACCACAAGAACCACCACAACCACAAAAAACAACCACAAGAGACATAACCACAAGAATCAGAAGCACGGGAACCAGAACACAGGAACCACAAGAACCAGAACACAAGAACCACAAGAATCAGAACCACCAGACCCCAGAACCACAAAACCCGAACCACCAGAAGCAAAAGAACGAGAACCACAAGAACCCCAAGAACAAGAACCCGTGATCCACAAGAAGCAGAACCATAAGAACCACAGGGACCACAAGACCCACAAGTACCAGAAACACAAGAACGCGACCCACAAGAACCCAAACCCAAGAAACAGAAGAACAGAACCACAGCAACCAGAACCAAAGAACCACAACAACCAGAACCCAAGAACCACAATACCCAGAACTCAAGAAACTTAAGAACCAGAACCCAAGAGCCACAAGAACCAGAACACAAGACCCAGAACCACCAGAACCACAAGAACCACAACCACAAAAATCAGAACCACAAGAATCACAACAACCAGAACCACCAGAAGCACAAGAATCAGAACCACAAGATCCACAAGCACAACCACAAGAACCTGAACCACAAGGGCCAGAACCACAAGAACCAAAACCACAAAAACCAGAATGCAAGAACTACAAGAACCAGAACCACAAGAAACACAAGAACCACCAGAACCACAAGAACCAGAACCACAAGAACTACAAGAACCACAAGAACCAGAACCACCAGAATCAAATCAGATCTCATGCAGGAATGATCAGAAGTACAAGACCCAGAGCCCAAGAACCAAAAGAAGCAGAACTGCAAGAACCACAAGGCCCAGAACCACAAGAACCAGAACCCAAGAACCACAACCACCAGATCCCAAGAAACACGAGAACCAGAACCACAAGAACCTCAAGAAAAAGAACCAACCACAAGAAACACAGGAACCAGAATATCCAGAACCACAACAGCCAGAACACAAGAACCATGAGAACCAGAACCCAAAGAACCACAGGAAGCAGAACTACAAGCCCCAAAAGAACCTGAACCACAAGAACCGCAACCTTAAGGAACACAAGAACCAGAACCACAAGAACCAAACCGCAAGAACCAGAACGACAAGAACCAGAAGCACAAGAACCACAACAACCACAAAAAACAACCACAAGAGACATAACCACAAGAATCAGAAGCACGGGAACCAGAACACAGGAACCACAAGAAACAAACCACAAGAATCAGAACCACCAGACCCCAGGAACCTCAACAACCAGAACCACAAGAACTAGAACAACTAGAACTAGATCTCGTGAACCACAAGAACCAGAGCTCAAGAATCACAAGAACCATAACCACAAGAATCCCTAAAACCAGAACCACAAGATCCACAACCACAACCACAAGAACCTGAACCACAAGGGCCAGAACCACAAGAACCAAAACCACAAAAACCAGAATGCAAGAACTACAAGAACCAGAACCACAAGAAACACAAGAACCACCAGAATCACAAGCATCAGAACCACAAGAACTACAAGAACCACAAGAACCAGAACCACCAGAATCAAATCAGCTCTCATGCAGGAATGATCAGAAGAACAAGACCCAGAGCCCAAGAAGCAAAAGTAGCAGATCTGCAGGAACCACAAGGCCCAGAACCACAAGAACAAGAACCCAAGAACCACAACCACAGATCCCAAGATCCACAAGAAACACGAGAACCAGAACCACAAAAACCGCAAGAAAAAGAACCAACCACAAGAACCACAGGAACCAGAATATCCAGAACCACAACAGCCAGAACACAAGAACCACAAGAACCAGAACCCAAAGAACCACAGGAAGCAGAACTACAAGCCCCAAAAGAACCTGAACCACAAGAACCGCAACCTCAAGGAACACAAAAACCAGAACTGCAAGAACCAGAACGACAAGAACCAAAACCACAAGAACCACAAGAACCACAAGAACCACCACAAAAAACAACCACAAGAGACATAACCACAAGAATCGGAAGCACGGGAACCAGAACACAGGAACCACAAGAACCAGGACACAAGAACCACAAGAATCAGAACCACCAGACCACAGGAACCTCAACAACCAGAACCACAAGAACTAGAACAACTAGAACTAGAACTGATGAGCCACAATAACCAGAGCTCAAGAATCACAAGAACCATAACCACAAGAATCCCAAAAACCAGAACCACAAGAACCAGACAAATAGAACCACAAGAACCAGAACGAAAAAAAGCAGAAGCACCTGAACCAGAACCCACAAGAATCAGAAGAACCACAAGAACCAGAACCATAAGAATCACAAGAACGGGAACCACAAGGATCACAAGAACCAGAACCACAAGAACAAGAACCACAAGAAACACAAGAAACACAAGAACAAAAACGACAGTAACCAGAAGCCAAAAACAAGAAGAACTACAAAAACGAGAAACACAAGAACAAGAACCACAAGAACTAGAACCACAAGAACCAGAAGCACAAGAAGCACTAGAAGCACAAGAACCAGAACCCAAGAACCACAAAACCACAAGAATTATGCCCACAATAACCACAAGAACCAGAACTCAAGAACTTCAAGAACCAAAACACAAGAACCAGAACACAAGAACCACAAGTACCAGAACAACCAGAACCACAAAATCAACGAGAAGCAGAGCCACAAGAATCAGAACCACAAGAACCAGAACCACAAGAACTAGAACAACTAGAACTAGAACTCATGAACCACAAGAACCAGAGCTCAAGAATCACAAGAACCATAACCACAAGAATCCCAAAAACCAGAACCACAAGAACCAGAACAAATAGAACAACAAGAACCAGAACGAAAAGAAGCAGAAACACATGAACCAGAACCCACAAGAATCAGAAGAACCACAAGAACCAGAACCATAAGAATCACAAGAACCGGAACGACAAGGACCAAAAGAATCAGAACCACAAGAACAAGAACCACAAGCAACACAAGAACCAGAAGAACAAGAACCACAACAACCAGAACCGATGAACAGCCAGAACAACAACCACAAGAACGAGAACCACAAGAACAAGAACTAGAACCACAAGAACTAGAAGCCCAAGAAGCACAAGAACCAGAACCCAATAACCACAAGAACCACAACCACAAAAACCAGAACCATCAGACCACAAGAACCACGTGAACCAGAACAACAAGATCCACAAGAACCACAAGAATAAGAGCCACAAGAATCACACAAACTACAAGAACCACAAGAACCAGAACTGAAAGAACCACAGGAACCAGACCCACCAGCGCCAGAACCACAAGAACGACAAGAACCACACGAATCAGAAGCACAAGAACAACAAGAACCGGCTGCACAAAAACCTGAATCCATGAACCATAAGAATCAGACCCACAAGAACCAGAACCACAAGAAACACAAGTACCAGAACCACAAGTACCAGTTTCACAAGAACCCGAACCACAAGAACCAGAACCCAAGAATCACAAGAACCAGAACCACAACAACCAGAACCCAAGAACCACAAAAACCAGAACCCCAGAATCTCAAAAACCAGAACCCCAAGAACGGCAAAAAGCAGAGCCACAAGAACCAAAGACCCAAAACCACAAGAACCAGCACTACAAGAAACACAAGAACCTGAACCACCAGAAGCACAAGAATCAGAACCACAAGAACGAGAACCACAAGAAACAGAACCACATGAACCACAACAACCACAACAACCAGAACCCAAGAACCACAAAAACCAGAACCACTACAACCAGAACACAAGAACCAGAACCCAATAACCACAAGAACCAGAACCACAAGAACCAGAACCACAGAAACCAGAACCACAAGAAACACAAGGAACAGAACCCCAAGAAACAAAACCACAAGAACCAGAAGGCAAGAACCACAAGAACCAGAATCACAAGAAACAGAACCACAAGAAGCACTGGAACCAGAACCCACAAGAATCAGAACCACAAGAACCCCAGAACCAGAACTAGAAGAACCAGAACCTCCAGAACAACAGGAAACAGAACCACGTGATCGCAAGAACCACAAGAACCCGATCCGAAGAACCACAAGAACAAGAACCCCACGAACCAGAACCACCAGAACCAGAAGCACAAGAACCATAAGAAACAGAACTACAAGAACCAGAACCACAGAAACACAAGAAACAGAGCCACAAGAACCAGAACCAATGGAAACACAAGAGCCACCAGAACCACAAGAACCACAACCACAAGAACCAGAACCACCAGGCCCCAAGAACCACGAGAACCAGAACAACAAGATCCACAAGAACCACAAGAATAAGAGCCACAAGAATCACACAAACCACAGGAACCACAAGAACCAGAACTGAAAGAACCACAGGAACTAGACCCACCAGCGCCAGAACCACAAGAACGACAAGAACCAGAAGCACAAGAACCACAAGAACCGGGAGCACAAAAACCAGAATCCATGAACCATAAGAATCAGAACCACAAGAACCAGAACCATAAGAAACACAAGAACCACATGTACCAGTTTCACAAGAACCCGAACTACAAGAACCAGAACCCAAGAATCACAAGAACCAGAACCACAACAACCAGAACAGAAGAACCAGAACCCAAGAACCACAAGAACCAGAACCCCAGAACCTCAAGAACCAGAACCCCCAGAACCGCAAAAAGCAGAGCCACAAGAACCAAAGACCCAGAACCACAAGAACCAGCACTACAAGAAACACAAGAACCAGGACCACCAGAAGCACAAGAATCAGAACCACAAGAACGAGAACCACAAGAAACAGAACCACATGAACCACAACAACCAGAACCCAAGAACCACGAAAACCAGAACCACTACAGCCAGAACACATGAACCAGAACCCAATAACCACAAGAACAAGAACAACAAGAACCAGAACCACCAGAAGCACAAGAATCAGAACCACAAGAACGAGAACCACAAGAAACAGAACCACATGAACCACAACAAGAACCCAAGAACCACAAACACCAGAACCACTACAACCAGAACACAAGAACCAGAACCCAATAACCACAAGAACCAGAACCACAAGAACCAGAACCCCAAAAACCAGACCCACAAGAAACACAAGAACCAGAACCACCAGAAGCACAAGAATCAGAACCACAATAACCTGAAGAACGAGAACCACAAGAGCCAGAACTACAAGAGCCAGAGCCACCAGAATCGAATCAGATCTCATGCAGGAACGATTTTTGTTCGAGGTTTTATCATTTCGTTGCTGTGAATGATGGAATTGACTCCGGATAACGATTTTGTAGAAGTGCATTTCGAGGATTTGGTTCTTACGAAAAGTAAACGTACTATACGTATCTCGTACCACAAAAAACACAAGAACCAGAACCAGAAGAATTAGACCCACAAAAACTAGAACTACAAGAACCAGAACCACAAGAATCAGAGCCACAAGAACCAGAACCACAAGAACCAGAACCACAAGAACAAGAACCACCAGAACCACAAGAATCTGATCCACAGGATCCAGAACACAGGAACCACAAGGACCCGAATAAAAGAACCACAAGAACCAGAACCACCAGATCCCAAGAACCACACGAGAATCAGAACCACAAGAACCAGAACCACGAGAACCTCAAGAAAAAGAACAAGAACCACAACCACAGGATCCAGAACCACCAGAACCACAACAACCAGAACACAAGAACCACAAGAACCACAACCCAAGAACCACAAGAACCAGAACGAAAAAATCCAAAAGAACCTGAACCACAACATCCAGAACCACAAGAAACACAAAAACCAGAACCATCAGAACCACAATAACCACAAGAACGAGAACCCCGAAAAGCAGAACTGCATGAATCACAACAACCTGAACCACAAGAAACAGACCCACAAGAACCACAAAAACCACAAGGACCACAGGAACCAGAACCACCAGAAGCACAAGAACCAGAACCACAAGAACCCGATCCCAAGAACCACAGGAATAAGATCCCAAGAACCACAAAAAGCAGAACCACAAAAACCATAAGAACCAGAACCACAAGAACCAGAGCCAGAAGGATACCAAGAACCAAAACCACAAGAAGCAGAACCACAGGAACCACAACCCACAAGAATCACCAGATCCACAAGAACGAGAACCACAAGAACGAGAACCCAAGAAACACAAGAACAGAACCGCAGCAACTAGAACCCAAGAACCACAACAACCAGAACCCAAGAACCACAATACCCAGAACTCAAGAAACTTAAGAACCAGAACCCAAGACCCACATAAAGCAGAACCCAAGACCCGGAACCACCAGAACCACAAGAACCAGTATCACAAGAACCACAACCACAAGAAACACAACAACCAGAACCACAAAATCCACAAGAACCAGAGCCACAAGAATCAGAACCACAAGAACCAGAACCACAAGAACCAGAACCTCAAGAAACCCAAGAACCACAAGAACTACAAGAATAACAACTACAAGAACCACAAGAACCACAGGAACCAGAACCACAAGAACCACAAGAAACAGAAGTACAAGTCCCAGAATCCAAGAACCATAAGAAGCAGAACCACAAGAGCCGTAAGAACCAGAACCCAAGAACCACAAGAACCAGAACCCCAGAACCTCTAGAACCAGAACCCCCAGAACCGCAAAAAGCAGAGCCACAAGAACCAAAGACCCAGAACCACAAGAACCAGCACTACAAGAAACACAAGAACCAGGACCACCAGAAGCACAAGAATCAGAACCACAAGAACGAGAACCACAAGAAACAGAACCACATGAACCACAACAACCAGAACCCAAGAACCACGAAAACCAGAACCACTACAACCAGAACACAAGAACCAGAACCCAATAACCACAAGAACAAGAACCACAAGAACCAGAACCACCAGAAGCACAAGAATCAGAACCACAAGAACGAGAACCACAAGAAACAGAACCACATGAACCACAACAACAAGAACCCAAGAACCACAAACACCAGAACCACTACAACCAGAACACAAGAACCAGAACCCAATAACCACAAGAACCAGAACCCCAAAAACCAGACCCACAAGAAACACAAGAACCAGAACCACCAGAAGCACAAGAATCAGAACCACAATAACCTGAAGAACGAGAACCACAAGAGCCAGAACTACAAGAGCCAGAACCACCACAATCGAATCAGATCTCATGCAGGAACGATTTTTGTTCGATGTTTTATCATTTCGTTGCTGTGAATGATGGAATTGACTCCGGATAACGATTTTGTAGAAGTGCATTTCGAGGATTTGGTTCTTACGAAAAGTAAACGTACTATACGTATCTCGTACCACAAAAAACACAAGAACCAGAACCAGAAGAATTAGACCCACAAAAACTAGAACTACAAGAACCAGAACCACAAGAATCAGAGCCACAAGAACCAGAACCACAAGAACCAGAACCACAAGAACCAGAACCACAAGAACAAGAACCACCAGAACCACAAGAATCTGATCCACAGGATCCAGAACACAGGAACCACAAGGACCCGAATAAAAGAACCACAAGAACCAGAACCACCAGATCCCAAGAACCACACGAGAATCAGAACCACAAGAACCAGAACCACGAGAACCTCAAGAAAAAGAACAACAAGAACCACAACCACAGGATCCAGAACCACCAGAACCACAACAACCAGAACACAAGAACCACAAGAACCACAACCCAAGAACCACAAGAACCAGAACGAAAAAATCCAAAAGAACCTGAACCACAACATCCAGAACCACAAGAAACACAAAAACCAGAACCATCAGAACCACAATAACCACAAGAACGAGAACCCCGAAAAGCAGAACTGCATGAATCACAACAACCTGAACCACAAGAAACAGACCCACAAGAACCACAAAAACCACAAGGACCACAGGAACCAGAACCACCAGAAGCACAAGAACCAGAACCACAAGAACCCGATCCCAAGAACCACAGGAATAAGATCCCAAGAACCACAAAAAGCAGAACCACAAAAACCATAAGAACCAGAACCACAAGAACCAGAGCCAGAAGGATACCAAGAACCAAAACCACAAGAAGCAGAACCACAGGAACCACAACCCACAAGAATCACCAGATCCACAAGAACGAGAACCACAAGAACCAGAACCCAAGAAACACAAGAACAGAACCGCAGCAACTAGAACCCAAGAACCACAACAACCAGAACCCAAGAACCACAATACCCAGAATTCAAGAAACTTAAGAACCAGAACCCAAGACCCACATAAAGCAGAACCCAAGACCCGGAACCACCAGAACCACAAGAACCAATATCACAAGAACCACAACCACAAGAAACACAGCAACCAGAACCACAAAATCCACAAGAACCAGAGCCACAAGAATCAGAACCACAAGAACCAAAGACCCAGAACCACAAGAACCAGCACTACAAGAAACACCAGAACCAGAACCATCAGAAGCACAAGAATCAGAACCACAAGAACGAGAACCACATGAATTACAACAACCACAACAACAAGAACCTAAGAACCACAAGAACCAGAACCACTACAACAGAACACAAAAACCACAAGAACCAGTACCCAGTAACCACAAGAACCAGAACCACAAGAACCAGAAACATAAGAAACAAGTATCAGAACCACCAGAAGCACAAGAATCAGAACCACAATAACCTGAAGAACGAGAACCACAAGAACGAGAACCACAAGAGCCAGAACCATCAAAATCGAATCAGATCTCATGCAGGAATGATTAGTGTTCGATGGTTTATCATTTCGTTACTGTGAATGGTGGAATTGAGTCCGGATAACGATTTTACATGTTGCGATTTTCTAGAAGTGCATTTTGAGGATTTTGTTTGTTACGAAAAGTAAATCTACTATACGTATCTCTTACCACAAGAAACACAAGAACCAGGACCATAAGAATCAGAACCACAAGAACCAGAACCACAAGAACCAGAACTTCAAGGACCAGAAGCACAAGAACTAGAACCACCAGAACCACAAGACTCTGAACCACAGGAACCAGAACACAGGAACCGAATAAAAGAACCACAAGAACCAGAACCACCAGATCCCAAGAACCACAACAACCGGAACCACAAGAACAACAAGAATAACAACTACAAGAACCACAAGAACCACAGGAATCAGAACTACCAGATCCACAAGAACCAGAAGAACAAGACCCAGAACCCAAGAACCACAAGAAGCAGAACCACAAGAACCAGAACCCAAGAGCCACAAGAACCACAACCACCAGAGCCCAAGAACCACAATAACCAGAGCCACAAGAAAAAGAACCACAAGAACCACAAAAGCCACAAGAACCAGAACCACAGGAACCAGAACCACCGGAACCACAACAACCAGAAAACAAGACCCACAACTACCAGAACCCAAGAACCACATGAACCAGAACCAAAAGAACCAAAAGAACCAAAAGAACCTGAACCACAAGAAACACAAGAACCAGAAACACCAGAAGCACAAGAATCAGAAGCACAATAACCACAAGAACGAGAACACAAGAACCAGCACCGCATGAACCACAAGAGCCAGAACCACCAGAATCAAATCAAATGTCATGCAGGAATGATCAGCTTTCGATGTTTCATCATTTCGTTACTATGAATGATGGAATTAACTCCGGATAACGATTTTACATGTTGCGATTTTCTAGAAGTGCATTTCGAGGATTTTTATTTGTTACTATAAGTAAACGTACTACGCAAATCTCGTGCCACAAGAAACACAAGAACCAGAGCCACAAGAATCAGAACCACAAGAAACACAAGAACCAGAACCACCAGAGCCACAAGAATCAGAACTGGAAGAAACACAAGAACCTGAACCACAAGAAACAGAACCACAAGAACCAGAACCACAAAAACCAGAAATCAATACCACAAGAACCTTAACCACAACAACCAGAACACAAGAATCATAGGAACCAGAACCCAAGAACCACGTGAACCAGAACCCCAAGAACCACAAGGACCAGAAGCACAAGAAACAAAACCACAAGAACCAGAATGCAAGAACCACAACAACCAGAATCACAAGAACAGAACCACAAGAACCACTAGAACCAGAACCACAAGAATCAGAACAACAAGAACCACCAGAACCAGACACCCAAGAACAATAACCTCCTGATAAACCAGAACAACAAGAAACAGAACCACATGAACCCAAGAACCACAAGAACGAACAGAACCCAAGAACCACAAGACCCAGAACCACAAGTACCAGAACCATAAACACAAGAATCAGAACCACAAGAGATACAAGAACCACAACCACAAGAAACACAAGAACCAGAACCACAAGAACCAGAACCAACAGAACCACAAGAGCACCAGAACCAAATGAACAAGAACCACAAGAACCAGAACCACCAGACACCAAAAACCACGGGAACTAGAACCACAAGATCCAGAACCACAAGAATAAGAACCACAAGAATCACAAAAACCACAAGAACCACAAGAACCAAAACCAAAACAACCACAGGAACCAGAAGCACTAGGGCCAGAATCACAAGAACCAAAGAACCACAAGAACCACAAGCACATGAACCACAAGAACCCTGTGCACAAGAAACAGAACCCAAGAACCACAAGAACCAGAATCATCACAAGAAACACAAGAACCAGAACCATAACAACCTCAAGTACCAGATCCACAAGTTCCAGAACCACAAGAACTCGAACCCCAAGAACCAGACCCCAAGAACCACAAGAACCAAAACCACAACCACAAGTACCAGAACCACAAGAACCATAAGAACCAGAACCACAAGAATCCGAACCACAGGGGATACAAGAACCACAAGAACCAAAACCAACAGAATCACAAGAGCACCAGAACCACATGAACAAGAACCACAAGTACCAGAATCACCAGACCCCAAGAAGAACCAGAAACACAAGATCCAGAACCACAAGAATAAGAACCACAAGAATCACAAAAACTACAAGAACCACAAAAACCCAAACCAAAAGAACCACAGGAACCAGAACCACTAGAGCCAGAATCACAAGAACCAAAGAAACAAAAGAACCACAAGCACATGAATCACAAGAACCCTGAGCACAAGAAACAGAACCCAGGAGCCATAAGAACCAGAACCACAAGAACCACAAGAACCAGAACCACAAGAAACACAAGAACCACAACCATAACAACCACAAATGCCAGAACCACAAGAACTCAAATCCCAAGAACCACAACCCTAGAACCACCAGAACCACAACAACCAGAACAGAAGAACCATAACCCAAGAACCACAAGAACCAGAACCCAAGAACCTCAAGAACCAGAACCTCAATAACAGCAAAAACCAGAGCCACGAGAACCAAAGAACCAGAACCACAAGAACCAGAACTACAAGAAACACAAGAGCCAGAATCACCAGAAGCACAAGAATCAGAACCACCTTAACAACAAGAACGAGAACCACAAGAGCCAGAACCACCAGAATCAAATCAGATCTCACGCAGGAATGATTAGTGTTTGATGTTTTATCATTTCGTTACTGTTAATGATGGAATTGACTCCGGATAACGATTTCACATGTTGCGATTTTCTAGAAGTGCATTTCGAGGATTTTGTTTGTTACGAAAAGTAAACGTACTATACATACCTCGCACCACAAGAACCACAAAAACCAGAACCTCAAGAATCAGAGCCACAAGAACCAGAACCACAAGAGGCAGAACCACAAGAACCAGAACCACCAGAACCAGAACCCCCAGAACCACAAGAACAGGAAATCAGAACCACAGGAACCAGAACACAGGTACCACAAGAACCCGAATACAAGAACCACAAGATTCAGAACCACCAGATCCCAAGAACCACAACAACCAGAACCACAAGAACCGCAAGTACAACAACTACAAGAGCCACAAGAACCAGACCCACCAGTACCACAAGAACCAGAAGTACAAGACCCAGAACCCAAGAACCAAATGAAGCAGAACTGCAAGAACAGCAAGAACCACAAGAACCAGAACCCAAGAACCACAAGAACCACAACCACCAGATCCCAGGAACCACAAGAACTACAATCACAAGAACCTCAAGAAAAAGAACCACAAGAACCAGAACCACAGGAACCAGAACCACCAGAACCACAGCAACTAGAACACAAGAACCACAACAACCAGAACTCAGGAACCACATGAACCAGAACAAAAGAACCAACAGAACCTGAACCACAAGAAGCAGAACTACAAGAAACACAAGAACCACAAGAATCAGAAGCACAATAACTACAAGAACGAGAACCACAAGAACCAGAACCGCATGAACCACAAGAGCCAGAACCACCAGAATCAAATCAAATCTCATGCAGGAATGATCAGTTTTCGATGTTTCATCATTTCGTTACTATGACTGATGGAATTAACTCCGGATAACGATTTTACATGTTGCGATTTTCTAGAAGTGCATTTCGAGGATTTTGATTTGTTGCTATAAGTAAACTTACTATGCAAATCTCGTACCACAAGAACCAGAGCCACAAGAATTAGAAACACAAGAACCAGAACCACCAGAGCCACAAGAAACAGAACTGCAAGAAACAAAAGAACCTGAACCACAAGAAACAGAACTACCACAACCACAAGAACAAGAACCACAAGAACCAGAACCACAATAACCAGAACCACCAGAACCACAAAAACCAGAAAGACAAGTATCAATACCACAAGAACCTTAACCACAAGAACCAGAACACAAGAACCAGAACCCAAGAACCACATGAACCAGAACCCCAAGAACCACAAGGACCAGAACCACAAGAAACACAACGACAAGAACCAGAATGCAAGAACCACATCAACCAGAATCACAAGAAACAGAACAACAAGAACCACTAGAACCAGAACCACAAGAACCACTAGAATCAGAACCAGAAGAATCAGAACCACAAGAACCACCAGAACCAGATCCACAAGAACAATAACCTCCGGAACAACCAGAACAACAAGAAACAGAACCACATGAACACAAGAACCACCAGAACCACCAGAACCCAAGAACCACAAGAACCAGAACCACAAGAACCAGAACCAGATGCAGAACCACAAGACTCAGAACCACAAGAGATACAAGAACCAGAACCAGCAGACTCCAAGAACCACGAGAACCAGAACCACAAGATCCAGAACTACAAGAATCACAAAAACCACAAGAACCACAAGAACCAAAACTAAAAGAACCACAGGAAGCAGAAGCACTAGAGCCAGAATCACAAGAACCAAAGAACCACAAGAATCCTGAGCACAAGAACCAGAACCCAAGAGCCATAAGAACCAGAACCACAAGAACCAGAACCACAAGAAACAGAAAAACCAGAACCAAAACAACCAAAAGTACCAGAACCACAAGTTCCAGAACCACAAGAACTCGAACCCAAGAACCACAACAACCACAAGTACCAGAACCAGAACCACAAGAACCATAAGAAGCAGAACCACAAGAATCAGAACCACAAAAGATACAAGAACCACAACCACAAGAACCAGAACCAACAGAATCACAAGAGCACCAGAACCACATGAACAAGAACCACAAGAATCAGAACCACCAGACCCCAAGAACCAGGAGAACTAGAACCACAAGATCCAGAACCACAAGTATAAAAACCACAAGAATTACAAAAAACACAAGAACCAAAACCAAAAGAACCACAGGAACACAAGAACCAGAACCACCAGAGCCACAAGAAACAGCAAAAATGATCAGAACCACAAGAAACACAAGAACCTGAACCACAAGAAACAGAACAACAAGAACCAGAACCACAAGAACCAGAGACACAAGTACCAGAACCACAATAACCAGAACCAGAACCCAAGAAACACAAGAACCAGAACCCAAGAGCCACATGAACCAGAACCCCAAGAACCACAAGGACCAGAAGGCAAGAACCACACGAACCAGAATCACAAGAAACAGGACCACAAGAACCACTAGAAACAGAACCACAAGAAGCACTAGAATCAGAACCACAAGAACCGTAACCTCCAGAACAGCAAGAAACAGAACCACGTGAACGCAAGAACCACAGGAACCATAAGAACCAGATCTACAAGAAACACAAGAACCAGAACCACAAAAACACAAAAACCAGAACCACAAGTTACAAGAGCCACCAGAACCAACAGAACCACAAGAGCCACCAGAACCACAAGAACCAAACCCACAAGAACGAGAACCACCAGACCCCAAGAACCACGAGAACCAGAACAACAAGATCCAGATCCACAAGAGCCACAATAATCACAAAAACCACAAGTACCACAAGAACCAGAACTAAAAGAACCACGGGAACAGAACCACCAGAGCCAGAATCACAAGAACGAGAAGAACAACAAGAACCAGAAGCACAAGAACCACACGAACCGGGAGCACAAAAACCAGAACCCATGAACCATAAGAATCAGAACCATAAGAAACAGAACCACAAGAAACACCAGAACCAGAACTACAAGTTCCAGATCCACAAGAACCCGAACCACAAGAACCAGAACCCAAGAATCACCAGAACCAGAACCACAACAACCAGAACAGAAAAATCAGAACCCAAGAACCACAAGAACCAGAACCCCAGAACCTCAGGAAGCAGAACCCCAAGAACCGGAAAAACCAGAGCCACAAGAACCAAAGACCCAGAACCACAAAAACCAGCACTACAAGAAACACCAGAACCAGAACCATCAGAAGCACAAGAATCAGAACCACAACAACGAGAACCACATGAACTACAACAACCACAGCAACCAGAACCCAAGAACCACAGGAACCAGAACCACTACAACAGAACGCAAAAAACCACAAGAACCAGTACCCAATAACCACAAGAACCAGAACCACAAGAACCAGAACCACAAAAACCAGACCAACAAGAAACACAAGAACCAGAACCACCAGAAGCACAAGAACCTTAACCACAAGAAACAGAACCACAAGAACCAGAATCACAAAAACCAGAACCCATGAACAATAAGAATCAGAACCACAAGAACCAGAACCACAAGAAACACAAGAACCAGAACCACAACAACCACAAATACCAGAACCACAAGTACCAGATCCACAAGAACCCGAACCACAAGATCCAGAACCCAAGAGTCACAAGAACCAGAACCACAACAACCAGAACCACAACAACCAGAACAGAAGAATCAGAACCCAAGAACCACAAGAACCAGAACCCCAGAAGCTCAAGAAGCAGAACCCCAAGAACCGCAAAAATCAGAGCCACAAGAACCAAAGACCCAGAACCACAAGAACCAGCACTACAAGAAACACCAGAACCAGAACCATCAGAAGCATAAGAATCAGAACTACAGGAACGAGAACCACATGAACTACAACAACTACAACAACCAGAACCCAAGAACCACAAGAACCAGAACCACTACAACCAGAACACAAGAACCAGTACCCAATAACCACAAGCACCAGAACCACGAGAACCAGAAGCACAAGAAACACAAGTATCAGAACCACCAGAAGCACAAGAATCAGAACCACAATAACCTGAAGAACGAGAACCACAAGAACCAGAACCACAAGAGCCAGAACCATCAGAATCGAATCAGATCTCATGCAGGAATGATTAGTGTTCGATGGTTTATCATTTCGTTACTATGAATGATGGAATTGACTCCGGATAACGATTTTACATGTTGCGGTTTTCTAGAAGTGCATTTTGAGGATTTTGTTTGTTACGAAAAGTAAATGTACTATACGTATCTCTTACCACAAGAAACACAAGAACCAGAACCATAAGAATCAGAGCCACAAGAACCAGAACCACCAGAACCACAAGACTCTGAACCACAGGAACCAGAACACAGGAACCACAAGGGCCCGAATAAAAGAACCACAAGAACCAGAACCACCAGATCCCAAGAACCACAACAACCGGAACCACAAGAACAACAAGAATAACAACTACAAGAACCACAGGAACCAAAACTACCAGATCCACAAGAACCAGAAGAACAAGACCCAGAACCCAAGAACCACAAGAAGCAGAACCACAAGAACCACAAGAACCAGAACCCAAGAGCCACAAGAACCACAACCTCCTGATCCCAAGAACCACAAGAACCAAAACCACAAGAACCACAAGAACCAGAACCACAGGAACCAGAACCACCAGAACCACAACGACCAGAACACAAGAACCACAACAACCAGAACCCAAGAACCACATGAACCAGAACCAAAAGAACCAAAAGAACCTGAACCACAAGAAGCAGAACCACAAGAAACACAAGAACCAGAAACACCAGAAGCACAAGAATCAGAAGCACAATAACCACAAGAACGCGAACCCAAGAGCCAGAACCGCATGAACCACAAGAGCCATAACCACCAGAATCAAATCAAATCTCATGCAGGAATGATCAATTTTCGACGTTTCATCATTTCGTTACTATGAATGATGGAATTAACTCCGGATAACGATTTTATATGTTGCGATTTTCTAGAAGTGCATTTCGAGGATTTTGATTTGTTACTATAAGTAAACGTACTACGCAAATCTCGTACCACAAGAAACACAAGAACCAGAGCCACAAGAATCAAAACCACAAGAAAAACAAGAACCAGAACCACCAGAGCCACAAGAATCAGAACTACAAGAAACACAAGAACCTGAACCACAAGAAACAGAACCACAAGAACCAGAACCACCAGAACAACAAAACCAGAAATCAATACCACAAGAACCTTAACCACAACAACCAGAACACAAGAACCATAAGAACCAGAACCCAACAACCACATGAACCAGAACCCCAAGAACCACAAGGACCAGAAGCACAAGAAACAAAACCACAAGAACCAGAATGCAAGAACCACAAGAACCAGAATCACAAGAACAGAAACACAAGAACCACTAGAACCAGAACCACAAGGACCACTAGAATCAGAACCAGAAGACTCAGAACCACAAGAACCACCAGAACCAGACCCCCAAGAACAATAACCTCCTGAACAACCAGAACAATAAGAAACGGAACCACATGAACCCAAGAACCACAAGACCCAACAGAACCCAAGAACCACAAGAACAAGAACCACAAGTACCAGAACCACAAGAACCACAACCACAAGAAACACAAGAACCACAACCACAAGAATCAGAGCCACAAGAACCAGAACCACAAGAACCAGAACCACAAAAACCAGAACCACAAGAACAAGAACCACCAGAACCACAAGAATCTGAACCACAGGATCCAGAACACAGGAACCACAAGGACCCGAAAAAAAGAACCACAAGAACCAGAACCACCAGATCCCAAGAACCACAAGAATCAAGAATCAGAACCACAAGAACCAGAACCACAAGAACCTCAAGAAAAAGAACCACAAGAACGAGAACCACAGGATCCAGAACCACCAGAACCACAACAACCAGACCACAAGAACCACAAGGACCACAACCCAAGAACCACAAGAACCAGATCCAAAAAAAAACAAAAGAACCTTGACCACAACATCCAGAACCACAAGAATCACAAACACCAGAACCACCAGGAGCACAAGAAACAGAACCACAATAACCACAAGAACGAGAACCACAAAAAGCAGAACCGCATGAACAACAAGAGCCAGAACCACCAGAATCAAATCAAATCTCATGCAGGAATTATCAGTTTTCGATGTTTCATCATTTCGTTTTTATTTGTTACTATAAGTAAACGTACTATGCAAATCTCGTAGCACAAGAACCAGAGCCACAAGAATCACAACCGCACGAAACACAAGAACCCGAACCACAAGAAACAGAACCACAAGAACCACAAGAAGAAGAACCACCACAAGAACCAGAACCACCAAAACCACAAAAACCAGAAACACAAGTAACAATACCACAAGAACCTTAACTACAACAACCAGAACACAAGAACCACAAGAATCAGAACCCAAGAACCACATGAAACAGAACCCCGAGCACCACAAGGAACAGAACCAAAAAAAAAAAACAAAACCACAAGAACCAGAATGCAAGAACTCATGGACCACAAGAACCAGAGCAGAAGAACCACAAGAAACATAACTACAAGAATCATAACCACAAGAACCCCAAGAATCAGAACCACCAGAATCAAAACCACAAGAACCGGGACCGCAAGAACCAGAACGTAAAGAACCAGAACCACAAGAAGCAGAACCACAGGAATCAGAACCCACAAGAATCCCGAGAACCACAAGAACCAGAACCACAAGAATCACAAGAACCAGAACCACAAGAACCACAAGAACCAGAGTCACAAGAACCTGAACCACAAGAACCAGAACCACAAGAACCACAAGAAACACAAGAACCAGAACCACAAGAACAAGAACCACAAGAACCAAACCCAAGAACCAGAACCAAAAGAACCACAAGAACTAGAACCAAAAGAACCACAAGAACCAGAACCACAAGAACCACAAGAAGCACAAGAACCAAAGCCACAAGAACCACAAGAACCAGAACCCAAGAACCACAAGAACTAGGACCACAATAACGACAAGAACCCGAACCGAAGAACTACAAGAACCAGAACAGAAGAACCAAAAGTACCAGAACAACCAGAACCACAAAATATACAAGAATCAGAACCACAATAACCAGAACTACAAGAATAACAACTACAAGAACCCCAAGAACCACAAGAACCAGAAGCGCAAGAAACAAGAACCAGAATCACCAGAATCGTAAGAACCTGAAGCACAAGAACCACTAGAACCAGAACCACAAGGACCAAAACCCAAGAACCACAAAAAAATCAGAACCACGCGAACACGAACAAGAAGCAGACCCCAAGACCACAAGAACCAGAACCACAAGAACCAGAATCTCAAGAACCACAAGAAACACATGAACCAGATTCACAAGAACCGCAAGCGCCAAACGAACCAGAACACAAGAACCACAATAACCAGGACCTCAATAGCCACAAGAACCAGAACCACAAGAACCACTAGAACCAGAACCACAAGAATCAGAAACACATGAACCACAAGAACTTGAATCATAAAACCAGAACCACCAGAACCACAAGAATCAGAAACACATGAACCACAAGAACTTGAATCATAAAACCAGAACCACCAGAACCACAAGACACCAACAACCACAAGAACCGAAGAATCAGGGGATCCAGAACCCTAGAACCACAAGAACCAGACCCACAAAAACCAGACCACAAGAGCATCATGTACCAGAACCACAAGATCCACAGGAGCTAGAACCACAAGAAACAGAAACCCAAGAGCCACAAGAACCAGAGCCACAGGAAATACAAGAACCAGAACCACAAGAAGCACATGAACCAGAACCACAAGTACCAAACGAACCAGAGTCCAAGAACCACAAGAACCACAATAACCAGGACCACAATAACCGCAAGAACCAGAACCATAAGAACCACTAGAACCAGAATCACAAGAATCAGAAACACGCGAAACCAACAACCACAAGAACCGAAGAATCAGGGGATCCAGAATCCAAGAACCACAAGAACCAGACCCACAGAAACCAGAACCACAAGAGCCACAAGTACCAGAACCACAAGATCCACAGGAACTAGAACCACAAGAAACAGAAACCCAAGAGCTACAAGAACCAGAACCACTAGAAATACAAGAACCAGAACCACAAGAACCAGAACCCAAGAACCAGAACCAAAAGAAACACAAGAACTAGAACCAAAAGAACCACAAGAACCAGAACCACAAGAACACGAACAAGAAGCAGACCCCAAGACCACATGAACCAGAACCACAAGAACCGGACACCACATGAAACCAACAACCAACCAACAACCACAAGAACCGAAGAATCAGGGGATCCAGAACCCTAGAACCACAAGAACCAGACCCACAAAACCAGACCCACAAGAGCCACGTGTACCAGAACCACAAGATCCACAGGAGCTAGAACCACAAGAAACAGAAACCCAAGAGCCACAAGAACTAGAACCACAAGAACCAGAACCACAGGAAATACAAGAACCACAACCACAAGAACCAAAACCAACAGAATCACAAGAGCACCAGAACCACATGAACAAGAACCATAAGTACCAGAACCACTAGACCCCAAGAACCACGAGAACCAGAACAACAAAAATAAGAACCACAAGAATCACAAAAACCTCAAGAACCACAAAATCCCAAACCAAAAGAACCACAGGAACCAGAACCACTAGAGCCAGAATCACAAGAACCAAAGAACCAAAAGAATCACATGTTGCGATCTTCTATAAGTGCATTTCGTGGATTTTGTTTCTTACGAAAAGTAAATGTACTATACGTATCTCGTACCACAAAAAACACAAGAACCAGAACCAGAAGAATCAGAGCCACAAGAACCAGAACCACAAGAACCAGAACCAGAAGAATCAGAGCCACAAGAACCAGAACCACAAGAACCAGAACCACAAAAACCAGAACCACAAGAACAAGAACCACCAGAACCACAAGAATCTGAACCACAGGATCCAGAACACAGGAACCACAAGGACCCGAATAAAAGAACCACAAGAACCAGAACCACCAGATCCCAAGAACCACAAGAATCAGAACCACAAGAACCAGAACCACAAGAACCTCAAGAAAAAGAAACACAAGAACGAGAACCACAGGATCCAGAACCACCAGAACCACAACAACCAGACCACAAGAACCACAAGGATCACAACCCAAGAACCACAAGAACCAGATCCAAAAAAAACCAAAAGAACCTTGACCACAACATCCAGAACCACAAGAATCACAAACACCAGAACCACCAGGAGCACAAGAAACAGAACCACAATAACCACAAGAACGAGAACCACAAAAAGCAGAACCGCATGAACAACAAGAGCCAGAACCACCAGAATCAAATCAAATCTCATGCAGGAATTATCAGTTTTCGATGTTTCATCATTTCGTTTTTATTTGTTACTATAAGTAAACGTACTATGCAAATCTCGTAGCACAAGAACCAGAGCCACAAGAATCACAACCGCACGAAACACAAGAACCCGAACCACAAGAAACAGAACCACAAGAACCACAAGAAGAAGAACCACCACAAGAACCAGAACCACCAAAACCACAAAAACCAGAAACACAAGTAACAATACCACAAGAACCTTAACTACAACAACCAGAACACAAGAACCACAAGAATCAGAACCCAAGAACCACATGAAACAGAACCCCGAGCACCACAAGGAACAGAACCAAAAAAAAAAAACAAAACCACAAGAACCAGAATGCAAGAACTCATGGACCACAAGAACCAGAGCAGAAGAACCACAAGAAACATAACTACAAGAATCATAACCACAAGAACCCCAAGAATCAGAACCACCAGAATCAAAACCACAAGAACCGGGACCGCAAGAACCAGAACGAAAAGAACCAGAACCACAAGAAGCAGAACCACAGGAATCAGAACCCACAAGAATCCCGAGAACCACAAGAACCAGAACCACAAGAATCACAAGAACAAGAACCACAAGAACCACAAGAACCAGAGTCACAAGAACCTGAACCACAAGAACCAGAACCACAAGAAACACAAGAACCAGAACCACAAGAACAAGAACCACAAGAACCAAACCCAAGAACCAGAACCAAAAGAACCACAAGAACTAGAACCAAAAGAACCACAAGAACCAGAACCACAAGAACCACAAGAAGCACAAGAACCAAAGCCACAAGAACCACAAGAACCAGAACCCAAGAACCACAAGAACTAGGACCACAATAACGACAAGAACCCGAACCGAAGAACTACAAGAACCAGAACAGAAGAACCAAAAGTACCAGAACAACCAGAACCACAAAATATACAAGAATCAGAACCACAATAACCAGAACTACAAGAATAACAACTACAAGAACCCCAAGAACCACAAGAACCAGAAGCGCAAGAAACAAGAACCAGAATCACCAGAATCGTAAGAACCTGAAGCACAAGAACCACTAGAACCAGAACCACAAGGACCAAAACCCAAGAACCACAAAAAAATCAGAACCACGCGAACACGAACAAGAAGCAGACCCCAAGACCACAAGAACCAGAACCACAAGAACCAGAATCTCAAGAACCACAAGAAACACATGAACCAGATTCACAAGAACCGCAAGCGCCAAACGAACCAGAACACAAGAACCACAATAACCAGGACCTCAATAGCCACAAGAACCAGAACCACAAGAACCACTAGAACCAGAACCACAAGAATCAGAAACACATGAACCACAAGAACTTGAATCATAAAACCAGAACCACCAGAACCACCAGAACCACAAGAATCAGAAACACATGAACCACAAGAACTTGAATCATAAAACCAGAACCACCAGAACCACAAGACACCAACAACCACAAGAACCGAAGAATCAGGGGATCCAGAACCCTAGAACCACAAGAACCAGACCCACAAAAACCAGACCACAAGAGCATCATGTACCAGAACCACAAGATCCACAGGAGCTAGAACCACAAGAAACAGAAACCCAAGAGCCACAAGAACCAGAGCCACAGGAAATACAAGAACCAGAACCACAAGAAGCACATGAACCAGAACCACAAGTACCAAACGAACCAGAGTCCAAGAACCACAAGAACCACAATAACCAGGACCACAATAACCGCAAGAACCAGAACCATAAGAACCACTAGAACCAGAATCACAAGAATCAGAAACACACGAAACCAACAACCACAAGAACCGAAGAATCAGGGGATCCAGAATCCAAGAACCACAAGAACCAGACCCACAGAAACCAGAACCACAAGAGCCACAAGTACCAGAACCACAAGATCCACAGGAACTAGAACCACAAGAAACAGAAACCCAAGAGCTACAAGAACCAGAACCACAAGAAATACAAGAACCAGAACCACAAGAACCAGAACCCAAGAACCAGAACCAAAAGAAACACAAGAACTAGAACCAAAAGAACCACAAGAACCAGAACCACAAGAACACGAACAAGAAGCAGACCCCAAGACCACATGAACCAGAACCACAAGAACCGGACACCACATGAAACCAACAACCAACCAACAACCACAAGAACCGAAGAATCAGGGGATCCAGAACCCTAGAACCACAAGAACCAGACCCACAAAACCAGACCCACAAGAGCCACATGTACCAGAACCACAAGATCCACAGGAGCTAGAACCACAAGAAACAGAAACCCAAGAGCCACAAGAACTAGAACCACAAGAACCAGAACCACAGGAAATACAAGAACCACAACCACAAGAACCAAAACCAACAGAATCACAAGAGCACCAGAACCACATGAACAAGAACCATAAGTACCAGAACCACTAGACCCCAAGAACCACGAGAACCAGAACAACAAAAATAAGAACCACAAGAATCACAAAAACCTCAAGAACCACAAAATCCCAAACCAAAAGAACCACAGGAACCAGAACCACTAGAGCCAGAATCACAAGAACCAAAGAACCAAAAGAATCACATGTTGCGATCTTCTATAAGTGCATTTCGTGGATTTTGTTTCTTACGAAAAGTAAATGTACTATACGTATCTCGTACCACAAAAAACACAAGAACCAGAACCAGAAGAATCAGAGCCACAAGAACCAGAACCACAAGAACCAGAACCAGAAGAATCAGAGCCACAAGAACCAGAACCACAAGAACCAGAACCACAAAAACCAGAACCACAAGAACAAGAACCACCAGAACCACAAGAATCTGAACCACAGGATCCAGAACACAGGAACCACAAGGACCCGAATAAAAGAACCACAAGAACCAGAACCACCAGATCCCAAGAACCACAAAAATCAGAACCACAAGAACCAGAACCACAAGAACCTCAAGAAAAAGAATCACAAGAACGAGAACCACAGGATCCAGAACCACCAGAACCACAACAACCAGATCACAAGAACCACAAGGCCCACAACCCAAGAACCACAAGAACCAGAACCAAAAAAACCAAAAGAACCTGGACCACAACATCCAAAACCACAAGAAACACAAAAACCAGAACCACTAGGAGCACAAGAATCAGAACCACAATAACCACAAGAACGAGAACCACAAAAAGCAGAACCGCATGAACAACAAGAGCCAGAACCACCAGAATCAAATCAAATCTCATGCAGGAATTATCAGTTTTCGATGTTTCATCATTTCGTTTTTATTTGTTACTATAAGTAAACGTACTATGCAAATCTCGTAGCACAAGAACCAGAGCCACAAGAATCAGAACCGCACGAATCCCAAGAACCAGAACCACAAGAACCAGAATCTCAAGAACCACAAGAAACACATGAACCAGATTCACAAAAACCGCAAGCGCCAAACGAACCAGAACACAAGAACCACAATAACCAGGACCTCAATAGCCACAAGAACCAGAACCACAAGAACCACTAGAACCAGAACCACAAGAATCAGAAACACATGAACCACAAGAACTTGAACCATAAAACCAGAACCACCAGAACAAGAACCGGACACCACACGAAACCAACAACCACAAGAACCGAAGAATCAGGGGATCCAGAACCCTAGAACCACAAGAACCAGACCCACAAAAACCAGACCCACAAGAGCCACATGTACCAGAACCACAAGATCCACAGGAGCTAGAACCACAAGAAACAGAAACCCAAGAGCCACAAGAACTAGAACCACAAGAACCAGAACCACAGGAAATACAAGAACCAGAACCACAAGAAGCACATGAACCAGAACCACAAGAACCACAAGTACCAAACGAACCAGAGTCCAAGAACCACAAGAACCACAATAACCATGACCACAATAACCGCAAGAACCAGAATCACAAGAACCACTAGAACCAGAACCACAAGAACCAGAAACTCACGAAACCAACAACCACAAGAACCGAAGAATCAGGGGATCCAGAATCCAAGAACCACAAGAACCAGACCCACAAAAACCAGAAGAGCCACAAGTACCAGAACCACAAGATCCACAGGAACTAGAACCACAAGAAACAGAAACCCAAGAGCCACAAGAACCAGAACCACAAGAAATACAAGAACCAGAACCACAAGAACCACAAGAACCAGAACCACATGAAGCACAAGAACCAGAACCACAAGAACCATAACCCCAAGAACCAGAACCACAAGAATTACAAGAACCAGAACCTAAAGAACCAGAACCACTAGAAACACAAGAAGCAGAACCATAAGACCCAGAACTACAAGTACCACAATGAACAGAATTACAAGAACCTGAACCACAAGATCCAAATTCTCCAGAACCACAAGAACCAGAACATAAGAATCACAAGAAGCAAAACCACAAGAACCACAAGAACCACAAGAACAAGAACTACATGAGCCAGAACCACAAGAACCAGTACCACAAGAAACACAAGAACCAGAACCTCAACTACGAGAACCATAAGTACCAAAAGAACCATAACCAAACAAAACCCACAAGAACCAGAACCCTCAAGAACCAGAATCACAAAAACCAGAACCACAACAACCAGAACCATAAGGACCACAAGAAACACAAGAACCAGAACCACAGGAACCACAACCACCATAACCACAAAAAACATAAGCAGCATAAGAACCAAAACTACAAGACCCACAATAACTAGAAACACAAGAACCACAAGAACCATAACCACAAGAACCACTAGAACTAGAACCATAATAATCAGAAACACATGAACCACAAGAACTTAAACCATAAAACCAGAACCACCAGAACCACAAAAACCGGAACCACACGAACCCAAGAACCACAAGAACCGAAGAAACAGGGGGACCAGAACCCAAGAACCACGAGAACCAGACCCACAAAAACCAGAACCACAAGTACCAGAACCACAAGATCCACAGGAACTAGAACCACAAGAAACAGAAACCCAAGAACCACAAGAATCAGAACCACAAGAACCAGAACCACAAGAAATACAGGAACCAGAACCACAAGAACTAGAACCACAAGAAACTGAACCACCAGAACAACTAGAACCACAAGACCCACAAGAACCAGAACCAGAACCACAAGAATTTCAAGAACCAGAAGCACAAGAACCACAAGAACCTTAACCCCAAAAACCTGAACAACAGGAACCTTCGCACAAGAACCAGAACCACAAGACCCACAAGAACCAGAAGCAGCACAAGACCAAGAACCGCAAAAGTCAGAACCTCAAGAACCAGAACGACAGGAACCAGAACCACTAGAAACACAAGAAGCAGGGTCATAAGACCCTGAACCACAATGAACGGAATCACAAGAACCTGAACCGCAAGATCCAGATTCGCCAGAACTCAAGAATCTCAAGAAGAAGAACCACAAGACCCATAAGAACAAGAACTACAAGAGCCAGAACCACAAGAACCAGTACCACACGAACCAGAACCTCAACTACGAGAACCATACCTACCCAAAGAACCATACCAAAAAAAACCCCACAAGAACCAGAACCTCAATACCCAGAATCACAAAAACCAGAACCACATCAACCAGAACCACAAAGACCACAAGAAACACAAGAACCAGAACCACAGGAACAACAACCACCATAACCACAAAAAACATAAGCAGCATAAGAACCAGAACCACAAGAATCACAAGAACTAGAACCACAAGAACCATAACCACAAAACCACAAGAACCAGAACCACAAAAACCCAAGAACCACAAGAACCACAACCCATGAACTAACCACCAGAACTAGAACCCAGGACCACAATATCCTCAAGAACCAGAACCACAAGAACCTCTAGAACCAGAACCACAAGAATCAGAAACATATGAACCACAAGAACTTGAACCGTAAAACCAGAACCGCCAGAACCACAAGAACCGGAGCCAAACGAACCCAAGAACCACAAGAACTGAAGAATCAGGGGAACCAGAACCCAAGGACCGCGAGAACCAGACCCACAAAAACCAGAACCACAAAAACCACAAGAACGAGAACCACAAAAACCCAAGAACCACAAGAACCACAACCCATGAACCAACCACCAGAACCAGAACCCAGGTCCACAATAACCCCAAGAACCAGAACCGCAAGAACCTCTAGAACCAGAACCACAAGAATCAGAAACACATGAACCATAAGAACTTGAACCGTAAAACCAGAACCACCAGAACCACAAGAACCGGAGCCCAACTGAAGAATCAGGGGAACCAGAACCCAAGAACCGCGAGAACCCGACCCACAAAAACCAGAACCACAAGAGCCACAGGAACTAGAACCACAAGAAACAGAAAACCAAGAACCACAAGAACTAGAACCACAAGAAATGCAAGAACCAGAACCACAATAACCACAAGAACTAGAACCACAAGAACCAGAACCACCCGAACAACAAGAACCACAAGAACCACAAGAACCACAAGATCCATAACCCCTAGAACCAGAACAACGAGAACCATATGCACAAGAACCAGAACCACAAGATCCACAAGAACCAAGAGACAGAACCACAAGAGCCAGAACCACAACAACCAGAACCACAACAACCACGAGAACCAGATTCCAAGGACCCGAGACACAAAAGCATAACTCAAGTATCCAAAGAACCACAGGAACCAGAACCACAAGATCCAGAACCATAAGACCCACAAGAACCAGAACCCAAGAACCACAAGAACCATAACCAAAATAGCCAGATCCACAATAACCCAAGAACCACAAGAACCAGAACCACAAGAACCAGAATCCAAGGACCACAAGAACCACAAGAACTAGAACCACAAGAACCCGAACCACGAGAACCACAAAACCAGAACCACAAGAACCTCAAGAACCAGTACCACAAGGACCAGAACCACAAGAACTAGAACCACGAGAACCACGAGAATTACAGGAAAAAAACACACAAAACCCAAACCACAAGAACCACAAGAAACCCAACAACCCCAAGAACCAGAACCCATGATCTACAAGAAGCAGAACCACAAGAACCACAAGAACCAGAACCACAGGAACCACAAGTACAAGAAACACAAGAACGACAACCACAAGAACCAGAACCCCAAAAAACACAAAAACAGAACCAGAATCACAAGAACCACAAGGACCAGGACCACCAGAATCAAATCAAATCTCATGCAGGAATGGTCAGTTTTCGACGTTTCATCATTTCGTTTCTGTGAGTGATTGAATTAACTCCGGATAACGATTTTGCATGTTGCGATTTTCTGGAACCGCAGGAACCGGAAGTATAACAACTACAAGAGCCACAAGAACCACAAGAACCACAGGAATCAGAACCACCAGAACCACAAGAACCAGAAGTGCAAGACCCAGAGCCCAAGAACCAAAAGAAGCAGAACCGCAAGAACCACAGACACACAGACCACAAGAACCAGAACCACAAGAACTTTAAGAACAAAACCACAAGAACCACAAGATCCACAACAATCAGAACCAGAACCAGAACCACAAGAACCAGAAACACAAGACCCAGAACTACAAGAACCACAAGGAACAGAATCACAAGAACCGGAACCACAAGAACCAGATTCTCTAGAACCACAAGAATCAGAACAAAAGAATCACAAGAAGCAGAACCACAAGAACCAGAATCATAAGAACCAGAACCACAAGAACCCAAGAACCGCAAGAACCTGAACCCAAGAACCACAAGAACCAGAACAACAGGAACAAGAAGCAGAATCCCAGAACCACAAGATCCGCAAGAACGGAACCACAAGAACCAGAACACAAGAACCACAAGACACCGAACCACAAAAAACACAAGAACCAGAACCACAAAAACAACAAGAACCAGAACCACAAGAACCAGAACCACAAGAAACCCAAGAAGCGCAAGAATCACAAGAACCAGAACCCAAGAACCTGGGACACAAAAGCATAACACAAGTAACCCAAGAACCACAGGAACCAGAACCACAGGAACCAGAACCACAAGAACTAGAATCACAAGAACCCGAACCGCGAGCACCCAACAACCCCAAGAACCAGGACCCATGATCTACAAGAAGCAGAACCATAAGAACCACAAGAACCAGAACCGCAGGAAGCACAAGGGCCAGAACCACAAGAACCAAAACGACAAACACCAGAATGCAAGAACTACAAGAACCAGAACCACAAGAAACACAAGAACCAAAAGAACCACAAGAACCAGAATCACAAGAACCACAAGAACCAGAACCACCAGAATCAAATCAGATCTCATGCAGGAATGGTCAGTTTTCGACGTTTCATCATTTCGTTACTGTGAATGATTGAATTAACTCCGGATAACGATTTTGCATGTTGCGATTTTCTGGAACCACAAGAACCACAAGCACCGCAAGTACAACAACTACAAGAGCCACAAGAACCATAAGAATCACAGGAACCAGAACCACCAGAACCACAAGAACAAGAAGTACAGGACCCAGAACCCAAGAACCAAAAGAAGCAGAACCGCAAGAACCACAAGAACCAGAACCCGAGAACCAGAGACACAGAAACCACAAGAACCAGAACTGCACAAACCACAAGGACCAGAACCACAAGATTCACAAGATCCAGAATCTCCACAACAACCACAAGAACCACAGGAACCAGAATAACAAGAACCACACGAATCACAAAAACCAGAACCACAAGAACCAGAACCACCAGAACCGCAAGAAAACCAAAACCACCAGAACCACAAGATCCAGAACCACACGAACCCAAGTACCACAAGGGCCACATGAACCAGGACCACAAGAAGACGAGAAGAACTCAAGAACCACGAGAAACAGAACCACAAAAACCACAAGAACCAGAACCTGAACTACCAGAACCACAAGTACCGGAACCACAAGAACCAGAACCACAAGACCCAGAACCACAAGAAACCCAAGAACCTCAAGAAGCAGAACCACAGAACCAGAACCACAAGAGCCAGAACCACAAGAACCAGAACAACCGCAGAAACCATAAGCAACAGAAGAACCCGAACCACAAGCGCCAAAAGAACCGGAACCACAAGAACCAGACTCTCACGAACCAGAACACAAGACCCACAATAACCAGAACCACAATAACTACAAGAACCAGAACCACTAGAACCCGAACTACAAGATTCAAAACCACGCAAAAACACAAAAACCAGAACCAACAGAACCACAAGAAACACAAGAGTAGAAACACACGAACAAGAACAACAAGAGCCAGAACCACGGGAGCCAGAACCACAAGAACCAGAACCACAAGAACCACAAGAACCAGAACCACGAGAACCAGAAACACCAAACGACAAGAACTAGAACCACAAGAAATACAAGAACCAGAACCACAAGAACCAGATCCACAACAACCAGAACCACAGGAACCAGATCCACACAACCAGAACCACATCAACCAGAACCACAAGAAACACAAGAACCAGAACCACAAGAACCAGACCATAAGAACCAGAACCACAAGATCCACAGGAACCAGAACCAAACGAACAACCACAAGAACCAGAACCTCAAATACGAGAACCACAAGAACAAAAAAAAGACCAGAACCAAAAGAACCACAAGAACCAGAACCACAGTTACCAGAGCCACAAGAAACAGAAGAACCAGAACCACAGTTACCAGAACCACCACAACCGCAAAAACCATAAGCAACATAACAACCAAAAATGCCACAGGAATCACAATAACCAGAACCACAAGAACCAGAACCACAAGAACCAGAACCACAAGAACCAGGAACTAGAACCCAAGAACCACAAGAACCAGAACCACAAGGACCAGAACCATAAGAACCACAGGATCCAGACCCGCAAGAACCAGAACTACAAGAACCTGAACCACAAAAAAACACATGAACGAGAACCAGAACCACAAGAAACAGAACCACAAGAAACAGAACCACAAGAATCGGAACCACAAGCGACACGGGAATGAGAACCACAAGAACCTTACCCAGAACCCCAAGAACCAGAGCCCAAGAACCACGAGAATAAGAACCACAAGAACAAGAACCACTAGAACCACTAGAACCAGAACAACAAGAAACAGAAACACAAGAACGAGAACCACAAAAACTAGAACCACAAGAACCAGATCTACCAGAATCACAGGAACCTGAAGCACCAGAAGCACAAGAACAAGAATCTCAAAAACCGGAACCACAAGAACCACAAGAACCAGAACTACACTAACAAGGACCACAAAAACCACCGGAACTAGAACCACAAGAACCGCAAGATCCAGAAGCACGAGAACCACAGGAACTAAAACCACAAAAACAAGAGCAGAACCCACGAACCAGAACCACAAGAACCAGAACCACAAGAACCACAGGAACAGGAACCACAAGAACCACAGGAACATGAACCAGAACCACAAGAACCACACTATACAGGACCACAAGAACCACAAGAACCAGAACCACAAGAGCCACAAGAACGAGAACCACAAGAACCACAAAAAGGAGAACCACAAGAACCAGAACCATAGTAACTAAAAGATGCAGAAGCACAAGACCTAGAACCTCAAGAACCACGAGAACCTGAACCACAAAAAAACCACAAGAACCAGAACCACAATAAACAGAACCACTAGAGCCACAAGAACCAGAACCACAAGAACGAGAACCCAATAACCACAAGAACCAGAACACGAGAACCACAAGAACCAGAGCACAAGAACTACAAGAACCGGACCAACAAGATCCCAAGAACCACGAGAACCACAACCACAAGAACCACAACCACAGGAACCAGAACCCAATAACCACAAGAACCAGAACTCCAAGAACCACAAGAACCAGAACCCAAGATCCACAAGAATCAGAAACACAAGAACCAGAGGAACACAAGAACCGGAACCACAACAACCACAAGAACCAGAACCTCCAGTTGAAAAAACCATGACCCAAAGAAACACAAGAACCAGTACCACAGGAACCAGAACCACAAGAAACAAAACGCCAAGAAACACAAGAAACAGACCCACAAGAACCAGAACCCCAACAACCACAAGCACCAGATCCACAAGAACTAGAACCGCAAGAACATGAACCCTTAGAAGCATGTGAATCAGAACCACAAGAACCGGAAGCACAAGAACCAGAACCACAAGAGCTGGTACCACAAGAACCGCAAGAACTAGAACCACAAGAACCACAACCACAAGAACCAGAACACCAGGAACTGGAACCCAAGAACCATAAGAACAAACATCACAGAAACACAAGAACCACAAGAACTAGACCTACTAGAACTAGAACCCATGAACCACAAGAACCAGAAGGTGGGGGCGTGAGCACAACTTTTCCTTGACTTGGTTAGCAAGCGTTGAAACCACTTAAAGGGATATCCAAAGCTACATTTGCTAATATTTGTTTGAAGACGAGACGTGTAAAGTCGCTTGAAACTTAGCATAAAACTTGTGTTTGTAGTAATACCGGAATAGTGAAGCTTAGCATTGTTACATCTTACGAAATACCTTACCTTTTATTGTAATGTGAGTGCATTTCGGAGGATTCTTAAGAATAGCATTTAAATCATATTTGCCTCCTGATTCTCATCTTCAGTTCAGCGACAAATCAATCCGTATGAATTGACAGCTTACCTGGATCCCGAAACCATCGTCGTTTAAACACTTCGACCAACGTTCGACCCGTTGTGTGAACGATAGTATTTGAAGAATTTCGAAGGCATTTCAAACCAGGACGAAGTTGTTCCGTTAAACTACGAGGGTTTGGGACTTCGTTTAAGTATTCAACTGTTAACGGTGCGTTTTTAAATTTGGCGCTTTATTTAACTTCTATCAAGCGATTTGTTGTTTGAAGCCTATTTTGGGATTCATTGAGAAATGTAGGTGTCACGGTAAACTTCTCGAGCCGCAAATACAGCTAACAGCAAATTTTCTTTTTTGAACTTGTTTTGTTATAAATTACTGGAGGATGTCTGCAGGTATTGTCCAATGAATTATAACAGAAAATATTGAAAAATAATGATTCCCAAATTCAAGATACTATGAGTCAACAAATTTGAAAAGGAACATTGATAAAGGAAAACTTAACCAGATTCAGTCAGATTCTACACATTTAAACTGAAATTTAGGGCCATATTAATTTTGACTCTGGTGTTATGTTCTGCACTTCTTCAATATTGTGTTATGAAAGGGTGACTAGAGATAGAGCTTTGGCTAGTGCAAATTAAGGTCATCCAATCATTGGTCAGATAACCTACCAAGTACTATGACTCAGCCCTCCCTCCCCCGTGGGAACCCCGGAAGTGAAACAGTTTTTAGCTCACTTGACTGAAAGTCAGGAGGAGCTATAGTGTCACTAACACCCCCCCCCCCCCCCCCCACCCCTCGTTTGTCGTCCTTGAACATGGTGTTTGCACCTGCTCCTCCTAAACCGCTGAACCAATTTCAATTAAATTTGAGATGATTACTTGTTCTGACCGCTACGTTGGGTAAAGGGTTAAATCATACTCAGGAGTCGAGTGCCCCTTTGAGAGCCCTGCATTCCCCCATTGCCTTTGAATGCTTCCGGTGCCCATGCCCACCAGTATCCCCTATCCTCCCCACTCGTACGGAATAAATCAGTGAGTAAACTGAATATGTTCATATGGTTCCTTGTGTAGCAAAAGATTCATAATCATATTCGAAACCAATATCTGATGTTCAAGGTGTTACATTAGAGTAGGAGCTCTTTCTTTGTGACAAACAAATTATGGGTGATCGTTTACAGTGCATTTGGGCTGGTGGTTTAGAATTTGAACTCAGAGAGAAAAACAGATCCCAGGTCCGTGGGGCGACAGGATTTTCCAGACAGGCAAGCGTGGCACCAGATGGGGGTGGATGAGTCAAGTGGGGGTCCAGCCACAGCCAACCCCGTCGGAAACTGCCGCCTTTACTGTGTGCTTGTCGGGCGCTAGTACAGCCTGTTGGGGAAATTCTGGGGAAACTCCACCCATACCGACAAGGGCTAGGATACCTCTACAGGGGACGGTGTTTAGTCCCTCCTTTATTGTGTGCTTTTCGGGGGAATTCGGCCGCCACCCATGCCGACAAGGGGCTAGCCCCCCCCCCCCCCCCCTCCAACAAGCCTACAATAAAGGAAACAGCTTTTCCGACGGGAGGGGGGGGGGGGGCAGGACAGGGGACGGGGTTTAGGCTCCACTGTGATGGCTTAAGTCCTGACTAATAAAATATTCCATCTACATCATTAAGGCGTGCTGTCGTCAAAGGCATGCCTTATTGATATAATTAAATGGAATATTGATAATTTCGGATTACAGTTTAAATCCCAAAGGTCTTGAGGTGAATAGATTCATTGTGTTCAAATACATGCAATAGTTGACGGTGACGCAAGACTTCCCATCGTCTTTTTTACTTCGCACTTCCCTATGAACCCTTTACCCAACGTAACGGCAAAAACCGGTCAGCGCTATTCTAAAAAATCGCCAATTAATTTTCATTATTTTTTCATTTTTTGTCTCAAAAACATAGGTTATGACTCCTCGTTGGAACGAGTCCCAGAAAAGGTGGGAATGAACACAGGAATGTATTAATATTATGAACCATAGTTGAAGGGGTTAAGGAAAAGGGACCAAAAATTCACTTCAGTGGCAATAGCAACCCAAGGAGAGCGCAGATTTTTAAAATAGAATATACGAACATACAAACACACAGGGACGAGATAACAGTGGGACAAGTAGGCGGACGATTATGTTGCGGAACAGAAGGAAAAGTTTATCGATCTCAGATCGTCAAGTTTGATTTTTCCACGTTGTGTTTACTGGGTGTCCTGTGAGGATCCACCAGCCCGTAGCGTTTTGTGTTTCCTTACCAGACGATATCATACACAGGCTCCAGATTCTGGGTTCAGCAGCTTCACGAACTTGTCGTATATAAAACAACGGAGACCAGTTCCAAGTTATCTACTATTTTTATTAAAACTAATTAGATATAATTGTCGCGACTAAAAGTCGTTGTCTCTGGCACTAGTAAACAATTTCCAAGCAATCAAAGTTCGTACCTTATACACTGTGGCGGCATCTAGGTTTCTTCTGGTGGAGCAGTCATGGTGGAGCAGTCAGTGTTCTTCAGGACCCATGAGACAACTTGTCTAAGCAGTCAGAAATTGGTGCTTATATTCACCAAATTTCTGATGCAATACTTGGGGTACGTGACGACCGTCAGCAGTTTCTCCCTGACCTCAGGGAAACTGAGGGAAAGTCCCCTGACGTGGCAGTCGTCATTTTGTAGACTCTTATACTGCCATGCAGACTGTCGATCAGTCTGCATGCAGTCCATGGAATCTTGACTCTAAAATAGTATTCCGCCGGGCGCCAGTTAACCGGCGGAATGTCCCGGTGACTGATGCAAAAATGCAACTCGGCGTCCCCAGTTCAATGGGGAGTTTCACCAGGTACAAGATATGATTTGTTAGACAGTTCGAACACCAACATCCCAGTAATACTGCCGAATGTTATTGTCCCATCTGTCAACAAATCCTCAAATGTTACTGCTTTGTTGACAATATTGGCTCTCAAAGGTATGCCTGGCATTGCCAACAGAACATCTGGCGTGTACCCACAGAGTACGTCTGTACTCTGGTCGCCAGTTTATACAATTCCATGTCATTTCATTATAGTGTTTAATTCTGTTCCAAAACTATGAAATCAGCTTGAAAGTTAAATAAACTCGAGTCTATTGAATTCCCCAACAAAGGCCCCAAGAGCTCGAGCTCTCACCCAAGCTGACAAGTGTAGTTAACCCCTGTGGGCTCACTTCGCAACAGTAAAAGCAACATCCATGGGCTCCACCGGAAATTAAGTGAAATTGCTACATTGGTCGAAGCAGAGAAGTTTGGTGTCATGGGCTTAAGCGAGACGTGGGTAAGACACGAGGAGCGGGTAGACCAAGTAAAGGGGTGCGTGTGGATAGGTGTAGGGCGAACGGAAGGCCAGAAAAAAGGGTGGGGGTAGGCATGTACATTAAAGAGGATTTAAAACCGTCACTGATCACAGACCTAGAAGATGTCAGTACCTCGGCTGAGATATCAAATGAAATTGAATGGGTAAAGATCAGTCTGAGAAACAAAAGTATTGCCCTTGGGATTGTGTCCTGTGCGGTGGAGGGAAGCGAACCCTAGTGGAATGACTCGATATACTCAACACTAGGGTCCAATATCACAGAACTAGAAAACAGGGGGCTCGGTATAATTCTGATGGGTGACTTTAATGGACACATAGGTGATAAGAAAGAAGGCATAGAGGGTGGGGACAATCAAGTCAACAGGAATGGAAGGAAGCTGTTGAACTTCACAAATGAGCTCGGTCTGAAGATTCTGAACAGGGACGTGAGGTGTAAGGGGAAATGGACCTGGGAGAGGAACGACAGAAAATCAATAATCGACTACATTCTCGCGGATATTAATTTATGGGGGGAGGTGATAGGGGTAGAAGTGGATGATGAGGGTAAAAGGGAGGTGGATAGTGATCACAACTTGATTACAGTGACGATCAGGGCCAAAAACCTAGTAAAAAGCAAAGGAAGTTTCAAGGAGATGTGGGAACTCAAAAGGGGTGCTGACTGAGCGAAGTTCGTAGAAAAACTGAAACCAAAGCTTGCAACCGTACACAAGGGGGACAGTGTCCAGAAGATGGCCGACGCCATAGTTGCGAGCCTAGTGGAGGCAGGGAAGGAAAGTGTAGGAAAGACCAGGGTTCCAGCACGGGAACTTGGGTATAGAGTGAACGAAGAACTGAAAAGGGACAGAAAGGGTAGAAAATCTAAATGTGCTGCATTTTGGAGAAGTAGAAAACTTGAGAGGACGGAAAGCAACGAAGCCACAGTAGCAAAGGAAGAATACCACCCAATACGAAATAAAGTAAATAAGATTAAAGACGATAATCGGAGAGTGCGAAATAGCAGTCTTATTGGGACGACAAGAACGAAGGGGGGGGGGGGGGGTCGAGTTTGAACGCATTTTGGAAATGGGTGAATAAATGTAACAAAGGAAGTAACCCACAGAGTATTAAAGTAAATGTCAGAGTTACAAACGAGCAAGATCAAATCGCATCAGAGCTAGTCAAGCACTGGGAAAAAGTAAACGATAAGCGATGGGGCATGGGGAGCCCACCCAATGGCGGATACAGAGGGGGTGGGGGTGGGGCGGTCGCCCTCCCCCCTTTAGCTCGTGTTTGTCTCGCATGTAGGGCGTAGCCAGGATTTTCATTTGGGGACAATACATGAATTGAAGTAAAAACATACAACGACATTTATTTCCTCCATCACCATTCGCTATGGAAAACAAATATACCGTTGAAATTATGCAAAATATATCTACTGGTCGCCTTCATTTATAGCGTCACCGACACAGCATGATTTTGAGGTGTTACATGCTCCTAGCCTCAGGTACCCCATGGCTATGCCAATTATGGGTCAGGATCTTAATTGGCATAGTCATGGGGTACCTAAGCCTAGAGGGCTGATTGCTGAAAACTTTCAAACGCTGGCAGATCGCAATGTTCTCCTGAGGTTAAGTCGGCTATGACTGTAAACAGTGTGTCCAAAATACAATATTATGGTAAACGGATCTGAAGAGCATATTTCAAATTTTCTAATTCTGTCTTGAACGTATGACAGAATTTTAAATTCTGAAACATGCTGTTTAAAAAGTGTTAATTAGCCGTTCGAAAATTCAAGAGGATTTCCACCCCAGAAGCCACCAGAATGCCCCATTTCGTCGCTCATTTCCAAAAAATTTCTGGGGGGGGGGGGGGGGGGGGAGAGCCCCCCCCCCCCGAGCCCCCTACAAAAGCTCGTGCCTTCGGCACTCGCGACAGATGCCCTCGGCATCTGCACAATTCCCCCCTCCCCCCCCCCCCCTTTGAGAATTCCTGTATCCGCCACTGAGCCCACCGGAGTGTCCGAATCAGGTCGAGGAAAATCTGTCGAACTTCGTGCGCAGCGAAATTAAAACGGAGGAGGTGCGAAAGGTTGATCTCAAAATTAATAGATGGAAAAACGGGAGGGGGGGGGGGGTGAAATTCCTAACGGGTTTATCAAAAAAGGGGGAGAGGAACTCGAGGAAAGACCAACTTCCCTGTTCAACTTATCCTATAAAATCAAGAGGTCCCAAAGGAGTGGAGAGAAAGCAAAGTGACTTTTATTCAAAAGAGGGGGAAAAAGACGTTTTGGATAACTATCGAGGGATCTCTGTCAATAGCAGCATTGGAGAAGTTTTCTGTAAATTCTTGCATGGGAGACTAGAGGAGGTGATCGAAGAGAAGGGTTTTGGAGAGAAATTCAGAATGGCTTCAGGAAGGGAAGGACAGTCACTGGCCATCTTTTTACGGTATCCTAAATGATAGAATCCGCGAAAGCAAAGAAGAAAAAGATGTTGATGACCTTTTTGGATGTTAAAAGGGCATACGATAGAGTATGGAAGGAGGGTATGTGGCGCAAGCTGGAGACTCTGGGTTTGGGAGGCGGGTTTGTTGGAATTATGAAAGCATTATATAAAAACGTACAGATTGAACTTAGCCTGGGAAACATTACAACTAAACGTGTGCCTATGGAGATAGGCTTAAAACAGGGGTGTATCCTTTCGCCAATTCTGTTTGCATTGTACATCAAAGGTTTAGGAGATGAACTCCTGCATAGTGACGAGGGGGTTGCAGTTGGGGCTGTTTTTGCAGACGATGTGGTACTAGTGTCAGAAAGCGAAGAGGGGCTAACGAAAATACTGGGAATTGTTGGGAGATATTGGAGCAAATGGAGACTCGAACTTAATGAAAGCAAGAGCAAAGTTATACCTGTGGGTCGCAAAGTGGACCCCACTCGAAGGTGGAGAGTGGGGGAATTCTGCAATCCGGAAGGTAGTAACAAACTTCTTAGTATAGGAGAGACAGGTGACTAGGAGTATTTGGGTGTAAATATAAGCATCACAGGAAAATGTATCTACCGAAACCACACAAATAAATTGATTCTGAAGGGGAAGCGAATCCTTAACCAAATGAAACTTATAGGGAGAAACAGTTTCAATAAGGTTTTCGTGGGGAAAACCATTTGGGAAATGGTGGGTCTGCCAAGTATAACATACGGTACGGAAGTGGTACCCCTAAACCAGATGAGCGTAAAGAGCTTGGAAATCCTGCAGAACGAGGTAGGCCAACGGATAACGGGGTCGAGTAATGCCGCAGCGCTAGAAGCAATCGGGCGAGCTTGGGTGGATGAGGATCAAGGACAGGATAGACCTACTGAAATTCGGTTATCTTAATTATTTGGTAAATCTCCCCGACAGCCGATGGTGTAAAGTAATGTTCCTGAGAACTTTCAACTCAAATATCAAGACGGGGTGGATGGTCGAAGTGAGGGAGCTGGTAGAGAACTACTCATTGGAGATCTAGGACCTAGAGGTTGGGGGCAAACCAGGGTAAAATCGTCAGAGAAAGGGTCATGAAGGATTGTAACCGTAATTGTCGAGAGGGTGGCAAATCAAAGAAGTCTTTGGGTGGACTGCGTGATAAAGTGAAGCCTGGTTTTGAAGAGTACCTTTATGGCACCTTTGAGGGTCACTGTTGTTCAAGCTGAGGTTGCGGTCCCTGGAGCTGAGGGGGAAACTTGTGAGAAACAGTGAAAAAGAGTGCCAGATGTGTAATTCGGGCGTGGTGGAGACCCTGGAACACTTTCTTCTAGAATGCCCAAAATACCAGTCTAACAGAATAAGATTCACTGGGAGTATAATGGGAAGTGGGATGGGAGAACGAAGGACATGTGGGTAGTGGGAGACTCGAAGGAGAGGGTTAATATGCTAATCTGAGAGATCGGGAAGAATGGGGCAAGGGATGTCATGAAACAGTTCGTGAGGAGAGAAGAAGCGTGGGAATAGGGAGGCAGTTGGGAGTCCAGGGGTAACCAAGGCCTTCACATCCGAGAACCGCGACAAATCAGCGGCCGGCCAAAGTGTTATTATTATTATTATTATTATTATTATATACACGTAGTTTCCTGCCACGCACTCTTTCAGCTCAATTTGTTCCCATATAAGTGTGCTTGTGAGTTGAAAACTCAAATGAAGCTGTTTTCTGAACAGGGCTCTATTACAAGGGGTGAGGAGTAGTCAGAGTAGTAGGCTCACCCAAAACAGCTTCATTTGAGTTTATTCGATGCAAGTGGGGAGGGTGCGAGGTCAGAAATATCCAAGACACGGTGGGCTGTCCACGGTTCAGTCTGAGGAGAGAATTGCATAACACAACTGTGTGGGGAATGTGTAGTGGGGGGGGGGGGGGGGGCATTTACGTCAATGGCTATGCCCCAGTTCCGTCGCCTCGGTGTCGAAAAAGGTAAAGCCGGAACTCAAGTCAACACTATTTATTCCTCGACTTATCGCACATGATATAAAAATTTGTTCTTTTAATGTTTTCTTCTATTATCAAAAGAATTCAACAAAACCATATCCTGCGAGGCCTCATTGGAACGAACTCTAGGCCTCGTCTGCTCGAAGCGCTCGTTCCATTGTGTACCCTCGTGATATAGTTTCGTTTAATTTTTAAAAATAATATTTTTACTTCTGCTCAATTCGTTACTCAAGTGCAGGTGCTTCCAATTCGTAAGACAAAGCACTCTTCCCAAGTGCCATTGTCAAAAATACAGATGAAAGTGAATTGCCGGTCGTTTACGATCATATACGGTTTTCTTTTAGAATCACCGCAAAATAGTTCAAGTCGTTTGTTGTGCTTGGATTCCGAGAAAATGTTCCCGCACTGCAAACTATATATTCGTTAATATTTTTTAATGTAAAATTTAGGAGAAAATTTCGATATAACCGAATTTCTTAAACTGCATCACCCAAAGCCTCCAGACATGTTAGCAGGAGAGTTTATTTAAATTCGCCCATCACCCTACAGTCTGCTTCTTGCAAACAATTACAAGGAATTCAAATCACCACAACCAGCGACATGAAATCTAGCAGTAGTGTCAAGGAAGGTAAATCAAGTATTCATCAATTTTTACCATTTCTTACTCTCTCCGAATGTGGGATATTATTTTCCTAATCAAAAGTATGTTTCAAAATGTTTACAAACCTTACGCCAAGTTACGGGCCTACATAAGTAAATTAAGTAATGGAAATTGGAATTTTGTTTACAGTATTTTGAAATTATAACCTCTGGCTCTGATATTCCTTAAAAGTTAAATTCAGATTAAATATACACAAATTATATATCAAAATGAAGGTTGGGATGTATAGAACACGAAACACATATGTAATCAGCTCATAGAGTTGACAGCAGGCACCACTAGTTCCTTGAAATCTGCTATCGTATTCGTACCAGAACTGATAATAAAATAATATTCCGCAAGTACAGCTCATGGTCGAATGTGCTTCAGATATTCAATAACAAGGCTAGGCATTCAAACCACTTTCGAGTGCAGCGATAGGACTTCATTTTGGAAAAGGACAACACTGTCTGCATTTTTTATTGAAGATGGTTTCCATGCTTGACAGACATGGAAACCATCTTCAATAAAAAATGAGGTTTCAGCCAACTAAATGCAACATAATGCATCTGACAAGGAAAAAGAAAAATTCAAACAAATACACTTACTCTTTAAAAGGTACGGATCTTGCACCTCTTGGTGCCATAAATTATTTAGGTGTTACTATAACTAATGACCTTCGTTGGGATAAACATATACTGGTAAATGATATATGCACCAAGGCAAATCGTACATTAGGCCTCATTAAAAAGAACCTTGCCCACTGTACTGTAGATGTCAAAGAAACAGCATATAAGGGTTCAGTTCGACCAATCTTGGAGTATGCAAGCCCTGTATGGGATCCATATAATATTAACCTACAGTTAAAACTAGAAGTCCTGTTATGTCTAGTGCAGAAAATGCTCGTTAGCTAATGCGCTATCTAGTGCAAAACAGTCAAGTAAACCTTGTTAAACATGCGATAACTTCTGCCCTATGTAACGCAGAACATAGTGCGCTATTCCAGAGGTCATTAACATCGATCTCAGACACATATCATTAGGAAAAGAAATGTGTGATAACTGGACTCAGACATCAGTTGATTTCATTTCGAATCGGGTTTGCCTGGTAAATTAGTTGTGACAATGAATGAAAAAAACGCAGAAAAAAATGTCGAAATGACCAGTTTTAATTTTCAGAAAAAGGGGGGACAGTGAAATCAAAGTCATTGCAAAATCGGATATAACTGTCTTCTAAATGATTTATTCCGTGCTATTGTTGAACGCGGGGACGAAACTTGTGTGAGATGTGTATGTACGAACAGCCCAGCACATGATCGTTTTGAAATAGCCTAATAAAAATGTTTTGACAACAACATTTTTATCAATTAATTAATATCTGTGACTTCGTTCAACTTGGAAAACATGGATAAATATGTTTGTAAGGGCAAGGGATGTCATCAAGCAGTTTGTGAGGAGAGAAGAAGCGTGGGAATAGGGAGACAGTTGGGAGTACAGGGGTAACCAAGGCCTTCTCATCCGAGAACCCCGACAAATCAGCGGCCGGCCAAAGTGTTATTATTATTATTATATACACGTAGTTTCCTGCCACACACTCTTTCAGCTCAATTTGTTCCCATATAAGTGTGCTTGTGAGTTGAAAACTCAAATGAAACTGTTTTCTGAACAGGGCTCTAGTACAAGGGGTGGGTAGTAGTCAGAGTAGTAGGCTCACCCAAAACAGCTTCATTTGAGTTTATTCGATGCAAGTGGGGAGGGTGCGAGGTCAGAAATATCCAAGACACGGTGGGCTGTCCACAGTTCAGTCTGAGGAGAGAATTGCATAACACAACTGTGTGGGGAATGTGTAGTGGGGGGGGGGGGGGGGGGTGGGGGGCATTTACGTCAATGGCTATGCCCCAGTTCCGTCGCCTCGGTGTCGAAAAAGGTAAAGCTGGAACTCAAGTCAACACTATTTATTCCTCGACTTATCGCACATGATATAAAAATTTGTTCTTTTAATGTTTTCTTCTATTATCAAAAGAATTCAACAAAACCATATCCTGCGAGGCCTCATTGGAACGAACTCTAGGCCTCGTCTGCTCGAAGCGCTCGTTCCATTGTGTACCCTCGTGATATAGTTTCGTTTAATTTTTAAAAATAATATTTTTACTTCTGCTCAATTCGTTACTCAAGTGCAGGTGCTTCCAATTCGTAAGACAAAGCACTCTTCCCAAGTGCCATTGTCAAAAATACAGATGAAAGTGATTGCCGGTCGTTTACGATCATATACGGTTTTCTTTTAGAATCACCGCAAAATAGTTCAAGTCGTTTGTTGTGTTTGGATTCCGAGAAAATGTTCCCGCACTGCAAACTATATATTCGTTAATATTTTTTAATGTAAAATTTAGGAGAAAATTTCGATATAACCAAATTTCTTAAACTGCATCACCCAAAGCCTCCAGACATGTTAGCAGGAGAGTTTGTTTAAATTCACCCATCACCCTATAGTCTGCTTCTTGCAAACAATTACAACAAATTCAAATCACCACAACCGGCGACATGAAATCTGCCAGTAGTGTCAACTTCAAGGAAGGTAAATCAAGTATTCATCAATTTTTACCATTTCTTACTCACTCCGAATGTGGGATATTATTTTCCTAATCAAAAGTATGTTTCAAAATGTTTACAAACCTTAAGGGGCTATATAAGTAAATTAAGTAATGGAAATTGGAATTTTGTTTATTTTCAAATTCTAACCTCTGGCCCTGATATTCCTTAAAAGTTAAATTCAGATTAAATATACACAAATTATACATCAAAATGAAGGTTGGTATGTATAGAACACGAAACACATATGTAATCAGCTCATAGAGTTGACAGCAGGCACATATTCGTACCAGAACTGATAATAAAATAATATTCCGCAAGAACAACTCATGGCCGAATGTGCTTCAGATATTCAATAACAAAGCTAGGCATTCAAAACACTTTCGAGTGCAGCGATAGGACTTCATTTTGGAAAAGGACAACACTGTCTGCATTTTATTGAAGATGGTTTCCATGCTTGACAGACATGGAAACCATCTTCAATAAAAAATGAGGTTTCAGCCAACTAAATGCAACATAATGCATCTGACAAGGAAAAAGAAAAATTCAAACAAATACACATACTCTTTAAAAGGTACGGATCTTGCACCTCTTGGTGCCATAAATTATTTAGGTGTTACTATAACTAATGACCTTCGTTGGGATAAACATATACCGGTAAATGATATATGCACCAAGGCAAATCGTACATTAGGCCTCATTAAAAAGAACCTTGCCCACTGTACTGTAAATGTCAAAGAAATAGCATATAAGGGTTTAGTTCGACCGGTCTTGGAGTATGCAAGCCCTGTATGGGATCCATATAATATAAACTTACAGTTAAAACAAGAAGTCCTGTCACGTCTAGTGCTGAAAACGCTTGTTAGCTAATGCGCTATCTAGTGCAAAACAGTCAAGTAAACCTTGTTAAACATGCGATAACTTCTGCGCTATGTAACGCAGAACATAGTGCGCTATTCCCGAGGTCATGCTATTCCCGAGGTCATTAACATCGATCTCAGACACATATCATTAGGAAAAGAAATGTGTGATAACTGGACTCGAACATCAGTCGATTTCATTTCGAATCAGGTTCGTCTGGTAAATTAGTCGTGACAATAAATGAAAAAAAACGCAGAAAAAAATGTCGAAATGAACAGTTTCAATTTTCACAAAAAGGCTGGACAGTGAAATCAGAGTCATTGCCAAATCGGGTATAACCATCTTTTAAATGATTTATTCCGTGCTATTGTTGAACGCGGGGATGAAACTTGTGTGAGATGTGCATGTACGAACAGCCCAGCAGGCCAGCACATGATCGTTTTGAAATAGCCTAATAAAAATGTTTTGATGGGAATCGCCCAGAGCATCCCCTTGCGGAATCGACCCGCACCGTTTTGATCTGAACAACATCTCCGCTATTTGACCCAAACCGATTTTCAGTTGCAAGGCCGTAAGGCTGTTCCCTGCCAGCAGGTGTTGTCAGTGGAACACATTCTTTTGAATTGTACTGGTTTTAATCATGTTAGAGGGCAGTATTTTACAGTCGGATCTTTGAGAGATTTATTTTATCATACGAGCCCGCAAAAAGTCATCTCATTCTTGAAAGTAATCAACCTTTTTAATAAATTTTAAATTGTTTTTACCTTTTTAAATTTCATCTATCCATATTTATTTCACAGGTTGATTTACACAGTATTTTGTGTACTACTGGTCTCACTTTCTCATGTTTCACACTCAACATTTTTAAACCTCTTATTCCATTTGTTTCATATTTTAATCAATGGTCTTTTTGAAATATACACTTTCATCGCCACGATATAGCCTAAGCTGCTGATGTGGCATAAAGCACCAATAAATAATAATAATAAGGCCGTAAGGCTGACAAACAATTTCACCCCGCCCATCCCAGAGTCAAACCGTCCCCAGAATATTTTGACCGACTGCCCCCCCACCCCAACAAGATTTTGAAATAATGACTGGGTGGTCACAAGCTGGGTTTTTGAGGCAGTTGTTTTTCTTGATTTGTCAAACGGCGCTTGTTCATATATTAGTCTAAGGACTGAATAAACAATAATTTTTCAATGTTGATTGAAAAACGCCCCTCCCCTTCCTGTGCAGACTGATTAAAAGTAGGCCATAGGCCTACACGACTTTAACGCCACGACCCCCCCCCCCTCCCCCACCCCCCCCATCTTCAACTTTCCGAACCGTCTTGTCCTCACCGCAAGCGAAGCGTATCTTATAAAATTATCAGTAAACAACAGGGATGAGACAATTTAGCTAAATTGTAGGTACAATTTATTAAATTGTAGCTACAATTTAATAACTAAAAACGACTTGAAGCTAATAGGCTTCCATAGATGAGAACGCTAAGCAACAAAATTCGCTGAAATTTGCAAAAATTCTGTTTTCAAAATAAATTTGTAAAAATCAGGGATTTTTTTTTAAATATAAGAACACAGGGTGAACCTGTTGATTTAGAAATATTTAATTTCTAGAAATTTCAGCATTTGGCGCATGAATTTCAATCCCTTTAAACAAATAAAGCAGCTGGAAAAAATGAGTCTTTTTTTTATTTTAATTTTTTATCCCAAACGGATTTTTCTCTGGATCAGTTCTTTTCAATCACTCTTCATCATTAATCTTTAATCACTGATAATAAAAGAACATAAATATAAATTTGACACCTAATTGTTATTGAGTAACCCATTTCCAAATTGAAGTCATAAAACGTGAGCTTAGTATATTACTTCTGATGTTCAAAAAATGCACAGATGGTAATTGCCAACATTACTGATTGCTACCTGAAAAACTGCTGCAAATCGAGAAAAATCCTCCCCATTCAGGCCACAATATAGTGCAATTCTCTAATGTAGCCTTCATTGTCTCCAATAAATAATAATCATAAATGAGGAGCAAGAAAGTTGAATATTCAAAAGGGCTGGTGACAATTTATGAAAATTAAAACTTAACAACTTTCAAGTGTGCAGAGTAAAAACTTCACTGTGCACGTGACTTAATGGCAGTTCATTCATTCTAAACGAACTGTACGTCTATATTAGAGATATGATAGGGTCTTGTGTGGAATGGGTCTATACAATTCCCCTCCCCCACCCACTGTTTGGAATATCGGACTGAAGTCCTGCAAATTTCAACTCGAGGATACTCCACTTGGCACTTGTACTCATCTACTCGCCAGATGACCCGAGTTATTCTTCAAAGAACTCCTTATAATTGGGGTGTCTGCAAATTACTCCAGGGGTGGAATGTCCACCCAAATGATATTCTCAGTTTCTGTGACAAAGCAAACACAAGGAAATCACAGTATGGTTCTGTGGATTGGGCTTTTTATGTTGGTTCGAAGCTCACTTGAAATTGAGAATATTTCTTTCACATAACACAATCCAGAATGTGTGGAAATTCCACTTTGTTGGTGTTTCTGTACAAAAGCATCCACCACATACCATGGATGGGTTTCAGACATGTTACAGGATATCCACAATCAGAAGTACAGTCGTTCATGGTGTACAAGAATGTTAAATTCACAAGAACGATGGGTCGAGTCACGTGTGGTACGAATCTGAGAGAGGAAGTTGCAACGTCTCAAACCACGTATCAAGATGTGGATGAGAAAATTTCCACAATGTTCATGCTCACTGAGCTTTCTAAAACGTTCTTTCAGATATTTTTCACGAATAAATAGTTGTTACATGCTTTTGATTGTTCTCAGGCATTTGGAAATGCTCTCTCACGACATATTAACCTATCAAGTGAAGTGCGTCAGAATATCAATTCACCTCCAAAAAGCCGCCCGCGGACAGAAAATAAAAAACTGATTTTAATTGATTTCTAGCATGAGCATGTGGACAATTTTCAGTTGCCCCAACTTTTTCAACACTCCATTAAACATTGACAATGATTGTTTGAAATGTTTCATGGATATCTTTCTAAAATAAAAATAAAATATATGCATGTCAAGCCCAAGGGTTTAATATTCCATAGCTCTTGCCATTATTTGCAAGAAATTTAAAAATGCTGTACTGTGAATTATAGGCCAAATTTGACTGACCACATGTGGAAGAGTAGGGATGTAGGTCCCAGAAAAAGTGTTGGGAAAGGTAGGCCCTCCCTTATCAATCATAAATTGTTAACACAGCATGCCCACCGAACCTTGCAGTGGCAGAAACTTGTGTTGGGGGGGGGGGGGGTCCAGATATAATATTTTACCCCCACCCCCATCACACAAAATAATTGCGAATCGACATTTTTAATACAACGTTCCTTTATAACTCCAGATGTTAACCCTGTTTTACCTTCAATGATCGAAGGTGCACGTGGCATTAGCCACCGGCAAAATTTTAGAATTTTTTTTTACCGTTTACTTGAAAAAAAAAATTGAAGCTAGCGTGGGAAAGAAGAGTTGTGGTGTGAGGGGAATTAGCAGTTTGCTACCCATGCTTCCCTCTATCTTTGGATAAGGGTACATGAGGACTTGAGGATTTGGCTGAGGAAAGGGGAGTGTGTGTGTGTGGGGTGGGGGGGGGGGGCATCTTTTTCTCTTTTTGTTGATCTGATTTTCAAAATTCTCAGTGAATAATTAATTTGTTTTTCAGCTTTCACCCAAATGCATATTTCTTTTTACAGATCACCAACTATCTCTTGATATTGAAACTTTCTTTATAAATAGCTGAGAATTCCGATTTCTTAATTCGCTTGCAACACATTCAATAGGCCTACATTGTCAGTTCGGTACTCTGTGGAGAGCGTTCTTTGTTTCCATTTTCCAACCACACTTGTCTTCTCATAGTTCCTCCAGAACGGCTGCGATTCATAGTAGGCTAAAAATTCTCGAAATGAAAACATCATTACTTCTAACTTCTCAAGGTTTAGCAGCCTCGAATTAACCTGCATGGTTTTTTCAATCTCCGAAAACAAAAATCACGCAATACACGTTTTTAAATACTTCTTGTATTGTCGTGAAATGAAGTGATATTACTGATAAGGGGGAAAGGGTGGGGGTGGTGAACATCATCTCGTCCTCTGATTATCAGAATTCTAATATTTAATTGCCACCTTATGTCAGTAGGAGATGTGACTGAATTACTGTTTATTGCCTGTTTCAAGAACTGAATATCAATCAGCCATCGCGCGTTACAATTCTGCAGAAATTGCGATACACTACCGTGCATCAGATGTGTTTCTCTGATGATTTGCTGCACTAACCTAACACGCTATTATTTCAAAATAGTGCAGAATACGGGACAGGACTTCTAGTTTTAACTATACAGGAGGAAATTGTAAAGGTCCAACGCAGAGCCGCTAGATTTGTCTTATGCGATTATAATTATGAAGTAGACTACTATTTTAAATAAGTTAAAATGGAAACCACTTTTACAGAGAGGGAAAGAGAATAAATTAATTTTGTTATACAAGAGTATTCATGGTCAAGTTGCAATTCCAACTTCAGATCTACAGTGCACGGAGCGAAATACCAGAAGTTCCAGCACAGATAAATATATTCAGCTTTTGGTAGAACAAATGTTTACAAATATAATTTTTTTCCCTCCACTATATGAGAGTGGAATTCTTTGAACAATCAGATTATTATGAACTCAAAATTCTCCCAACACCCAGTAGAAACATTTATAAAAGATATAAGGAGTAGGGATATTTAGGCAAAAGTGCCCTTCCAACTGGCGCAGCGGTTGCATAAATGTCACACGACATAGCAACTATAAAGATGAAGGTACATGCATATATCACTCGATACTGTAACTTACCCCACTAACCCCGCCTCTCTTAGTTAACCACAAGCGGTGCCTTGTAAGGTTTTGGGTGAAGCCAGTGCTACAAGTCATTCTCCAGTGAGGAAGACTTGCCCATTGGCTCCATTCAAAAGAATAAGAGGGTCCCTATGGGGAGCAGCAATTTGGAAAAACGTAAGAGCCTAAAGAATCAGGTACGATTCCCCTATAATAATAATTTAATAATAATAATTTATTTATATAGCGCTTTTCCCAGCGAAACGCTGCTCAAAAGTGCTGAAAACATAACAATGGTATAATCAGCGGCCGAAGGCTGCTTGAAAGAGATGGGTTTTCAGAGCTTTCTTGAAGTGATCTGCATTTAGGGTTTTTCTAAGGTTCTGAGGGAGGGCGTTCCAGAGTGAGGGAGCTGCGAAAGTGAACGATCTCTTCCCTGCCGTTGATTGAATTCGCGGTACGACAAGGAGACTCTCAGAAGCTGATCTGAGATTCCTCGACGGTGTGTGTACTTTGATGACCTGCTTAAGGTAGATTGGTGCTTTGTCACTATGTAAGATGTGGTGTGTCACCGCCAATACCTTATACTTAATGCGAGACTCAACTGGCAGCCAATGCAGAGATTTCAGGATTGGTGTAATGTGGTCATATTTTTTCGCACCGGTAATGATCTTAGCTGCTGTGTTTTGAAACCATTCTCTAGGGGCTAACAAATCTAAGGGGTTTAATGAACAAGATTATAGTGAAAGTGAATATATATTTATTAAATTCCTATACATACAAGACCCTAAACTTGTGTATTATAAAGTTTAACTCACGGGGATACTGTTTTACTTAAAAAAAATCAATACCCTCTTGTCACTGAAGGACTTTTAATCCTATTAAACTAATGGAGGTTTGTTATGGTGAACGGGGCTTGCCTACCAAGGTATACAAGCACCGCTCCTCATTATGGTTAACACTCTGCTTCACCACAATAATGTCACTTGACGTGTACAATCTTCCTCAGTTCGCGAATAAATCTACGACACTTACCTTACCCAAAGTGAGCTGAAGTAAGCTGTAATCAGTTATGGTTTCGCGTACTCCATGGAGTTCCACCACTCAAAACACCGCACCCAATCCTGTTCCGGTAATGCACACTCAAATGAGTCCCAGTACCAAAACACTGCGCCTATTTCTACATTCGCAACAAAATCGATAAATTATCCAGTGCAAACCTCAATGGAGGTGAGCTGGCCTTCAATGAATGTCATTGTACCAACTTGTACAACATTTTAATACGCGTATATATAAAAAATCAGTAACACCTCCTGCACTCTATAAAAAGGAGTCAACCATTACACCCCAGCAACCATCTATATTTGGTCCTCACCAGAAATTAAATGTCGACAGTAATGAGCAAAGCGTACTATTCAGGCTATGTCTTATTTACAACACAAATTCCCTCAATATTCCAATAATCACCTATGGGTATCATGGCCAGTCAATACGAGGGAGGATTCGAAGGACTATCCTGCCCACAGCCCACCCGGTTGAGTCTGCTACTGGGCTGAGAAGTGTGCGTCCCCACTAAGAAAATCTCAGCCGGGGGTTCACAAGTCTCAAGCACAGAATAAATATAAAAAGGAAGAAAATATAATATTCATTCCTACAGACCCACCTGGTGTGCCTTGGAAGAAAATTCCTTGAATCCTCCCAAACCTGACTAATAAATTACATCGGTCAAAATAGAATATTCTCTAGAAGGAATAGCTAAGAAATTACCTCCCAGCTTCTTCTCAAATGACTCCTAATCGCCCAAATCAAACAGCGATTATATACATGAAGTGAACTAAATTGACTAACACTCCACATGCTAATTGAGATGAGAGAGGAGAACAAGAAATTACTGAACGATAAACACATATCAGTTCAATACATGCAGTTAAGGTAGCCGAGTACTAGTAAATTAAATCTTCCCCGGACACACCAAAACAAGACCCAAATCCAATAATGCATACTATACCAAGCCGAGACTTAGTTTATCAACCCTTGACTGGTTGATATGTTTCAATACCCCCACCTAAATGGCAACGTCCTTCTAAACTCGAAAATGTCCGATGATACATGTCGGGTATTTTTACGCGGAAATATACTGCGCACTATTATGTGTTTGACCTCAGCAGCCTTATATTGCTGTATCAACGTCTGAAAGTCACTTAAATATAAGTGTGCAGAAAAGTTCTTACTATCAATGTCATTGCCACCAATCTGTAAAACCACAACATCAGCAGATTCCACGTTGACCGACAACAAATCCATGATCTTGCCACTAGAAAAACCAACAAATTCCACATGGTCCCTCAGGTAAGATTTCTTCCACAAATCAGGATGTTTCTCTAGAAAGTTGCCAATATGTTTTACAAAGCTGTCTCTGACTATTAAAAGTCTCGTCGTAGCTGAAAAAAATACAAAACGGCCCGAGTATCTGACGACAATAACATATATTTCATTCCAAACCATCTTTAAATATGACTTGTCTATCAGACCGAGGCATGTATGGCGAACTACAGGTTTTCTTAATCTAAAAAATTTACACACCTCACGAACCAATTCAGATTCAAAATTTGACCCCTGATCTGAGTGAATAATCTTAGGCATTCCATACCTAACGATCCACTCACATACTAGAATATCGGCAACCATACTCGCTCTCTGGTTGGGAATAGCAAAATCCTCGGTCCATTTAGAAAAATAGTCCAAGACTACCAAAATATAAAGTTTTCCTTGAACCGATTCCGGTAATGGCACTAAAATATCCATGGCTATACGTTCCATTGGGTCAGACACCTTGTCTGTAACCATGGGAGCCTGAAAATCCTTAGAAGGTGACTTACGACGCTGACAAATCTGACATGATCGAACCCATACAATGTAATTCCACATGTTTTTTCATTCCGATCCCCCAAAATGTTCCCTAATTTTCATTAGAGTTTTATAGACTCCTAAATGAGCTCCTACCAGGGAGTCATGAAATTCCCTACACACCCGATCTTTCAGATCCCATGGTACTATCCACAGAACTTTATTTTGTCTCCCAATCTCACGCCATTCCCTAAATAGCATATTATCTTTCAAAACTATTTGTTCCCACTGACTAACATACTTATGAAGCAAAAAGGGTTTTCCTTTTAATAAATCAGGGCCAGTCTATACTCCATCTCTCTTAAATTCCACAAGTTGTTTTAAAATTGGGTCAGCTTGCTGACTTTCTTCAGTAAATTCAACCACCGAACCAAGCTGTATAGTGTTCACAACTACAGGTGTATTTACTGGTATTCTACTCAGTGCATCAGCATTTTTATGCTGTTCACCATGACGGTGAACAACAGAAAAATCAAACCCACTCAGATATTCCAGCCAACGTGCTACTTGTCCATTAGGCTCCTTAAAATTAAACGACCATTGCAAAGAGCCATGATCCAACCATACAGTAAAATGCTTTCCGACCAAAAAATGATGGAAAATGTTTTATACTTTTTAACACCGCCAGCAACTCCTTGCGAATTGTATTATAATTTCTTTCCTCTGGAGAATGGACTTTACTAAAATATGCAATAACTTTCTCTTCTTCATCCACGAGTTGGGACAAAACTGAACTGGAACAATATTCACTTGCATCTGTATCCAGAATGAATTCTCGATTAGAATCGGGATATGCCAAAATAGGGCTGTGACATAATTTGTCTTTTAAAATCTCAAACGTGCTATGTTGCTCAGCCTCCCACTGAAATTTCACATTTTTTTGCATTAATCTCAACAAGGGATTAGCCAAATCAGAAAAATGTGATATAAATTTCCGATAATAAGAACACAACTCTACAAAACTTCGTACCTCCTTCACACAAGTGGGTACAGGCCAATCTTCTATACGAGCTATTTTCTCAGGACCTGCCCTAACACCATCTGAGGACACAATATGACCTAGATAGGACACTTGACGTCTAAAAAGTGAACATTTGGACGGTTTCAACTTTATCCCTGCTTTCCTAATGCGTTCAAAAACTTCTAGCCACTCCAAATGTTCCTGAAACATGCTAGCATAGGTAATGACTTCATCAAGATAAATCAAGCACGTTTCCCAATGGAGCCCCTTTAAAACAAGCTCCATGAGCCTCTCAAACAAGGAAGGGGCCCCAGAAAGCCCGAACAGGAGCACCGCAAATTCATATAACCTATTCCCCGTGGTAAAAAACGTTTTCTCCCGGACAGAGGGTGCCAACTCCATCTGGCAATATCCCGATGCCAAATCCAGTGTTCAAAACCACTTTGCCCCCGACATCCCCTCTAAACTTTTATCAATACAGGGCAAGGGATAGGCGTCTTTATGGGTAATCACATTTAATTTACGGTAATCTGCACAGGACCTTAGACTGCCGTCCTTCTTTTTTACAAGAACAATGGGTGCGGCCCAAGGACTGTTGGAGGGTTGGATCACCCCTCGATTCAACATAGACTCTACTTGCTCCTTGACTTCCCGTCTTTTATGAAAAGGAAGCTGATAAACCTGCTGTTTAATAGGGGGTTGATCACCCGTGTGAATTTCATGCTGGACAATATTTGTATGTCCTAAATCTCCTTCAAACTGGAAAAAACATCACAATTTTTTTAACATCGAATTGGCCTGGTTCACTTGTAATTTTGTCAGCACATCTGGGTCAAACATTTGTTTTAAAGAAAATTTTCCTGCTCCCAAAGAGGGAGGTGACTCATCATTGGATTCTTCCATAACCTCACTTATTTCAAATGTCGCAACAATTTCACCTTGATTGATGATTGAGGCATACCCGACAAATTAATTAATCTAATCGGAACTTCCTGTTGCTGCTTTAGGTCACAAAAACATCGGCCCAACATTAATCCGTGATGTTTATCAAAAACTTTGGATGGGCCTTGCACAAGCCCTGCTCGATCAATGGATTGTCCACATGTCCCTCTACGATCACCTCAGAAAAGACAGGCTCGGTCAATCCTTCAATCAACAAAACATGAATTTGGTGGTTCTCTGGTTCCTCAAGATATTTAAGAGGGAACTCAACACCTGAAATTTTTATTATGTTTTTATGTAAAAATAGTTCAACATCGGAACCCTGAAAAAAATCCATTCCTAAAATTGCTTCAAAAGCAAAATCAGCTACATGAAAAGTATGATCAATCTTATAACTACCAAATTCAACAGGTAAATCAATCAACCCTGCAACCTCCAAAGACTGACCATTTGCCCCCCAAATCTCACTAGGGGCCTTGGGAACTCCACAAGACTATTTAGGTCTTGCCCCCTCTCCTGGTAATTCATTCAAATAAACTTGCGACCTCAGCCCTTGTACATAGTCATCCGAATCGTAATCAATTCCGGTCGCCATTTTCACAATTCTATAAAAAATTTCCAGAAACTTCAACCGATGGAAACCCTCCAGCTAATACAATTTCAACAAAAACAGAAAAAGAATAATCCTGTCAAAGGAACCCCAATGGACTTTCAATCCTGTGAGGGGAAACCCCAATGGATTTCCAATCCTGTCAGCGACGCCAAAAACTGTAACAGACCCCACTAACCCCACCCCTCTTAATTCACACCACAAGTGGTGCCTTGTAGGGTTTTGGGTGAAGCCAGTTCTACAAGTCTTTCTCCAATGAGGAAGACCTGCACAATGGCTCCATTCAAAACAATAAGAGAGTCCCTATGGGGGGCAGCAGTTTGGATAAACGTAAGGGCCTAAAGAATCAGGTACGATTCCCCTATAACCATTCTCTAGGGGCTAACAAATCTAAGGGGTTCAATGAACAAGATTATAGTGAAAGTGAATATATATTTATTAAATTCCTATACATACAAGACCCTAAACTTGTGTATTATAAAGTTTAACTCATGGGGATACTGTTTTACCTGGACTTAAAAAAATCAATACCCTCTGGTCACTAAAGGACTTTTAATCCTATTAAACCAATGGAGGATTGTAATGGTGAGCTGGGCTTGCCTACCAAGGTATACAAGCACTGCTCCTCATTATGGTTAATGAGCTTCTTCACCACAATAAAGTCAATTGACGTGTACAATCTTCCTCAATGCCCCAATAAACCTGCTATGACGCTTACCTTACCCAAAGTGAGCTGAAGTAAGCTGTAATCAGTTTTGGTTTTGCGTACTCTACGGAGTTCCGCCACCCAAAACACCGCGCCCAATCCTGTTCTGGCAATGCACACTCAAATGGGGCCTGAAGCGCTCATCTTGAACAGCACAATATAAACAGAGTCCAAGAATAAGTCTACATTAAGCAAGCCATCTCCATAGGCTACACTGTCAATCCTTGAGTCCTTCAGGAGTTACATAAAAATAATCCGGGCATTATGCCTTTTCTTCAGTTGATCATAATATAAAATGTAGAGCTCTCCTATGAAGCCCCTTGATAAAACCTATGTGGATTAATCTTAGTTACACACCTCTAGAGGGTACTGAATACAAAATTTTTAATTCTTCAGCAAAATGGCCAATTCCGGCTCCCATAGGGAGCCCAAATATTAACCTAGGCTCTCGGTTTAAACACAGTTGAATCTAACTTCCCTAGAGATGATATGTGCCAAATATAAAAGAATTCTGGCTGTTGGATCTGAAGAAGAGAAATTTTAAAGAAATTTCTTCTTATTGCACTAAGTAAAAATTTGGGCTACCATAGCGAGCCCAAATATTAACCTATGGATCCTATTTGAACAAACTTGAATCTGACCCCCCTAGAGATGTTGTATACCAAATATGAAAGCATTCTGACTGGTGGATCTGAAGAAGATTTTTGAAGAAATTCGCTCATATCGCACTAAGGAAAAATTTGGGCTACCATAGGAAGCCCAAATATATACCTAGGGATCTGATTTGAATAAACTTGAATCTGCCCCCCCCCTCCCTAGAGATGTTGCATACCAAATATGAAAGCATTCTCACTGGTGGATCTGAAGAAAATTTTTAAAATTATCCCCCATATTGAACAAAGTTAAAATTTGGGCTTAGGAAGCCCAAATATTAACCTAGGGACTTGGTTTGAACAATCTTGAATCTGACCCTCATAACAATGATGTATACGAAACATTAAAAGCTTGTGACTGGTGGTTCTGAAGAAGATTTTTAAAGAATATTCCCCATATTACCCTATGTTAAAAATTTGGGCTCCTGTATTGAGCCCAAATATGAACCAATGGGCTTTATTTCAACAAACTTGTATCTGACCCCCTATGAATGCTGTATACTGAATATCAAAAGATTCTGATGATTGATACTGGAGAAAAGATTTTTTGAAATTTTTGCAAATATGCAGACTCAGCATTTTTTCGATGCCCATTACAGAACACTCTAACCTAACCGATTGCAATTTTTTTTACCATTCAAGTCTACTGGTCCTAAGGATACTTCATACCAAATAACAGCTCTCTGTTCCGTGTGGTTTGGGAAATATGGGCATTTGAAAATATTTCTATTTTAGTATTTTTAGCTCCCAGGGTTCCCATGGGGATGCAGGAATTTGTTTTTTGCATGTGTCAAGTACTTGCGACCTAATAATACCACATACCAAATTTGGTTCAAACGGGACCATCGGTTCAGAAAATAAAAATTTTGGCGGGGCCAATAATTTTACCCCTTCCATTACAAAACCAAATATTGCTTCATGAACTTCGTTTGAAAAAACTTGATTCTACACCTCAAAAGGAAGCTCCATAGCAAATATCAAGCCATTGTACACACTGGTTCTTGAGAAGATTACATGTATAAAAATATTTTGGAGCATTCCCCCCTCCCCCCCCCCCCCCCCCATCCCCCACCCCCCACCACCCCTATGGGGATGTGCATGTTTAGTTGAACAAAAATGCAATGCCCCTTCTGGACCATTACTCACTCAAACTTTAAATATACTGGGACCACCAGTAATTACTGAAATCACCCTTATTTTTTAAGATTTATTCAATAATGCATGATAATTTATTAAATAAAGTATAGGAATGTGTAAACCTGTAACATAAGTTAGATAATTCAATAAAAATAAGAGGGAGATAAAAATTATCAGGTGATTTCATAGTTCAGCGATCTGAACATACTGGCTACCCCTCTACATTCAGATTCCTCTCGTTTATATCAGTGGTAAAATTCCCCAACAGGTCTTATTGGGAACTCAAAACTCGAAAATAAGAAAATATATCAAGTTTTTGCCATTATCACCAGCAGCATTCGATGGTACACGTATTTCCTTACATTTGTGCATAGTAAATTTATTCAAACTATATGTTATCCTTTATTTATCGAGATTTGAACACTGTGAAGCATCAGCCATTATTCGATATCGTCCATGTTTTTTGCGCAACCCAGAGTTGCTGCCGAAACGAATATTGATGCGGAAACGGTAACTCCTAACAAAATGCACCCATGCAATGATCATAATCGACCTCCTCTGCGTGAATGTGATCGTATTTCCATTTCCACATCAATATTTGTTTAGGTGCAACTCCAGGCTATTATTTTATAGAAGATACATTCGAAAAGTAACATGACCCTTCGTCCGTGTTCACTTCTCGATAAAAAAGGATAACATACATGTATAATTTGGATCAATTTACTCTGCCCAAATGTAAGAAAATATGTGTACTATCGAATGCTGCTGGTGATAAAGGCAAAATCTTGATATTTTTCCCTCTTTTCGAGTTTTGAGTTCTCAATAAAACTTGTTGGGGAATTTTACCACTGATTTGAATGGGAGGAAACTGAACGTAGAGGGGTAGCCATGACGTTCAAATCACTGAACTAGTGATTCCAGTATTTGATGGTGATTCCAATTTTAATTTATATAGAATCACAGGAGGAGCCCCAGGTTGTACGAACTCACAGTGCCTGGTTAATTGCTCATGTGCTCTGGAGTACCGATTTGCACTCACCTTGTAGTTTTGTTATAAACTACCTGACATACTACATTGAGCGATTATGAGTTAAAAGAGTACATACACTCAGTTGTATGTTTGCAGCCTGCTCCTGTCTTAGCCAGGTCGTCCCATTTTTGGGAAGCTGCCCATCATCGGAAACAGACATACTTGTACTTACTCATTCTTTATGATACTTTCTTATAGTATGTTTGTCAAATGCACAGTCTGGGTTTGGTGTCGGGGGGCGGGGGAGGGTGGCACACACTGTTCAAGCTTACTTTTTTTGTTTGTTGTTGTTTTGGCAGTGCACTTTCTCTTAACTTGTCCAGGATTCTTGACCCCATTTGGTGCTATGGCTACTGTTTTATTGTCAGTTGGCTTCAGATGTTTCTCGAACTGTTTTCAGTTTCTCTGTCTGGCTTCTTTACTATGATCATGGAAGCACCGGAATCACCAGTGAATGCCAGAATAAGTCCATTGCCCATTCACCATGTTTAATGTTAATGATATCCAAGGTCAGAGGTCACTTTGGGTCAGGGGTCTATTTAATTTTTAAAAATTGAATAGCAGTTTACTAACTTTGATATATTTTGATCAGCATTTCCTATTATATGTTTTTGTCATGTGAAATTGATTAGCTATAGTTGAAAATTGATTCAAAAATTGCTGTGCGAATCCAGTTAAGTCGAGCCCTGCTTTGGACAAACACTTCAATCAGCCTATCAGTCGAGACTCATACATGCGATAACAACAAATAAAATGTTTTGTAAAAACACAATGCTGACTGCGTGAGTGAAAATTCAAACCCTGATTACCCAACAACTAATCAATACAAATATTTTCAAGCATAACACTCAGATGTTCCCACTGGAAGAGACTGGATAAAGGGTTGGTCCCTAAAAAGTGAAATTTGTCTGCTAGTAGCAGTGTTGTGTGACTAATAATATTTTGTCCATTTTCAGTACAAGTCAAAATGAGTTGAAGAATAACCACTACCGGTATAAACTATAGGCTTGGGACGATATTCCAGTACTCTGATACATACTGGTGCAGACATCCAAATTTTGTCATGTCGCGATACCACTATATAGGACGGTCACCGATCTTAAAATTCAACTATTTCACAGTCAATAAATTCAACACATCACATTTTAGGCTTGGGTGATTTGGCCAACTCAAATACCCCGCAGTTCTGAATATAACACCGGAATGCCGATTATTAAATCAGGATATTTTTTGTTTGGGTTTGCATTGCTGTTTGCGAAGCAAGATCTCCCAGGTGCGATCTAATAACCGAAATTTTGCTTGCATGGTGTGATTCAATATTTTATGCACTCATCCAACATTCCGATTCAAAAATGGTAAAACTACAGATAAACAGTGTAACAATACACCAATTTATTATGAACATCCATTGGTTATGTGAAATGATATTTTTATCCACCAGTTTTCGGGTGTTTTCAAGTCAGTTGACAAAACTCCACTAATGTTTTCTACGATGTCGATGCCTATTAATTAGCTCCCTTGATGTGCACCAGTTATTCTTCATAATCGTCTTCTACAACTTTTTTTGTTTGGGTGGACCGATTTGAAAATTGCAAAGTGGAAGTCGAACCATGAACTGCAAGAGCATGTCTCAATCACTGATGCATTTATTTTTCATTGCCAACCTACCGGACCAGGGTACTCTAGTTTTTTTTTATGTATTAGGTAAGGTTCGTTGTCGTGATCATCAGATGACTACTTACATATTTTTGTCATAAATCCAGTGCCTGTGTGACTAAAATTGTCTTTATTCTAAAACTTCAAAGCAGAAGGATGTGCTAAGACTCAGAGGGGCCCCTTGGTAACTCACATTTGTAAAGTTAGTTAGGATTGATTGGCTTATGCTAGAGTATGAGGCTCAAACCCCTGTGACCAGTCAGTGCAGTATGTGATAGAATATGGGAAATTGGGGGGGGGGGGGGGGGGGGGGGCTGAAGTTGATCCCCCTCCTTCCGAATGTATCTATGCTCCCCAACTATGAATTGCTGGCACCACCATTGTCCCTGTGATCTTAACTGTAGCTTCAATACCAGGATGAATATAAAGATATGTATCTGGATACATATCATATCGTGACTCATGTACCTAGATACGTATCGTACTGTGAGTTTGGTGTATTGTTCCAACCCTAATAAACTATAGATGTAATGTTTCCTGTACTAATAACACAAGAATCGGACATAAAAATATATAAATTCTTCTTTTGACCATTTTCTCTTTCAACTCAAACTTACATGGCACAGTGGAAGCTGTCTTTTTACAAAAAACACCAACAAAGCAGGGGGTGGGGGCAGAAAAAAAAGTTGCATGTACATAGGTGGGGGTGGGTGGGTGGGTGGTCAATTGCCCCCAAAAATGTGTGTAAATTCTTTTCCTTTTTCACTATTATGGCATCTTTTGTGCCCCAAACAGTAACAAAATGCCACCAGTTGCCCATAAATGCCTTTTTAGAAGCATTATTAACAAAAGTAACCCCCTTAATATGAAAAATATTGGAGAATTTCATCAAAAACTGACTTGAGGATGGGGTGGGTTTCTGATATTGAAAGGGAAAAAATTGTCTAACAATTTTCTCCTAATGTCAGCTAAAATATCCATTCATAACAACATAATTCATTCATATTCAAGGTTTTTTTTTTGAATTTGAATATTCTTTAAGATGAAGCATAGTATATATAATAATGTATAATGAGTCATAATAGCTAGGTGGGATTGGTTTTTCAAAATGAAAAAATATGAAAATATTAACTTTTATTTCAACAAAAACAAAAAAGTCTGATTTAACAAAAACAAAAAAGTCTTTTTGGAAGCTATCCTGCGATGCACATGTCATAACAAAAAAAAAAAAAACAAAAACAAAGTTTGCTCTTCTTATATGCGCTTGTTATCATTTCATGGCAATTGCAAAGATTTAGGTGTAAATAAATGTTACTGACATGTGCGTAAAACACCCAAATCACGTATCGCGATACGATTTTTCATCTTCAGTATCAGTGCACACCGGCACGAAACTGCCAAAAGCTGTGTTGCGATTCACCGTTGTTACTAACTGCGCAGACATTACATAGCAACCCATCCCTAATTAGCCTGACTGTCATTACCGAATCGGACTGTATCATATTTTTGCAGCAATCCACGAAGCGATTTGAAGCAATTCTCACACGTATATGGCTCATCATTACAAACAATATTTATGCGAATCCTCAAACATTTTGCGCGAACCGTCGGGGATTTCGAGGGGATTTCGAGGCAACCCTTTTTTCGTTCGCATGTTTTTCAATTTAGGCGACCTCCAGGCGAACCAAACGATCGTTCGCCTAAAAAAAAAACAGGCCTGTAATGGTAAGAGTTACTCAAACAGATCCTCTGGATAGCCTAAGGAATCCACCGACCACTGGGGAGGAAATAACAAGCTCATCCACTCAAAAACGTGAAAGACCTCAGAATAAGGATATAACAAATTCCTTAGGATTTGCTACATCAATATAGTAAAATGTCTTTAAGAACAGCCACGTTATCGCTGCTGTGCATTAGCAACCCAATGTGGACCTATTATACCCGTGCTCACATGGGGTTTAAGCTATACAGTAATGTGTTTTTGTGAACTGATGTGAATCTGGTAAGTTTTGAAAAATGCATCTGATAGAATAAATGGAAACACGTTTGAGGATATAAAAATATGCATTGAATCAGTGTGCATTATGTGTTTCGAGTTGGTGTTCAAGTGCCGAAGTTTTGTATATAAAATGTATGAGAAGGAGGTGGGTCCCCAAAAATGTCATGGAAAAAATATGCAGGAAAGGGTGGGTGGGTCAAAAAATCTGCGAAATAAAAATTTTCACCTATGTTCAAGACATTTCCCACGATGAGCTGATTAGTAAAATGCCCCATAAGACGAATGTCGATTATTTTAGACAACAATCGGTCGATACCGAATGCCGATATCAGATGGTTTCTTTATTATTCAAGCTTACTGCAGAAGCTGGCTGATTTACAGTAATCAGAATTTAATTTAACGTACCGACCCGTCAGTAAGCCCACTCTCGTGTGCAAGCACAGCCCCAACTTTTTAGAAAACATATTTTTTGGGGTATCACCCCAAAATAAGCCCACCCCATATTTCTCTGAATTAAAGTTTTGACTACCGGTACCGGTCATCACGAAAATGTGCACGAAAATTTCAATTGTTCACTCAAAATAAAATTAGGTGAAAGTGTTTTGGAGTTGTTTTTTTTCTCTCAATTTAATCTTTTCACATTTTCAGCTAAAAAAATAAAATTCTCCAGACTACACGCTTTTGTGTTATTTATTACTCTCAGACATCATGTTTATCAACTTTATGTTGAAGAAGAACGGGAAATTCCCTCTTCATAAATTATTAATGACGGCGTGTTCAGTGACCTGAATTGTTCCTTTTTTGTTACTTTAGAAAATGAGTTGAGAAATTACCTGATGTAATCCCTGCAAAAATAGCTGCTCAAAAATAAATATGAATTAATACCCCCAAGTTGTAATATCCAGTTTAATCCATGCTACATGAAAGTCTGTTTTTAAAACAAAACAAGGGAAAGCCATATTGTTCACAAAAATGGGGATACATTATGTGCACCAGGGTGGTCAGTTTAAATATAGTTTGTTTATTTATAAAACATGCCCACGTGTTTTATCAAATGCATTGTATGCCAAATATATTCTCATACTGTCGCGGTTATGTGAAATCAAAATTATATAAACTCGAAATATAAACTAAATAAAAACATGACCTCTTAAGTATAATTAGCTGACCGATTATATATACTATTGTTATGGTTCATACCAAAGTTATCCGTTTTGTGTAAAAAAAATATAATTGAAAGTTTGTTGAAAACTGAAAAAAATTCTGTTGTGAGATATCACAAGAATTAAGTTACCTCCCCTTACTTATACACGAACAGATTGAAAACATGTCCAGCTGTGTATTTTGTCTTCATTTTGAAGCAATGGTGTTTTCCACCCATTCCACCCACATGCACAATTCAGTAATCCCCCCCTGCCCCTGCCCCTGCCCCCCCCCCCCCACACTTTTACAGGCAGCAAATGAATCGGAAGTGACAATGGTTCATGAATTTTTGTTTTGCTTGTTGAAAGAATCAGTGACAGAAAACTGAGCCCCCCCTCCCCCCCCTCCCCTCAGGGGTCCCCGGTTCATCTTGCTTTTGGAAAAAGTGAACGCCACAGGTTGGGGGTGGGGGGGGGGGGGGCTCAGACGTCCCCTGTTCATCTTGCTCTTGGGGCGGTTATCCCACAACTTTTTACCAATGAAATAAGTTATGTTGTGACCGCAAGAAAAATTCTCAAATTTGTTTCTTCTCTGACAATAACAGCCAGGCTCAGTGTTGATACGTCAATGTTGGCTGTGAACTGCCCCCTGTGGTATCAATTTTTATCACGTGCTCCACACAATTCAACATGAGAAAAATTCAGTGGCTTCGTGTTGATAAATCCCACCCCGAATCGTCCGACATTAAACTTATTGCACCCAAACCTCTCACAATTAACACAGATTACTAATATGGAGGAATTACCTGCCCAATATGGGAATAAAGAATTCCATTATATATTTAATGAGACGATGAGCATGGTTGAAAGAAATATTGCGACATTTTGCAGAATGCAGTACAGTTTGGGCAGTGAAGAGCGTCCCTATACACATGAATCATGATAAATAAAAAACAACTTGGTACACAGTTACACAATCAAAATCTTTATTCTTTAATATAATATTCTGTCTTTTCTTTCATGAACCATCAATTACCTGATATCAGTAACATACAAGTGACATACCGAACGCTTGCCACTGGTTGTCCCACTAAGGGGAAGAAAGTTCATTACAGATCATCCATAACACTTTCACCGAGTTTCAGACAATTGGCGAGGGCCGATGTTGAACCATGAGTGCCGATGGGCGCTTATCTGCAGACTGCTGATGTTACATCGATTAATCGTCTCATCTCTATCTTCCAAGTGGTGGATATACATATGTTTCCAACATAATCTTGCCAGTCTTGTAGAAAGTAGGGGACTCGACAAGCTAATCTACAGTTTATGGACCACCAGATAACTAACTACTCAGCAGCCCTTAAACTTCTGATTTGCTTGTTGAGTCACAAGTTTTTACTGGCTGCCAGGTATGGTCAGTGGTTGATGTCCATGTGTGTTGTTTTGCATAAGCAAAATTTCAGCCAGCGGATCTCCGAGTGGAATTCAGAAATCACTTGACTTACAGTAGTGTGTACAAGTTGAAATAAGTTGTAGAATGACCACTATGAACTATGCAACTTCACCTACCCCAATCACACAAGAACCTGACATCATTTTCTGGAAAGCTATTTGTCAGGTTCCTGTGTTATTGGTGTAATGGCAGTGGGCTCCTTTGTTTATTGCGGTTATGCTGCAATTTATTTTAATTCATACAGTATTTGTAGACTTGAACATATGCTTCTACCTCATGCCATGCATTCATATTCATATGAAGTCTTTTTTTTCAGACATTTTCATATTTAGATATTAAACAAATAATTGTTCATTTACAGATTAGTTCTATTAAAAATTATTGGACTGTGGTCATAGCCATATTTCAGTATTTTGTGATTATAAAACAAATTTAAAATAACAAATTTTGACTTGCTGAAATAATCGACAGTTGCAGTACTCTGATCACAAAAAGGTAGTACAGTACATTTTGTACTTTACTACTTAAACCTTTACCCACAAACAACATTAAAACTGGAAATTTCAATTTAAATTTTTCAAACTTACACAAAAAGCTTAGTTGCTGTCAGTTTGCTAGGTAAAGAGTAAGACAGTGAGGTGCGTGGATTATGGAGATTCTTATCAATCCATTTTCCAATGTTTAAAAAAATCCCAAAACAATTAACAGTACCAGAAGAGTAAATTCCCACCACTCCTGGGTCAGATTTTTTTGGCCTATCAGAGCTACTTCAACCAAAAGATTAGTTTTCCTGAAATAATATCCTTTCATGGACATCATAAATTACATTTTGCATTTCTCTGCATTGGAAAATTTACTGCAGTAGGAATTTCAATGCAATTAACTCTCCAAGTGCTGTGTATAAACACAAAAAAAGTTACGGAACACATGCGCTGTACATTACCAGTCAAAATAGTTTGTAATATAACTACAATAAATTATGAATCCTGCTGCTTCTATACTGATAATACTAGAATCTTACATCATTTTCTGGGAAGCTCCCTGTTAGAGATTCACAAAAAGGATGTCATATTCTTGTGTTATTAGTATAGGACACATTACATCTATAGTTTATATTGGAAGTGGCTATTTTTTTTCAACCTACTCACAATTGTTTACAATTCCTTTTACAATTGGCTGTAACATAAGTTCAAGCCCTACTTCGGGAAAAATCGGAACTAACTCAAGCTTTTAAGGGGACGTCCAACCCAACTTTGGTCAAATTTCATCTAATTTTCTTTCAAGTGTAAAAAGTCCAAAAATGAATAACCCCAATAAATTATATACCAAAATGCTTGGAATGAAACATAGAACATGTGGAAACTGAAATTTGCCATGGAACTGCTGCCATGTGTAAATAGCACCACCTGAAAGTCTGCTGTGGCATAAGTAAGAGAACAAAATTTTTACAATAAAATACCTCAAAATAAAATAACAGCTGCATTCTATAAACATTTAAGTACATACTCGAAGAAATCTTTTCCTAATTCATGAAAGTAATAAAGATTGAGACCAAATGTTATAAGTGGAGTGCTCACTGATTGAAGGCAGACATTTTCTTTTGTTTATGTTTTGATTTGGGGAGTTCAACAAAGGTCAACTTGAAGGAGTCCAGCAGAAGAAGTATGGAAGGACAAAAGAGTGTCTCCCAATAACAAGATGTATGTGTTACTGTAATGGTTTGGAAAGAAAATATGATATTCTCCTATGTAGAATGCACTGCAAAGTCATACATTGTAGTTGAATAAATATATTTACAAACCCCTTGCACTGTAACCCCTTTTATGCCATGCATCAATTTGATAGCGATTAAATTGTTAAATTTGTCTGGTTTATCAATAAGTATAATAGCTCTGTTTACTCTTGAACACCAATACACTCATGATATCTGTTGGAGAAGAAATAAGGGTAACTGTAACCTGTCACTGCAATAAACCATCTAATGTACTTAAAAGTACATTGTTATTCAAAACACATCAAATCAACCTTACATAACCATTATTGCATGTACTTTCCCCAAGGAGGCTTATTGACATATTGAGATCAGAAGGGCACATCCAGAGGGTCTCACATATTTTTTTCAACAACACAGTACACAAAGCAATCCCCAAAAGATGACAACTGAGCTCCATTTGACACAAAAAATTTCTCAGGGGGGTGGGTGGGGGGGTGTGGGGTGGGGGCTCTCTTCCTTGTATGACGCTACCTCCGGCACTCAAGACATATGTCTTTTTTCTCAAAGTTTGACTCTTTTTTTCTTTTTGAAGATCCTGGCCACACATGTTCCAAACACTGTCAGACAGATAACCCTCCAAATAAGTGTATCTGCAAAAATCATGTTACATTGCAAAACATTCTTTTTAGACTTTTAGTTCTGGACCTTTCATGCTTCTTACTTCCAACTATAACACTTAATTTATCGATTAATGGGTGAATAGAAAAGTCCTGCCGTAATCAACATTTTGAGTTTCATAAGCCTTCAAAACAGCTCCGATAAAAGTGTCAAACATCAGATTGGTGGCTTTATACAGAATATTCATTAGGTTGTTGCTTGATAAGTAATAGGAACAAAATCTTCACAAGAAAATTCTGTACCAATACAATTGAGGGTATTAGCTGGCACTTTGCAACAAATTGTAACAAATCAACTAGTTATAAACAAAATTTTCTAACTCAAAAGAGTGAAAAAGTACCACAACTCTGAAAAAATGTGGGAAGAAACACATGCTACAGCAGCTACACAGGCATTGTTTCCCCATGATGCTCGATCACAACACCATATATCCTTCAAATTGGAGTAGCAATGGTTGAGATACAAGGGAGAATGTTGGTACATGTAATGATGAATGGGTAAGACTAAGATTAAGAGGACAGGGGTCACCACTGCACGGCCCTAGATTCACCTTTGATTTTTTCAACTTCCAGGTCTGGGGCATAATAATCGCAACACACCCACCTTATCAGTTCATAATTTCAGTAAAATAAAAGAAATTATAAATTTGAATTAATTAATAGATGATGGAAAATATTTGGCTTCCTTCGCCTTCTCATACTATTTAATTACCACAAACAATATCAGTTTGATGCCGACAAACGAAACTGAACGCATGTGGTTTGGTTAAAAAGTAACTCGGAATGAATAATGAAGAAATTGCGAACATTTCGGGTATTTCATTTGTTTAAAAGCCAATTGCAGCTAATATTGACCGTGCATTCGATAATTCGTTTCGGTTTTGACCACACGGCCACGCTGACACTCCGTGACAGCGGTTATGTTTATTGTGATATGCAAATTGGGGGATGGTTTCCGGTGAAGGAGATTTGTCACATTTGTCAGTGTAAAACGATCATAAAAGATACTGATCGACGCTTGTATTACTATGGTTGGTTGCAAGAAAAAACTAAATTCTCAGCATCGTCCAAGTGCACCTTATTTAAAAGCACGAATGCATCATTTTCAACCCATCTTCAATCGGTCCTTTGCAGACATCAAACATACCCGCCTTCAAATACCATGGTTACTTGGAAGTAAATAACTTCACAACATCTGGAGGAAATCAACACGCTCAATATAGTTCCAGGTCACTTGGAATATACTTCGTGAAAAAGTGATTTCTGAAGCATTCTGCTTACTTTGTTATGAATATTGGCTTATTTTTTGTGTATCGTCCCGATTTTATACACTCGGTTATTTTTTTTACAAGTGGTTCATGTTGTCTTTCTAGTGCGCAATAATTCAGATTTTTTGTCAACAAAAAAGTTCAGACGGCCTGTGAACACGAGAGGGAATTTCGAACCATATTTTGCAGTTATGACATTAACAGCTCAAGTATTTGCTGTCACCTGTTTGCAAATCCGCTCATAAATTGTCTCGAACAAATAAAGGGCGTGATCACGTCCTTGCATTCTTACGATTGCCCAAATTGAGTATTTCTGCAAGAACCACATCCTAATCACATGACCGGAATAAACATCATTGAAACATGGCCACATCCGGAACATCAAAAAATTGTGTTGGTGTTATTACATTCAAACATCAAAACCCACCAGAGTGTGTGTCAAAAAAAGGCTTTCTCCGAGTCTGTAGTATGTTATCATTATATTGAGGACAAGGCTTTTGAATTACCGATTATTTTGTGGTTTTACCGGTTCGTTACTTATGCCATTGGCAAATTAATCTTCTTCAAAATCCTAAAATTCACTTTTTTTCCTGAAAAAAATTATATGTACCTTTTCTATGCACTTTACTCATTATTTTGATATATAATTTGCCTTTCCTTACTTCTTTTGTCTGTTTCTGAGGCATTGGGAAAAATGTCAAAAAATTGACCAAAGTTAGGTTGGACGACCCCTTAAGAAACTTTTCCAAACAAGTTGGAAAAGTAATAGAGTGCAAAAGCACGAAAAAGATCGAAAAAGGGTCGTGCGAGACTGGCACTCAAGATTACAGGTACTCTCTCTTCCCACCTCTCGCATTTACCGAGCGCATGTGCAACAACCGTGACATCAATTCCTTTTATTTCCGCCATTGTACTGGTCGGAAATTTTTGTGACTCGTGCTTTTTTTTAGCTGTTATCTTCATGAACAACTTATTTGTATGTGCTATCTTCATCTGATTATGTGCAAGTGGATTGTATCCTTTTCAAGCTTCTAAATTATTACTATTTAATGATATTTTTGATAATTTTTGCTTGCTTTTTCACACATAGTCTTGTTTTTCCCCCACGTGTGAACACAAACATTGTTCTGTTTTCCGTTGGCGGGAAGCTTGATTTCATCTATCATTTTCATATTATGCGTAAGACTATTCCTTGTTCCTCTTGCTTGCAGGTGAAACATGTGGACGACTCTCATTCCACATGTGTCACTTGCAACAATTGAACTCAGGCCCAATCATGTGGTATTTGTGGGGTTTGGTCCTCAAAATTCTGGGCTTCTGTTAACAAGGTGGTTCTGTCTAGAGCTAGAACCCCTCGTTCTCGGGGTAAGGGTAGCCGTGCCTTATCAGATATTTCTGTGAGTGCACTCAGTGACTCTGTCACACAGGATGCTGATCTGTCTTTTTCTGTGGGGAGTTCCTCTGCAACTGCTGACGGTGCTAGTGCGGTGATACCTGACGTGGAGAACGTGGTCTCTTTGTCTTCTGATGTCACTCTTGAGGAGTCTGTTTTTGTAGAGAGCTTCTCCGAGGTCAGCTCGGTGACACTCTCCGATTTGCCTCCTACACCGTCTACAGTTGCTGAGGAAGTTGTTACAACAGGTCCTATTCTGTATGATGGTGGCTCTTCCATCTCCTCTGGGGATGGTATACAGTCTCGGGGGTCCGAGACTGTATCTGCTGGTGTGTCTATGAGCTCTCAGCCTCCCCTGGCTTCACGGCGAAGCTGTGCGGGTTTGCTGTCTGCTCCGTCTCATTTGGCTAGGTTTGCTCCTAGTCGGTTGAGCCGTTTAGTTGCTTCGGCAGTGATTCCTGGCCCCTCGAGCGCATCGATTATTGTTCTTTCTTCCCCTGCTAGTGTACCAACTAGCAGGATAGAGTTGGGACATTGGCATCCAGATCCTGCTGTTCGGCAGAGGTCAGTGACAGCCCCGGTTAGCTGTCACTCTCGGAACCTTCCTACGGTGATTCCTCACTGTGTTCTGAGTCTGGATGTCGATCGATGCCTGCCGTCGGTCTCAGAGGATGGGCAGTTGGAGCCTTCTGCCGCGCAGAGACCAAAGGCAGGATCCTGTCATTCTTGGGATAATCCCCCGGGGTCTTCTCACCGTGTCCCAGGTCCAGCTACCGATCGACGTCTGCCGTCGGTCTCTTTAGAGAATTTGCTGGCAGGGCCTTCTGTTCCGCAGAGGTCAGTGGATTGCCCCTGGGCGTCACAATTGCGACTATCCTCCGGTGTCTTCTCACTGTCTCCCCATTCTGTCTGCCGATCGACGTTCGTCGTCAGTCCATTCTGAGGATTTGGATTCTTGTACCAGAAGGGTCCATTGGGAGGACACTCCGTCGGGCGATGCTGCTGCGACAGATTCTCAGGGTGACCTGCATCAGGCCGTTTTGGCGCTCACCCGGTTGCTTTCTTGCAACCCTCAAGTTGGCCTCCCTGTGCCTCCTGAGGCACAACCTCCTTTGGTCGGTCGCCGAGATGTCTCGCCTGGCCCCTTGGATACTGCACAGTATTCACAGGAGGTTTCTGCTGGTCGGCCCGAGTTGGGTTACGTCTCTTCTGCAACAGAGGATGATTTTCTTGAAGGTGATGGGCCCCCTCGTCAGTCTTGGGGCAGGCTTTGGATTTTGTCTTTGGCTTATTGCCGGACATTCAACCTTCAGACCAGCCATCTGTGACCGTCCGGCTGCAGTCCTCTGTGGAGCGCCGTAACCCTGTTGAGCCGTCTAGCTCTGGGGCTTTGCGTCCTCTGCAATCGGCTCAGGTTGTTGAAACCTTCCAGGGCTTGGATGCCAAAATGCGTTCTAAGGCCCTCAAGGGTTCTTTCTTTTCTAGAGCTGATGCCTTTCTGCCTCCATCACGGTTTCGTGTTTACGATTCCATCTGTCCACCAATCTTCCAAGGCATGACACTGTGGATGAGGATTCTTCTTCCCTCGGGTTAGCTAAGCCTAAGTCGTCAGTTCTCCCGATGTCGGTAGTTGAGTCAGTGGTGGGCCTGTCCTGAGAGATGCTAGGTATGTTATCTGTCACGGACCATGTCGTCGCTGCCCTGGCTGAATATTTTCCACCAGAGGAGTTTGATGATGCTCAGGCGCCTTTTCGCGTTTTGTCACAGGCTCTTATGAACTTGACACATGCTCACGCCTGTAACACAGCTAATTTGGAGCTGGCACGCCGGGATGCAGTGTTGGATTCTTCTCCATCCCTTCCTTCTGAGCAGCGAGCTGTTCTGAGGTCTGCCTCTTTGGTTGGACCTCAGTTGTTCCATGGTTCTGTGGAAGATGTCCGTGGCGAGGTTCTTCGTCATTTGAAGGGCCAACTTTTGCTACGACAGTTGGATTAACCTGCTGCTGCGGGTGGTGGTCATTCCAGGCCCTGTCTGCTCCTTCTGCTCAGAAGAAGCGCCAACGCGGCCAGGCTCGCTGGCAGCCTCAGGCGGGAAAGTCTCAGGACTCTGTCGCTTCCCGAGGTGGTGGTTTCTCCTCTTGGGGGCCTCGTGGAGGCTGCGAGTGAAAGTCCTCACCTCGATTCGCCTCCAGTTGGGGGAAGGCTGTCGCTGTTTTACGACCGTTGGACAGAGATAACGTCGGACACTTGGGTCCTCGATGTCATACAGTCTGCCATTTCGGTCTGCGACTGTCCTTCCATCGGCACCCCAGTTTATCTCGGGTGACCCTCCCGACTCGGGTCCCTTCTGATTCTCTACGTCGGGACCTTCTGGTGCAGGAGATCTACAGTCTCCTCTCCAAAGGGGCGAACAAGGTGGTCAGGAACACCCTTTCACCGGGGTTTTACTCAAGACTTTTCTTGGTGCCGAAGAAAAACGGCCAATTTCATCCTGTCATCGATCTGAGTATCCTGAACGAGTACATTATAGCACCTCGTTTCAGTATGGAGACTTTCCAGTCGGTTCGACATTCAGTTCATCAGGGCGACTTTGCTGCCAGTATCGACCTTAAGGATGCCTACTTCCATGTACCCATTCATCTGGCATCACGGAAATACCTTCAGTTCTCATTTCGGGATTGAGTCTATCAATGCAGAGCTCTCCCGTTCGGTTTGAACCTGGCTCCTTGGGCCTTCACCCGACTGATGTCACATGTGCTTGCTTTTCACCATACTCAGTCGGCTGTGACTTCGTCAGCCTACCTGGACGACACCCTCCAACGGCCCCACGATGCTGCTGTTCTGGAGTCCGATGTCCGGCAGTTTCATTGCCTACTAGCGTCGCTGAGTTTCAGAGTCAATCGCGAGAAGTCGGATCTCCTTCCTTCTCAGCAAGCAATTTCGTCATTTGGGGATGGATTTCGGCACTCTTCACAATGTGGTGTCGATCCCCAATGCTTGGACGACGTTTCTTTCCGCCTTGACTCGGAACCTGCTCCAATCTTCCTCGGTCTCGTCCAGGACTTTCCTTCGGATGCTGGGCCTTTGTGGTTCGGTGACAGATCTCATTCCACTCGGTCGCTTGTTTGTCCGACCTCTCCAACACTTCCTGTTGGATCATTGACGTCCAAATGTAGATCCGCTGGACCTGGAACTTCCTATTCCTCGGTCCCTGCTTTGTCACCTCCACCCTTGGGCCGATGTTCCCTGGCTGACACAGGGTGTTCCGTTGGATCTTCCTTTGGCTGATCGTATCCTTACTGCGGATGCCAGCGATCGGGGCTGTGGTGCGACGTTGGATCCTCTTGGTCTGTCCCCTCACGGCGAGTGGAACAGCGAGCAGGTGGGCCTTCATATCAACCAGAAGGACCTCCTTGCTCTTCTGTTGAGTTTTCGGCTTTGGATCCCTCACCTGTCGGACCATATTGTCCTACTTCTTCCGGACAATTCGTCATTAGTGGTCTACATACGGAATCAAGAAGGCACACATTCGATTCCCATGTATCGGCTATATCGGGATCTTCTTTTGTTGGCGCGGGAACACTCGGGTGTCCATTCCGGGCATCTCAACGTCCTAGCAGACTCCCTGTCCCAACGCAACTGTCCTTCCATCCGAATGGATGCTACATCGGTCGGTGTTTTGGGCGATTTGCGAGCGGTGGGGACGTCCTCTGGTTGACCTTTTCGCCACTCGCTGGAGTCATCAGGTAGAGACCTTTGTCTCTCCTTGTCCAGATCCTCTGGCATTTGTGGTAGACGCTCTGTCTCTGGACTGGACAGGTTGGATCGGCTATGCCTTCCCTCCTGCACCGATTCTTCCTCAAGTATTAGTGAAGATTTGTGCTTGCAGTTGCAGGATCATTCTGATCACACCTCTGTCTCCACAGAGGGTGTGGATCAATCTGCTGTGGCCACTGTTGGCAGATCGGCTGATTCGTCTACCTCTACGTCGCGATCTTCTTTCCCATGGTCATCCCAGGAAGTATCACAACAAGCCTGTCCCTTCACGCCTGTCTTTTATCAGGTCCTGTCTCTGATTTAGAGGTTTTTCGAGATGAACAGTGGAGTGCATTTCTGCATCGCGGCGACATTCCACTGGCATGACTTATGCTGCGAAGTGGAAGATTTTCTGCTGCTGGTCTACAGATCACAATGTGGATTACCGTGATCCATCAATCGCACAAATTGCGGATTTTCTGGTATACCTTTTTGACTCCAAGGGCCTTCAGCCTATTACGATTAACGGCTATCGGTCGATGCTGTCTGATACTTTCTCTTATGTGGGAAAGCAGTGCATCGGTCGTAATATTTTTCTCTCCAAACTCATTTGGCACTTTTCTTTGAAGTGGCCTCGAGTTTTGCGTCTTACACCCATGGGTGTTGCACTGTTTGGAGGGGGCGCCTTTCGAGCCTTTATCAGGGACCGATATGCATTTTCTCACCTATAAGACGGCTTTCCTTCTAGCGTTTGCTTCTGCTCGACGAGTCAGTGAGCTTCATGCGCTATCTGTTGATTCTGCTTTCTTCAGAAATGAGGCTCACTATGTCACCTTCACTACTGATTGCTCTTTTCTGGCTAAGAATCAACTTCGTGATGCGGTACCTCCTCCCATCTGCATTCGGGCTCTCCCCGCTGTCGATGGTCGGAGACCTCTTCTTTGTCCCGTTCATGCGATCAAGACTTACATTAATCGCACTCAGTTCATTAGGAGGGGTCAGAAGAGATTCTTTCTGTCTCTCATTCCTAAGAGGCAGTCTATCTCTTCCCATTCTATTTCCAGGTGGATCTGTCTTGCAATCAAGCTGGCATATTCCCGCTTGTTTGCTTCGGATCTTGTTTCGAACCGGTTTAATGCTCATGAGGTTCGTGCCATTTCTACATCCTGGGCATTCGCCAATTCTGTTTCACTCCAGGATGTTATGAATGCAGCTTACTGGAGGAATGCTTCTACCTTCTCCTCCTTTTATCTCTGCCACCTACAGCAGCAATCTGAGGACCTCTATTCTTTAGGCCCTCTCGTTGCTGCTCAGGCTGTTGTGCACCCTCGTTAAATTTGTTTTTATCAGGTTTGTGCTTTCGCTCAGCCTTGTTCTTTTCAGGTGCCTTCTCTCTATCTTCATTACAGGTTTCGCTATTGTTCTCTGCCCTTCTTGCTTTTCTTTCTGCTGCTCTTGTTGGTATTGATTATGTGATTCACCTCCTCCTATTGTTTATTCAGCCAATTGTAAACAATTGGGAGTAGGTTGAAAAGAAATTAAAATTTTTTAGTAAATTTTGTTTCTTAACATACCTACCACAATTGTTTACCGGAGGCCCACCCTCCTTGGGGATATCTTTGATATTGATGCCTCCCCACTAAATCACAAACTTCTCGGTGGAAATATGGAATTGATGTCATGGTTGTTGTGCATGCACTTGGTAAACACGAGAGGTGTGCAGAGAGAGTACCTGTAATCTCGAGCACGGTCCAGCTCGACCCTTTTTCGATCTTTTTCGTGCTTTTGCACTCTATTACATTTCCAACTTGTTTGGAAAAGTTTCTTAAAAGCTTGAGTTAGTTCCGAAGTAGGGCTTGCACTTACGTTAAAGCCAATTGTAAAAGGAATTGTAAACAATTGTGGTAGGTATGTTAACCCTTTACCCAATGCAGACGATATAAAAATTTATTATTTTAAATATCATTTTTTCAAATTTCTCAAAAAATTTCAACAAAACCATATCATGTGACCCCTCGTTGGAATGAGCTTGTTCCAACGAGGGGTCACATGATATAGTTTTGTTGAAATTTTTTGAAAAATAATATTTTTTCAACTGCGGAATTTGCATATTACGCGGGCGGATGCGGCCGATTTGTTGGATAAAGGGTTAAGAAACAAAATTTACTAAAAAATTTTAATTTTTCAACTCATTTTGACATGTACTGTATATGGACAAAATATTATTTAGACACACGACACTGCTATTAGCAGACGATTTTCACCTTTTAGGGACCACGCCCCCTCCCCAACCACTTCCAGCTGAAATATCTGTGTGTTATGCTTGAAAAGATTTGTATTGATTTGTTGTTTGAATACCCAGGGTTTGAATTTTCACTCACGCAGTCATCTTTGTGTCATTTAAGTGATCTACCTGCCATTTTGTCACTTGCCAACAGAAAAAACATGATGGGAAGGGGTTCATTATGGTATTCATTTGATAAAAAATCAATATTATTTTGTTTTGTCGGTTAAATGATGTGTTGAACTGAAAGTATGATGTTTTTTTCTATCTTTGTTAGTATTAAATCAAAAATGTTCATTTTCTTGTTTCAAACGAAACATTTTGTTGTTTGCTTTCGCATGTATGACAATCTTGACAGATAGGCTGATCGAAATGTTTACCCGAAGCGACCTCTGACCTTGCATATCATTAATATTAAACATGGCGAATGGGCAGTGGGTTTCTAGCCCTTATTTTTTAAGATTAAATCAGTTATGCATGGTGATTTGTTAAATAAAGTGTATTTATCACCCATATTTTTTTAAAATTAATTCAATAATGCATGGTAATTTGTTAAAGTATGTGAATTTACAATTTGAATTATCCAGTGATTTCAGTATTTGATGGTGATTCCGATTTTAAATAGAATCCCTCAGCGTTTCTCATAGCTCTTTTATCATCAGTCCAAATAACTGGGGGAGTTGGAGATTTGCGAAGTTTCAATCCTAAGTGCTAAAAGAATGTACTGAAAAATTTCCATGCAGGAGTGTAGGTCCAGCAAAAATGGTGGCTGTATTGAATTTGGTTTCCATCCAATAACTTATGAATACTGATTTAAATAAATTTCTATTTTTGGTTATGTATTATTGGTGTCTAGAGGAAGCTTTGTTTTGGATCAGCTAGCCAGTTCAATATGGCCACCTTGGCAGCCATATTGAATTTGGTTTCCGTCCAATAACTAATGAATGCTGACTCCAATCAATTTTTTTTTTTGGCATTATTGGTGTGTCTAGAGGAAGCTTCCTTTTGATTTGGTTATGCTCACAAGAGACTTACCTACCCTTTTCTGACACCGTCGGGGGCATATGCCACACTTTGCGTTGCTCTTGTCTGTATATAGCTAAATGTTTGAAACTTCCAATAGTGACGTGAACACCTCCCAAATTAAACATTTTATCATAGCTGAGAACGGTTGCTCTTGAAATAGGATAGTACAAAACTGCTGAATATCCTCTAATTATTCCTCTCTGTAAAGAACTACCATAGCCACCATTCCTTTAATATCATCCACTTTTTGTTCAAATGGGTGTGACTGAACCCAATTCTCCACATTTAAGACATGATCAGCGAAATTTGTACATTTTCCAACCTCATTGTTATCCTTACTCTCTATCTAATGTTTTGCACTTGCTCGACATCCAAACGGAATCATCTTTACATTTTGCCATGAGTTGTTCTCCTGAAATATTTTTTAGCTTAACTTGACAAAGTCAAGATAAGCTATTGCCATCACGTGTGCGGAAGTCTGTTAATCTGTGAGTCTGTTAGTCTGTGAGTCTGTAAGTCTGTGAGTCTGTTCACATTTTCCTTTAGCATGGGCTACACCCCGCAGTTCTGATCGTCACGAAATTTCATATGCAGATTTTGGGTCATGTCTAGATGAGAACGTCCCCTTTTGGTCGCGATCGGTCAACCGGTATGGCTGCCCGAGCCCAAAACCCGAAAACCATTAGCACAGTGTACAGGTTGTATTTATGAAAGGATTTCATTGTAACTTGGTAGGATGCCTCTGTATAATGCCTAGATGAGAGCGTCCCCTTTTGGGCATGATCTGTCAACCGTGATGGCTGCCCAAGCCCGAAACCCAAAAACTTTTAGCACAGTCTGCAGGTCATGTTTAATATGGAGGAATTTCATTGTAACTTGGTAGGATGACTCCTTATGATGTCTAGATGAGAATTTCCCCATTTGGGCATGATCTGTCAACCGTGACGACTGCCCAAGCCCAAAACCCAAAAACATTTAGCACAGTCTACAGGTCATATTTATTGAGGAATTTCATTGTAACTTGGTGGGTTGACTTCATATAATGTCTAGATGAGAAAATCCCTTTTTGGACGTGATTGGGCAACTGTGACGGCTACAGGGGCCCGAAGCCCGAAAACCTTTAGCACAGTCTACAGGTCATATTTATGAAGGGATTTCATTGTAACTTGTATAATGTCTAGATGAGAACGTCCCATTTTGATCGCGATCATTCAGCCTTGATCAGTGCCCGAGCCCAAAAACCTTTAGTATAGGCAAAAGGTCATATTTATGGAAGGATTTCATTGTAATCTGTTTGGTTGACTCCATATAATGCCTAGATGATGACATCCCCTTTTGGTCGTGATTGGTCAACTGTGATGCAGGTGCCCGAAGCCCGAAAACCTTGAGCACACTCTACAAGTTATATTTATAAAGGGATTTCATTGTAACTTCGTAGGATCACTCCAGATGATGCCCAGATGAGATTGTCCCCTTTGGTTGCGATCATTCAACCATGATGGCTGCCCGAGCCCAAAGCCCAAAAACCTTTAGCACAGTCTACAGGTCATATTTATGAAGGGATTTCATTGTAACTTGGTTGGTTGACTTCATATGATGTCCAGATGAGAACGTCCCCTTTTGGACATGATTGGGCAACTGTGACGGCTACAGGGGCCCAAAGCCTGAAAACCTTTAGAACATTCTACAGGTCATAATTATGAAGGGATTTCATTTTAGCTTGGTAGGATGACTCCAAATAATGTCTAGATGAGAACGTCCCCTTTTGGTCACGATCATTCAGCCTTTATGGCTGCCCAAGCCCAAAGACCTTTAGCATAGTCTATAGGTCGTATTTATTGAAGGATTTCATTGTAACTTGTTAGGTTGACTCCATATAATGCCTAGATGATGACATCCCCTTTTGGTCGTGATTGGTCAACTGTGATGGCTACAGGTGCCCGAAGCCCGAAAATCTTGAGCACATTCTACAAGTCATATTTATAAAGGGATTTCATTGAAACTTTGTAGGATCACTCCAGATGATGTCCAGATGAGAATGTCCCCTTTTGGTTGCGATCATTCAACCATGATGGCTGCCCCAGCCTGAATTCCTTTAGCACAGTCTACAGGTTATATTTATGAAGGGATTTCATTGTAACTTGGTAGGTTTGACTTCATATAATGTCTAGATGAGAACATCCCCTTTTGGACACGATTGGGCAACTGTGACAGCTACAGGGGCCCGAAGCCTGAAAACCTTTGGAACAGTCTATTGGTCATAATTATGAAGGGATTTCATTGTAGCTTGTTAGGATGACTTCATATAATGTCTAGATGAGAACATCCCCTTTGGACACCATTAGGCAACTGTGACGGCTACAGGGGCCTGAAGCCCGAAAACCTTTAGCACAGTCTACAGGTGATATTTATGAAGGGATTTCATTGCACCTTGGTAGGATGACTCCAAATAATGTCTAGATGAGAACGTCCCCTTTTGGTCGCGATCATTCAGCCTTGATGACTGCCCGAGACCAAAACCCCAAAACCTTTAGCATAGTCTATAGGTCTATAGGTCATATTTATTGTAACCTGTTAGTTTGACTCCATATAATGCCTAGATGATCACTCCAGATGTTGCCCAGATGAGAATGTCCCCTTTTGGTTGCGATCATTCAACCATGATGGCTGCCCGAGCCCAAGCCCAAAAACCTTTAGCACAGTCTACAGGTCATATTTATGAAGGGATTTCATTGTAACTCGGTAGGTTGACTTCATATAATGTCTAGATGAGAATGTCCCCTTTGGACGCAATTGGGAAACTGACAGCTACAGGGGCCCGAAGCCTGAAAACCTTTAGCACAGTCTACAGGCCATATTTATGAAGGGATTTCAATGTAAATTGATAGGATGACTCGTTTTGGAATAATTTCACTGTAACTTGGTAACTTTCGTTAATATACGTTTACTGTGAGGGCCACATACATTAACTGTGAGGTCATATTAACCCACTCCTCAGCTCTTTAGAACAGTGTACACCTCATATTATTTTTATCAAAAACAGCATATAGGGAACAGAAATGAACATATTCCCAATTATCACAATTCTTGTCTTATTTCATAATCCTTTCATAAACATTGAACATTATCCTTTTCATCAAACACAACACACAAGTTAAGCTACAGTGTCATTGACGCTTTCATTTATTATCAGTTCTGGTACGAATACGGTAGCAGTCTTCAAGAAATCATTGGTGGCTGCTGTCAACTCCGTGAGTTGATTGCACATATGTTGCATATATGTTTCGTGTTCAATACATCACAACCTTCAGCTTGGAGTATAATTTGTGTATATTTAACCCTTAAGTCCTCAGATTAATTTTAAAGTATTTATGGCCTTTTTCTGCTTACATAGTTATTGATGACTTGGCAGTGGTTCTACATCACTGCTGGCTGCCTATACAGGCAGCCAACAGTGATGTAGAACCACTGCCAGGGAAAATTCAGTCTACACACAAGAGTAATAAAAAAGATTACACAAGGGAGCACCTGCTTCAATGCAATATAAAAGTGGCGGTTTGGGGCTATATGGGGGCTTAAGGGTTAATTTGAATTTATGGAATATCAGAGATGGGAATTTCAAAGTAAACAAATTTCCCTTATTTATATAACACCTTAAGATGCTAAAAAAGTAAGGAAAATTACTAATGTTAGGGTTTTGAATTTGCTATTTAAGGAATAGTGCATGGCTTGGAGTTGACTACGCCCATATAGTGCCCAGTGAGGTGGTGTAGTTCCCGCCGTGAAGCGGAGGGAACTACACCACCTCACTGGGCACTATATGGGCGTAGTCAACGACAAGACATGCACTAATCCTTATATTATATCGAACACCCATCAAGAAAAACATCTGTCCAGTTTGTTAATCTATTACCAAGATCGGCAAGGGTAAACAAAACATTTCTTCCAAACGGAACTGTGTATTCTAGAATCGCGCAACTCGTGAATGCAAGCTAAAATTTTTGAAATTTGACAATGCAGTTTGATAATTTCCACACATTTGTCACACATATACATTACCGTACTGGGTCAGTACGGATACAAAACTCTGAAGATTCAAATGAATTCCATTATTTATTCGTTTACTGCCCAAAACATACAATTAAATAGCGAAATAATATGAGCAGCGAAACAAACGATTTTTCATATCCGGACGCGTTCTCATGAAAGTTGGACCCAGGTATGGATCATTCTCTTCGAAACGAGATATGGATCATCTTCTCAAGGAATAAAATGAACGCCTCGAAAAATGTGACTTCAACAATGGAAAAGCGATACATTTTTCCACAAAGATTTCTTTCTAGTCGTTTTGTGGATGTTGTGCCTCTGTGAATCGATTTTTAAATTTAGCCTGATCAGTTTTATTTGCCCAGTATGAAAAGAAAACTGATATAGTAGTGTGCTAAAAATAGAAAACGTGTAGTGCCTGGGTGTAGTGCCTGGTCAGTTCTGTGGATGCAAACTACACGAAATAGGGTATTATCTTTCAGCCAATCAGAATGCAAGGAAGTCACGTGAGATATAATATATATCATGTATATCATAACACTATCCATCATTAGGCTAGATATAGGGAATATATAAAAAAAAAAACGAACCGGTACCAAAATCATGAGGAAACCTAAAAACCAAACCAAACCAATCACTGAATACCGACACCAACTGTATTTTCAAATTTTCCTGCAATTGCTACTTATCAGACGTTGTTGAGGCCTCAAAGCAGTTGAAATGTTCATTTTCTTGAAAGAGGTGACTGATTTTTCTTTTCAGTTTTGTTAACCCTTATAGGCCAGTACAATTGTCCTGAATTCCCACTAGACTACAACCTGTACATTTCCAGATGCATTTTAAGGCAGCCAAGACTTTACTAGAAATCACTGCCTAGGTGATCTGTCTGTTGTTAGCAGGACCTCCAGATTATGGCATGTTAAGGCAGGGTTTCTGCTAGGGTTAAAATGTTGGGGCGGGTAATTTGTGAACCAAGAGGCGGTAGGCCCTTGGTAGGAAAATCTTAAATTCCGGGGTCCTAAAATGCCAATTTCATTGCATCTGACGGATATTTTGAGGTTTTTCACAGCGATATTTATGTAGGTTTTCACATTCTGATTGCCTGTAATTGCTGGATGAATAAGGACTAACCAGGTGAAATTCAGGTGAAAAATCATTCATACAGATTACAGTACTTACCAACAATACCAGTATTTATTTATTTATTTATTGGTGTTTAAGGTCACATACTTATGCACAATGGCTAATCGTGACTGTGACAGTTTTACGGGTGGAGGAAGCCGGAGTACCCGGAGAGAACCACCGAGCAACGACGAGCAGCTGTCAGCTCTCCAACATTGTAACTCTGAACTCTGCACCGCAGCACAGGCAGGGTTAGATTGGTTGAAGACATGTGTACCATCGACGTGCAGTACGCCTCAGTGCACAGTGTCATCGTGCCCCCATGTAGGCAATCGGCATGAAGTGTCTTGCCCAAGGACACAACGCGGTTGCCGCAGGTGGGATTCGAACCGAGGACCTCTCGGCTTGCAGCCTGCACCTTTACCAACTGAGACACCGTGCCCCCAACAATACCAGTCCTTGATGGCATGGATGGTCCAGTTCAACAACGATTGCATGTATGGGGGTGTCAGAAAAATATACCCTGAATAGTAACCTTCCTTGTGACTCATTTTTTTAAATGAGTCTTAACTACTAGAACAATCGTTATTAGTCACAACAGTTTGCTTAGAAGTGATCACGCGGAAATCAAAAAGCATGCAGTTGTGGCATCAGTCAATGATTGACTGATTGACTTGAAATTTACCAGTGCTCTCATACACTGTTGCACAACCTGCACATGGTCTTTGTGAACTCTGGGTGTGTCATTGACTGATCTTGGATAATTTTACAATGCCTTTCCTGCTCCTGTTTGATGTAACCCATGATTTTTACCATTGAATCCATTGCGTTGGTAGCATGAGAGTTTCATTTCATGTTTTCTCTGACGTCAGATTTCTTGTAGCATTATATCTAACTATGAAATGTGCGGTTAGGAGAAATTAGAGCGAGGGGAATGGGGCTGTTCATGGGATCCCTGGTCACCCTAGCAGAATCCCTGGTTAAGGGCACATGTTCTTGAGATCGCAAATACCAAGTAACATGTACCTATATCCTTCAAGGCCATCAAAAGTTCCGAGCCGGTCATGACAGTGTATTTATGGATATGGGTATGTGAAGTTTAACTAAGTTTGTGACCTTTATACCTTGAGGACAGACATTCCAACTTTATTCGCGACACACTCTCTGATAGTGTGCAACAATAATACCAAGTACCATTAATATCTTTACAAAAGTTCTGAGCTTGTTATGGCCCCTAAAAATTTTTGAGAGGGGATATAGTTGAGGTCTCCATCTGTCCGTCTGTACTTCCATACATCCATACATCTGTACATCCTTCCATTCGTCCGTACGAATATTTTGTATTATAACTCGAGCATCTGTTGTCGGATTTTAATGTTCTTTGGTATGGTGATAGGGCAGCTTGGGGGAACAGATGCCCTCGTACCTAGCATTTTGTCCATTCATGTTTGGTAGAGTTATGGCCTGTTTGTTTTTGGCCTGTGTTTCTGACTAAGCTAAATTGTACCATAGCCTATAGGACAAAGTGCTGCCAATTTTCTGCTCACCTGAGCGAAGCTCAAGGGGAGCTTTACTAATCACTTTCCATCCGTCGTCTGTCGTTAACTTTACATTATCTACTTCTTCTCACAAACTACTCAACCAAATTGAACTAAATCTGGTGTGCATGTTCCCTATCACATGTCAATTCAAGTTTGTTCAAATCAAGTTGACCCGCCCCTTGGTAGGGCCACACCCAAAAAGTGAGCCTAAATCTTAAAAAATCTCCTTCTCATGAACCAACAGTAGCAGAGACTTGATATTAGGTGTGCAGCTTCCTTTTGAGGTGTAGACTTAGATTTGTTCAAGCAATGTTCTAGGGGCTATATTTGCCATCATTATGGGAGGGGCAAGAAATTTTGCCCTGCCCAAAATTTTTATTTTCCAAACCAAGAGGCTGATTTGAACCAAATTTGATATGAGGTTTTATTGGGACATTAGCAGCTAATTTATGCTCCTGAAAAATTTCACGTTGCCCCATGGGAATCGCAGGAGCTAAAAATAGAAAAAATTTAAAATGGGTGAGATTCAAGGTTGTTCAAGCCAAGTCCCTGGTTTCATATTTGGGCTCACTGTGGGAGCCCAAATTATAACTTAGTTCAATATGAGGAATTTTCTTTAAAAATCTTCTTCGGATTCAGCAGTCAGAATATTTTTATATTTGGTATGCAGCATCCTTGGGGCGGTGAGATTCAAGATTGTTCAATCCAAGTCCCTGGGTTCATATTTGGGCTCCCTGTGGGAGCCCGAATTATAACTTAGTTCAGTATGAGGAATATTCTTAAAAAATCTTCTTCTTCACATCCACCAGTCAGAATCTTTTGATATTTGGTATACAGTATCCTAAGGGAGGTGAGATATAAGTTTGTTAAAGTCAAGTCCCTGGGTTCATATTTGGGCTTCCTGTGGGAGCCTGAATTGTACCAAAATTTCTATTTTCCAAACTGAGAGGCCAATTTGAACCAAATTTGATATGAGGGTTATTGGGTCATAGGTACCTAATTTATGCCAAAACATTTTTCTCGTCACCCCATTGGAACTGTAGGAGCTAAAAATAGAAAAAAATTAAAACGCCCATATTTTCAAAACTACATGGCACTGAGAAGTTTTATTTTGTGTGAAGCTTTCTTAAGGGGGTGAGATTCAAGTTTGTTTAATTTGAGTCCCCTGCTTCATATTGGGGCTTTCTATGGGTAGGATGAGGGGTGGCATGGTGCATGTTAGGTTCAGGTTTGTTCAAATCCATTCCTTAGTGTTTTTCCATAAAATTTGCCTTTCATGACTTCATTCCTTTGTAGTGTTGATGAACCATGTCTAACTGAATGTGACCCCAAATACTGCTTTGAACCACTTTGGCAGGTGAGCGATTAAGGCCACTAGGGGGCCTCTTGTTTTTTTAGTTCATTATTTTTCTGCGGCCCAGTGCTTTCAGGGGAGGTTGCATGACATTTTAACCTCTACATATCTATATATCCATATAAATATGGAGGACACAAGAATTATAGTGATTTTGGTTCCAGACCATTTAAAAAGGTATCACTGCACCAATTGATTTCAAATTTTATTTGCTTATTACTAATGTCAAACTACAGGTCAAGTTCGATTTGGAGGTTCACTCCGATCATTCTTGCAAGAGTTATGCCTCTTTTTGAATTAAAAAGTCACAAATTTCCCAATTTCAGCTTTATGCTTACTGTCCAGTGCCTATAGGGGAAGTGCTGCCTGATTTCTTTTTAGTCCACTATTTCTGTACTGCCCAGTGCTTGCAGGGGAGGTTGCATGTCATTTTAAACTACATATCTATATAACCATACAAATATGGATGCCAATTTCAGCTTTTTTCTTACTGGCCAGTGCTTATGGGGGGAGTGCTGCCCAATTTTTTTAGTCCACTATTTCTGTGCTGCCCGGTGCTTGGTGGGGAGGTTGCATGTCATTTTAACCTACTACATATCGATATAACCATATAAATATGGATGCCAATTTCAGCTTTATTCTTACTGGCCAGTGTCTAATAGGGGAAGTGCTGTGAAATTTTTTTTTTAGTCCACTATCCCAATTTTTTCTAGTCCACTATTTCTGTACTGCCCAGTATTTGCAGGACAGGTTTGCATGTCATTTTAACCTACTACATATCGATATATTCATATAAATATGGATGACACAAGAATCATAGTGTTTTTTAATTCCATTCATTCAAAGTTGTTTGGATGAACCAATTCTCTTCAAACATTCAGAAGTTATTTATTTACATGCAAGTCTGACTTTGCTACCTTGGGGGGCATCAGCACATGCGTTAGTGTTGCTCGTGTTGCAGTTAGATATGGATGTGGGGGTATGTAAATTTGAACTAAGTCTGTGACCTTGACCTTGTAGACAGGTATTCCAACCTTATTCATGACACACACTCTATTGAACTATGTCTGAGAACTTGACTCTGTAGACTGGCATTCCAAAAATCTTCTTCTCATGAACCAGCAGTAATAAAGACTTGATATTTGGTGTGCAGCTTCCTTTTGAGGTGTAGACTCAGATTTGTCCAAGAGAAGTTCAAGGAGCTATATTTGCCTTCGTTATGGGAGGGGCAAGAATTTTCGCCCAGCCTAAAATTTCTATTTTCCAAACTGAGAGGCAGATTTGAACCAAATTTGATATGAGTACTTATTAGGTCCTAAGTACTTAATTTATGTCAAAATTATTTTTCCCGTCGCCCCATGGGAACTGCAGGAGCTAAAAATAGAAAAAAATTAAAATGCCCATATCTCTAAAACTACACGGCACTGAGAATTCTTATTTGGTGTGAAGCTTCCTTAGGACCAACAGAATGGAATGGTAAAAAAAAAATTGCTATCGGTTTTATCATGGGGTACTTTTTTGGGACTTTGAAAAAGTGCGGAGTCAGCATTTTTAGCTCACTTGACTGAAAGTCAGGGTGAGCTTTTCTTATAACTCTTCGTCCATCGTCTGTCGTCCGTCGTCCTGCGTGAAGGTGGTGTTTGAGCCTCTTTCTCCTAAACCACTGGCCACATTTTAATTAAATTTCATGTAAGTAGTGGTTATATAGGGGCATTTTGATTTTTAGCCAAAATAGGTTTCGGCTCATATTGAGCAGAGGTGTGGGGAAAAAAAGGTCAAATTTTTTGAAAATCTTCTTCTGATGAACCACCAGTAGCAGAGACTTGATATGTGGTATACAGAGTCCTTTTGAGGTTTAGAATCAAGTTTGTTCAAGAGAAGTTTGTCGGGCATTATTTGCCTTCGTTATGGGACGGGCAAAAATTTTGGCCACGCCTAAAATTTCTATTTTCAGAACCGTGAGGTCGATTTGAACCAAATTTGATATGAGATGATAATGGGTCATAAGTAGTTGATTGATGCAAAAAAAAATTTTCTCATTGCCCCGTGGGAACCTCGGGAGCTAAAAATAGGAAAAACCTTAAAACTGCCATATCTCCAAAACTACACGGCACAGAGAATTCTTATTTTGTATAAAGCTTACTTTTATCCAGTAGAATAGAATGGTTAAAAAAATCCCTATCGGTTTGATCACAAGGAACTTTTTTCAGGACTTTGAAAAAGTGCTGAGTCAGCACTTTTTAACACCGTAGGCAATGGGAAAAAGATTAAAAAATCTTCTTCTCCAGATCGAGCAGGCAGAATCTTTTGATATTTGGTATGCAACATTGTAGGGTGGATCTGATTCAAGTTTGTTCAAATCTGCCCCCTGGGTTCATATTTGGGCTCAGTATAGGAGCCCAATTTCGAACTTAGTGCATTTCAAGTAAATTTCTTCAAAAAACATCTTCTCCAGATCGAGCAGGCAGAATCTTTTGATATTTGGCATGCAACATTGTGGGGTGGATCTGATTCAAGTTTGTTCAAATCGGCCCCCTGGGTTTATATTTGGGCTCAGTATAGAAGCTCGAATTCGAACTTAGTGCATTTCAGGCAAATTTCTTAAAAAATCTTCTTCTCCAGATCCAGCAGGCAGAATCTTTTGATATTTGGTATGCAACATTGTGGGGTGGATCTGATTCAAGTTTGTTCAAATCGGCCCCCTGGATTCATATTTGGGCTCACTATAGAAGCCCGAATTCGAACTTAGTGCATTTCAGGCAAATTTCTTAAAAAATCTTCTTCTCAAGATCCAGCAGGCAGAATCTTTTGATATTTGGTATGCAACATTGTGGAGTGGATCTGATTCAAGTTTGTTCAAATCGGCCCCCTGGATTCATATTTGGGCTCACTATAGAAGCCCGAATTCGAACTTAGTGCATTTCAGGCAAATTTCTTAAAAAATCTTCTTCTCCAGATCCAGCAGGCAGAATCTTTTGATATTTGGTATGCAACATTGTGGGGTGGATCTGATTCAAGTTTGTTCAAATCGGCCCCCTGGGTATATATTTGGGCTCACTATAGAAGCTCGAATTCGAACTTAGAGCATTTCAGGCAAGTTTCTTAAAAAATCTTCTTCTCCAGATCCAGCAGGCAGAATCTTTTGATATTTTGTATGCAACATTGAGGGGTGGATCTGATTCAAGTTTGTTCAAATCGGCCCCCTGGATTCATATTTGGGCTCACTATAGAAGCCTGAATTCGAACTTAGTGCATTTCAGGCAAGTTTCTTAAAAAATCTTCTTCTCCAGATCCAGCAGGCAGAATCTTTTGATATTTGGTATGCAACATTGTAGGGTGGATCTGATTCAAGTTTGTTCAAATCGGCTCCCTAGATTCATATTTGGGCTCACTATAGAAGCCCGAATTCGAACTTAGTGCATTTCAGGCAAATTTCTTTGAAAATCTTCCTCTCAAGATCCAGCAGGCAGAATCTTTTGATATTGGGTATGCACCATGCTTAGGGGGGTGAGATTCAAGTTTGTTCAAGCCAAGTCCCTGGGTTCATATTTGGGCTCTCTGTGGTAGCCCGAAGTATAACTTAGTTCAAAATGAGGTATTTTCTTTAAAAATCTTCTTCAGACCCAGCAGTTGGAATGTTTTGATATTTGATATGCAGCATCCTTAGGGGGGTGAGATTCAAGTTTGTTCAAGCCATATCCCTAGGTCCATATTTGGACTCACTGTGGGAGCTTGAGTTGTAACTTAGTTCAAAATGAGGAATTTTCTTTAAAAATCTTCTTCAGATCCAGCAGTCGGAATGTTTTGATATTTGGTGTGCAGCATCCTTAGGGGCGCGAGGTTCAAGTGTGTTAAAGCCAAGTCCCTGGGTTCATATATGGGCTCCCTGTGGGAGCCCGAATTATAACTTAGTTCAATATGAGGAATATTCTTTTAAAATCTTCTTTTTTTTTTTAGATCCACTGGTCAGAATCTTTGGATATTTGGTATAAGCTTTTCTTAGGTGGAGCAGATACAACTTGTTGAAATCAATTCTCTGGGTTGATATTTAGGCTACCATGTCAGGTGAGTGCCCTCAGGCCCCTTGGGGCCTCTTGTTTTAACACTGTGGGTAATGGGAAAAACATTTAACACTACTTTTCTCCCAAACCACTGCTCCAAAAGCTTTCAAATTTCACATTTAACATCTTTGGAAGATTGTTTCACATGTTTATTGAAATCAATTCCCTGGGTCCATAGTTGGGCTCTCTATGGGAGCCCAAATTTTTAAATTAGTGCAGTATGAGGAATATTCTTTTAAAATCTTCTTCTTCAGATCTACCAATAAGAATCTTTTGATATTTTTGGTATGCAGCATGCTTAGGGAGGTGAGATTCAAGTTTGTTCAAGCCATATCCCTGGGTTCATATTTAGGCTGAAAATTTGGGGTCCCGGTCCGGACTTAGAAATTTTGGATCCAAATCCGGAAATGAGTATTTTTATGCATTCCGGTCAATATTAAGACAAAAATTTTTTTATTTTTTCCACTGAAAATTTGTGGTCCGGGTTGGACTTGCAAATTTTGGACCAAAATCCGGAAATTAGTTTTTTGGTTTTTTATGCATTTTGATCAATTTTAAGAAGAAAAAAAAAATTTTCGTCTGAAAATATTTTGTTTGGGACTTCGAAAATTTCCGAACAAAAATAAAAAAAATCTTTTTTTTATGCGTTTATCTCAATTTTAGGACGTAAAAGTGCAGGAACTGAAAATAGAAGGAAAATCCTGTGTAATGTGTGGGCACAATCGCTTCATCTAGTTGGTATATGCTTTTCTTAGGAGGGGCGTATGCAGCTTATTCAAGTAAAGTCCCTGGTTTGATATTTAGACTACCAGGTCAGGTGAGCGCCCTCAGGCCCCCTGGGGCCTCTTGTTTGTGACTTGTGTTTGAAAAAAAATGACAATCGGTGAGAACCGATATTTTTCTGATAGTACTGATTTGATTCCGATACCCCATAATTGGCCGATTATGTCAGCCAATTCAGTTAATTGTTTGATCACTATATCTTAACAAATATTTTCATTTTAAAATGTTACAACAAGCTGTTCGTAGCCATCTGCTAATTTGGGGAAACCCTTTACCAGCTTGAATTTGGGTTAATATAAAGGCCTGCTTATTCATGACACACCGTCTGGTGGTGGGCAGCATTAATACCAAGTATCATTAAAATCCTTCAAGGCCATCAAAAGTTCCGAGCCGGACACAACTTGCACAAACAGACTAGCATGCTGCAGAAGAGTATTGTATCCATAAACACTATTTGTGGCAGAAACGTGAATTATAGCCATTTCCTGATTTTGTATCTATGCTACATCTTAAGATGCTTAACAATTTAAAATGATGCTGAGCATCAACCAATTGTCAGCATAGGTGTTTGCATCAATTGGCCAAGAGCAGCTATACTTGTGGCAGATGCAAATACCTGTGCAGCTGATGATTGGTTGATGTTCAATATCACTCCACCATTCATTATACCCTCACTTTTTTTTCAAAAAGTGGGGTGTACTAGATTGTGCCTGTCCATGCCTGCATCCATGCATCTGTGCATCTGTCCGTACGTCTGTCCGTCTGCACTCTGATGTCTGTTCTCTTTATAACTTCAACATTACTGTTCAGATTTCGATGAAATTTGATATGGATATTCATTATCATGAGATTTTTAAGCAGCATCAGCCGTTTTTCTGTTAGAGTATTTTTTCTGTGAGCTATGGCCCTTTGAATGTACAAAAATAGGCTATAAGCCTATTTATTTGTCTGTTCATTTCGTCTCTCAGGTTTGGGTTATTGGATCTCATTGAAATTTGGAATGAAAATTGTTTATGGAAAGGCTTTCAAATGAATCTCTAATAATATTTCTTACTTTTCACTTTTCAGACTAATCCCCTTTTTAACTTTGAAAATTAAATGAGTCTTTAATAATATTTCTTTTCACTTTTCAGACTTATCCCCTTTTTATGTGTACCCATACTATGTATGGTACACATAATGCCGGCATCCAGGGTGACCATCCGTCGTTCGTCTATCCTTTGTCCGACCGTCTGTCCGTCCATCTGTCCGTCCATCTGTCCGTCCGTCTGTCCGTCCGTCTGTCTGTCCGTCCGGCATCCGTATCCATTTCTTTGGCATTCGATAACTTGAAAAATATTGCTTGGATTGTCAAGTTACTTTATATTTGTGTTCAGGTTACTGATGTGCCAAGCTGTATAGTTTTTGGTGTAAATCAGATAATTTGATCCCGAGATATTAACCCTTTATCCTTCAAATTGAAAATTCCTCCAATCGCTTTGGCATTCGATAACTTGAAAAATATTACTTGGATTGTCAAGTTACTTTATATTTGTGTTCAGGTTACTGATGTGCCGAGCTGTATAGTTTTTGGTGTAAATCTGTTATTTTGATCCTGAGATATTAACCCTTTATCCTTCAAATTGAAAATTTCTCCAATCCCTTTGGCATTCGGTAACTTGAAAAATATTGCTTGGATTGTCATGTTACTTTATATTTGTGTTCAGGTTACTGATGTACCGAGCTGTATAGTTTTTGGTGTAAATCTGATAATTTAATCCTGAGATATTAACCCTTTATCCTTCAAATTGAAAATTTCTCCAATCCCTTTGGCATTCGATAACTTGAAAAATATTGCTTGGATTGTCAAGTTACTTTATATTTGTGTTCAGGTTACTGATGTGCCAAGCTGTATAGTTTTTGGTGTAAATCTGATAATTTAATCCTGAGATATTAACCCTTTATCTTTCAAATTGAAAATTCCTCCAATCCCTTTGGCATTTGATAACTTGAAAAATATTGCTTGGATTGTCTAGTTACTTTATATTTGTGTTCAGGTTACTGATGTGCCGAGCTGTATAGTTTTTGGTGTAAATCTGATGATTTGATCCCGAGATATTAACCCTTTATCCTTCAAATTGAAAATTTCTCCAATCCCTTTGGCATTCGATAACTTGAAAAATATTACTTGGATTGTCAAGTTACTTTATATGTGTGTTCAGGTTACTGATGTGCCGAGCTGTATAGTTTTTGGTGTAAATCTGTTATATTGATCCTGAGATATTAACCCTTTATCCTTCAAATTGAAAATTCCTCCAATCCCTTTGGCATTCGATAACTTGAAAAATATTGCTTGGATTGTCAAGTTACTTTATATTTGTGTTCAGGTTACTGATGTGCCGAGCTGTATAGTTTTTAGTGTAAATCTGATAATTTAATCCTGAGATATTAACCCTTTATCCTTCAAATTGAAAATTCCTCCAATCCCTTTGGCATTCGATAACTTGAAAAATGTTGCTTGGATTGTCAAGTTACTTTATATTTCTGTTCAGGTTACTGATGTACTGAGCTGTAGAGTTTTTGGTGTAAATCTGTTATTTTAATCCTGAGATATTAACCCTTTATCCTTCAAATTGAAAATTCCTCCAATCCCTTTGGCATTTGATAACTTGAAAAATATTGCTTGGATTGTCAAGTTACTTTATAATTGTGTTCAGGTTACTGATGTGCTGAGCTGTATAGTTTTTGGTGTTAATCTGATAATTTGATCCAGAGATATTAACCCTTTATCCTTCAAATTGAAAATTCCTCCAATCCCTTTGGCATGAGATAACTCAAAAAATATCAATCCGATTGTCATGTTACTTTATATATTTATTCAGGTTACTGATGTGCTGTGCTGCATAGTTTTTTTTTTTAGCTCACCTGAGCGAAGCTCAAGGGGAGCTTTACTAATCACTTTCTGTCCGTCGTCCGTCGTCCGTCGTCGTCCGTCCGGCGTTAACTTTACATTATCGACTTCTCCTCCTAAACCACTAGCCCAATTTTATTCAAATGTTGGCTAAATGTTTATTACCTAATGCCAATTCAGATTTGTTCAAATGAAGTTGCCCCTCCTCCTGGGTGGTGCCACGCCCCCAAGGGGCACCAAAATCTTTGTAAATCTTCTTCTCATGAACCAGCAGTAGCAGAGACTTGATATTTGGTGTGCAGCTTCCTTTTGAGGTGTAGACTCAGATTTGTTCAAGAGAAGTTTGTGGGGCTATACTTGGCGTCGTTATGGGAGGGGCAAAATGTTTTGCCCCACCCAAAATTTCTATTTTCCAAACCGAGAGGCTGATTTGAACCAAATTTTATGTGAGGGCTTATTGGGTCATGAGTACTTGATTTATGCAAAAAAAAATTTTCGCGCAGCCCCGTGGGAACCGCAGGAGCTAAAAATAGAAAAAATTTAAAACGCCCATATCTCCAAAACTGCACGGCACTGAGAATTTTTATTTGGTGTGCAGCTTCCTTATGACCAACAGAAAGGATTGGTAAAAAAAAATTGCCATCGGTTTTATCATAGGGTACAGTTTCGGGACTTTGAAAAAGTGCTGAGTCAGCACTTTTTAACACTGTAGGCAATGGGAAAAACATTAAAAAATCTTCTTCTCCAGATCCAGCAGGCAGAATCTTTTGATATTTGGTATGCAACATTGTAGGGTGGATCTAATTCAAGTTTGTTCAAATCGGCCCCCTGGGTTCATATTTGGGCTCAGTATAGGAGCCCGATTTCAAACTTAGTGCATTTCAGGCAAATTTCTTAAAAAATCTTCTTCTCCAGATCCAGCAGGCAGAATCTTTTGATATTTGGTATGCAACATTGTGGGGTGGATCTGATTCAAGTTTGTTCAAATCGGCCCCCTGGGTTTATATTTGGGCTCAGTATAGGAGCCCAAATTTGAACTTACTGCATTTCAGGCAAATTTCTTTGAAAATCTTCTTCTCCAGATCCAGCAGGCAGAATCTTTTGATATTTGGTATGCAACATTGTAGGGTGGATCTGATTCAAGTTTGTTCAAATCGGCTCCCTAGATTCATATTTGGGCTCACTATAGGAGCTCGAATTCGAATTTAGTGCATTTCAGGCAAATTTCTTCAAAAATCTTCTTCTCCAGATCCAGCAGGCAGAATCTTTTGATATTTGGTATGCAATGTTGCGGGGTAGATCTGATTCAAGTTTGTTCAAATCGGCCCCCTGGATTCATATTTGAGCTTACTATAGAAGCCCGAATTCGAACTTAGTGCATTTCAGGCAAATTTCTTAAAAAATCTTCTTCTCCAGATCCAGCAGGCAGAATCTTTTCATATTTGGTAAGCAACATTGTGGGGTGGATCTCTGATTCAAGTTTGTTCAAATCGGCTCCCTAGATTCATATTTGGGCTCACTATAGGAGCTCGAATTCGAATTTAGTGCATTTCAGGCAAATTTCTTAAAAAATCTTCTTCTCCAGATCCAGCAGGCAGAATCTTTTGATATTTGGTATGCAATGTTGCGGGGTAGATCTGATTCAAGTTTGTTCAAATCGGCCTCCTAGTTTCATATTTGGGCTCACTATAGAAGCTCGAATTCGAACTTAGTGCATTTCAGGCAAATTTCTTAAAAAATCTTCTTCTCCAGATCCAGCTTCAGAATCTTTTCGTATTTGTTAAGCAACATTGTGGGGTGGATCTGATTCAAGTTTGTTCAAATCAGCCCCCTGGGTTTATATTTGGGCTCCGTATAGGAGCCCAAATTTTAACTTGGTGCATTTCAGGCATATTTCTTAAAAAATCTTCTTCTCCAGATCCAGCAGGCAGAATCTTTTGATATTTGGTATGCAACATTGTGGGGTGGATCTGATTGTGATTCATGAACGTATTTATTTGTAAAGTTGATAGAATCTTAGACAAAATTTGCAGAAAAGATCTACTATAGAAGGGGTGGTATCCAGGGTGAACCGTTTACCCAAATCTAGCAGTACTAATGCATTATTCACACAAATCTCCGTTCAAATTTTATGACCCCTCATTGGAACACACGCATTCAGCTCATTCCAACAACGGTCATATGCCATGTTTTCGAGTCAAAAGAATAAAAATTTTAGTTATTCATGAAATTTTTAGGCAACTGTTGTCTGTTATTCACATTGCTTCATGAAATTTCAGTACTTTTAGAAGTTACCTCAGTAATCAAGGGTTAATTCCCCTTAATTAAATGTCGCCTCTAAAAAACAACCACTTTGCATATCTTACCTTTTTACCAGCATAACTGCCAAAACTTGTCAGCATTCTTCGCAAAAATCGCTATTCAAATTTTTATTTTTGTCTCTTAAACATACATGTCCTTATCGCTTGTAAATACCCCATTGGAATTTTTGAGCTCATTCCAATGAGAGGTTGCACACCATGCTTTTTGAGTCAAAAAAGCAATTTTTTTAGTTATTCCAGAACTTCGTACGTAAAACACAGCTTTATGACTTCACATTAAAATGAGCTCTCTAAGCTTGTTCCAATCAACATTCACGCACTATGTCTTTCACACAAAAAATAAAATTTTCCATTTATTCAGGAATTTTGTTTGCAAGAACACTCTTACCCCCCCCCCCCCCACACACACACACACACATACACACACACACACACACACACACACACACACACACACACACACACACACACACACACAGTCTTGTCTACCCTACATACCGAGGTACCCCATTGTTTGTCCTTTGTGTGGACTAACGGTTTCAACCTCGTTTTGCCGGTACAGTTCTGGGAAAACAACCGAGGTAAAGGGTTTCTTTTGTCTTTTGTACCTCGGTAAGGCGAAACACGCAAACTCTTTTGTCTAGTTACCTCGTCAAGTTGGTAAGACAAACCCACACACACACACACAAACACAGACAGACACATCTAAAAGTTCGTCAGCAAAAAAACAGTTACTTCAATTTTTAAATGCATTTTAGGAACAACTTGCCTAATCAAATTTAAATACTTTTGCATCATTCTGTATCTAGAACAAACCATTTACCATATCTTTACGCAAAATTCTCCAGCATCATTCACAAAAAAACACCATTATTTATATATTCACATTTCTGTCTCAAAAATATACCTGATCTTCCCATACCCCTATTGGAATAAGCTGTTTGAGCTTGTTCCAATGATGATAAAAAAAACTAATATTTTGAAAAATTTGTGAAAATTTTTGTTTTCTTGCATGCAAATATATACATGTAGCACATGGAAGATATCCACAGTTGGGGAGAGATGTCCAAGGCTATCTCTTCACATTCCTTGTTTGTGCTTCATGCTAAACCAGTTTGTCTGCAGAGATAAATTTGCTTTATTAAAAATCATTGGAGATTGGCCACACACCAATGATTTTAAACAAAACTAATTTTAGGTAAAAAATTTTGAACTTCAAACAAAATCTATCACTCAACCAGTTAATGTTGATGAGGCATGACATGGTGAAGGTGACCTAAAATACTTCTTAGAGTCACTTTGTCAGGTGAGCGATTAAGGCCACGTGGGGCCTCTTGTTTATGTAAATCTGATAATTTGAACCGGAGATATTAACCCTTTATCCATCAAATTAGAAACACACTGTGGTGGCCCTCCGTCATACAGCTTTCTAGTAGTTGCGCGTATGGGTACACATCTGACGATTTCATCGGCCTATTTTTAACTTTGAAAATTAGCTGTTTGCCTCATAAAATAGCCAATTCTTTGTCTGTTCGCCTCATATTTCAGGTTTGGGTTATTAGATTTCAGTGAAATTTGGAATGGAGATTGTTTACAGGAAAGGCTTTCAAATGAGTCATGTCCCTGCAGTAAAGAAAATACATGCAAATCTCCTCCACACATATGGCATAATGTCTGTTCTATAAGGTTTGGGTTATCAGATTTCAATGGGGTGCGGTGGCGTTGTTGTAACCGGTTCTCATCAGATCACCGAAGTTAAGCAATGTCAAGTCTGGTTAATACATGGACGGGTGACCGACTGAGCAATCAATTCGGACTAACACGTTGTGTCCTTTGGCAAGGCACTTAACCCCAATTGTCCACATGGGCGCACGATGATGACATGTACTAAGGCATACTGCACGTCGATGGTGCATTGATCTTCAACCTCTAACCCTGCAGTGCGCAGTTATGATGTTGGGGAGCTGGCAGCTGCTCATCGTCACTCGGTGGTAACAGGTGTTTCTGGCCTTCACATTTACCTTGTTGTAAAACAAAGACAATAATTTTGCTGTTTGCCTGGTAAAATAGCCAATTTTTTGTCTGTTCGCCTCATTTCTCTGGTTTGGGTTTAGCAGCTCTCAATGAAATTTGGAATGAAGATTGTTTATGGGAATAGCTTTCACAGAATCATGATTCATTTCTTCTCTTGTCAGTGCTTGGCGGTAAGCACCGTGGGGGTATGCTCCAGGGCGTGGACCCCCTCTTGTTCAAACTAGATCATTCAACATGGACAAAAATTTTGCATGGCCCGGCGACAATTTAGCGTGACCCGTCATTCGTTAGCATGTTTTTCATTTTAGGTAACCTCAATGCGACCCAAATGGCTGTTCCCCTCAAATTGACGTGCCTGACCACAGAATTTGTTAATCCATCAAAATAGTCGAACTTACAAGGATATAAACATATTTGGTAAATCTATTTAAGAACTGGAAGTTGACCGACAATGCCAAGTTTCACACTCAATATGATACATCCTTTTTTTTGCATCATGTATCTCTTGTTTCACTCTGGCAGTCAACACTTGCCTTGATATGACTACACAGCCATAGGATGTAGACTGTCAGTTTGGAACAAAAATATTAAAAAATCTCCCGGTCTGTAAGTGTTAAAGCACTTCAAATTATCAAATTGGACAGAACAGCATTAAAAAAGAAAGAAAACTGTATGTTATGCTCTCTGATTTGGGAACATTCCTATACTTTGGGGACATCAGTTACTGCTGTGAATTTAGTAGAACTTAAGGCCAACAGAAATTCCCAGTTTTGGTCCCCAACAATGCGAATGTTTCCAAAACTAGGACTCGGGACCCATTTTCAATACTCAATAGAGGTAGAAAAATCCCTGAGTATACAGATAAGATAACTATTATTGAAAAACAAACAGTGGGCTGAAAGTTACAAAAAGTAGTTTCTGTTTTGATTTTTTGTTTGCAGAATGAAGTTGAATCAAGCTCCATATACGAGGTGTCAATAAAGATTGTAAGTGTTACCAACATGGACAAGTACCATGTGTTGGAGTTGATTGGAGAGGGATCATTTGGCAAAGTATACAAGGGCAGAAAGAAATTTACTGGCCAGGTATGTATGTAGTTATTTTTCTCATGGTCTTTGTGCTGGATGTCACTATTAAATCTTTGTTGAAAATACAAAGCATTCAAATAAGAAATTAAAAAAACAACATATGCTCGAGCACATAAATGTTGTGTCCAGCACTTTGAGCTGGAGCATAACTGATTTCCATTGGTAGATCTCTGAATTTGATGCACTTATGCTTCACTGCACTTCTAGAGTATTCGTTGATAGAGCTGGGCCGTTTTCTGGTACGGTTCTGGTTTTTGCACCAAACCGGAAAACCGAACCGCAAGACCCAACAAAAATTGACCAAACAGTTTTATTGTGTTTGTGCGTAAACTGATCAAACTATTGTACTGGGCGTGAACTGGACTAGTGACAACTATGGACTCTCATCACTTTGTCTATCTGGCAAAGGGGCGAATATGTCATATTCAGATTGCTACATTTTCTGCCTTATTGACTCGTCCACCGGACGAGTCAATAAGGGAGAAAATGTAACATTGAGAACACAACATAGATCAGATTCATGAACTTTATTTATTTGCTACCCTGATTCGTTTTTTTTTTCTGACTGAATAGGCTTAGCAACTGATCCTCTAGAACATCCAAGAATGATCAAAGGGAAGTTAGGATGAACCCAATAAAGATATTAACAAACAGGGCTTTTGTGCTGAGTGGTGTCGTACAAACTATTGTAGATTTTTTTCCATGTTAAGGAGTCTGAGGTGTTATTTGCTAACTTTTCTTAACACACAGAAAAACTTAACCAAAACTGATGTTTTTTCTTGAAACCGAGCCGAAACCAAATTTGAAAAATCAAAACCTCCTAGCTCTGTTGTTGAGCATGTTGTTAACCTCACACCTCAGCAAATCCATTGGGTGCTGAGAAGTAGGCCTGATCATTTGAAACTCACAGAGGAGCCACTACAACCCTCCTGAAACCCTTTTCGGTGACCTAATTCCAATTTTGATCACTTTTTACAGTGACAGAACATGTTCTCTAAAATGCAGTTTCTGGGTAAACTCGAAGTAACATTATGAATACCAAGGATGTTGTTTCTAGGAAAGTCTTGGATACCTGTATTACAGGCAGTCAAGACTTGCGTAAAAACAACTGTAAAGCCACAGGACATGGATAGTGATGAACTGATTATCAAAACTTGCTATCAATCAACTACCGGTTATTTCTCTGCTGATTATGCCGATTCTAATGCCGATTCCAATGGTTGAAGTAGGACACTGAAGAAAATCTGTTGGTGCCTGTTATACTACAGAATTTCATTGATAAATCATCAATTACGAAAGCTTAATACCACATAAGTTTTCAGAGTATGCATATTTAGTGCTGGGCAATATTAGCCAACATAATATTTGCATTTTGGTTGGGGTGTGGGGAAAAGATTGTTATTAATGATACAATCACATGATATTGTTCTTGTAAAGATTGTGTTTTATTCCAGTAAATAGTGTTTATACGGTTTTGTGTAAGGAAACAATACACTTGGCTATATTAACCAGGAATATACTGAGCACACATACGTTGTGTCTTAATTGAATAATAATTTTGTTGTTAATATGTGTTGTGAAGTCGTATGATGCATGGTTTACCTGTACATCAGAATGTATTATTCAGTGTTCTTTTTTCACCTTGTTACCTCCCTTGATGTGTTTCTCCAATGTTTACATGAACTCTACAATCTTTGGGAAATGGTGGTGATCTCGTACTGATTGCAGTTGGTAAATTCCTGTAATATCTCTGTTCTGCAAATCCCTAAATTTTCTGCTATGCACAACCCACGTTTTTAATGGGGAAATTTTATTGAAATGGACAGATATCAAAGGGATTTTTAATAGTCAGTGTTAAATATAGAATAACCAGAAACTGCCGGTTTTTAACTGTCGCTTGTCATAAACGGCTAGTGCCCCATAACCGGCCTATTCCGATTGTCGATTCTGATTATTGGTTCATCACTAGACATGGACTATCAATATGTAGGCCTGGCTGTTTGGAAAAATTGACAAGGACTATAAAATTGCCCAAGTGAACCTTCTCACAAGTGCTATTAGCCCTTGTGATGTGGAATTGCTATTGTCTGAGCCAGATGTACTCTAAAAGGAATAGAACCACAGACATTGCAGTGCTGTCGATTGGAGGAGCATTATTGCACTCACACTTTTTCACTCTTCTAAATTGGAAACAAGAAGCTCACTTTTTTGCACTTCTTGAATTTTCAATACAGTGGATTATAAATTACCTGACAAAGATTTGAGGTACCATTACACTGATTAAAACACATAAATGAGCTGTGAACAGTGTACCTGCATGCTGTTGAGTCTTTCTAATTAACGCTGACTGCTGAAGTACATCTACAGAAGTTTGTGCTTTTTCAACATGTTCTTGTTATGGCTAAATGTTGCAGTAATAAGATTGGTTAGAAAAGAAAAGTCACACGATGGTATTTACCACTGAATGAAGTTTTACAACTTGTATTATGTAGTACACATACTGACCAAACAAATTGCTCTGTTTGATCATGCGGTGCATTCAATATTCAATGAGGCAACTGTTTAGAGTTTGTCTAGCTTTTCATTGGGGGTGGGGGTGGGCGTGGGGGGATAGGGGAGGGGGGGGCTGGGGGGTTTCGATTAAGTTGTGTAGGCCATGAACATTGACAATAAATTATGTAACTGAGATACAATTTTTGTGCATGATGAGCATGTGCTCCACTAATAAGACAATGCAGGCGAAAATGTTGCATGCAAGGAATCGGAATTACGCCGGCTGCATGTGGGCTATCAAAATCGCCTGCGTTAATTTCCAGGCCTAAATATGTAGCAAGAATGTATACAAATCTTCAAGCCTCTCAGGGTTAAATCATATTTTATGAAACCGGACAAAAAGCATAAAAAATAAAATGTTCTATGTGTTATCTCCTTACAGGCAGCCATTTCTTGCCTACAAACTACTCTAAAGCCACAGGATATAGACTGTCATTACATAGCCAAGATATATGTATAAATCTCCAGGCCTTTCAGGGTTAAATTACTTTTATGAAACTGGACAAACGGCAAAAAAAAATCCAAAACAAACCATACTATGTGTTATCCTGTCTGCTTTGAGAACATTTCTGTAAGTTGGGGACACCGGTTTGAGTTTTGGTGGAATTTACAGACCTGGTCTGTACAGTAATTGTGTATTCCAAATTAGTAATAGAGGTGCTGTTTACCGCATACATATGATTTTTAAATCCGAGTGAAGGCAGCATTGCCTTTTTCTGACGTAGGGAATGCTTCTATCCATCAGTTAATAATAACATTTTATTAACAAGTTTATCAACCCTGGTGGGTATTATTGCAGCATTATAATACAATAATGCAAGAATAGTCCTGATTGGTACTCAAATCTTTACAAGGACTCTCGTATCATTACCTCTCCCTGTAGTGAGGTCAGGAATTTTTCTGTCCTCTTTGGGAAAGTGTCCGAGGCCCATGCCATTGGGAAAATTTGCCTCATGTGGGGTCCAGTTGGAAATTTATTATGGAGGAGAAAAAGGCAAACAAAGACCAGGAAATTTTAAATTCTTATTGAGCAGAGAACATTAAGACTTACACCTAAGCAACTGCATGTATACTACAAGTAAGTTTTATAACAAGCAGTCACATGGAATCATGTTCAGGCAGTCTCTGTGGTCTCTATTAACATAAACTGTTCTTATACTATTAATAAAGAACTTGTCATATGCCTTTGAATTAAGATACTTTGTTAAGCAAGCAATTAAATTTAATGTACCATTGATGTCCTGATTTGCATGGTCATAAGGCCTCAGAAAACCAATGGTTTTCTGAGGCTTATGACTACACACTTCAGGGCACCAGTTGTGCATTAAATATTTGTTTTGGTTGAGTGGGAACTGAGATTGAGAAATTTGAGGTTAAAAATTGGGAAAATCATGCCAAAATGTCATTGGGCTTTCCCATAAACGGCCCTTGTTGATACCCAAAAGAATCCCTGGAGGTGTAACAACAAGAGAGTTCTAGTCTGAAATTATTCATGTCAGATAGCATTCTTGCTGCTTAAAGAATCCTCTATGTTGTGAGAGAGACAGAACATGTATGCTTAGAACTTAGGATTGAAAGGTCAAAGGTTTGCTTGTTGAACTTTTGTAATGGCAGTTCATAGAAGTAATATTTTGTTTTGCAATACACAGTCTCATTTCAATGTGTTTTTTACCTAAAGTTTCATTTTCAACTCAGATAAACCTTATTAGTCCCCTACGGGACCTACACCTTTCATATTTGGTACATGGATAAATGGTTCCTAGGAGATGATGCACGCTCAAAATTTTTTTTCTTCAAAATCCAAGATGGCGGAATGGCAGCCATTTTTGTTGTGTTTTTTAAGCTTTTTTTCTCCATTTTCATGTTACCACCCCTCCCACCAACATGGTTCAAGCTACACCTTTCATATTTGGTACATGGATAAATGGTTCTGAGGGGATGATGCACGCTGAACATTTTTTTTTCAAAATCCAAGATGGCGGAATGGCGTCCATTTGTGTTGTGTTTTTTAAGCTTTTTTTTCTCTATTTTCATGTTACCCCCCCCCCCCCCCCCCCCCCCCCCACACCAACATGGTTCAAGCTACACCTTTCATATTTGGTACATGGATAAATGGTTCTGAGGGGATGATGCACGCTCAAAATTTTTTTTTCAAAATCCAAGATGGCGGAATGGCGGTCATTTTTGTTTGAGTTTTTTAAGCTTTTTTTCTCTATTTTCATGTTACCACCCCTCCCACCAATATGGTTCAAGCTACACTTTGCATATTTGGCACATGAATAGAGGGTTGGGAGGGGATGATGCACGTTCAATATTTTTTCTTCAAAATCCAAGATGGCGGCATGGCAACCATTTCTGTTGTGTTTTTTAAGCTTTTTTCTCTATTTTTTGTTACCACTGCTCCGTCCTGCACTTTTCATATATAGTACATGGATAAAGGGGTTGCGAGGGGATTATGCACGCTCAATAATTTTTTTTCAAAATCTAACATCTGTCTGTTTGTCCGTCTGTCTGTCTGTTTTTATGTTACCACCTCTCCCTCTAATATGCTTCAAGCTACACCTTTCATATTTGGTACATGGATAAATGGTTCTGAGGGGATGATGCACAGTCAATATTTATTTTTCAAAATCCAAGATGGCAGAATGGCGGCCATTATTGTTGTGTTTTTTAAGCTTTTTTCTCTATTTTATGTTACCACACCTCCCTCCAACATGGTTCAAGCTACGCCTTTCATATATGGTACATGGATAAAGGGTTGTGAGGGGATTATGGACGCTCAATATTTTTTTTTCAAAATCCAAGATGCTTATATACTCTAGTGTCTTCTGTGACAAAAACACCTTATGTCACAAAAGCGCCGTAGGGGACTAATACCACCTTGGTGGTCAAACACTTGTTTTTAATATTACATAATTTGATACTTCCTATAAAACTTAATTTTAATATACAGGTAACAGTAGTCCTCTTAGGGGTACACAGGGGCCAAAATTTGGCCCTTTTCCCAGTGGGAAAAATGTAAAAAAAATTCCCAATTTGGTGTCCAAATTTACCAATTGTTATGTATTGTTTCGTCATAAACGCCAATTGTTATTGCAAATTAGGGTTGAATATCGCATGAACTGCATTTAAAAATAGTTTAGGATGATGTTAGCCAAAATAATAATCATGGTTTTGGGGAAAGAAGGTCATGATTAATGATATAATCACAATATTGTTCTCTTGTGAAGGTTGTATTTATTCTGGTAAACAGTGTTAATATGATTTTGTGTATGAATGCAATAGACTCGGCTGTATTAACCAGAAATATACTGAGCACATATGCTTCATCTCTCTGTTTAATGATCACTTTGATTTAAAATACATGTATATGTTGTAAATTCGTGTCCGTGCATGCTGTACTGATTGAAGGCACGGGACATATCAGAATGTAATGTTCATTTTACAGCCTTTCACCTCCCTTGATGTGTTTCTCCAATGTTTACTGAATACAGACAACATTGGAGACACATCGATGAGGTAACAATTGAACAATGAACTTTTCACACTGAAATCGTGTCTAAATGTATTTTTGGAATGAATTAGTTCTGTTGACAAATGCATTGAACATGTTAAACATGTCATGTAAACTATTATATGAGGCTTTCTAATGTTTTCAAGGAAACACTTCATAAAAGTACTTCATAAAATTTCCCAATTTTGGTCCTCACAGCATGAAAATTACCAGTTGGAAGGGGCCCAGGCCCTTTCCCAATCATGGTGTGTGGACCCGAGATGTAAATAGTCCAGCGCTTAATATACCAATATCAGTTTATTATCCCCCCACAAGAGAGGTATATAGTGAAGACCTTCATTCATTCATGCATCTGTCAATCCGTCCATGCATCAATCCTTCCATCAGTCCATCCATCTGTCCAAACTGTTTATGGCATAACTTGAATAATAGTTAATGGATTTCAATTCTTTTTGGTATATGTCTCTATAGCAGCAATTTCTATGTCAAGTTCGATGACCACCAATCACCGATAAAAATTATGGGAGTTATTGCCCTTTGTTTAAAAAATATCATGTAATGCTTGTTTATGACATAACTTTAACAAAAGTAATCAGATTTCAGTTCTTTTTGGTATATATTTGTTTGCGGAGGGATTGGAATCATTTTACGATGCTTTTCTTGTTTAACATTGAATGAAATTTACATCAACCACTTTCTGACAAGGCTTGCAAACTTCTAATGTTCCTCATGTAATTTGTTTTGTAAATAAACACCACTTGAGGAGGAGATACATCATTAACATGGAAGATGCTAATCTCCTCTATTTGCTAAGTTCTCTATGTTCAGCTGCCTGATATTGCAAATGTCTTACGTTATCAATTAAAAATATCTTGCATAATAATTAGATGTTCAGCTGGGAATCGGATGTAACCTGTGCAAAATTGTTCATCAGATTGGTGTTCAAGTCTGAATCATAGTTTTCGATAATGCCATTTATACTTTTGTAGCCAGAATTAAAGGTTCCTGTGTTGTCTGCCTTCTTAAAAAGTTACAGCCAACACTGTGGGTTGCCTATTTTTATCATTGTTTTGACATATTTACAATGGGAAGTCAATACTTAAGGATTTAATGTTCAAATAATGTAATTTTATTTATGGACCCACCGAAAGGAATAAACTATAAAAACAGGATTGATGAAAATGACTAAACACTGTTTATTTTAAAGTTCTCTTCACATATATATGTTACAGTAAATATGTAAAATCAGTAAATATGTATAATTCCTGAAAATTTCAGTAAATATGTACAATTACTAAACTGATCAGGAATTATACATATTTACTGAAATTTTTAGAAATTATACATATTTACTGAAATATCAACTGATTTTTTATACTTGTTTACTGAAAGTGTGGGTTGAGTGTATGACAAGCCAGCTTATGTTTTTAATCATTTTATTGACACAAACAAGATATGATATGGTGATGAAAATAAAATTAAACAAACAAGAAGCATACCATAAGAACACATCAGCAAATTCTCATGTTAAAACATTCATATTTAGGCTGAAAATTTGGGGTCCCAGTCTGTACTAAGAAATTTTGGACCAAAATCTGGAAATTAGTTTTTTGGTTTTTTATGCGTTTTGGACAATTTTAAGAATAAGAAAAAAAATTTTTTAGTCTGAAAATATTTTGTTTGGGACTTCAAAAATTTCTGAACAAAAATAAAAAAAAATTTAAAAAATCGGTTTTTCATGCGTTTATCTCAATTTTGGGATGTAAAAGTGAAGGAACTGAAAATAGAAGGAAAATCCTGTGTATTGTGTGGGCACAATCGCTTCATCTAGTTGGTATATGCTTTTCTATGGAGGGGTGAATGCAGCTTATTCAAGTCAAGTCCCTGATTTGAAATTTGGACTACCATGTCAGGTGAGCGCCCTAAGGCCCCCTGGGGCCTCTTGTTCTTTTTGTTATTCATAGCAAACTGTAACTGTTCAGAAGAGTGTTTTGACAGTAGTGTTTGATGACAAGTCAGTTGTCTTTTGTTGTGATGCTAAATAGTCAATACTGTTAAATGGATTTAGTTGTCTTTTGTTTTCATGTTAAATAGTCGATAAATAGATTCAGTAAATATGTCTAAAAAATCAGTTGATATTTCAGTAAATATGTATAATTTCTAAAAATTTCAGTAAATATGTATAATTCCTGATCAGCTTAGTAATTATACATATTTACTGAAATTTTCAGGAATTATACATATTTACTGATTTTACATATTTACTGTAACATATATATACAAAAACAACACACATTGTAGCCCAAAATTACATAAATGGTATTATAACTGAAACTGTGGACGACCAACCACCAAAGATACAACTACAGAGGGAACTGAAGGACTCTGTCAGGAAGTCAGTGTTACAGTCTTTTACATTGATAGTGCCAGGTATTGTTAAATTCCGCAGAATTCCAGCCTGATAATTGTTTGTCTGTCCAGAGTGTAGACCACTGAATGAAGGAGACTGAAGATTGTCTATTTGTCCAGAGTGTAGACCACTGAATGAAGGAAACCTGAAGATTGTCTCTATGTCCAGGCTGTAATGCTGCAAATGTTTGAACTGTTTAGCTGATATGATATCCCTTGTAAACAATAAATTTACTGTTAATAAAATACCTTGCAGAAAAATTAGAATTTGTTGATTACGTCATGCGGTTATGTAACAATAGGGTATATTTATGAGGAAAAAATTGAGATAGAGAGCAATTGCAACATACTTTTTGTATTTTGTATTTGTACACTTGTGGCATGGCAATTTTCCAGGGATGTATTTATCGCAGAGTGGTGGATTGCTGTATTCGAGCCATCTCCCGATAAAACTAAAATGGATCTTCAATTCATTGACACTATTTATTTACATATTTATTTATCAATTCACCAAATATCACAGTTGAAAATCACAGGCTTTAAAATGCTACATCGATCACATCATTGGGTTATTACATCATCTTATACAGGAACAATGAGAATAAGATCTTGCAAAATAATTAAATATAAATAGCACATTCCCAGATAATATTGTGGAAGCGATTTCTGAAGAGCGAAATAGAAACGATGCATTGTCAGTGCAGGTGATTGGGGCTAATGCGGTGATCATCCTGCAGATGCTTTGCAATTAAAATACGAAGTAATTAAATTAACAAATGTTTCTTACCAACTCAGAATGACTTGGATCTTTCCAAAATATTTTAAAAAAAATGCCTCCACAATATATTTAGATCACAGCGAAATAATGTCTGACCATCAAGAGCAAGAATCGAACAAACCAGATCTCAACACAATAGAGTTTCCCGCGTCAACCAGAACCGAGGCAGCACAAGCGACAACTGAACTGAATCTTGAACAGACTTAACCCCATCCAAGTAAAGATGCAAACAAAAGTGGCATAACAGTATAATTAATTTAGCAGCTGAAACTGTGAAATGAATAAGCTAAAACTAATGAATAAATTAGTTGCTGAAATAAATAATAAATTAAATTTGTTCTGTCAAAAATGACCTATAATAAAGAAAGAAGAATAAATAAGCAAACAGCATAATTTGTACACTATCACATTCTCCCCCTGCTGGAAAAAAAAAATGACGACCCTGTCATTCAACAGAACACAGAGTTCAACCATCCCTAAAAACAAAGCAACATCCTGCAGAAAACAAATTTGAAGTTCATATCTGAAAATAACAAAGAGCCTGATACTAGTGATAGTATTGTTAGACCTGAAGTCTAATAGGTAAGTACCCAATGATATTGTGATAAAAGTGAATTAATGTATCAGTTTATAATATTCTATGTGAAAGATCAAAGTACATTAAAATCATTATTATTCGTAATTAACTGTTCATCACGACACATTTCATGAAAATGGTTGTACCTATTGACAAGTTACAAGTTGATTTATCAAAGTGAATAAGCAAATCTTGTGTCAAATTAGCAGAACCCGGAAAAAAAAAAAAAAAAAAAAAATATTCTTTAAATTTCAAGTGTTTAAACCTGTAAATAACTGAAAGCAATAAGTGTATTTAGTTCTACTAAATGAAAAATTTTCATGAACTAACTTGATTTCATCACATTAAATTCTGTAATGAGTTTTCAGGATACCTCAATAGCCAAACAAAAGTTTATTTATTTTTTTTTACCACTTGACATCAATTTTACACATGAAGCTGAAATATTATTTACACACAAAAAGAATAATAAGATTAAAATCACTCAAGTATAGAACTAAACACTGTATGAAGCATGTCTGGTGACATACTTGAAAATACCTGTTTGTTTGTCAGTTTCTTTAAAAGCTCTGTTTTATTTACAGTGGAGGACTTACTTTCTTGCGGTTCCGGAACTTGGCTTAAAACATATTCATTTTTTCGAAGCCAAGCAGGAGGTTTTCTATCTCTGAGATCTTCGTGGTGCTGGAATAGGAACTCTGTTACAAGTGACTACTTCGTTGGTTGCTTCAGAGAGGACTGGACCATCACTCTCTACCCTCTCTATTTCAAATCCAGACTGGTTTTGATTAGTATTATCACTGGATAATACATCAGAGTTAACCTGATGACCAACATCAAGACTACTTGAGTCTTCATGAGCTTCATCTGCAACCTAGGGTCCATTCCCTTTACTTACCTGAATTTCGGCATTGTGGTCATCACCACCTGGAGAAATGAACCCTGCCTCTGCCACCAAACGTTGGCCGTCACCAAGTTGGGGCGAGACAAACCTTTCCTCAGTAACAACTGTGGGTTGTACAGTTTGATATTGAGGAACAATAACGTACAATTCTTCAGACTCGTCATCTGAAGAAAAGTTTCTAACACCAGGATCTTCTTTCTTTTTGACTGTATGACGGTTAGCTGGAACTGGCCTAAATCCTGACTGGTTTGGTGAAGAAATAATCTGATCATCTTGTGGAGATTTCTCACATTGGCCTGTATTGAATTCTATTGGTAAGGAACCGATAGGTAGGAGATGATTTCTGTGCAATGTTATTTTCAAACCAGCCTCAGTTTCTACTACATAAACTGGAATCTTTCGGCTGCTCGGTGACATAGTATATTTCATCATCAAAGCGATCAGCTAGCTTGTGTCGTCCATCAAAAGCTAATGTCTTTACCAGGACTCTGTCACCAACCTTAACAGAGGCACCACAAACTTTCAAGTCATAACCAGTCTTCTGACTCAGCTGTGCCTTCCTGGCAAGGGACGAGGCAAGCTCATATGAAGAAGTCAACTTTTCCCGAAGACTGGAAACATATTCTGAAGTTGAATTTTCTGGAATAGACTTCTTTAATCCAAAGAGTAAATCTATTGGAAGACGAGGCTCCCTACCAAACATTAGGTAAAATGGTGCAAATCCTGTAGTCTCATGCCTAGTACAATTATAAGCATGAACAAACGGTCCAACATGGCTCTTCCAATCTTTTTTCTTCTCAGGTTCCAAAGTACCGAGCATAGCAAGAAGAGTCCTGTTGAATCGCTCACATAGACCATTTCCCATTGGATGGTAGGGGGTCGTTCTGGACTTCTGTATACCACAAAGTTGACACAGTTCTTTAATGAGTGCACTTTCAAAATTTCCTCCTTGATCTGAATGTAATCTATCTGGAAGTCCATAATGTATGATGAAATTATTGAAAAGTACTTCAGCTGTAGTCTTCGCAGTCATATTCTTGGTGGGATAAGCTTGCGCATATTTCGTAAAGTGGTCTGTGATGACTAAAAGATACTGGTAGCCACCCTTGGAAGTCTCCAGTGTCAAAAAATCCATACATAATAATTCTAATGGGTATGATGTATTGACGGAAACTAGTGGAGCTCTGGAATTGGTAGGTGACTTCCGGCGCAAACATCTTGGACAGTTTTCGATCTATTTCTCTACCATGCTGTCAATTCCTGGCCAATAAAATCTCTCTTTAACTAATGATATGCACCTATCCCTACCTGGATGGCCAATATCATTATGTAAAGATGTCAGAACTTTTTTGACATGAGAAAATGGCAACACCAATTGTTGCCGTGGCTGGGAATTAAAAACAGCTTCTTTGTACAGTGCGCCACGATGAAGTTTAAACATGTTGAAATGTCGATACATGGCCGAGTGCTCTTGAGTAGGAGGTAAACTTGATCTTTTTGGACAGATACCAGAGCGAACTGCGGTCATGCATGGCTTGATAATGTCGTCTTTCTCTTGTATTCGTCTCCAATCTCTGTCTGTCATATCATCTATCTCCTGGCTAGTTGTGTCTTCCAGGGTATCCAACACTGATACTGAACAGCACATACTGTTTACAAAAGGTTGTTGAACCTGCATTGAATTACAAATAGTTTTGACACTTGACTTGTCAATCTTTTCATCACAAGAAATTTCCCTTGTATATGTTGGCAACCTGGAAAGACTATCGGCATCCATGTTGGATTTACCAGGACGATAGCTGATATCAAAGTCAAATGCACCTAATGCCGACAGCCATCGTTGTGATGTTGCATCTAACTTTGCTGTGGTGAGAATATATGTCAGTGGATTATTATCCGTAAAAACAATAAAGTGGTGACCATACAAGTAATCGTGGAACTTATCAGTAACTGCCCACTTTAGAGCCAAAAACTCTAACTTGTGGGCAGCATAGTTCCGTTCAGAATTACTGATTCCACGACTTGCTTAGGCTATTACTTTCTTTTGTCCATTCTGAGTCTGATATAATACAGCACCCAAACCACATGAGCTGGCATCTGTATGTAACTCAAATGGTTGGCTGTAATCTGGGTAACCTAAAACCGGTGGTGTTGATAAACACTCTTTTAATTTAGAGAAAGCTAAGTTCTGCTCCTCACCCCATGACCATTTATCTATGTAATTTGATTTCTTTTTACATCTTTTCTTTGAAACATTAGTTGGGGGGAGCAGATCTGTCAAAGGTTTTGAAATGTTAGAAAAATTCTTCACATATTCCCTGTAATATCCTGCAAACCCTAAAAATTTACGCAACTCGTCAGGATTTACAGGTGTAGGCCAATTGACAATTTTATCAATCTTTGAAGGGTCAGCCTCTATTCCATTTTCTGATACAATATGGCCTACATAAACAACTTGTTTCTTAAAGAATCTACACTTAGATGGAGAGAGCTTCAAACCACATTGTTTTAACCTTTCAAATACTATTTGAAGCCTCTCCAAGTGTTGTTCAAAAGAATGTGAAAAAATTATGATATCATCTATATACACCAAGCATATTTTTAAGTTTAAACCGTCCAAACATTGTTCCATCATCCGCTGGAAACTTGCAGGAGCATTTTTTAATCCAAAGGCCATTCGATTAAACTCATAGAAACCAAGAGGCCCAGCGGTAAATGCTGTACGTTCTTTGTGCTCCTCCAAAATTTCCAGCTGATGATAACCTGACTTTAGGTCGAGAACACTGAAATATTTGGATCCTGAAAGGTAGTCAAGAATTTCATCTACCCTCAGTAAAGCATATGAATCCTGTACAGTTTTCTTATTTAAAAAACGATAATCTATACAAATTCTGAGGTCACCTGATTTTTTTCGAACAAGCACCATGTTCGAGGCATAAAGACTGTGTGACCACCGGATAACTCCAGCAGCAAGTAACTGATGAAGGTGATTTCGTACTTCATCCAACATACCTGGTGGAATACGTCTGAAACATTGTTTGAATGGAGTGTCATCATGCAAATCAATAAGGTGCTTGACAGTATTATGAAACCCAATATCATTATCATGTTGAGAAAAAATATCTGAAAATTTATGTACAAGATTTAAACCTTCTTTCAACTGATCATCAGATAAAATTGAAGAATCAATATCTATTTTATCTGTTATTTCATTACCAGAAACATCATTTGAGGTTTCAAGATCACTAGCAACAGACACTGGTTGTATTTCACATATATTTGCATGCGGAGTAATAGAAATTGTTCTTGTTGTAGTATTTGATAAGTGGACTTTAATAATGCCTGTGTTATTATAATCATACTGAAGAATATATGGTGCAATTTCAAGGCAAGATAGACTATCGGAATCTGAAAGTGGTTGCAAAATAGCACATGTTGGATTGTATGGCAATTTGCAGCTTACAAAACCTGAAATTACATGTTCTGTATTAGGGTTCAAAATGACATTACCCTTTTCAGCACATTTAACTACACCAAGCCTAAAATTATTCTTCTTAAGTTCCCTTTCTCAAAGAGAAAGACAACGAAATGCCATATACCATGGAGTAGTTAAAGTGGCAACCTGTAAAAATTTCTCACCATGATATTGTTTGCACTCGTCCCAAAATATGTTGAACACATTTGTACCAAGTAACACTGGTGTAGACATGTTGTACCCACTGTCTGGTACAACCAGTATAATACAACATTTGGGTTTGCTAGAAACTAAACCAGGAATTTCTATTTCTACCTCAATGTAACCTAAGTACGTAAGACTTTTCCCATCAGCACATTTCACATTCAGAATACAACTCACCGGATGAAGAGTTAAATTGTTAAGTTGTGAATGATAAAATGATTCACTAATAGTAGACACAGTTGATCCTGTGTCCAGAAGACATCTAGTTTGTGAGCCAGAAATAACAATGTTAACCTCTGTTGCAGTACCATATAGCCCAGGTGGTTCATTGACCTTATAAGAACTAGGCCTATTATTTTTACCATTAGCATCCATGGCTGGCCTATTGTCACAGATGCTTGCTAATTTAAACCACCCCTTTTTGGAGTTCTACGATTATCAACTCTCGTTTGGCAACCAACAGCTATATGGTCATACTGAAAACATTTGTAGCATTGTATGTTATTACCTGAAACTTGAAAATTCCCAGAATTAGAATGATCACCATCATCATGAGGTGCAGTTTGTCTATTTCTGAAATATCTATCATCCTGTAAATTGTTATTGTCAGAATATGAATTAGTAGCATTAGCATAAGTATCATTGTTTCTGGAATTGAAATTTCTAAAACCACCTCGTCTACCACGTGATCGGTTAGAATAAGAATTAGGCTGTACATGACTAACTGGTGGTTGAGTAAGCTGTCTGTCTCTTTTAAGCTCCGCTAAATCAGATTTTAATTCATTAATCATTTTCTTGAGTTCCTGTAATTCAGAAGTATTTGATTGGATAGCCTTAACAGAGGCTGTCTTAACATTTGGCATTTTATGATGCTCTAATTCAAGTTTGCGTAAGGCAACTCTTAACTCATCAAATGTTTTAGTCTGGTCAAATTTATATCCACTTATATCTTTGAGATCTTTACGAAGACCAGACCAAAAAATTGATCTCAACATCTGATCAATTTCCTCTACTTTCACTTCACCCATAAAAACAGCACGATTTAACAAGTCCTCAAGCCTGCAACCCCAAGTGACTACATCTTCTATGTCAGCCTGATAAGAACTATAAAATTGTGACAAAATTGATTCCCTTGTATCAATCACTCCATATATGCTGTCTAATTTGTTCAAAATTTCATCACAGGTAGCTCGAGCACCAAGTCTCATAACAATTCGAGCTGCTTCACCTTTTAATGATTTTCTCATACATTGTAAAATTTCAGATGTACTGTGATTTTCTGAAATAAGACACTTTACTTCATATCGCCACAGATCATATGTGGTCTCACCCTTAGGATCACCTGAAAAAAGTGAAATTCTTATTGTATTCTTAACAATCACTTTCGGCTGAGATTCATCATTGGGCTCTCTCTTGATTTCTCTCTGTTGGCTGAAACCCTGTAACCAAGATTTAAATTGCTCTGGTGTGTCAGCCTTGGGTTTCACACCCATTTTCTGAAAAGCCTCGACCATATTCTGGATATCTTCCTGCGATATATCCTCTGAAGGCATTTTGGACTACTATCGGTCAATTAACTGAAACAAAATGTACTGTTAAAAAAAAAAAAAAAATTAATGTGAAAAAAAAGAAAGAAATTTCACAGTGACTTGACTGAAAACCTGAAAGTGAAAGAAAATTGAAATAACATGCACAGAATCATTAATGATTCATGAGGCCTGAAAATTCTTGAAACTAAAAGACAAAAACAAAGTTTCATAATTTTTTTTATAAGCACAGCTAATCGAAGTCCAATTCACCATGAGGCCTGAAAATTCCTGAAACTAAAAGACAAAAGCAAAGTGCAAATAAATTTCAAGTTTACATAAAGTATTGCGAAACAAATCAATTCGATATGTCGCAGCACATAAATTTCAACTTCGACTCTGTAACCAAGAATTCAACTCAGAACAACCGATCAATTCCTAATATACTGAAATCAGTAATTCCCTGAAAAATTACCAAAAATAATCCAAAAAAAACTTTTCTGACACAAATATCGCAATAATAACTAACCAGATATGTAACTGAATCGTTATCGGTGAAATAAATCACTGAAAACTAAATCACCGAAATAGACCAGCAGTACTGTAGGCTAACTGCTATATAACACTATCACCGGATTCCATAAGTTGATCAACACATCAAATTCATTCAAAGAGAAAAAAAAAATTAATATGAAAGAGATTTCAATGTGAAGTGTTGGTATGAAAACGAAAAAAAAAAAAAGAAAAAAAAATTATTTCATGGGGGGGGGGGGGGGGTGGGATGTGGAGGTTCAGTGTTACTTCAAGCAAATAAAGCAACAGAAAGGGCAGCACCCTCAACAATCACAACAAAAATTAAGTCAAAATCAGCCAAACATTTCCTCAACAATTATTCGGACAAACAACACTAATTACTTATTTACTTGAAATAAATTGAGGAAAAATATATTAAAGTTTATCCCATTAAAAAGAAATATATATCTGCAGATGTTTAAATTTGCACAACTTGTTAAATGAATGAAAGATCACAACAGCGAATGACACTGAACAGAAAACTGTAAACTAGGACAGATCTTTGTTCTTTTCACTGTTCTCACATCACGTGACAATGACCTTGGTCAATTATAACGGTGGGCGTTACTTGTTTATTTATTGGTCAGCTGGATGAAAACGTCATGACCAAATGTAATTCATTTTCCAATGAAAACATTTGGTCGAACTTTGAACTTGTTGTCGTTTCATAGGTGATTATAGTTTACTGATATGTTAAATAAATTGTTTTGAACATTCCAAGTTTCGTTGCGAAAGATGGCAATTGGACATATTTGTGTCAATGCCGAAAACCGGTGCTCAGCTCAGAGTTGTGTGCTTTGTCTTTTGTGTGAGGGTGGTTTTTCATCTCGTTCGTTCGTACATGTTTTATTTCGTCTTTCTGCTTTGTTGTTTGGTAAAAAGTAGTTTAGACAGTTACAGAATGTAATTATAAGAATTGAATGCAATTTTTATAATCTTTATTGGAGTATGAACGTGTGGGAATGGGTACAAATTATGTATGAATCCCAAAGGGATTCATACAATTTGTACCCATTCCCACACGTTCATACTCCAGTAAAGATTATAAAAATTGCATTCAGTTCTTAAATTAATAGACGCTGCATCAAGTACCTTTGTAAATTATACACTTTTTTTTTTTTTATCTTACAACAAGAATGTTTTTTGCATACAGGTGAAAACGCATATACAAAATACAAATCTTGATTGAGGGTAGCAACCACACTTGCGATCATTTGATCCCAAAAGGAACCTTTTTTTTTTTTTTACCAATACTCAATGGGCAACAAGTTTTTACACATGTCAAGGCCACCATTTTTGATAACAGTTAATGATAAATAAATTGCCAGATCAATGAAATAAATTAGACTAGATTATTTTTCCCTATGATGATAATATAGGCTTACTGTGCATGAAACATAAAAAACAAAACAAAGAAACACGCAGCTGAAACTTCAGTAGTAATAGTACAAGAAGAACAATGAATGGGAATTACTTCACCCACAGTGCAAGAACGCAGTACCATGACACGATCTTCATTCATAAAAAATTAATTCACAGATGCTGAATGATTGTCAAAACAGATGCTGTTAAAAACTTTATCCAATTCCTTCATTATGCATACATGTCAAGAAAAGATGGAATATTGTTAGATAAATTTGTTATCACCACCATGTGGGTTTCTGATATGGTGTATTAAAGTCATAACCTCACCTCTGGGTCATATATTGACTCATCCTAACTGACTCATTGATATAATCTCGGAGACAAGGTCTCAACTTTAAAACACCATCTTGGAAACCTACATGAAGGTTATAACCTGTATTTATGCAAACATAATAAGTAAATTATTCTGAAGGTTACTAGTCTGAATGTAGTGACCATCCACTTGCGGCACTACATTTCGATTGCTAACATATGATCATATTCCGAAATGAGTTGACCCTGGCTGTTGAAAGTGCTGTTGAGCCCCAATAATAAAAAACCCAAACAAAAGGTGTCATATAAAGTTGGAACATTCTGGAGATTTTGAAGCATGAAAAAAATGGAAAGTATAAAATTTTTGGTTGTGGCAAGTTATACCGTTCTTTAGATTATGATGATGAAAACAATATTTAGTGACATTGTGTTACATCATTGGCAGTCTTTACTATCCCTGAACATGTCTTTTGCAGGAATTTCTTTCCACTTACACTCCTGAAAAGTGCTGAAAATGTTCATATAAAATTATTTTGTTACAGTTTATTGGAGAGTGCCATTTGGCACTCTCCAATAAATAGTAACAAAATAATTATTTATAAACAACATCTTGCTGAACTAAATTTTCCCGTAGTTTATTGTTTTTATTGGGGTTTAATGACACTTTTGACAGTCGGGGTCACTTCATGTCCAGACAGTTTTACATGTTGAGGAACCCGAAGTACCCACAGTTTACCATCAATCAACGATGGACAACTGTCAGACTCCCCAATGTACTAACTCCACAGAAGCAGGGTTAGCATTGGTTGAAGACAAGTGCACCATCGACATGCAGTATGCGATAGTACACAGTGCCAACATACACTCATGTGGGCAATCAGGATTAGATGCCTTATGCAAGGACACAATACAGATAACTGATTAAGTGCTAGAATCCACTATTGTGGCTCTACTGAAAAGTGCTGAAAGCCACCTTAGTGGATTTACACTGTGTGTATCACCTTGTTATTTGTGGCACCGGAAAAAAAATCTTCATATAAAATTGTTTTTTTTACAATTTATTGGAGAGTGCCAATAGGCAAAGAGTGACAAATCAATTATTTATGAACAACATCTTGCTAAACTAAGGCTCCCCTTAGTGGTAGCATTGTACTTTTAACCCTTTATCCAACTTAACAGCCAAAACTGTCCAGCATTATTTACAAAAATCACTATACAATTTCCATTATTTTTTTCATTTTTTGTCTAAAAAACATAGGTTATGACCCCCTCTTTGGAACTTGTCGAGCTTGTTCCAATGAGGGGTCATCACCTATGTTTTGGGGACAAAAAATGAAAAAAATTAGTTAATTCAAGAATTTTGTTTACAAGTGTCGTCTGCTTTTCTTGTTATGTAAAGGGTTAAAAAGAATATCAGTTACAAATCACCATTTACCCAATGTAATGTACAAAACCGGCCAGCACAATTCACAAACATCGCCAATTAATTTTCATTATTTCTTTCATTTTTTGTCTAAAAACATAGGTTATGGCAGGGGTTATGACCCTGCCAAAAAGGGTCATAACCAATGTTTTTGAGACAAAAAATGAAAAAAATTAGTTATTCAAGAATTTTGTTTGCAAGTGTCGTCTGTCAGGTAAAGGGTTAAAGTAATTTGACACTCTTCCAGTTAATACACTTTTCTATGTAAGCCGCACAAATACTCCTTGTCTGAAAGAAATTAATTATATTAAAAATCTGGTTTCCAATTTGTGAATCTACACTTCTTTTTTTCAATCAGAATAGTGATGAAATCAGACCTGTATCAATTCATTTTATCATTATTGTTTAGATTGTGGCTTTGAAAATGATCCCTAAAGCTGGAAAATCTGAGAAAGAATTACGCAGTTTGAGAAGAGAAATTGAGATAATGAGAGGTCTCCATCATGAAAACATTATTGAAATGTGTGACAGCTATGAAACGAGCAATGAGGTGAGTTTTATTAGTGACTTAAGTGTGCCCCAAAATATGGCACTGCTAATCCAGTGCTGGAAATGAACAAAATTGACGGGTGCAGTTTTAAGTTTTTAAACAGGGATGAGAGTAAATTGCACCCGTAAAATGTTAGTGTATGAATGTTCGAGGGAATACTGTCACCAAACAACAGAAACATTAACCCTTTGAATCTGAGCATGATACGTCATATCGTGATTAAACAGGATGGCTGGCTGTTCAGTAGATGTGTGAGACCAATCAGTATTTTCAACGTGCAGCCCTGAGGCTGCACATTGAAAATATTGATTGGTCTACCCCAAATAATGAATATGGACACTTCTAATTGCTGCCATTGAACTTGCATGGCAGATAGCACTAGTGTTCAAGGGGTTAAATGTATAAGGAATTGCTGAATTATAACAGTAACTTGCCACAGGCCACAGTGTGCTGCTTTCTTAAAACAACACACATTTATATGCCTTCACTGTATATTACTGCTCCACAATTTTTTTCAACGAGTGCCCTTTTTAGCTCCCGTAAAAAAGAAATCACTGGTGCTGACAGGAGCAATTGCACTTGTGCCCGTCTCATTTCCAGGACTAGCTAATCTCAATATTTGACCTGAGTTGAATCTGGAATCAAATCAAATTGAAATGACATCAAATTGAATTGAATTTTTGAATCTTGAACAGAGATCATTAAAAATTTACTGCTATTGGTCTATATGCTCTAACATTGGGGCTTTAAACTCATCTGTGAATTAGAATTGAGTCTCGTAAATGAATCTCCCAAGGAAAACAATGTGACTCAACTTTCGTAAAATGTTCATCGGTTTCTCATCCTAGATTCTAAAAGTATACATAAAGGTCTGGAGAATACTGCTAATTTTTTGTTGCCTCAAAATAGGGTAATACTTTGACTTCACTATGGTGTGTAGTGAAGTATGTGCAGCAGACAAGACTTCACAAAATGTGTTCTGCGTGTAATACAAAGAAACACAACAAACTTGGAACTAGGCCCTAAATTGGTTGAGTGCTGAAACTCCAAATTTGGTCTTTACCCTGAAGTGTGAGTACCTCAAGTTAAAGTCTTCATAATCTGTGGATGTTCTTCATATCATATTTATAATTTGGTTTGTAAGGATTTGCCTTGTTGCAATTTATGGGAGAGTGCATGTAACAAGGTAAAGACCTGTGAACAAATTTTGCTGACCAAAATTAATTTAGCACTCTACCAGCTACGTGTTAAGCTCATGTAAATATATAAACAAGATGTTTGTTTTATTACTATCGGATATGTACTGGTTGCATTCACAAGGATATAACAGTTCTTTCAAAATTTTAAATCACTTACGAACTGAACACTGATTCTCATAGTAAGAGTTCGTGAGAATCAAAACTGATACTTACAATTCAGGACAAATTTTAAGGCCCGAACATAACAACAATGACATGTGCAACTTTCAGGCATCTCTCTTCTCCTAGTTTCTTTCCAGCATTCTCAGGGTCATTAACTCTTTTCCAATGCAATTCACAAAAATAACCAGCGCAATTCAAATTTCTTTATTTTTTTAAATTTTTGCCTCAAGAACATAGCTTGTGACCCTCATTGGATTGAGCTCTTTCAACTCGCTCCAATGAGGGATCATAACCTACGTTTTTAATTTAATTAAAAATGTTATTCAAGAAATTTTTTACCAAGTGTCATCTTACATTCAAGTTGTGCAAAGAGTTAATAAAGACTGAGACGCTGGAGGTGAAGCGAGAATTGTGACTGAGTAATAATTAACATTTTTAGCTCAACTTGACAAAGTCAAGCTGAGTTATTGCCATCACTTCTCATCTGTCGGTGTACGTACGTCTGGGCGTATATTCGTACATATGTACGTTCACAATTTCCTTTGGCACACCTCACGGGTAGCATTTATGATCAGATTGTTTTGAAACTTAGTATGCTTGTTTGGGGTGACCTCCAGATGGGAGCTATCGATTTTCTTCAATTTCCGTCAAAAAATGTTGCCGCTGGCAACGTTCTTAGAACTTGGTTTAGTCAGACCTCAATATTTCCCTTTCTCACACCCTATGGGGCACATTTATGATCGGATTGCTTTGAAACCTTGCATGCTTATTTGGGGTGACCTCTAGATGGGAGCTATTGGTTTTCTTCAATTTCCGTCGAAAAATGTTGCTGCTGGCAACGTTCTTAGAACTTAGTTTAGTCAGACCTCAATATTTCCCTTTGGCACACCCTACAGGGCACATTTATGATCGGATTGCTTTGAAACCTGGCATGCTTGTTTGGGGTGACCTCTAGATGGGAGCTATCAATTTTCTTCCATTTCTGTCTGTCAAAAAATGTTGTCGTTGGCAACGATCTTTGAACTTAGTTTAGTCAGGCATCAATATATTCCTTTGGCACGCCATACAGAGCACATTTTTGTTCAGATTGGTTTGAAACTTGGTATTCTTGTTTGGGGCTACCTCTAGATGGGAGCACTCGATTTTCTTCAATTTCTGTCAAAAAATGATATCCACCAAGAAATATTGCCGCTGGCAATTACTTTTGATGACCTTAGTGCAGTTATGCATCAATATTTCCATTTGGCACACCCTGCAGTACACATTTTTGACCGGATGTATCAATATTACCCTGCAGAGCACATTTATTATTGGATCATTTGGAAACTTTGTGTGCTTGTGTGGAGTGATGGCTGTATGGGAGTTATTGATTTTCTTCTATTTGCCACTGGCAAAGACCTTTGAGCTTAGTTCAGTCAGATTTCAGTATTTCCCTTTGGCACACCCTTCAGGGCACATTTATGATCAGATCACTCTAAAACTTGGTATTTGTGTTCGGGGTGACCTCTAGATGTGAGCTATTGATTTTTAGCACAACTTTGGCGAAGCCAAATTTGAGCTTATGCCATGGCCCGTCGTCTGTCGTCCGTCTGTCCGTCAACAATTGGATACGGCTCGGGCTAGAGGCCGTATTTATGAACCGATCTTTACGAAACTTCTTGGGTACCTTTGTTATGACCGTGGGACGAGAACAAGTGTTTTTGGGTGTTGTCCGAAATTTAAGATGGCTGCCAGCCGCCATTTTGTACCGACGATGCAGAAATCTGTTTTTTGTACAGAACTTCCATATGAAAGCTCTGATTTGAATAATTTTTTGTATGAATGTTTAATACCATGGGATACATCACATAATATGGGTTTTTTTCTTGTGCGTAAGTTATGCAAATTAGACTAACTTTGATGTTTTTTGGTGTTACTTTCAGCACTGTAAGTGCAAATGCCAATACGGCTCGGGCTAGAGGCCGTATTTATGAACCGATCTTTACGAAACTCCTTGGGTACCTTTGTTATCACCGTGGTACGAGAACAAGTGTTTTTGGGTCCGGTCCGAAATTCATGATGGCCGATGGCAGCCATTTTGTACAAAATTTGGTGCAATCAGATTTTTGCACATAACTTCCATATGAAAGTGCTGATTTGAACAATTTTTTGTGTGAATGTTTTGTACCATGGGATACATCACATATAATAAAGGCTTTTTTCTTGTGCAGAAATTATGCAAATTAGATGAACTTTGATTTTTTCAGTGCTACTTACACACAGTAAGTACACATGTCAATACGGCTCGGGCTAGAGTCTGTATTTATGAACCGATCTTCACGAAACGTCTTGGGTACCTTTGTTATCACCTTGGGACGAGAACGAGTGTTTCTGGGTGCGGTCCAGAATTCAAGATGGCTGCCAGTGGCCATTTTGTACCAAAATTAGGTCTAATCAGTTTTTTGTACACAACTTTTATACGGCTCAGGCTAGAGGCCGTATTTATGAACCGATCTTTAAGAAACTTCTTGGGTACCTTTGTTATCACCGTGGGATGAGAACGAGTGTTTTTGGGTGTGGTCCGAAATTCAAGATGGCCACCAGCAGCCATTTTGTACCAAAATTAGTGCAATCAGTCTTTTGTACAGAACTTCTGTATGAAAGTTCTGATTTGAATAATTTTTTGTATGAATGTTTAGTACCATGGGATACATCACATATAATACAGGTTTTTTTCTCGTGCGTAAATTATGCAAATTAGACTAACTTTGATGTTTTTTGGTGTTACTTTCAGCACTGTTAGTGCAAATGCCAATACGGCTCGGGCTAGAGGCCGTATTTATGAACCGATCTTTACGAAACTCCTTGGGTACCTTTGTTATCACCGTGGGAAGAGAACGAGTGTTTTGGGGTCCGGTCCGAAATTCAAGATGGCCGATGGCAGCCATTTTGTACAAAATTTGGTGCAATCAGATTTTTGCGCATAACTTCCATTTGAAAGCGCTGATTTGAATAATTTTTTGTGTGAATGTTTAGTACCATGGGATACATCACATATAATACAGGTTTTTTTCTCGTGCAGAAATTATGCAAATTAGATGAACTTTGATTTTTTCAGTGCTACTGACACACAGTAAGTACACATGTCAATACGGCTCGGGCTAGAGTCTGTATTTATGAACCGATCTTCACGAAACGTCTTGGGTACCTTTGTTATCACCTTGGGACGAGAACGAGTGTTTCTGAGTCTGGTCCAAAATTCAAGATGGCTGCCAGTGACCATTTTGTACCGAAATTAGGTCTAATCAGTTTTTTGTACACAACTTCTATACGGCTCAGGCTAGAGGCCGTATTTATGAACCAATCTTTACGAAACTTCTTGGGTACCTTTGTTATCACCGTGGGATGAGAACAAGTGTTTTTGGGTGTGGTCCAAAATTCAAGATGGCCACCAGCAGCCATTTTGTACCAAAATTAGTGCGATCAGTCTTTTGTACAGAACTTCTGTATGAAAGTTCTGATTTGAATAAATTTTTGTATGAATGTTTAGTAACATGGAATACATCACATATAGTATGGGTTTTTTTCTCGTGCAGAAATTATGCAAATTAGATGAACTTTGATTTATTCAGTGCTACTTATACACTGTAAGTGCGCATGTCAATACGGCTCGGGATAGAGGCTGTATTTATGAACCGATCTTCATAAAACTTCTAGGGTACCTTTGTTATCACCTTGGGACGAGAACGAGTGTTTCTGGGTGTGGTCCAAAATTCAAGATGGCTGCCAGTGGCCATTTTGTACCGAAATTAGGTCCAATCAGTTTTTTGTCACAACTTCTACACAGCTCATATTTGTGAACTGATCTTCACGAAACTTCTTGGGTACCTTTGTTTTCACCTTGGGACAGGAATGAGTGTGTTTTGGGGTGCCTTTGTTATCACTGTGCTATGAGAACAAATATTTTGGGGTTCAATCAGACCCACTCTGGGACTCAAAGATTTTTTTCTAGTTTAGCATCTGACTGTCACCCACCTTTACAATACTTTACCTATACATTTGTTGCAGGCAACAGTCAGTATTTATGTACAGACCATTACAATACTTTATATGTACCTTTGTTATCAGGTCATTACCTAGATGTTTGTCATTGCTGTGTCACATACTATACATGTACATGTCTTTGTCTTGACAAGTTGAGCTGCAGTGTCATTGACACTTTCATTTTTCATTTCCATAAAAAGTTATTATTGTTATCACCAGCCTTTGAACTTTCTGCATTTGTGCAGCAACTTATCCCTTTTGCACTCTCTGCAGGGTATATTTATGAATTTCCATAAAAAAGAGAGAAAAAAACATTGCCACAAACAATGAATTTCAAACTGAGTGCATTTGTGCATTTAAATCTTCCTTCGGCATGCCTCAGAGGGAGCATTGATTATCAGGTTGTTTTGAAACTTTGTATGCTTATACAGGGTAACAAAGATAGGAGCTATCAATTTTCTTTTCATTTCCATCAAAAACTGTTGCTGTTAGCAACAATCTTTGAATTTATTGCATTTGTGCATCAACATTCTTCTTTGACATGGCCTACAGGCCACATTTATCAGGGGATTGTTTTTGAACCTGGTGTGCTCATTAGTTGAGACCTTTAGATTAAGAGCTATTGATTAGCATTCATTTCTTATCAACCTACTCACAATTGTTTACTACAGGCTTGCACTACAGTGGAAGTCCCTAACTCGGATAAAATACTCTCTATTTTTGTCTTTCCCAAGCAAGTTGGGAAAGAAAAGTGGTGCGAGTGCAACCGGCGCAGACCCATTACGGGACGCTCTCTCCCAAGTACAACTCCACGACTTCCGTTGCCAGTGCGCATAAACCGTCTCTAAAGACTCATTCTTTTTGAAATCCGCTTCGTGTCGAGATGTTTTTGCACGCTTATCAGTGTTCCACCAGCTCGATGTTTGATGATTCCTGATTCATTATACCACAGTGTATCCTTTGTATTCTCAGGAACAGTGTTTTATATTCTCTTTTTTCTATTATATGTCCATAATGTATATTTATTTGCTCTCTCTCGGGTCGCGCGCGATTTTCGCGGGCCACGCGGTTCGGACTTAGATTTTCACAATTATTGTTCATGCTTTTTTTGCAAATTTTTCTAATTGTGTTAGAGTTAGGTGTCAGCGGGGTACCACTCCTGCAGTGTTTCTTCTTTCTGTTGAGAGTAGTCTTCCTGTTGGGTGGTTCCCGGTCGACCATCTGGGGTCTTTGTTTCTGTCACCTTTCTCTCTTTGGGGGTGTTCTGTTTTCTGATCTCACCTTCTCTGCTCCTCTCACCTCTCTCATGCCTAGGACAATTCCTTGTGGGCAGTGTCTGCTGCCTAAGCATGTGGACGATGTACATTCGTCGTGTTCCTCCTGTAATGGGTGTTCGGCCGAGCGGCCGTGTGGTGTCTGTGGAACATGGTCTTCCACCTTTTGGGCGTCTGTAAATCGTGTCGTTCGTTCTCGTGGCCGTGCCTCCCGCTCCCGCGGGAAAGGAGAACGTGGTCGTTCGGGGCCTCCCGAGCCGACTTTGTCTGGTGAGAGTTATTCCTCCTCCGTGGGGGATGTGCAGTCTTTTCCTGTGGTGGATACTGCGGGAGCCGTTGAGTGTTCTGGTGTAGAGATGCCTGGTTCCGGGACTACGGTCCCCCTCCAGTCGACATCTGAGGCTGTCACTAGGGTTGTGACTCCTCCTTCGGAGCCGAGCCGGTGTGCTCTCTCCATTATTTCACCAGCCTCAACGACTCTCGACGTATCTACTACTGCTGCTGGTCCGTCTGCTTCGTTGTCTGTTTCAGCCGGCCTCGGCTTTTCGCTGCAGGGGACTGCAGAACTGTCCGATACTGTAGACGTGGGATATCGGCCCCAGCCTTCCCTGACTTCAACTCGGCGAAGTCGGAAGGGGCTGCCGGCCGAGCCCATCGCTGTGGTCTCGTCGCCGTCAAGTACCACAGTTGTGTCTTTGGATTCGGATGTTCGTAGTGGAAACACTATGAACTCCGTGGCGTTTCCGTCCACTCACTCTGGTCACACGACCAGTTTTGGGGGACCAACGCCTTTTGTGCAGCCTGGACCTTCTGCCCCGCAGAGGTCCGCGGTGACTCTCATGAGTTCTCGCAATATTGATCCTCGGGGTGCATCGTACCCCTATACACGTCTGCCTTCAGATGTTTCGGCTGCCGCCCGTCGTCCCGCGTCGGGTGTTTTGGAGGATCGTGACCCTTCGCTGGTTAAGAGGGTCAGAGGTGAAGCCACTTTGCCGGTTCGCTCCCCTGTCGAACCGGTCGGTACAGGCAGTGAGCTTAGGGAGGCCCTCTCCTTACTCACTCAGGTTCTCTCAAAGAGCCTTCCTGTTGCTTCCAGCGAGGCTATGGGTGGTTTCCAGGCGCCTCCTATGGCGCCGCCTCCCGGAATTGGAAACAGGCCGGTTTCCGATTCCTCTGGTGTCCCGACACCATGGGACGCGTCGGCTGGTTTGCCCACGATGGGCTATGTGTCTTCCGACTCTGGGGAGGAGTCCGACATGCTTGAGGTCGAGGGCCAGCAGTCTTCAGACTTGGGGGCGGCTCTTGACTTTGTGTTTGGGTTTCTGCCTGAGCTCAAACCTGCTAACCAGCCGACAGTGTCAGCCTGGCCGCGATCATCGGTCGCGCGCCAACAGCCTATGGAGCAACCTGCTTCTGGGCGCCTTCGACCGTGCCAGTCGGTACAGGTGGTTGAAGCTTTTTCAGCATTGGATGCCAAGCTGAATTCCAAGGCTTTGAAGACTTCGTTCTTCACCAGGGTTGACACCTTTTTGCCTCCTGTGCGTTATCGTTCCTACGATTCCGCCAATCCGTCAGTCTGCCAGACTTTGACGGTTCTGGATCAGGACTCCACTTACCTCGGGCTTTTCCAAGCCCAAGTCTGCTGTCATTCCAATGACGACTCTGGAGTCCACGTTGGGCTTATCTAGAGAGAGATGCTTGGCATGCTTTCTCTCTCAGATCACGTCGTCTCAGCTTTGGCTGCTTATCTGCCTCCAGATAAGTTTGACGAGGTACAGGCTCCTTTGCGTGTGCTGTCCAAGGCGCTTATGCACCTTACTCACACGCATGCCTGTAACACGGCCGATTTCGCAGCCAGCGTCGACCTGCGAGACGCTTACTTCCATGTTCCGATGCATCGGGCGTCACGGAAGTATCTCAGGTTCGCTTTTCTGGGGCGAGTTTACCAGTTCAAGGCCATGCCTTTCGGCCTCAACCTGGCTCCTTGGGCGTTCACCAGACTGATGTCGCATGTGATAGCGTTCCATCGCACACAGTCCAGGGTGACTACTTCGGCATATCTGGACGATATCCTCCAGAGGCATTCCAATGCTGCCTTACTGGAATCGGATGTCGCCACTCTGTTGAGCTTGCTCACGTCGCTAGGATTCAGAGTCAACGAGGAGAAGTCGGACCTGGTCCCTTCTCAGTCGTTTTGTCATCTGGGGATGTCTTTCCAAACCAAATTCAATTTGGTGGCTGTTCCCCAGGCCAAGGCTGTGATTCTCTCAGCTTTTGCTCTGACTCTGTCCCAGTCCAGGTCCGTGACCACTCGGAGTTTTCTCCGGCTGATCGGTCTCTGCGGTTCGGTGACGGATCTCATTCCTCTAGGTCGGCTGCGTGTCAGACCTCTCCAACACTTTCTGCTCAGTCGTTGGAGACCGAATGTAGATTCTCTGGATGAGGTGCTTCCGTTTCCGGACTCTCTGTATCCTCACCTTCTTCCCTGGACAGATGTTCAGTGGATTACGCAGGGTGTTCCGCTGGACTTACCCACGTCCGATCGCGTTCTGACGGCAGATGCCAGCGATCTCGGATGGGGTGCGACGTTGGATCCTCTCGGTCTTTCCCTACACGGGATGTGGGACCAGGATCAAGCAGCTCTACACATCAACCAGAAGGAGCTTCTTGCTCTTCTTCTGAGTTTCAGGCAGTGGATCCCTCACTTGTCGAATCGCCAGGTCCTTCTACTATCCGACAATTCGACAGTGGTTGCTTACATTCGGAACCAGGGCGGCACGCACTCGCTTCCGATGTACGAGTTAGCTCGGGATCTTTTACTGCTCGCTCAGGAGGTTCACGCCGGGGTGGTTGTTCGTCACATTCCCGGTCGTCTGAACGTCCTAGCCGACTCCCTGTCCCGACAGGGCAGGGTTATTTCCACCGAGTGGATGCTTCACAGGGCAGTGTTCCAGTCGCTTTGCGATCTCTGGGGACGTCCCCACATCGATCTCTTTGCGACTCGTTGGAACCATCAGGTGGACACTTTCGTGTCCCCGTGTCCAGATCCTCTGGCTTTTGCCGTGGACGCTCTGTCACTCGATTGGAACGGTCTAGTCGGCTACGCCTTCCCGCCGGTTCCGATTCTTCCTCAGGTTCTCGCCAAAATTCGAACCTGCAGTTGTCGAATCATTCTGATCGCTCCCCTGTCGCCTCAGCGGGTGTGGATCAATCAGCTCCGCTCGCTGATGGCGGCGGTTCCGGCACGTCTCCCGCTACGTCGCGACCTTCTTTGTCAAGGTCGCCCGAGGAGGTTTCACGTCGACCCGACTTCATTGTGCCTTCACGCATATCTTTTGTCAGGTCCTGTCTCCTCTGTAGAGGTTTTTCGAGACGAGCAGTGGAGTGCATTTCTTCTTCAAGGAGGCACTCCACTGGTTTAGCTTATGCAGCTAAATGGAAGGTCTTCTGTCGATGGTGTGCTGATCACTCTGTTGATTATGCCAATCCTTCGATTTCACAGATTGCGGAGTTTCTGGTATATCTGTTCGATTCTCGGGGTCTCCAGCCTGTTACCATCAAGGGTTACAGGTCTATGCTTTCAGAGACTTTTTCTTATGTGGGGAAGCGTCGTATCGGCACTAATCCTTACCTCTCCAAGCTTGTTCGGCACTTTTCTTTGAAAAGGCCTCGGACTTTGCAGCTTACTCCACGATGGAATCTTTCGTGGGTGCTGCTTTGCTTGGGGGGGCGGGGGGGGGGGGGGCGCCGTTTGAACCTTTATCCCAGGTGGATATGCCATTTCTCACATACAAGACGGCTTTTCTGATGGCATTTGCTTCGGCCAGACGGGTTAGTGAGCTTCACGCCCTCTCGGTTGACCCGGCCTTTTTTAGGAGTTCTCCCAACAGTGTTACTTTTACCACTGATTGCTCCTTTTTGGCTAAGAATCAGTTACCAGATACTACTCCTCCTCCTATCTGTATCAGGGCTCTTCCCTCTGTTGAGGGTACTCGCCCTTTGCTCTGTCCGGTCCGTGCTATTCGCATTTATCTTGATCGGACACGCTTCATACGGAAGGGCAGAAAACGTTTTTTTCTGTCTCTCATTCCGGGTCGACAGAAGATCTCTCCTCAATCCATTTCTCGATGGATTTGTCTTGCTATTCGTACGGCTTATAGTCGTTTAGCAGCTGGCGATTGTATTACCAATCGTATTTCTGCCCACGAGGTGCGGGCACTGTCTACCTCTTGGGCTTATTCTAACTCCGTCAAGTTGTCGGATGTTATGCAGGCAGCCTACTGGAGAAATGCTTCTACTTTCTCCACCTTTTATTTACGCCAGTTGCAGGAGCAGTCGGAGGACCTTTTTGCCTTGGGTCCTCTTTCTTCTGCTCAGGCTGATGTCTGCCATAGCCATTAGGCTTCTTGAAGGTCAGTTTCAGCCTTGTGCTGTTACTGCCCTTTTTTCTGTCTGTGTGTCACACAGGCTCATATGTCTCTTTTCATTGTCCTTTACCAATGATTGCGACATTATGGTTGATAAGCCTCAGGACCTCTTCCTTCTGCTTCACGGTTCCAGTGCACTAGGGTTATGTGGGGGTTGGTTATGCGATTCCCTCCAGCCTTTTGTCTATTCAGCCTGTAGTAAACAATTGTGAGTAGGTTGATAAGAAATCTAAATTTTATAGTAAATTTCCTTTCTTATTATACCTACCACAATTGTTTACATGGAGGCCCTCCCGTCTTCTTTACGGGTAAAGAATCTTTCCTCCCCGCTGATCACATAACTCTAACGTTTACGGATTCAAAAAAGAATGAGTCTTTAGAGACGGTTTATGCGCACTGGCAACGGAAGTCGTGGAGTTGTACTTGGGAGAGAGCGTCCCGTACTGGGTCTGCGCCGGTTGCACTCGACCCAGTTTTGGCTTATTTTTATTGGTGCTTTTGCACCACTTTTCTTTCCCAACTTGCTTGGGAAAGACAAAAATAGAGAGTATTTTATCCGAGTTAGGGACTTCCACTGTAGTGCAAGCCTGTAGTAAACAATTGTGGTAGGTATAATAAGAAAGGAAATTTACTATAAAATTTAGATTTCTGTGAAAAATGTTGCCATTTACAATAACCTCTGAACTTACTGCATTTGTGTTTCAACATTCTTCCTTTAGCCAGTCTTACAGTTTACATTTAAAAATGCATGGATTACTCAGACGTTGTGCACACACAATGCTGTTATGTTGAAATTTCACCAAATAACATTGGTACCAATGATCTTAAATTTTGCCATTTCACTTATAACTTTCCAAGTTCAAGTTTGTCAAGTTGAGCTACAGTGTCATTGACACTTTCATTCTTCCTAGTTTAGAATTTTGACAATATGTGATGCCTCTAATTTGAGCCTTGCTGTTGAACAGAGAGATGTAGTAAATAAACTGAGTCCAATGTCTTAAATAGCAAACTCTTCTTTATCTCCTGTCACTTTGCAAAATGAAAACTCGGCATAGAGCACTAAAATCACCGATTGCGACATAAAAATGATGTGGTAATCAAATTTTCCTACAGCTCCCTTTTCCCAGATGTCACTCATTATTATGACTCTTGCTGACATCATTAATTAACCAATATATAACTTGGTTGTATTACATTATATTTTTTCTGTTGATGGAAGGAAATTTGTGATTCGAGAAGTGGTCAAAAATCCAAAGTCTGGTTGAAAATGATTACAGAACCTTGAATGCCCTTGAAATTACTTAAAAGTTGAAGTTGTGGTTTATTGGGGGACCTTTTAATAACTTGTATTGTGAAAAAACTGGGTGTGAATCTTAAAAACTCTCTAAGAACAGCTTCACCAGTGACTGATTTTCATCTTGAGGATGATCTCTGAGATGTTTTTAATCAATAAGTCTAGTAAAGCCCCACAAAGTTAGATCTCCTGTTTCTCAAGGCATTTTTTTTAGCTCCGCTGACAAAGTCAGCAGAGCTTTTCTTATACTGATTCATCCGTCGTCCGTCGTCTGTTGTCTGTCGTCCGTCTGTCGTCCGTCTGTCCATCCATCCGTCCGTCCATCGTCAACATTTTACTTGTCCGAGCCATAATTTCTAAACCGCTGAATATTTCCACCAAACTTCATAACAATATGTATTATCAATAGACGGTGTGTCATCAATTATTCTGCGGTCTGTAAATCCACAGGGTCAAGGTCACAGGTCACAGGATCAAGAAAATCTTAAGATATTTTTGATATTTTTTTCGGCTAAAGTTTGTAACAATATTAGTATCAGAAAACATGCCCATGCGATCAGTGGCCCTCAGCGGAGCTCTCTAGGCGTGACAGGCCTCTTGTTTTAAAATTGTGGGTGGCGGTTTTTAATTATATTTTTAGCTCAATTTGACAACATAAAGTAGCAATTGGGATGGGTTGCAATCCATCATCTGTCCATATGTCCATATGCCAAGGCCTGGCATTCTGAAAAATGCAGGAGGGCAAAAAATCGCTCTCCTCAATCAGCTTAGGAGAGCAATTAGCTTTACACAGCATTTTGAGTATCCAGTTGAACGAACTCATTGAAACTGAAACCAACAGACTACATCAGTGGTGATTTTATTAACTTTACTAAGGTAAAGCGAAATCTCTTAGACATCTAGATGTCTCACTCAACAACCGAACACACACTTGACAAGACCTGTGTGTGTACCCAGACCTGTTGTCCAAGAAAGTCATATGCCTACCACTACCACCTTCAACCCCCCAAGGGGGTTGAAGGTGGTAGTGGTAGGCGTATGACTTTCTTGGACAACAGGTCTGCTTGAATCTACAGTCACATCCTGGTGCAAGTGCTTCAAGTGACAGGATAGTAGTAATGGTAGTATATTATAGTGTCAATATTCCTTGAATAATTATCCCTCAAACTGTGATGTCAGTTGTTGAACTTGAAACTGATAGAAAAAAAATATTGCTGTGACCCATTTTGCTTCAAATGATTGCAACTGTGTTTGGGTATGGTTGCAGCCATTACCTTTTACCACTAAACCACTTTCAAAATGAAATTACGTGATGTTATGTGTCTTCGAAGTTAAATTACATTTTTGCTTTACAACAAAAATTTAATGTGAGCATAATACATGTAATCTCAATCATCCCAGACTAAAATATTTAGGAGGGCAATTTTTCGCTCTCCTTAATTCTTTCAGGAGGGCAGTAAGGAGAGCTAAAAAATCGCTCTCCTGAAATTGCCAAGCCTGTATGCCCATCTGTATGTTCCTCTGTCCATCCACAATTCCTTTTGCACTCACTACAGGCCACCATCCCAGACCAAAATATTTAGGAGGGCAATTTTTCGCTCTCCTTAATTCTTTCAGGAGGGCAGTAAGGAGAGCTAAAAAATCGCTCTCCTGAAATTGCCAAGCCTGTATGCCCATCTGTATGTTCCTCTGTCCATCCACAATTCCTTTTGCACTCACTACAGGCCACAACTCTCACCTGATCAGTTCCAAATTTCATACATGGTTGGGGCAATGTTTAGATGGGAACTGTTGAATTTTTACGAATTTTGTTGAAAAACTTGGCCAGCAGTTGCCATCTTGGATTTGGCATAAAAATGGTCAACAATTCCTTTAGCACACCCTACAGGCCGCAGCTCTCACCCAATCAGTTCCAAATTTCATATGTGGCTTTGGGGCAATGTCTAGATGGGAGCTATCAAATTTTTCCAAATTTTATTGAAAAACATAGGCACCAGTGGCCATCTTAGATTTGGCATATAAATGGTGATCAGTTCCATCAATTCCGTTAGTACACTCTATAGGCTGCATCTCTCACCTGATCTTCAAATTTCATCTCTGATGTCTAGATAGGAGCTATTGAATTTTTCTGAATTTCGTTGAAAAATATGGCTGTCAGTGGCCATCTTAGATTTGGCAAGTAAATTATCAACAATTCCGTTAGCACACTCTCCAGTCCTCATCTCTCAACCGATCATTTTCAGATTTCATATGTAGCTTTGGTGTGATGTCTAGATGGGAGCTATCAAGTTTTTCTGAATTTTGTTGAAAAAACATGGCTACCAGCAGTCATCTTGGATTTGGATATAAGTTGTCCAACAATTCCTTTAGCACACCCTACAGGCTGTAGCACTCACCCGATCAGTCCCAAATTTCATATGGGGCTTTAGGGCAATGTCTAGACAGGAGGTATCAAATTTTTCCAAATTTTGGCGAGAAACATGTCTGTCTGCGGCCATCTTAGATTTGGCATATAAATTGTCAACAATTCCATTAGCACACCCTGCATGCCGCATCTCTCACCCGATCTTTTTCATATTTCATATGTAGCTTTGGTGTGATGTCCAGATGGGAGCTATCCAGTTTTTCTGAATTTTTAGCTCAACTTTGACGAAGTCAAATTTGAGCTATTGTCATGGCCCGTCGTCTGTCTGTCCGTCTGGCCGTCTGTCCGTCTGTCCGTCTGCCCGTACGTCAACAATTGGCTATGGCTCGGGCTAGAGGTCGTATTTATGAACCGATCTTTACGAAACTTCTTGTGTACCTTTGTTATGACCCTGGGACGGGAACGAGTGTTTTTAGGTGTGGTCCGAAATTCAAGATGGCTGCCAGTGGCCATTTTGTACCGATGATGCAAAAATCAGTTTTTTGTACAGAACTTCTGTATGAAAGTTCTGATTTGAATAAAGTTTTGTATAAATGTTTAGTACCATGGGATACATCACATATAATACGGGTTTTTTTCTCGTGCGTAAATTATGCAAATTAGACTGACTTTGATTTTTTTAGTGTTACTTTCAGAGCTGTAAGTGCCAAGCTGCTATGGCTCGGGCTAGAGGCCGTATTTATGAACCGATCTTTACAAAACTTCTTGGGTACCTTTGTTATGACCGTGGGACGAGAACGAGTGTTTTTGGGTGCGGTCCGAAATTCAAGATGGCTGCCAGCTGCCATTTTGTACCGACGATGCAGAAATCTGTTTTTTGTACAGAACTTCCATATGAAAGCTCTGATTTGAATAATTTTTTGTATGAATGTTTAGTACCATGGGATACATCACATATAATACGGGTTTTTTTCTCGTACGTAAATTGTGCAAATTAGACTCATTTTGATGTTTTTTGGGGTTACTTTCAGCACTGTAAGTGCAAATGCCAATACGGCTCGGGCTAGAGGCCGTATTTATGAACCGATCTTTACGAAACTTCTTGGGTACCTTTGGTATCACCGTGGGACGAGAACGAGTGTTTTGGGGTCCGGTCCGAAATTCAAGATGGCCGATGGCAGCCATTATGTACAAAATTAGGTGCAATCAGATTTTTGCACAGAACTTCCATATGAAAGCCCTGATTTGAATAATTTTTTTGTGTGAATGTTTAGTACCATGGGATGCATCACATATAATACGGGTTTTTTTCTCGTGCAGAAATTATGCAAATTAGATAAACTTTGATTTTTTCAGTGCGACTTACACACAGTAAGTACACTTGTCAATACGGCTCAGACTAGAGTCTGTATTTATGAACTGATCTTCACGAAATGTCTTGGGTACCTTTGTTATCACCTTGGGACGAGAACGAGTGTTTCTGGGTGCGGTCTAAAATTCAAGATGGCTGCCAGTGGCCATTTTGTACCGAAATTAGGTCTAATCAGTTTTTTGTACACAACTTCTATACAGCTCAGACTAGAGGCCATATTTATGAACCAATCTTTACGAAACTTCTTGGGTACCTTTGTTATCACCGTGGGATGAGAGCGAGTGTTTTTGGGTGTGGTCCGAAATTCAAGATGGCCACCAGCAGCCATTTTGTACCAAAATTAGTGCAATCAGTCTTTTGTATAGAACTTCTGTATGAAAGTTCTGATTTTAATAAATTTTTGTATGAATGTTTAGTAACATGGAATACATCACATATTGTAAGGGGTTTTTTTTCGTGCAGAAATTATGCAAATTAGATGAACTTTGATTTATTCAGTACAACTTACACAATGTAAGCACACATGTCAATACGGCTCAGGGTAGAGGCTGTATTTATGAACCGATCTTCACAAAACTTCTTGGGTACCTTTGTTATCTCCTTGGGATGAGAATGAGTTATTCTGGGTACGGTCCAAAATTCAAGATGGCTGCCAGTGGCCATTTTGTACCGAAATTAGGTCCAATCAGTTTTTTGTCACAAGTTCTATACAGCTCGTATTTATGAACTGATCTTCACAAAACTTCTTGAGTACTTTTGTTTTCACCTTGGGACAGGAACGAGTGTGTTTTGGGGTGCCTTTGTTATCACTGTGCTATGAGATCAAATATTTTGGGGTTCAGTCAGACCCACTCTGGGACTCAAAGATTTTTTCTAGTTCAGCATCTGACTGTCACCCACCTTTACAATACTTTACCTATACATTTGTTACAGGCAACGGTCAGTATTTATGTACAGACCGTTACAATACTTTATATGTACCTTTGTTATCAGGTCATTACCTAGATGTTTGTCATTGCTGTGTCACATACTATACATGTACATGTCTTTGTCTTGACAAGTTGAGCTACAGTGTCATTGACACTTTCATTTTGAAAAACATGGCTGCCAGCAGCCATCTTGTATTTGGATATAAATTGTCCAACAATTCCTTTAGCACACCCTACAGGCTGTAGCTCTCACCCGATCTGTCCCACATTTCATATGTGGCTTTAGGGCAATGTCTAGACGGGAGGTATCTTATTTTTCCAAATTTTGTCAAGAAACATGTCTGTCTGTGGCCATCTTAGATTTGGCATATAAATTGTCAACAATGCCATTAGCATACCCTGCATGCCACATCTCTCTTTTTCAAATTCCATATGTAGCTTTGCAGGGACCGACCAGACCTCCAAAATTATGGAGCCAATTTAGGTGCCTATTTCAGAAAACTTGGGGCCACATTTAACATCTTGGAGCCAGGATGCCACTAAGTTTTATTTTCGACTGTCATATTTATTTATTGATGTTTAACTTCACTTAAAAGCTACAGCTATAAACATAAAATCATGACATCAAGTATAAAGTCCAGCTAAGCCAATTGTTTATACCGATCGTTTTCTTTAGAGGACTTCCACCCAGGGCAAGCGTTGGCCACTGGGTATTTTACCAGTATTTGGCAGCTTGTTTACCACAATGAACAAATGTTGCTCCACTTCATGGGGTTTCCAGGTTAGTCAGGGAACTCCTGTAGTTATAGTCAGAGAACTCATTTTACCCAGATTTGTTATCACTGTTTCTGAAATTAAATTACATAAATTTCTGTGAAAGTGTTTTTTTTTTCGTTCATTATCACTAACTTACAATTACGATACGTGACTACTACATAAATGTGAAGGGTATGGAATTACAGGCAATATCTTGGAATAGATAAAAGATTCTCTCCAAAAGAATGCAGTGTGTCATTCTCAGAGACTAGTTCTCCAATCGGCAGACATCACTTCAGGAGTACCCCAAGGAACTGTCATGGGACCGGTGCTGTTCTAGGGATATGTTAAATTGACCTTCCCTAATATGTGAGAGCAACACCACGTCTGTTCGCTGATGAATGCTTGCTGTTATAACCATAAAAAAATGAAAAAAACACTCTGCATGGCTTCAGGAAGATCTCAACAAACTTCAACACTGGGAAGAAAGCTGCCAAATGATGTTTAATGCAGAAAAGTGTGAGGTTAAGACAATAACCAACAAACTGGAACAAAACTTTTTAGAGTGGCAATAAAGTTAACCATTCGTGGCCAGGCACTACGATGAGTGAAATCCATGAAATAGTTGGGTGTTAACATACACATCTCAAAAATATCCACGAAGACAACTGAAATTTATGCAACACCAACCTTCATGGCATGATGGGACCTCTCAGATTGCAGCTCAACCATCAAGGAGCAAGACTTCCAGGCCCTGCAACACACTACAGTGATTCCAGCCTTATGTATTCTATTTCATTTTATTTGAAAGATTTGTCATTGAAAAACAAAGAAATGGGGATGGCTACATGCAAATATCTAAGCTTGTTCTAATGACATCCATATTTCATGTTCAATGGTTTCCTTTACAAGGTTTGCCAATATTTTCAACCTTTATATCCCTTTATCAGTTTTAAACCCCTTTTTTAATATTTTTCCATTTGGGCAATGGGGGAGACTTATTGATTTGTTTCTGGTAATTCTACCCCCCACCTCCTGGCACCCCCACATAACAACATCAGTTATTCACTGGGGGTAGTTGGCCATAAAAAAGTGATTTGGAATTGGTGATGTATTTTTCAGTAAAACGTGAAAATTATGTCACAGGATGGCAGGATGGGCTGTTGGGGACGAAACGTCTTGGGACTGTTCCTGGGGAAAACGTCCAACTCCAAGTGACAAAAATTATCAACTTTTCAGATTTTTTTCGCCAAGAAATAAAATTCCTATCACAACCTGCCGTAGAAAATAGTGAATCGCATTTTTCTCTCAATATATTCGCAATTACCGCAACTCATTTGAATAAGTTGTTCATCAACAAATTATATTTTTTGTGAAATCCAAAATACACAACATTCAAGAAATGTTTCCCTGTTTTTTTGCGCAATTCGACTGTACATAATTAAAAAAATGTAATTTATTTTTCGAACATGTCTATTACTTTTATATGATGCAAAGGTGGGGGTACAATATATCACCGATTCCAGCAATTGACCTGCACCCAAAAATCATTTATTTGAAATTATTTTGACCAACTGGTCTCAAACAACACAAAGTAAGGGCAGCCATTAAAAATCAAATGTCATAAAAACCGGTCACACTAAAATGTGCAATTAGCTTAAAGCCAGAGAAATCTTGGGCCAACCGTTGAAGGGAGACTTGAAGTCACACCCCCGAATAATTCCGAGGTGACTTTGACCTGTCCTGGGCGACATAATCGCCCTAGTTGCCCTCACGGCTGGTCCGTGTTCCAGGGGGAACTGCAGACGTCAGGCTGAGGAAACAACTGAGACAGTTTTTTGTGTGTGTTGTATTGTCTTTTGGGGGAGGGTAAACTAAAAACATTCTCAACACACATCGTGTATGCCCTGGTGTGCAGGGGTGGCACCAGTGGTGGTGGTGGGGGAGGGGGGGGGGGTCAGCGGGGGCTAACATTTGGTAAGTTCATCGGGGAGCTTCTCACTGCAATCTTGGTTCATGTCTTTACGAGGGGTGGTCAACCCCTGTCAGGGAATTTAGTCCCCCTGTCAGGGATTTTCTCCACCCCTGCTGGTGTCCTGCCTTCTGGGATTTGGAGCTTCAAATACCCCTGCCCCCCCCCCCCCCCCCCCCCCCCCCCCTGACTCACCACGTAAACAAATAGACAAATGTTACACACAATTTACATAAAATTCACAAGATTCAGTAATTGTTTAGGCCCTACATGCAGAAAATAGAATAAGACTAGTCGAGGTGTGAATGCCTATCATTAAATGTTCTTGACTTTCTTAAGAAAATGAATAATGTGTTGTTTGTTGTTGCTTTTTTTCTGTTGGTATATCAGGTTCGAACAATTTTGATTTGTTGCCAGGCGTGGTGGGGCCTGAAACGCTGAATCATTCCATCTCCCTGCTGCATTCTGCATTCTTAGTAGGCCTAATCCTCATCTTGAGCTATGTGGGAACACGCGGCGGAGCCTGGTATGCTGGTCCGATTCCTCCTCCCCCCCCCCCCCCAACAAACACACACACAATCGATGCTTTTCAGTGCCGTTTCTGTTTATGTCGGGTTCCCTGACAACTGTTCAAACAGGCACAGTAAATTACTATGAATTGGGACACCAATATATTTACACCCCTACACCCCCCCCCCCCCCCCCCCCCCCCCCCCCCCCCCCATCACACCACACACACATCCTTCTTAAAAAATCAGTACTACACCCGTCAGTATAACTGAAGTCTGAAGAATATAAACACGAAAAAAAAATCTCATTTCATCTCCCAAGATAAATCGATAATGTTAAGATAGCGCAGTTAACTTGTTATAATATGAAGTTTGGTTTGACGGACACACTGTATATTCTACTTTCGAAACTCTTTATGCAGATAGATAAACGTAAAATAGGCCTACTGCATGTGCCACATTTTAAAACTGATAGAGAATAAAATAATTTTCTGATGGGGTCCGTTATATGTGTATAAATACCCCCCCCCTCACCCCCACCAACACCACCACACACACACCAGTCACCACACACACAAATCTTCAGACCTCCAGCGCAAATGGCGGCTGGGATTGATCCTCATTTCTTTTTGAAGAATATGTCGTCAGACTTAAAATTTAAAATTTCTGGGAAATTCTCTTGCCAGAATATCTTGTCAGGAGCAATATCTGGATGGGAGCGTCGATCAGCTGAAAATTTCGTCCAGTGATTTGAGGCTAACTTTTACATTGTCAGTCGACACACTATTGGTATTTTTGTATTTATTCACCTGTCGGAATGATGTGAACTAACAATATGAAAAAAACAAAACGGCAGAAAATTCATAGAGGCAATACGAATTTATTATAGAAACTAGAAAGTGTATTGACGCCAATACGTTTTCTATGGTGAATTTCTGCACTCCCCCAGGGTGTTGCACTTTGTGTATGCCAACAAACATGAAATTTCCATGAAATCAGGCTTGGTTTAAATTTCGAGTCAAATAGGCCCTACTGATCGTGATAATTGATCAATATCTGGGTGGAAGTCACAATTCATCTGAACCGAGTGTGAAACCAGTGGCGGCACCAGGAAATCTTCCACAGGTGTGGAAATAGGGGACATGCTCCTCTTGAATGGGGGAAATCTGAAAAGTATCACACCATTACATTTTTAAGGCCAACCAATCCTGAGGTGTCTGCTGGGTGTGGGTGGTGGTGGTGGAGAGGGGGGGGGGAATTCAATTTATATTTTATCTGAGAGAAGAAGCCTGCCTCTCCCCTCCCACTGGAGGAAAGGCAGGCTTCACCTCTCAGATAGAAGAAAAATGAATTCTGCTTTCACATGAAGTTTTTTTGGTGTCTTTTAGTGTAAATATCCACATGTTGGGATGTCAAAAATGAGGTTACTAGATGGTTCGCCCCTGTGGACGATTCGCCCCTATTTTTTGTGGATGTTTCGAATTTTTGTTGTTACTTTTTATAATAAAAATCTGGGGCGAATCGTTGAAAAAACCAGGGGCGAATCGTCCATTAGGGCGAATCATCCACGGGGGCGGATCATCCAGTTCCCGAAAATGAAGGAACGTGGTCAATATTTTGGGGACAAGGTTAACGTACGTATATCGCTCATAAGCTCGGCATGCTGACTTGTAAATCTTCTCTGGATATTTATGTTAATCAGCTGGATGTGTTTGGGAATAAATAAAAGAGAGTCTGTGGAGGGAGCAAAGCGTACGTTTAGGGGCACAAATGTTCCACCCATGCCCCACTCGTAGCACCAGGTCGCAAAGGATTTTTAAATCCCACATCGCCCCTACACGCCTTCGGTGCAGAAAAACCTTTCATTCATTCATCACTAAATATCGAGGTTGACCGATTATGGGCGTGTTTATGAAAAATTGACAAGTGATTGCACGTGACCTCAACATGTTTGAGGTGGTGTTTTGAAATGGGAAAAGAACAAATCACACCATATTAATCCATATGAACTTTATTTTATTCAAATAAAACCATTTATCGCATTATTTTTAAATCATGGCACCCACCAGTCAGTTAACAAACGTTAGGAGAAAAAAGGAAATCTGTAGGCCTACTGTCTACCAGGTAAATAGAGCCCTCTGATACTCACCTGTTTTCATTTTCAACTTTCCGATAGGCGGTCCCTGGAGTTAACTCAGTAACTGGCGAAATATAGCGATCAGTCTCGTTTCATGGAGTTGTTGTGGGGGGAGGGGGGGGGGGGGGAGGCACCTTAGAATTGGTGTACATGTGCGTAGGGTGGATTTTAGCACGAGTACATGTGCTTCAAGGCGGGTCAGTATTGTATCGCCAGTTTCGAATTCGTAAAAAGTTGTTTGTGACAAAACGAGATGCAACAAACAGCATTAATAGATCTGAAAATGCACACGCCAAATTACGTGCCTGCTCCGTAGATTTACGCACCATGTTACCATTTTTATGGGCCATTTGCACGTTGGCGCGTTACCAGGTCGGTCCCTGGCTTTGGTGTGATGTCTAGATGGGCAGCTTTTAAATTTTTCTGAATTTTGTTGAAAAATGTAGCTTTGGTGTGATGTCTAAATAGGAGCTATTGAATTTTTCTGAATTTCGTTAAAAAACATGGTCACCAATGGCCATCTTGGATTTGGATATAAGTTGTCCAACAATTCCTTTAGCACACCCTGCAGGCCGCATCTCTCATCCAATCTTTTTCAAATTCCATATGTAGCTTTGGTGTGATGTCTAGATAGGAGCTATTGAATTTTTCTGAATTTTTTTGGAAAATATAACCATCAGCAGCCTTCTTTGATTTGGCATACAAATTGTCAACAATTCCATTATCATCTGCATCTCTCTCTCAATCTTTTTAGCTCACCTGACTTTCAGTCAGGAGAGCTATAGTGATCACTCACCGTCCGTCATCCTTCATCGTCTGTCATCCTTGAACATGGTGTTTGTGTTTTCTCCTCCCAAACTGCTGAAACAATTTAATTGATATTTGAGATAATAGTTTGTTATGACATCGCAATTTGATTTGTTCAAATCAAGTTGCCTCGCCTCTTGGTAGGTCCACACCCAAAAAGTGCGCTTAAATCTTAAAAAATCTTCTTCTCATGAACCAGCAGTAGCAGAGACTTGATATTTAGTGTGCAGCTTCCTTTTGAGGTGCAGACTCAGATTTGTTGAAGAGAAGATTGTGGGGCTATATTTGCCGTCATTATGGCCCATACTTATGGGAGGGGCAAGAATTTTTGCCCCTCCTAAAATTTCTATTTTCCAAACCGAGAGGCAGATTTGGACCAAATTTGATATAGGGCTTATTGGGTCTTAAGTACTTAATTTATGCCCCAATTTTTTTTCCATTGCCCCATGGGAACTGCAGGAGCTAGAATAGAAAAAATTAAAATGCCCATATCTCCATTATTACACAGGGCTGAGAATTCTTATTTGGTGTGAAGCTTCCTTAGGACCAACAGAATGGAATGGTAAAAAAAATTGCTATTGGTTTTATCCTGGGGTACTTTTCTGGGACTTTGAAAAAGTGCTGAGTCAGCATTTTTTAACACTGTGGGTAATGGGAAAAACCTAAGACTACTTTTCTCCCAAACCACTGCCCCAAAAGCTTTCAAATTTCGCATCCTTGGAAGATTGTTCACATGTTTATTGAAATCAATTCCCTGGGTCCATATTTGGGCTCCTTATGGGAGCCCAAATGTTTAAATTAGTGCAGTATGAGGAATATTCTTTAAAAATCTTCTTCTTCAGGTCTACCAATAAGAATCTTTTGATATTTGATATGCAGCATCCTTATTGGGGTGAGATTGAAGTTTGTTCAAGCCAAGTCCTTGGGTTCATATTTAGGCTGAAAATTTGGGATCCCGTTCCGGACGTAGAAATTTTGGACCAAAATCCAGAAAAATTTTTGTGTTTTTTTTATGCGTTTTTTTTTTAACACGGAAAATTTGGGGGCCGGGTGGGCCTTGGAAAATTTTGGACCAAAATCTGGGAATTAGTTTTTTGGTTTTTTATGCGTTTTGGTAAATTTTAAGAAGAAAAAAAATTTTAGTCTGAAAATATTTTGTTTGGGACTTCGAAAATTTCCGAACAAAAATAAAAAAAATTCTGTTTTTTATGCGTTTATCTCAATTTTGGGACGTAAAACTACAGGAACTGAAAATAGAAGGAAAATACTGTGTATTGTGGGCACAACTGCTTCATCTAGTTGGTATGTGCTTTTCTTAGGAGGGGCGTATGTAGCTTATTCAAGTCAAGTCCCTGGGGGCACGGTGGCTCAGTAGGTAGAGGTGCAGGCTGCAAGCCGAGAGTTCCTCGTTTCGAATCCCACCTGCTGCAGCCGCGTTGTGTCCTTGGGCAAGACACTTCACCCCCATTGCCCACGTGGGGGCACGGTGGCATTGTGTACTAAGGCGTACAGCACGTCGATGGTGCACCTGTCTTCAACCAATGCTAACCCTGCTTGTGTGGAGTTGGTATGTTGGGGAGCTGACAGTTGCTCGCCATTGCTCGGTGGTTCTCTCCAGGTACTCCGGCTTCCTCCACCCGTTAAACTGTCATGGTCATGATTAGCCATTGTGCAGAAATATGTGACCTTAAACACCAATAAATAATAAATAGTCAAGTCCCTGGTTTGATATTTAGACTACCATGTCAGGTGAGCGCCCTCAGGCCCCCTGGGCCTCTTGTTTGAATTTCATATGAAGCTTTGGTGTGATGGCTAGATGGGAGTGATCAGATTGTTCTGAATTTCATTGAAAAACATGGCCGCCAGTGGCCGCATTGGATTTGGCATATAAATTCAACAATCCCATTAGCACACCCTACGGGCTGCATCTCTCATCCCATCATTTTCCAATTTTGTTTATAACTTTGGTATGATGTCTAGATGGAAGTTATCAAATTTTTATGCATTTCGTTGAAAAACATGGCCGCCACCGGCCATCTTGGATTTGACATATAAATTGTCAATAATTCTATTAGTACACCCCACAGGCTGCATCCTTCAGCCAATTTTTTTCGGATTTCATATGTTGCTTTGGTGTGATATCTTTTCTGTAGAAACTTGAGTGAATGACTTGGCATTACTGGATCTTTCTATTTAATTCAGTCTTTTCTTGGACATGTCTAGCTGCAGTGTCACTGATTATGTGTTTGGCATCAAAAGTTCATATTCTTGATCTGTTTTATGTTTTAGTCCACATAATCTACAGAGTAGAATGTGGTTGGGTGGGGGGAGGTGGAGGAGGTGTGTGTATTTCATCCTTTGACATTGTCCAAAAGCATAGCAAAGTCTTGTTGCACTCAATGGACAAATTTATCAATTTTATTAACTTGGGTAAAATATCAGACAGAAACCATTTCCTTTTTGTTTTTTTAAGGGTGCATTGGTTATAAAAAGAGACCATTTGGCAGCCAAAATGACCTTGCTGGTTGGCCTGAGAAACAGATTTTTCACTTTTTTAAGCCTAATCAAAAATGTTGATATTTTTTTCACTGAAGGTTCTCACAAATTTCTGAATATTCATTCTCAAACTATCCTTGAAAATTTTTTAATTCATCCCTAAGAGTTTTGGGAAGGACTCAAATGTACATTCAAAGATTATTATTATCTGATAGTGGTCTTTGGATAGAATGACAAAATCTCGCCCAAAGGGAAGATATTTGACCCAGCCACAAAGCTTCTCAAATGTCTGGGTAAAATATCTTTCCCTAAGGATGAAGTTTACCCATCCCATCCCTATATTTCTAGAGAATGATTTTTTTTCCTACCAAATCTCACATGGCACCATCAATACATATATAGCGACTAGTTGATTAAAAAGTGTTATGTTTTTTCTGCACTCTAGGAAAGTTGATGAGGGGAAGGAAGAAGTGACATATTCTTTGTGAGTTCTTGAGCATAGGTTTTCCTGAGAAACAGAATATTAATCAGTTTTTTTACTTACTATACCTAGGTTGTTGTAGTAACAGATTATGCAGAAGGAGAGTTGTTTCAGATCCTGGAGGATGATGGGAATTTACCAGAGGAACAGGTAACATTAAAGTCAATTTTGAAAAAAATGCATCGCTGTGAATTTATGTCAAGTTGGTATTTCTTGACGAGCAAATTATACGACAACATTTCTTGTAGAGTTGTAGTTCTCTGTTCTGAAGCCCTTAGATTGCTTTATTTTGAGGACATCTTTTTCAAGGCTTTAAATGTAACAAAATTTCAGAAAATTCCATTATTAAAAGATGTTTTTGATCTTTAAACCTGAAAGTAACTTCACAAAGCATAAAAAAAAGAAATTAAAAAAAAATAGAAATGAAAAAAGAAATAAAAAAAGAAAGAAGAATGCTCTGATAGCTGAAAAATTTGAAATACTTTTTGACTGTGACAAATCAAGGATGGTATTTTGGGTACAGCTTAAACCAACCTGAATCTGTTGAAATCTAAACACTTGCTGTTTTGGTTACACAAGCCTTGTAAAACTATATGTCCCCTTTATCTAACAAAATATTAAACTTTTCTTAGTATACTGCAGGAGCCACATTCCGGTATTTGATATCTCGCATTACAATTAAACCGTTTAAAGCATAGAACTTCGAAAAAAAAATCTCTTTACCATAACTTGGTATATATTTGACCTGTTTATTGCAAAAAAGGTTATAAAGTAAATGCTTGTTAAACTCTTTCGCTGCCATCATTGCATAAATTTGAAGTTTGAGGCCAGTGCTACTCCCACATAATTGCGAATTTCGTATGTGTCTATGGTGAACTGCAGTCTAAGGGAAGCAACTCTATTATTTTCTGGTGTCTTCTTTTTGTAAGTGATGCCTATGCATTCTGCTATTGGCTATGGGTGATTTTGGCCAAAAAGAGCCAAAAAGAGGTCAAGGTCAAGCCAGGCATCATCAGTCAAGATCAAATTCATCCATGCTAGAGCGAGATAATTTCTCAGGAGCATCACTTGCATTTTGTTTTCCACACTCGTTTTGAAAACGATTGAACCTGGAGGAATCTAATGGCTGTATATTTCATGACTCAGGACAGTGGTGATCTCAGCAATGAAGAAATGGATGAGGATGATGATAATAATGATGATGATGATGGACCCTTTTCTGTCGCAGTCAGGGGGCCGGCTAACATTGGTAGTGGGGGAGATTTACCGAGTAGAAAGGCAAATCCACTGAAGGTCGATTCTGCATTGGATTTGGAGACATATCCTGGATGTGATCCTTTTGAAAGTTGTTAGCTCACCTGAGCGAAGCTCCAGGGGAGCTTTACTAGTGATGAACCGATTATCAAAACTTGCTATCAACGATTACCAATTATTTCTCTGCCGATTATACCACATAAGTTCTCAGAGGATGCATATTTAGTACTGGGCAATATTAGCCAAAATAATATTTGTATTTTGTTAGGGGTGTGGGGAAAAGATCGTTGTTAACAACAGCCCTTGAAATTGGCGACAGCAAATGGCAATGTCATCGCAAATTGCTGTCATCATATGGGTTTGTGACAGCAAACAATTGCCAACGTACTCATGGTGACAGGCCTGTACAGCTATAAAGATTCATTTAAAGTGCCGTTGTAACTGCCGTCGCAAAATTGATTTGCAACAGCAGTTAAGTGCCATCGTAAAAAATTAACAATTTCAAGGGCTGCAACAATACAATCACACAATATTGTTTTTGTGAAGATTGTGTTTTATTCTGGTAAATAGTGTCAATTCGGTTTTGTGTAAGGATACAATACACTTGGCTGTATTAACCAGGAATATACTGAGCACACATACTTTGTGTCTTAAATGAATAATAATTTTGATGTTAATGTGTGTTGTGAAGTCGTATGACGCATGGTTTACATGTTTGTCAGAATGTATTATTCAATGTTCTTTTTTCAACCTGTTACCTGCCTTGATGTGTTTTTCCAATATTTGCATGAACTCGACAATCTACGGGAAATGGTGGCTATCTCGTACCGATTGCAGTTGGTAAATTCCGTAATATCTCTGCTCTGCAAATCCCTAAATTTTCTGCTATGCACCTCACACGTTTTTAGAGGGGAAACTTTATTGAAATGGCCAGATATCAAAGGGATTTTTAATAGTCAGTGTTAAATATAGAATAACCGGAAACTGCCTGTTTTTAACTGCCGGTTGTCATTATCGGCTGATGCCCCATAACCGGCCGGTTCCGTTTGCCGATTCTGATTATCGGTTCATCACTACGCTTTACTTATCACTTTCTGACCGTCGCCCGTCCGGCGTAAACTTTACATTATCGACATCTCCTCACAAACTCCTGGATTAAATTGAACCAAATCTGGTGTGCATCTTCCTTATCATATGTCAATTCAAGTTTGTTCAAATAAAGTTGCCATGCCTACAGGGGGCACCACAAGGAGCATAACTCTGATAGTACCTATAAAATACAAAAAAATAATCTTCCTCAAATCCAGTGGTCAGAATCTTTTCATATTTGGTATACAACATCTTTAGGGGGGTCAGATTCAAGTTTGTTCAAATCTAGTCCCTGGGTTAATATTTGGGCTCCCTATTGGTGCAATATGTGGAATATTCTTTAAAAATCTTCTTCTTCAGATCCACAAGTCAGCTTTCATATTTGGTACACAACATCTCGGAGGGGGGGGGGGGGGGGGTGCGGATTCAAGTTTGTTCAAATCAAGTCGCTGGGTTAATATTTGGTCTATCTATGGGAGCTCGAATTTTAATTTAGGCGCAATATGAGGAAATTTCTTTAAAAATCTTCTTCTTCAAGTCCACCAGTCAGAATCCTCTCATATTTGGTATACATCATCTCTTGGGGGGCCAGATTCACGTTTGTTCAAATCGAGTTCCTCGGTTAATAGTTGGGCTCCCCATTGGGGCCCAGATTTTAATTTTGTGCAACACATGGAATATTCTTTAAAAATCTTCTTCAGATTCACCTGTCAGAGTCCTCTCATATTTGGTGTATAACATCTCCAGTGGGGCCAGATTCAAGTTTGTTCAAATTGAATTCTTCAGTTAATATTTGGGCTCCCTGTGGAAGCCCGAATTTTAACTTACTGCAATATGAGGAAATTTCTTTAAAAATCTTCTTCTTCAGATGCACTAGTCAAAATCCATTAACATTTGGTATACATCATCTCTAGGGGGTCCGATTCAAGTTTGTTCAAATCGGGTCCCTGGATTGAACATTTTGGGTCTGACTTGGACTTTGAAATTTTGGACCAAAAAAATATTTTTTAGCGATTTTTTATGAGTTTTGTTCAATTTTGAGAAGAAAAAAAAAAAAATTAGCCTCAAAATTTTGGGTCCGGTTCCAACTTGGAAATTTTTGGACCAAAATTCGGAAATTTTTTTTCGATGGTTTTCATAATCAAGTTCCTAGATGACCTTGAGTGGTTTTATGTGAAAATGTTTTTACCCTATGTCCTCCCCTCCCATCCTTGTTGGGGAGGAGGGTGGGGAGGGGCAGTTAGATGTAGCAAAATGTTTGGCTGCAAAATATATTTGAAAGGTTTAGAGTGATTTTATGCAACCCTCCCCAAAAATAATACCCCTATGACCACCAACCCCACTCCCCACCCCCGGGAGTCAATTAATCGGAGGAAAAAAAATGCAATATGAAGGAATTTCTTTGAAAATCTTCTTCTCTAGAACCATCAGTTAAAATCTTTTGATATTTGGTATATAATATCTAGGGGGTGGTGGTGGGGGGTCGGTCAGATTCATGTTTGTTCAAATTTGTGTCCCTGGGTAAATATTTGGGCCAGAATTTAACTTAGTGCAATATGATGAAATTTCATTGAAAATCTTCAGATCCACCATCCAAATGCTTTCATATTTGGTATACAGCATCTGGGGGGGGGGGGGGGTTGCTAGGGTGTGTGTGTGTAAGATTTAAGTTTGATAAAATTGTGTCTCTGGGTTAATATTCATGCTCTGTTTGATGGGGGGGGGGGGGGGGGCAGTGACATAACAACCCTTGGAAATTTGGCAGTGCTAGTCTACAGCTGATAAAATTGGAAGCAGTCAGGATGACCCAGGATAATAATATTCTGACATGGACCCTAGAGTTATGAATAATTTCATGACTTCATTCCTCTGTAGTGTTGATGAACCATGACTAACTGAATGTGATCCAAAATAGTTCTTTGAACCACTTGTCAGGTGAGCGATTAAGGCCCCTTGGGGCTTCTTGTTGGTTATCCCAGCACGCTCGTAACCCTAGTGTGTTAGTAGACACCGATGGTCTGGACCCAATTGATTACTTCAAGGGAATATCTTCTTCAAATTATTCCTGGTGTTCTGGTGCCAGAAAATTACTAGCTCAAAGCAGAATTCCTGATGGTTATGACCCATTGTCCATATATCCCATGGCAAAAATGCGAAAAATCCCTAAATTCTTTTAAAACCCAAGATGGCTGCCAGGGTCGTGTAACCTATGTGATGTCAGCTAAGCGGCTATGCATAGGCCATAGTTATATGTAACTACCTGGGAAGTTTCAACAGCGTAGTCCATGTGGTACAGAAGAAACCTGACATTGCCCACTTAAACCCACAATGCAAAGCAAAATTCGTTGACCAAGGGTAAGATCCATATGAAGTTCCAAATGATATAAATGACAACAAATATCTTCCTAATATATCATTTTATTGTCCATCATTAGTCTAAGTTAATAACTAAGACATTTCAGCCACATTTCAGATGATATTGACCCATTGCTCATATATGGCAATAATTGGTAAAAATCACAAAATGTGCGTAAAATCCAAGATGGCCACCAGGGTCACTTGACTCATGTGACATTGGCAAAACGGCTACGCATAGGCCATAGCTGTATGTAACTACCTGAGAAGGTTCAACTCGGCTCCAAGTGGTTGGCAAGATACTTGACATTACCCATGTATACCCAAATACAGGAATATTACAAAATGCGTGGCACCGGGAAATCTGTTTTCTGGTGGCGGCTGGCTGCGAAAGAGTTAACTGGTAGAGTGCTAAATTATTTATGGTCATATTGAGTAGGGTTATGGCCGTTAATTACAGTACAGCCTACAATAAAGTGGAAACCTGGACGTGCTAATAATGCGCTATTTGGGTATATTTGCACCACATTCATATCTGAACATCGCAATATTTTTATAGCAATAAAATGTCAGTTGATCATGATTTGGTCGGTCGAACGTGCTAAGATGACGAAATAAAAAAAACCTACATATTTGTTATCAACAGTATGTCCCAAATGTACATGTCTGTGTTGTGACTCCCCACCCCCCACATACACACACAGATTTTTGTTGAAAGGAAAACATGCACAGTAGCATTTTTAACCAAGAAGTAAAAATCGCCATGTCGTATGCTCTTCACGCAATGTTGCATTCAAAATAAAGAATGCTTCTACAATTGCAGAAATCCTTAATAATTTGATTCGGTGAATCGCTTTTATGAGTTGGTAGAGGTGATAACATCTTGGGACTAGTGCATAAAAATTGGACAGTTTTGGGTTAATTGGTGAGTTGAAAAAATATTTCATTTATTGAAAGCGTGTGTTTCTGAAGGCTGTGTGCCATCCTCATAGCACTCTGACAGCAAAGAACTGGAGGTCGAATGTCGTAAGTAAAAAGTGAGTGATTTTTTTTTCACCACACATTGTGAGCTTTGCATGCCCAGATCAGCTAAATCACTGGTAGCGCAGCCCCTGTAGGTTATGATTTCATTTAAGTTTGAGGCCTCCTGAGCCTGAGAAACACGGTTGCAGTAGGCATCACTGCCACTCCCGACCCAGAATCTCCCTTTGACTTTAACTGGTAAAGTGCTAAATTATTTTTCAATGGTCATTTGTAACATGAATATTTTTTTCAAAGATATCACACTGCAAGCAATAGGAGCCCTAGTTTAGCAAGATATTGCTCATAAATAATGGTTTTGTTGCAATTTATTGGAGAGTGCCAGTCGGCACTCTCCAATAAATTGTAACAAAACAATTTTATATTAATACTTTTTTTTTCCTGCTGAGCTAACAACAAGTTGTGCAAGCATTATGAAGTCACTATAGTGGCTTTCAGCACTTTTCAATAGAGCCCTGATAGTGGCTTCTAGCACTCAACCAGTTAAAGAATGAGAGCTGCTTTATATTTATAAAAGTTTAAACTGCAATTATGTAAACATATTCTCAAAGACTCTTGTAAAGCCGGGTAGGTCACGGGAAATCTGTACTTCAAATACATCAACTACATTAGTTTGTTTAACATAACATGCTTTGCATGGCTCAAATCGTCCATATTATTATAAGTATTCTCTCCTATTCTTTTCATCCAATAAATTATGAACAATAGTTATGAAAATATCCCGCCATGAGCATGTTTGCCTTGCGATATTCGCCACAACACGTTGAAAATATCGTGCAGGTGCCAGAGGAATATCGCTATAATAAGGCACCAATATGGCATCAATAACAAAAGAATATCACCTAACAGGATACTTTGTTATAGACTCGTACTGTACTGTAGTTAATCTTTGCCTTTTTCAGCTCATCTGCTTGATAACTTGAACAAATATCAATGGATATGGTCAGTATTGATTATGTGAGACTTTCTTAACAATGTCTTGAATGAGTTCGAAAAATGGTATCATTTGTCCATACTGAGTGTAATTTTGCCCTTAATTAATTAATTTTTGACCGTTTTCAGCTTGTTATTGTATTAACTTGGAACAAATATGAATGGATCCTGTCAATATTAGGAATGTGAGATTTTCTTAACAATGTCATGAACAAGTTTGAAAACGGTGCAGTTTGGTCATAATGAGCAGAGTCATTGCGATAACTTGAACAAATGTCAATGGCTTTCATCAATATTTGGTAGGTGAGACTTTCTTAACAGTGTCTTGAATGAGGTCAAAAACTGGTACGGTTTGCCCATACTGAGCAGAGTTATTCCCCCTAAATACTTAATTTTTGCCTGTTTTCAGCTCATCAGCACACTGATTTGAACAAATATCAATGAATTCAGTCAATATTTGGTATGTTAGGCTTCTTAACAATGTCTTGCCTGAGTTTGAAAATCGATGCATTTTCTGATATTGAACAGAGTTATGGCTCTTAGTAATTAGTTTTGCCTGTTTTCAGCTCATTAGTGCAATAACTTGAACAAATATCAATGGATTTGGTCAATATTTTTAATGTGAGACTCTCTTAATGTCTTGAATGGGTTCTAAAACTAGTATGGTTTGGCCATATTGAGTAGAGTTATGGCCCTTAATTAGTTAATTTTTGCCTGTTTTATGCTCGTTAGCACAATAACTTGAACAAATATCTATGGATTTGATCAAAATTTGGTATATGATACATTCTTGACAATGTCTTGAATAAGTTTGAAAACTGGGACAATTCGTCCATACTGAGCTGAGTTATGACCCCTTAATTATTTAGTTTTTGTCATCCAACACTAGGTGACCTTGGCTGTTGAAAATGGCGTTAAACTCCAATAAATAAATAAATAAATTTTTGCCTGCTTTCAACTTTTAGCATGATATCTTGAAGAACTAATATCAGTGGATCCAGTTAATATTCGAAATGTGAGATTTTCTTAACACGCGATCGACTGTCTCGAACGAGTCTGAAAACCATTGAGCAGAGTTATGTCCCTTAATTAGTTAATCTTAGCATGTTTTCGGCTCGTTAGCTTCATAACTTGAACAGATATCAATGGATTTAGTCAATATTTGGTATGAACTTTCTTAATAATGTCTTCAACGAGTTTGAAAAAGGTGCAGTTTGGCCATATTGCACAGAATTTTGACCCTGAATTAGTTAGTCTTTGCCTGTATCTTTGCCTGTTTTTCAGCTTGTTAGTTTGATAACCTGAACAAATATCAATGGATTTGGTCAATAAATAGTATGTGAGACTTTCTTAATGTCTTGAATGAGTTCGAAAACTGGTGTGGTTTGGCCATACTTAGAACTGGATTTAGTAAATATTTGGTATGTAAGACTTTTCTTAATAATGTCTTCAACGAGTTTGAAAAATGTGCGGTTTGGCCATATTGCACAGAATTTTGACCCTGAATTAGTTAGTCTTTGCCTGTATCTTTGCCTGTTTTCAGCTTGTTAGTTTGATAACCTGAACAAATATCAATAGATTTGGTCAATATATAGTATGTGAGACTTTCTTAATGTCTTGAATGAGTTCAAAAACTGGTGTGGTTTGGCCATACTTAGAAGATTTATAGCCCTTAATTAGTTAATTTTGCCTGGTTTCAGCTTGTTAGCTTGATGACTTGGAACAAATATCAATGGATTTGATTTTCTTATATTGACAAGCCTTACATGTGAGTAAAAACTTGATCCCGCATTAACGATGCATAAGCCATGATTATTATTTTTATAATTTGCAATAAATGTTGCCCTGGTCCATCCATCAATCCATCTTTCCATCCATCTGACCGTCTGTCCATCTCTCCATCCATGCCTGTCTATCCCAAATGTGGTTTCTGGACAATAACTTTAGTTTGACTGAATAAAATGAAACAAAATTTTATACATAGGTTTATAACCCCATAATTATACAGGTTGGGATTGATAGTGGCTTGGTCTGATATTTTTATCAGAGTTATGGCCCTTTTCCAACTTAAATTTACAAAGGTTTATCATAAAGTGGGGGCTTTAGTGCACCATGGACATATTTGGTGGCTTGCTGGTGATGTGGGTTAATGGAGATAAGATAAGATAAGATATTTATTAATTCATTATCAACAAAGATAAATGAGTATAAAATCATGCTTGGCAGTGTGTGTGTGTGGGGGGGGGGGGGGGGGTGGGGGAGGGGGGCATAGCCATCCTTAGTATTTGCACTTGTTTTTCAGTTTTCAAAAATGTTTAAAAAAGAATATCATGGAAACCCCTCAATGGAACAAGCACGTTCCAATGAGGGTTCACATGATATAGGTTCATTGAATTATGTGTGTGGATATGGCCAATTCATTAGGTAAAGGGTTAACTTGTTCTCACTGTATAAGAAACTACTCTTTTTTTGATTTTCACATTTTTATTCTTCAAAGTTGTCAAAAATGTTTTAAAAAAACATATCATGGAACCCCCTCATTAGAACAAGCTCGTTCCCTTGAGGGTTCACATGATACGGTTTCATTGAATCATGTGAGTGGATACATCCAATTCATTAGGTAAAGAGTTAACTTGTTTTTACTGTATAAGAAACTACTCTTTTTTTATTTTCTCATTTTTGTTCTTCAAAAATCTATATTTTTTTATTTTTCCGGTCTACATCTGGACAGTGTAAAGGGTAACATCAGCATGCATACTTTTTGTATAATGCAGTTCAATCTGGTATATATATTTTTTGTGTGATAAATTTTATTTTCCTCTCTCAAAATTCCAAAAGTAATGTCTAGCAGTTGGTTCATTTTTTTTGATGGTTTTTCCATCATTCCTTTCAATTTCCCAACTTTAACCCTTTACCCAACGCAGAGGATATCAAAATTTATTATTTTAAATATCATTTTTTTTTAATTTTTCAAAAAATGTCAACAAAACCATATCATGTGACCCCTCGTTGGAACGACTCGATGAGATCGTTCCAATGAGGGGTCACATGATATGGTTTTGTTGAAATTGTTTGAAAAATAATATTTTTTCAACTGCTGAATTTGCATATTACGCGGGTGGATGCAGCCGGTTCGTTGGGTAAAGGGTTAAACAAGTCAAATGCAGATTTTGAAGCCAATCCAGTTATATTTTACTGTTGTAAAGAGTATCGTCTCGTAAAATATTTTTTCTAGGATATTTAACACACACTTTCTTCTTTTACCACACTTAAGTTGATTAAGTACACTACAGCTTTTAATTAGTTCTTTCAATGTTTTCTATTTGATCTCAGCCTTAGGTGAGTACAGGTATACTGGAATGAAAAAGTTAAGCCTGAAAAAAGAAAAGTTCTGAGCCTGGAAAGAGTAGGGCTGTCACGATTAATTGCTTGCTGATGGGACACACTGAAATTGATCAGCATTTTTCGTTGTTGAAGAATCAGTAAATTTTACCCCGTTTCAGACATTTAATAATTAAAAAAAATTTTAGGAAAAAACTATTGTTTCTAAAGGTAAAAGTCAAGAACGTTGATGTTAAACCTCAAAAAGCTATTAGAAGCATTTGTCTTCTAGGTACATTCAAAGCTTTGATGTTCTGAACTTTTGAACCGTCAGTGTAATAATGACCAACTGATGACCGGTCTTGATTATTACACTGACAGTTCAAAAGTTCAGAACATCAAAGCTTTGAATGTACCTAGAAGACAAATGCTTCTAATAGCTTTTTGAGGTTTAACATCCTTAGCCATCCTTAGTATTTGCACTTGTTTTTCAGTTTTCAAAAATGTTTAAGAAAGAATATCATGGAAACCCCTCAATGGAACAAGCACGTTCCAATGAGGGTTCACATGATATAGGTTCATTGAATTATGTGTGTGGATATGGCCAATTCATTAGGTAAAGGGTTAACTTGTTCTCACTGTATAAGAAACTACTCTTTTTTTGATTTTCACATTTTTATTCTTCAAAGTTGTCAAAAATGTTTTAAAAAAACATATCATGGAACCCCCTCATTAGAACAAGCTCGTTCCCTTGAGGGTTCACATGATACGGTTTCATTGAATCATGTGAGTGGATACATCCAATTCATTAGGTAAAGAGTTAACTTGTTTTTACTGTATAAGAAACTACTCTTTTTTTATTTTCTCATTTTTGTTCTTCAAAAATCTATATTTTTTTATTTTTCCGGTCTACATCTGGACAGTGTAAAGGGTAACATCAGCATGCATACTTTTTGTATAATGCAGTTCAATCTGGTATATATATTTTTTGTGTGATAAATTTTATTTTCCTCTCTCAAAATTCCAAAAGTAATGTCTAGCAGTTGGTTCATTTTTTTTGATGGTTTTTCCATCATTCCTTTCAATTTCCCAACTTTAACCCTTTACCCAACGCAGAGGATATCAAAATTTATTATTTTAAATATCATTTTTTTTTAATTTTTCAAAAAATGTCAACAAAACCATATCATGTGACCCCTCGTTGGAACGACTCGATGAGATCGTTCCAATGAGGGGTCACATGATATGGTTTTGTTGAAATTGTTTGAAAAATAATATTTTTTCAACTGCTGAATTTGCATATTACGCGGGTGGATGCAGCCGGTTCGTTGGGTAAAGGGTTAAACAAGTCAAATGCAGATTTTGAAGCCAATCCAGTTATATTTTACTGTTGTAAAGAGTATCGTCTTGTAAAATATTTTTTCTAGGATATTTAACACACACTTTCTTCTTTTACCACACTTAAGTTGATTAAGTACACTACAGCTTTTAATTAGTTCTTTCAATGTTTTCTATTTGATCTCAGCCTTAGGTGAGTACAGGTATACTGGAATGAAAAAGTTAAGCCTGAAAAAAGAAAAGTTCTGAGCCTGGAAAGAGTAGGGCTGTCACGATTAATTGCTTGCTGATGGGACACACTGAAATTGATCAGCATTTTTCGTTGTTGAAGAATCAGTAAATTTTACCCCGTTTCAGACATTTAATAATTAAAAAAAATTTTAGGAAAAAACTATTGTTTCTAAAGGTAAAAGTCAAGAACGTTGATGTTAAACCTCAAAAAGCTATTAGAAGCATTTGTCTTCTAGGTACATTCAAAGCTTTGATGTTCTGAACTTTTGAACCGTCAGTGTAATAATGACCAACTGATGACCGGTCTTGATTATTACACTGACAGTTCAAAAGTTCAGAACATCAAAGCTTTGAATGTTTCTAAAAGAGGATCGTCTTCGTTGTTTACTTGAGGTAGGTCAGCTGACTTGAACTTCATTTTTAGCGACTTTAAAGAGAGGGAGGGGGTCATCTAGGTACGATTAATAGATTATTATTGATTATTTGTGACGATTAATCGATTCCTAAATTCAGAAATTGTGACAGCCCTAGGAAAGATTTGAGTAGGCAATGTTGTGTGTGTACACGCAACTAACACAGTCTGAACTTAGATTTTTATCACACAAAACAATATTTATTTTTGTTCATTTGAGTATAATTTAATTTTCTTTAATTATATCCAATTTCCGTGCAAATGATTGTTCGAGGTGGGTTTTTCATAACTTGATGAATAATTTTCCTATTGTGTGAATGTTGTTATAGTGTAAACCTGTTAATTGAATAGCCACTTTGCCAATGAAAATTATTCAATTGACAGGAGTATTTAATTAACAGGGATTGTGTCACTTTCCTGTATTCTAGAGATAAACTTAGCATTTATTCTATTATGTCTTGTTTGACAGAGCTTCATGAGCCCTGTCAAGCGAGATATAATAGATTAAATGCCTGTATTGGATGTACTGAGGCCAAATAGGTCTATAAACAAAGGAGAACTGGGGAGAGCCTGTGTAATTTTGTGACAGGTTACTCTATAACCTATTTTCAGCAAACAGGTCAAATTTGTACTGGAGGTTTGGTAAATGGTTTTGTGTTGGGAAATTATATTCAATTAACAGGGTTATTCAGTTAAGATATATCCAATTAAGTAGGTCCCACTGTACAACAAGTCAGTCAATCTGGGTTGTCAAATTCTATCAAATTGACAAGACCAAATCCTTCAGATCAAACGAGACACTGCAGATTGACTGACTCTTGGTGAAATTTGTATACTTTTTGACATATTATATTTAAAAATTGAACACAACACCTGAAATATAAACAAATAAATTATGCAATGTTTGTGTAGAGTGTTCAGCACAAAGACATTCCAGTTTTTATTTCATATTTGTAAATCATTGCTTCAAAAATCTTTGCACATCAGTGATGCCTTGTGCGAGACAGGCATGATATAGATTTGGAACAGAGACTCACTGTGGTGAGTGAACATTGATGAGCAAACTGCAGTGATATTCAGAAGCTATATGTGGTAATCATATAATAAAACATGTTCTTTAGGCCACACAAAGTAGATCTCGTTTCTCAGGACATTTTCTACAAAAATACATGTGGACAGGCATTTTTAAAAATTTGTGTAGTTATTATTTCTTTACCCTTTGAGGTTCATATACACAGTTAGTTTCATGCTTTTAGCCACATAATTTACAGAATAACATGGGCAGTAGTGTATTTTATACATTTTATTAACTGGTAGAGAACTATTCTCAGCCGTCACAGTTTATTCACATGTCTTCGCATTATTACAATTTATGAATTTGACATGTCTTTGCCTTGTTACTATTTAATGGAGAGTACCCACGTATACTCTCCCTTAAATTCTATCAAGGCAAATCCATACAGGGTAAATTGTTCAGATGATGTGAATCACAGCCATTTTCTGTGAAGCCTTTAGGTTGTGCTACCTACACTTCAGAATGAAGTCCAAATATGGGCTGCCAGCACTCAACCAGTTAACTTGGGTAATTTATCTAACATAAGGCTTAAGAATCTGTTTCTCAGTCCCTCCTGCATGGTCGTTTTGGCTGCCGCATGCTCTCTTTTTATAACCAATGCAAACTTTAAAAAAATAAAAAATTCAATGGTTTATGTCTGATATTTTCCCCACGTTAATAAAATTGATAAATTTGTCCCTTGAGTGCAACAAGGTTTTGCAATGCTTTAGCATTGCAAAGCCTTCTTGCACGCACAGGACAAAATGCACCACCACCCATGCTATTCTGTAGATTATGAGGTCTCAAACATAAAACAAACCAAGAACATGAACATTTGATGGCAAAAAAATAATTACATAAATAAAAAAGAAAATAACAAACCACCCGTCCACATGCAATTTTACAAAAAAATGGCCTGAGAAACAGAAGATCTACTTTGTGGGGCATAAGCCAATTAATTTTTTATTTTCATTTTTGCACTGGTAATAAAATGAGAGTATGCAGCAGGAAAACAGCCATGTGGGAGGGCTTGAGAAACTGATTTTTATATTATATTTTATTTTATTTATAGGTACAATCTATTGCCTGTCATCTTGTATCAGCTTTATACTATTTACATTCTCACAGAATCCTACACAGAGATATGAAACCACAGAACATATTGCTTGGTAAAGGAGGAATTGTTAAACTTTGTGACTTTGGTTTTGCAAGAGCTATGAGTATGAACACATTGGTTTTGACTTCAATAAAAGTATGTCATCATTATCTAAACTAATTATTTTCGGTTCAGCAATAATTTTCTTTCTTTAATTTCTAGACACTGGTCATCAAGCCTGAATATAAGCAACCTGTCATTTGCAAAATGAGGTCCCCAGAGGGTGAATTTCCAGATGCTATCCCATACGGTGGGCCAATTTATCCTCTAGGTACATCATTCTGTTTTGGCTTGAAACCTTGATTCAGACTGAGGTTAACAGAGGGTAAATTTTGTGATGCTACCCTGCTATGCAAGGTAGCATCACCAAATTCACCCTCTGGGGGACCTCATTTTGCAGATGACAGTCTGCTTATTTTCTGGCTTGCTGGTCATGTCAAGTTTTCCAAAACATTGTATGCATTATGAGTGTGAAGTAAATCCAGAAGAAATTTGATGATACAGAATTACAGTGTCAGTCCACAAATGCACATTTTATACATGTCATAGTCTGAAAATCTTGTGAGGGATATGGAAGTCATTAGTCTATCTTGTTGTGAGGGATATGGAAGTCATTAGTCTATCTTGTTGGTATTGCTTCAGTAACTATGTTTTCAAGCATTTTATTGACATCCGATTAATGTTGACATTAGTTCATATTCTTGATTTCAAGGTAATGGGTAGTATTCTTGAGCAAGATAATTACCCTCGGTGTCACTGTGTATTACAGCATGTTACCTGTTGATGATGCACTTGCCTTCAATCGCGGGTAATTATGCTTGTGGCATGTTAGTAATTTGGTTGAGTCTGGTCGCCGCTACTTCGTGTTTCTCTCCAGGTTCTCTGTCTTCCACCAGCCATAAAACTCTCCAACATGCTATAGCCTGGATGTTGAAAGTGTTGTTAACCCTTTACCTAACATGAAAAGCAGATGACACTTGCAAAAAAATTTCTCGAATAACTAATTTTTTTCATTTTTTTTCTCAAAAACATAGGTTATGACCCCTCGTTGGAACGAGCTCGTCGAGCTTGTTCCAATGAGGGGTCATAACCTATGTTTTTGAGACAAAAATGAAAAAATAATGAAAATTAATTGGCGATTTTTGAGAATATTGCTGGCCGGTTTTGGCCGTTACGTTGGGTAAAGGGTTAACTTCCAATATACAAAGATAATGGGTATATGGACACTTCAGCACCTGGGCAAATTTATTTCTTAGAGGTGAGACGGTTTGGTATCTGATGCTGTACAAGGTAGCATTTGAATCTAGTCAATTTGACATTGGTGATGCACAATTTAGCATTGCCATCGAATAATTGAAAGAAACAATAATACTTACTGTGTAAAATATATAAGGCCAAAAAAAATTAATGGTTTGGTTCCGGTTACATAGCAGAAAAAAATAGGGTCGGTAGGTCGGGATATTTTTTTTCTATTTTTTTTCCTTGAATTTGTGCTTGAGTTAATTTTTAGGATCAAATTCTTCCAATAGTTGTGACTGAAAGATACTGCTTTGATATTCTGTTGGGTCTGAATTTCAAAATTACAACCAAAATGGCAGTTTATCAGCAGATGCATTATTCGTAATTGCACAAATAATATCGTCAGATTCTGAAGTGAAGTGTGCATTCGCGCATCTCACTTTATCACGGGAAGTGTTAAAATTAGCACATCTCAGCACATGAAATAAATTGACACTTTAAGTGATTGCGGTAATGGGCTTGTCAAGTATCATCATATTTATCTTGACAGAGCAAGCACAAATGACTTGCTTATGTTTATTTGAAAACAATAATGTTCCTTGCATCTGTCTTGTATCAAACACTTGCGTGTACTCTATTTTGAAGGCAAGATGCTATCATGACGTCACTGTGTGTAAACAGCCAATCACTTTGAAGTACAAGTGTAAAATTACAGGGAATCCCTTGGCATTCCCAAGAAAAATTTCCTGGTTTTAAAAAGCAGGGATGCGATTAGTTGAATGTTCAATTTGACAAACTATGCATGCTTTGTGTAATATAGTTACCTCAACTTGTTTTTTTATGTGTACCCATACTTTGTATGGTACACATAATGCCAGCATCCGGGGTGGCCCGTCTGTCCGTCCGTCCGTCCGTCCGTCTGTCCATCCATCCGTCCGTCTGTCTGTCCATCTGTCCATCCGGCATCTGTATCCATTTCTTTGGCATTCGATAACTTGAAAAATATTGCTTGGATTGTCGAGTTACTTTATATTTGTGTTCAGGTTACTGATGTGCCGAGCTGTATAGTTTTTGATGTAAATCTGATGTTTTGATCCCGAGATATTAACCCTTTATCCTTCAAATTGAAAATTCCTTCAATCCCTTTGGCATTCGATAACTTGAAAAATATTGCGTGGATTGTCAAGTTACTTTATATTTGTGTTCAGGTTACTGATGTGCCGAGCTGTATAGTTTTTGGTGTAAATCTGTTATTTTGATACTGAGATATTAACCCTTTATCCTTCAAATTGAACGTCCGGCGTCCGTATCCATTTCTTTGGCATTAGATAACTTGAAAAAAATTGCTTGGATTGTCAAGTTACTTTATATTTGTGTTCAGGTTACTGATGTGCCGAGCTGTATAGTTTTTGGTGTAAATCTGATAATTTGATCCTGAGATTTTAACCCTTTATCCTTCAAATTGAAAATTCCTCCAATCCCTTTGGCATTCGATAACTAGAAAAATATTGCTTGGATTGTCTAGTTACTTTATATTTGTGTTCAGGTTACTGATTTGCCGAGCTGTATAGTTTTTGATGTAAATCTGATGATTTGATCCCGAGATATTAATCCTTTATCCTTCAAATTGAAAATTCCTCCAATCCCTTTGGCATTCGATAACTTGAAAAATATTGCTTGGATTGTCAAGTTACTTTATATTTGTGTTCAGGTTACTGATGTGCCGAGCTGTAAAGTTTTTGGTGTTAATCTGATAATTTGTTCCGGAGATATTAACCCTTTATCCTTCAAATTGAAAATTCCTCCATTCCCTTTGGCATTCGATAACTTGAAAAATATTACTTGGATTGTTAAGTTACTTCATATTTGTGTTCAGGTTACTGATGTACCGAGCTGTATAGTTTTTAGTGTAAATCTGTTATTTTGATCCTGAGATATTAACCCTTTATCCTTCAAATTGAAAATTCTTCCAATCCCTTTGGCATTCGATAACTTGAAAAATATTGCTTGGATTGTCAAGTTACTTTATGTTTGTGTTCAGGTTACTGATGTGCCAAGCTGTATAGTTTTTGGTGTAAATCTGATAATTTGATCCTGAGATATTAACCCTTTATCCTTCAAATTGAAAATTTCTCCAATGCCTTTGGTAACTCAAAAAATATTAATCCGATTGTCATGTTACTTTATATATGTATTCACGTTACTGATGTGCTGTTGTTACGGTGTGGAAATATTATTGATATTGGTAACAGAAAGAAATCTGAGAATCAGCAACAATAACTATGAATTTAACTCTTCTAAAATTTAATTAAAAAAAATTAATATAAAAAAAAAAATATGATACAAAGATCTTTTACACTAATTGGTTTACAGAAAATAAAAAAAAAACAGTGGTACTTATCAATTATCGAATTAGTCCAAAATACAGTTTGACAGAATCCAGTAATCCACTGATGAAGAATCATGTGAAGAGTTACCAGCTGGTTGTAGTAAATCCAAGAATGTCTCTTCAGAAACAGTATCCCGTAGATTTGTAATAAATTTTTCACTTAGAAATTTGAGCAGTCTCCAATAAAATATTATAAATTGCTCCACAAAATTCAAATGGAGTAAAAAATCCAAGAAGTATTGGCGCCACAGGTAATTTCCAAATCCAGTAGAATCCTGGCTTTTCACAAAATAATATTGTTCTGTTTCACAGAAAGTATAAATTCTCTTTTCCAAGACGAACAAATTCTCTTCATCAAAATTCTCTTTTAGAATCAATCTTCCAAATTCACAAAGAAGCACTGCTTCTATAATAAATGCACTGTTCTGAAACAATAATGATCTTCAATGGAAACAATTGAAGTGAGTCTTTCTGGAATGGCTTTCCAAAAAAAATGAGTTTTTGAATTCTGTTGACAAACCTTTATATAGTAACCAGATGGAATGTTCCAGAAGATGAAAATTCTAACAGTTTCTATCAGTCTCCAGGTGATTCTGTCACAATGCAAGTAAACAAGGTCTCTGACCTACTTAAACAATCGACAGCTATATGTACAATATATTAGTGTAACAAAGATGTAAACAAAGGTCACCCAGTGCAAATGAGTCAGACCAATCAGAAAATGCAGAAATAAAAATATCTATCTCAATATCTCAATATCCACTAAGGATATATCAATCTCAATATAATATGGGGCTATATAACAGCTGTGCTGTCTAGTTTTTTATGTAAATCTGATAATTTGATCCAGAGATATTAACTCTTTACCCATCAAATTAGACACTCCTCCAATCCATTTCTGTGTGTACCCATACCATGTATGGTGTACATAATGTCGGCATCCGTGGTGGCCCTCCGTCATACAGCTTTCTACTAGTTGCGCATATGGGTACACATCTGACAATTTCATCGGCCTATTTTTTATTAAAAACATTTGGCAAATATATATGTTGCATAGAAATAGTTAAAGTACACAGAACATAGAAGATTAGAAAATTAAAGCACTACATTTCAATTATTCAAAAAGTTGTTGATGCAATTCCATTTCTCCTTAATAAGAATTGCCTTGTCGATTGGGTAGATATATTTTGAGTACAGTTCAATATTTCTGTAGAGTTTCATAACGCCTAGAAAACCTGAGAAGTCGGGAGGTGTATTTTTACGGCTACAACTGTAGATGTACTTTTTGTATATAAGGAGGCATGTGCTCCAAACTATTGGTCAGTCAACTTGGAAGGAGGGGCCTAAAATAATTTCACGTTTAGTTACGGCTAAATGTGAATTCAAGGGTAGGCTGTCATTAATACGTTCTACTAATCTCACTAAAACTGTTTTCGAAAACAACACTCGTAAAATAAGTGAGCAATAGTCTCCTTCACGTTTCCACAGAAGGAGCAGAGTTCTGTTTCGGATAAACTGCATTTATAGAGATGAGAATTTGTAAACAAAATTCTGTGATTGATTTTAAATTGCATGGACTGTAAATATGTATCGTCAATTGCTTTAAATGTTTGTCTATAAATGTGTTGCCAATCACTGTGAGGTATATTTTCCTTCAGAATTGTAGTCCATTTTTCTTGAGTGTGCATAGGTTCTTCCGATACTTTTTCCAGGAATACGGGGTAAAAATGCTGATTTGCTTTTGTGCAGGATTTAATGTCATCGACATTTGGGTCAGTGACATTATCAAGTCTCAAGATCTTGCGCAAAATTCTTTTCCATAATCTCGGTATAGCACTGACCACCCCTAAATAGGTGGTGAATGGTATATCAAGGTGATATTTCATCTGAAATTCATCAAAATCAATATTGTGTCCTTCATTGTTGACTATATTGTTTATAAAGAAGACCCTCATCCTGACCCACTCCCCATAAAAAAAGGGTTTGCCTTCTATTTTTATAAAATCATTATAGAAGAGAGGCTGCGATAGGACCTCGTTCGGGATTGTGGGTTCACCCTTTTTAAGAAGTGACCATGAGAAAAGTACATTTTTCCAGAAAGGGGCCATACTTTGTGCAATTTTCTGGATCCCTCTTTTCGTCAGAAACCACATCATGTCTCCCCCATATTCTTCAAAATAGTCCAGAATTAGTGTTTTCCATTGGGCAATGACTTCGGGATCTTGTAATTTCTTAACCCAAACCATTTGTAAGGATTGGCAAAATGTTTTTACGTGAGGAAACTTGAGACCCGCATTTTCAACTAAATTGATAAACAATTTTATCGTTTTTGTTGGACTAAAGAAAGTTAAAAAATATATTTTGAATTTCGTCCAGTAGACAGTCTGATGGGTTCAGGAGGACAGTGAGGAAATATATTAAAATGGGGAATGCCAATGTTTTTATTACTGCAACTTTTCTGAGTAAGGTTAAGTTTCTTAATGACCAATCATTCAGAAGTTTCCGAACACTTTTACCTCAACTTGTTTCTGACATATTTGAGGTAAACTGTGTTCTATCGTTTTCGTGATAATGGTGACTGTCGAGACAAACCACTTGAACAGTTTGTAATGAAAGTAATAAAAGAAGGTTCCATGGTCTGCGAGGGTAGACATGGTGGTAAAAAACGAAAGACCCAAATTTAAATCAACAGTAATTCACATGAGTGAAGTAAATTCACTGATTCTAAACCATGATAAGCAAGTTGAAATTTGCATACCGGAGTTAGAACGACTGCAGTATATCATTACCAATTATGATGGGGACGCGGTGGCATTGCGGTAACCTGTTCTCGTCAGATCACCAAAGTTAAGCAACGTTGAGCCCATTTAGTCCTCGGATGGGTGACCGTCTGAGCGATCGATTTGGACTCCCGCGTTGTGTCCTTGGGCAAGGCACTTAACCCCGATTGTCTACATGGGGGCACGATGGTGCCGTGTACTAAGGCGTACTGCACGTCGATGGTGCACATGTCTTCAACCCTACCTGTTCTGCAGTGTGGAGTTACGGTGTTGGGGAGCTGGCAGCTGCTCGTCGTTGCTCGGTGGTTCTCTCCAGCTTCCTCCACCCGTAAAACTGTCAGGGTCATAATTAGCCATTGTGCATAAGTATGTGACCTTAAACACCAATAAATAAATAAATATAAATAACCAATTATGATTTAATTTGCTGGTGGTGGTTTTGAACATGGTACAGTTTATATATATAAATTGGTGTTTTTTCCGTTTCTTTTTCAATTTCAATAAAAAAAAATCTTTAGGGTCGGTTCGCAAAACTAGGGTTGGTCAGGTAACTGAAACCAAACCATTATTTTTTTTTTTGCCTAACATGTCATTCTAAGTGATGTACAGATCAAGTGGTTCATGATTTTCTAGCAAATCCTGACCCAATCCCACAATGCAATGCAAACCAGTATCTAATCAAATGAAAAGCTACTCCAAATAAGACAAAACTTTTGTTATTGCATCAGTATTTGGGGAGATCATGTTCATGTAAAGTAATTGTTAGAAAGGATGCGAGTAACCTGGTTCCTTGGAGATTTCCAGTTGATAGTACATTAAAACACCTGTTTTGAACTTCATCAGTGTTGAACTCGAGGCTTTAAGGGTTAATTCCAGTCCATTAATATATTTCCCATTGTAAATACACTCAGGAAAAAGGTAACTTTGCATAAGAATGTAAAAGCTAACATGTCACCAGAATTAGGATGTTCTGAAGGCTTTGAAAAACTGCAGATTCTTAGCATTGTAGTTTTTTATACCCCATCCCACCCCCATACACGCGTAACAAAGGAGAAGTATATATTAATTACTTCGTGTGTCCTACTGTTGTCCATCCATCTGACCATCCATCACAATTTCAAGTCAATAACTTTTGTAACTTTAATTGTGTAATTTTTTTTAACCTTATGCTCATACTTCATACACAGGTTGCATGTAATGGGGAGATGTTAGGGATTGCTTTTGAGATGTGTAGGTCTTGGGTCAAGGTCACTTACTATAAAGAAATTTTGGGTTTCTTTACAATAATTTTTGTTTCCTTTTGCATGCAAACTATAAACCTCATACACAGATTGTCTGTTTTTTTAGCTTCCTTTTGTACGCAGAACTATAACTTCATTCTCCGATTACCTATAAAGTGTTGAAATCGGGATGTCATTTGGGGTCAGTAGGTTAAACATCAAGATTACTATTACTATAAATAGATCTTTGCTTTTCATGCCCTAATTTTAGTTTCCTTTTCTGTACGAAAATATAACTTAATACACAGATTGACTGTAAGGTGTCGAAGAATTGTATTTCATTTGGGATTAATGGGTCTGAAGTCAAGGTCAGTGTTACTATAAACAGAATTTTTATACCACCACTCTCTAAGAAACTTGGGGGTGGGGGTGGCGGGTGAGGGGTATATTGGATTACATGTATCTGAACGTCCATCCGTGTGTCTGTCTGCAGCAATATCTCAGCAGTAAGTGAAAAGGTTTCGTATGAGAGAACCTTGTGACAAGCTTCTCTTGCACATGTCATAAAAAAGTTGCCCTCATATTTTTCACCAGAATTCCGGTCCTTACTTTGCAACATTTTTCATGATTTTTTGGTCCTTACTTTGTTTTTAATTAATTTATGCATCATCGGTCCAGCACTGCAGTGGGGGTATAATTGCCTTCAGCAATAGCTCTTGATTTTCCATGCAATAAATTTACTTTCCTTTTTTTCACAAAACTCTAATTTCATACACAGATTATGTATAAGGTGTCAGTGATAGGAATTGTGTTTGGGGTCAGTAGATCAAAGATCAAGGTCACTGTTACCAGTGTTCACGCTAGCCCAAAACTTGCTGGTGCCAAATTTTTAGCCATGTTCAATATTTTAGTGCAAAACATGAAAATTGAACTGGCAATAATTTCAAAAGTGAACAGACAATTAGTTATGGATTAAAAATCTGACAGAACTCTCAAATCCTCTGTAGGTGAAAATGGCAGTTGCCTTAGTTATATCTATGCCACTTATTCAATAAATGGTCAGGCTGAATGTTGTCGGTATGTAGAACTGTTGTTTCACTTAGATAATAACAGATTAATTAACTAACTACTGTAAATCCACTGATCTTAGAGGTTTGTGAGTCTTTGCAAAATGCAGTATTTATCAAAGTAAATACTGCTTTTTGTAAAGTTGATAACCTGCAATGTTTTACTGAAGAAAAAATAATGCCTCTTTACCATTCACTAACAATTAATGTTGAAAGTTTGTACAAACCCTATTTCTAAAACCTTATTGACTGAATCACTGGGTTTGAGTGTTTTGTGAAAATAAGTTATTGTTACGGCCTTTACTACCAGCTGATGATTTTCTTGTATAGTGAAACCCTGTTAATTGAATAGCCACTTTGCCACTGAAAATTATTCAATTAATAGGAGTATTCAGTTAACAGGGATTATGTCACTTTCCTGTATTCTAGAGATAATCTTCGCATTTATTCTATTACATCTTGTTTGACAGAGCTCATTGAGCTCTGTCAATCAATATATAATAGATTAAATGCCTGTATTGGATGTACTGAAGCCAAATGAGTCTATAAACAAAGGAAAACTGGGGAGAGTCTGTGTAATTTCTGCACAGGTTAAATGATTTTTATTCAATTAACAGGAGTTTACTCTATAACCTATATTCAATTAGCAAGTCAAATTAGCACTGTAGGTATGTTAAATGGTTCTGCATTTGCAAATTATATTCAATTAACAGTGTTATTCAGTTAAGAGATATCCAATTAAGTGGGTTCCACTGTATTAGGAGTAATAAAAAAAAAATTTGCATATTTTATCATTGATCGTGATCTTCACTGCTACAATTGCTTTCCTTCACAAATGAAAGCAATGTTTTTGGTGCCAAAAGTTTAGCCAACAATGATTGTTTGGCGCCAAATTAATATTTTTAGTTCAATTGACTAAATTGGCACGCAACAGTGTGAACACCAACTGTTAATATAATTAGAATATTGCATTTTTGCAATAACTATAGTTTCCTTTTGCATAAAAAAAAAAACTATTAACTTATACACAAATTGTCAATAACATGTGACAATGTTTGGAAATGTATTTTGGGTGATTAGGTCAAAGGTCAAGGTCACTGTTACTGTAAATAGAACAGTTCTTACAAAATAACTTTAAATCTTGTTGGTTTCACCCTTAATCAATTTTAATAAAGTGCTCTCCTCTAAGAAGGGTGGATATTGAAACACCTTTAGTTGGTTGGATGGGAAAGAGGGTTATAACTTCATGAGCCCCTACTCACTTTGTTCTTACTTTTTTTATGTTTCAGGGTACACCATTGTATATGGCTCCAGAACTGGTAGAAGAGAAACCTTATGATCATACTGCTGATTTATGGTAAAGTTTCAGGTTCTCTATGGGAATTGAGAAGGGACCTTTTTGGGAACTGAAGTTTCTCTGAGATGACCAAAACTGGTCAAGTTTGAGCAAACTAAGTCAAGTGCAGAATCCTATAAAATCATTGGTGTCTAATGATTTGTCGGGCCCCACAGATCTGATGAAGTCCCTGGAATTGAAATAGTTAAAACAGCTGTTTCAACTCATTGTAAATTAAACCATGTAAAAAGATTCTGTTGATTTTCAGCACTCTACTATTTAACTATAATCCCAATTTACTGATTTTACAACTCTAACAATATTATGTAATGCCGTCGACAAATGCATGCCCTTGATGTAGTTGGAATATTAATCAGTCGTGATTATATTTAAAAAAAATGAAGACTTCTTTGAATTTGTTTTGTGAATAAATAAAATACACATGTAGTAGTCGTGCCACAATTTATTTAATTAACTGGTTGAGTGCTAGAAGCTACTATCAGGGATTTCAGAAAAAGTAGGGTACCAGAGCAAAGTCCAACATTTTCCTTGCGCATGTTTCATATTCAGTGTAATGCAAATAATATTTTGTTTATATAAATTTGTTTTATTAAAATTATTGGAGAGTGCCTGTGGGCACTCTCCAATAATTTGTAACAGAACAATTATTGCATAACAAATTCAGACCAACAAAAATAATCTAGCCCTCAACCAGTTAACACAAACCATACAGGTACTCTAAATTGGTCATGATGGGCCCCCAACAGTCTGAATCGGGTACTACAGACCTCCATTTGTATGAACAACAGTATGTGACATAAGTCCAAGAATGAAATCCAGTCTTTTACGTAAGTACATGATTACAAGCAAGAGTGAATCAATATTTAAGACTCCAGTCTAGATGAAAATGTCCCGACTTAGCAATGCACCTGTTCAGGACCTGGTCTTTAAAATGTATTCATTTGGAACACTTATAAATGTTAGGCTAGAGAAAACATTGCAATTCAGGGCATCAAGGTTGAAAGGGTTAACTTTAGCTGACTGGGTATTGGATATTGTATTATATTTATGAACAAATCACAAACAAATTTAACCCTTAAGGATCTGGGGGCATGGGGGCTCAGTGGTTACTATTTGGACTTCTAACCAAAAGGTCCATCGTTTGATCCCTGCCAGGGGTTACTGCGTTGTGTCCTTTGGCAAGGCATTTCATCCCAATTGCTCATGGGGGGGGGGGGGGGGGGGGGGTCCAGTGGTACTAAGGCGTTCTGCACTTGTCTTCAACCAATGCTAATCCTGCTTTTGCAGAGTTAGTAGGTTGAGAAGTCTGGCAGTTGCTCGCCATTGCTCTGGTTCTCTCCGGGTACTCCATCTTCCTCCACCCAATGGCACCCATAGATCTGTCCGATTCAAGGTAACCCTGGCTGTTGAAAGTGTTGTTACACCCAAATAAATAAATAACCCTTAAGAACTTAATTCCAACTTTAATCATATTCAGCTACAACAAAACAGGTGTCCCAACATGCAGTTTGGGAGGGTAAACTTGCAAGTTACATTCAAGTGTCTTGGTAGTTGTTTGTAGACGGAGTCTTGGTTGCCTATATAGGCAGCCAAGACTTGCCTAGAAGCACTTACAAAGTCAGAGGATTTGGACTGTGAAAGTATAGTAAAAATGTATAAGAATCTCCAGGGCCAGAAAGATGGTTGTAAAAATTGTTCAGAATGGTGTTTAATGCAAGCATACATCATATTTTTATACTGTACCAATGACCCAGACATAGCTGGTGCTAACTCTTAAAAATCTAGGGCCAAACACAAATTTTGCCCCCCAATCCCCAAAATTTGCATCTAAAACCAAAGAAATGGTGGTTCTAAGGAGGATATAGAAGGAGGAGAGGAAAAATGAGTGACAGAAAATAATCAGGGCTGTAACTTAAAATTTTTTAATGAAATTGTGTTAAGTTACCTATTTTCGAGGCAACGGCCTGTTGTGGTCATTATTGCTATAATGTTACACTGCTTGTTCAGTGTTTTCCTCTCTCCCTTTCCTTTAAGTCCCCCTTGCTATTCTCCCATGCTTTTGGCATATTTTCTGTAATATTATTACTAAAATTTCTTGGGAGTTTTAGCTGCATAACAGAATGAATTCTGTTCTTTTCCCCATGTTTACGTCTTCACCCTTGGGTGTTTAGGCGTAGTGTTCTGCATCTACCATCTGATGTTCTGTAGTTTCTTCCCTGGAAGTCTCTGTTTTGCATCAGATAGTGTATTATTGGTAACTGATTTCGGGCCAGGGTTATCAGTGCCTGGAGTCATGTTTCTGGTGTTTTTACACTTCTTGTTTACATTGACAACAGCCTCTGTGTGAGGGGGATTTCTTGAAAATAATATCTTGATGTTAGTTTAAATCATAACTAGATACATTATTATTATTCGTAAGTGTTGCAGTAATTTTTTAAAATATTTAAAAAATTTTTGTCCACACTTAGGCTTGGGATCCATTGGGGCTCAACGTTACTTTTCAGAAACTTGGGCTTTTCTGAAAAAATATTTTTTCAAAAAATATTTTGATTTCAATTATTTTTTCTATGTTAATGGATCATGTTATTATGTATTTTGATTTGCAGGGGTTGGTGCGAGTACCAGGACTTTGTTTTCTTTTCACAATGAAAGGATATTGTTCAATTGGATAAGAGGAAATCTTCCTCTGACTTTCATAATCATTGTATAAATGTAGTCAGTGTACTCGCACTAACCCCTATTCAGTATGTGTTATTTTCGATGACAACATGGGAAGCGTGTGTCACGGTATGTTAGCGGGGAAATGGCCATGCCGGTCCTTTCCCCGCAGGGTCACTCTAGTTTATCAATCTCTATTTCATTTCAAGAACAGGGTGATGTATCCGTGATGTCTTCCAAAAGTGTGCCTCCGTCGTCACAATTAATGAAGAGCTAGTGGAAAAGTGCTCATGGAAATACGTCAATTGCCTAAGAGGTCCCTAGTAGGATCGACGGCCTTTGACGTCCACTAGCTCGCCCGGTGTAGCGTCCATTCATTGAATGGTTCGGCAGCCAGGTTCGTCCGTTGCGGTCTAGAAAGGAGTTTTGGGTGATGCGAGCACTATAAATCAACCAGGTGCACACCCAGTGACGGCGGATTAGAGGAGAACGGAGGAAGCCTATTAGTCCGGTTCCTAGCTCATCCAGGCCCAGCCGGGCTGCGAGCGAGAGAGGCCCCTCTCTCGTACAACAACATCTGGCCCCAGATGTTGTGGTACAAAATGTTTCGCATTCGGAGCATACGTCCGCCGCTCGGGACGCTCCGTTATATAGACAGTCCGGAAAGACTGTCAATAAGGCTTCCTCATTCTCATGGCAGCGCACATGACCACACCTTGGCTACGTGACCTCGGATATCCAGTCAACTTCGCCAATCAGAGTATCCGCGGCGACCAGGTCACGCCATCCGGTAGCCAGGGACACGAGGCCTGTAGACTCCGGACATTCGCATAAGAAAAGTATGCAGGAGTCAGTGTACACGGAGCTTCCAGCGGCAAAGCATCGTAAGACCGCTACTGCACAGGCCTCAGTGACGGACGTGCTATCCCAAATAGCACAACTTATCGCAGCATCCCAGCAACGACAGAATCTCTGTCCCATCATGTAATATCTGACGATGCTGGGTCGGGACGCTCCGCTGAAGCATCAGGTACGGACGTCCGAAAACTTCATAGGGTCCGACAGGATGGCGAAAGGGATTCGGAGGATTTCGAGCTTTCCCTTTTGGAACAACATAAGCTGCTGTATATGTCATCTGGCTTTATCTTCTTGAAGTTGTTTCGTCGGACCAGAATGCTGCGATGCCGGATAAGAGACTGATAGCGTCGGTGGACACAAAAATTTTTGGATCGGTTCAGGGACATCGTCCCTCAGTTCCGACACAGTCCAATAATGTCACAGGAACTTTCGAATTATTGAACGATGCTATTTATATATATATGCTTGCTATTAACAAGCAAGTCTGGTTTCTTGTTCGCAAAATTTCTGAGATGTCTTTCAAAAGTGTGCCTCTGTCGTCATAGTTAAATGATGAGCTAGCGGCAATAAGTGCTCATGGAATACGTCAATCGCCTAAGAGGTCCCTAGTAGGATTGACGGCGTTGACATTCGCTAGCTCACCCGGTGTAGCGTCCATTCATCGAATGGTTCGGCAGCCGGGTTCGTCCATTGCGGTCCAGGTAGGAGATTTGGGTGATGCGAGCACTATAATAGACAATAGTACACACCCAATGACGACGGATTAGAGGAGAGATCGGAGGAAGCCTGTTAGTCCGGTTCCTAGCTCGTCCAGGTCCGTCCGGGCTGCGAACGAGAAAGGTCCCTCTCTCGTACAACAACATCTGGGACCGGATGTTGTGGTACAAACGTTTCGCATTCGGAGCATAGGTCCACCGCTTGAGACGCTCCGTTATATAGACAGTCCGAGAGACTGTCGATAATGCTTCCTCATCCTCACGGCAGCGCACACGACCGCAACTTGGCTACGTGACCTCGAGTATCCTGCCAGCTTCGTCATTCAGTGATTCCACGGCGATCAGGTCACACCATCCGGTAGCCAAGGGACACGAGGCCTGTACACTCCGGTCGCTCGCATAATAGAAGTATACACAGGGTAACGAACACGGAGCTTCCAGCGGCAAAGCATCGTAAGACCGCTTCTCCACAGGCCTCAGTGACGGACGGGCTATCCAAAATAGCACAGCTTATCGCAGCATCCCAGCAAACGACAGAATCTCTGTCAGATGAGGAATAATCCGACGACGCTGGGTCGGTTCGCTCAGCTGATGCATCAGGTACGGACGACCGAACACTTCATAGGGTCTGACAGGATGGCGAAAGGGATTCGGACGATTTCGAGCTTTCCCTTTCGGAACAACAGAAGCTGCCATACATTTCTTCCGGCATTATCTTCCAGAGGTTGTTCCGTCGGACTAGAATGCTGCGATGCTGGATAAGAGACTAATAGCGTCATTGGACACAGAGTTTTTGATCGGTTCAGGGACCTTGTCCCTGAGTTGCCGACACAGTCCAATAATATCACTAGAACTTTCGAATTATTGAACAACGCTATATATATATATGCTTGCTACCAAAACACGCTAGTCTAGTTTCTTGTCCGCAAATGCTCTAATTTGCCTTTCATCAATTCTATGGAATAAATTTGAAATGGCAGGACAGGGCATACTGAGAGTTCCTCTGCATCTAGACGACGAGGCTGAAGACTGTGTATTGTCTTTTTCGCCGTCTATGTCAATTCCAACCACGACGTTGGAAACGACAATGATGTCTAATAGACTTAACTTAGACGCTTTATCATATGTAGACCACCTTACTGAGGCGTTATCATTACGTCTTCAAGAGAAAAAATTACAGGATATAATTCTTAATGAGATTTCTTTCAAGGGCAGTAGTTTTCCACATATAACTCCGCTCTTCATTGGCAACCTGGAGTTGGTTAAACGTGACGCAGCCCTAGCTACATCCACGCGCGTGGATAGTAAGGTGAAGAACTCTCTCAGAGTCGCTTCGGTCTTGGAGAAGCTTCTCTTCGATGGCAACCTTTCAGCAATCTATGAATTGCTTGATATACACATTCTCTTGTCAATCAAGTGTAACAAGAGATTCAGACTTGGGCAAACATTCGGTAGTTGACTCAGAGAGTTCCACTGTAGTTGCCGGATCCGAGTTTTTCGATTATGACGGATGCCAGTTAAACAGGTTGGGGCACAATATTGATCCCAACGGATTCGAAGTGCCAGGGTCTTTGGGTTCCGCAGTTTTTAGGCAAACACTTAACTTCCAAGAAGTGATATTATTTTGGCTTGCACTACGTCATTGGATGAACATTATTCAGAAACGCATGTCCAAATCCTGTCCGATAATACGACAGTAGTTGCGTATATCCGGAACCAGGGAGGCACTCATTCGGTTCCGTTATTGAATTTAACGGAAAGAATCCTTCTGTTTGTTATAGAACACCAAGTTCTGTTTCGGTCCGTCATATTCTGGGTCGTCTGATTGTATTAGCAGACTCCCTTTCACGTAAGGGTCGATAGTTGCGTCAGAATGGACTCTCAACAAACAGGTATTCAATCAGATTTGCTACCAATGGGAGCACCCAGTGATAAATTTATTTGCGACACAACTCACCAATCAATTGCAGACGTATGTGTCATCATGTCCGGATCCCCAAGCATATGTAGTTTACGCTCTATCGATCTAGTAGGACGGAATGATAGGATATGCGTATCCTCCAGCACTGTTGATTCAGCAAGTATTGCTAAGATAATACATTCACAATACAATTCTGTTGGTAGCATCTCTGTCTCCACAGAGACTGTGGATAAATTTACTTAGGTGTCTGCTGTGGGACTTACCGCGAAAACTTCCTCCACGAGAGGATCTTCTTTCGCTGTGGAAATCGTGTCAACTTCATCACAACCCGCAAGGTCTCAACCTTCACGTATTCCGTTGTGCGGTCCTTCTTGCACGGCAAGCATTGTACAGGACGAGCAGTGGATGCGATTTCTAACTGTAGGAGGACCTCCTCTTCGCTATACTATGCGGCTAAAGTGGAGGGTCTTCCATCGTTGGTGTAGGGATCTTTATGTTGATATTTTTGATCCCTCCATACCAGACATTGCAAACTTTCTAGTATACTTGTTTGACGAGATCAACTGCAGCCAGTTACTTTTAAAGGTTATAGGTCTATGTTATCTGATACCTATGCACACCATGATAGTTTACAATTGAGTCTAATGTCTTTTTATCTAAGTTAGTTAGAAACTTTTCGATAAATAGACCTAGAATCCTTAGATTAATTCCTATACGGAATTTAGCTTGGGTTCTAATTTAACTAAGCAACCATTTGAACCTCTTGAGACAGTAGTTTCAAATTCTGGCCTTTTAGGACAGCAATTCTCTTAGTCTTCTCTTCTGCTGAAGAGTCAGTGAGCTGGATGTTAATAGAGAATGTGGATGTTATGATGCTCAATTATTGAAGGTATTGTGTCTTTCTAATTTATCATAAATAAGAAAGATACATGTAAAGCCCAATACTCCTTTTCTCCTCGAGGGGATGACTCTATTTCATATAGTTGAGCTTATTGGATTTTCCTCTATGTCCTAGGCCCTCCAGCCTTTTTACTATTCAGCTATGTCTGGGTCATTGGTACAGTATAAAAATGTTAAAAAATTTATAGTAATTTATATATTTTTTATACTTACCAATGACCCAGACAGGGATGGCCCTCCCAGGAGTTGGGAACTCATACCTCCCCGCTGAGGACATAGCGCTTACCAGGCACTGATTGTAAGAATGATTAATGGCGCCAATTTTGGGACGTCCTTGACACTGCGCAGTGGAGGCGAAGTATGGAGGGCCATTCAGGACATGATTTCTTTGGTTTTAGATGCAAATTTGGGGGATTGGGGGGCAAAATTTGTGTTTGGCCGCTAGATTTTTAAGAGTTAGCACCAGCTATGTCTGGGTCATTGGTAAGTATAAAAAATATATAAATTACTATAAATTTTTTAACTTTCATTTTCTGCACTACTATCCCTGTTTGTTTGGCAATGGCTGAATAATTATTTTAGTAGAAATAGTTGAGCAGGTAACAGAAGTTAAAATAAAGTATATTCCTGTTTTTCAAATATTTTTAGTCAAGTAGTGACAAACTCAAACTTTAATAGTCTGATGAAGGCTGCAGGGCTGGCATCTTGACATCTGGCGAGTTGTTGTAAACAAATGGTTTCTGAGTAACAACTTCAGTTCTATGTAATGCAGGTCTGCCAAACTTACAGGTCTGGTACCCTCATGGAAGAAGAATGCTATGTGATTTTCACCCATATCAGGTCTCTGTTACCAAAAATAGGCCTTTCAGGTTTCCGGGTGGTAACATTACTGATATGTATCACAGGTCAATCAAACTCACAGCTTCATGGCTTTAGGTTCTGAAAATCAATCACAATACCTAGGAAATTCATAGACCATGGTATCAATGATTGTACCCGTATATTATAGTATATGAGATTACAGAGAATATCTATTCCGAGACCAGCATAGCCGTTGGAGGTATGGTTTAATCTCATGAACGGGAATTTCCCAATTACCGGTTCTGAAAATGAGTGCTAATTCCCGGGAACTTCATAGACTGGAATCAGGAATCAGAGGTTACAGCACGCAAACTTTGATTCCTGGTTCTGTCCTATGAATTTCCTTGGTATCGGACTGATATTCAGAAACGACAACCTATCCGGAAAATTCCTGGTATCGTGGCAGCCTTTCAAAAATGAGAACCAGAAAATTCCTGTTCCCGTAATTAAAGCCTAATCAAATATGAAAAGTGAAAGAACCCTATCAAGTTGGTAGTCATAAAGTTGAAGATCACAGGACTGGTACTATAATTTTCTTCTTCTTCCAGGGCCTTGGGATGTATTTTGTATGAGCTGTACACAGGTACACCACCATATTACACAAACAGTATATTCCAGCTAGTAAACATGATCATCAAGGACCCAGTGAAATGGCCTAAAACCATGAATCCAGTTTTCAAGGATTTTCTCCAAGGCCTTCTCACCAAGCCACCAAAATCAAGATTGTCTTGGCCAGATCTGCTTCACCATCCATTTGTTGCTGACGGAGTAAAATGTAAGATATTCCTGAATTTTTTAATCAACATTTTTAATACAATAAAGAGATAGGGCCATACAAAGTTGATTGTCTGTTTCTCAGGCCATTTTTTCCAAAAAAGCATGCGGGTGGGTGGGTTTTTTTTTAATTTTTATTTTCTCTCCAAGAGGTTGTTTGTGGTAATTTGACCCCCACACAAACACCTGGTGGACCACGCAAAATTTCACAAATATATTGGTTATTCACCATAGGGGTGTTGGGTCGTAAATGAAGTGGGGTTTGAATGTTTGTTTTTTTCAGTGAAACGTGAAAATTATAACGCAGGACGAAAGTCACAAAACGCCTCGTGGGTGAAACGTCTCGGGTTGAAACGTCTCTGTGACAAATCAAATGTCGAAGTGCCAACTTTCAGAGATTTATTTTACAAAAAAAAAAAAATCCTTTCACAACCTGCCTAATAAAATCGTGAATCGCAATTTTTCCCCATTATATTCAAAATTATCACAACCCATTTGAACGGGCAGTTCATCCATAAATCATATTTTTTTAAATCTGAAAATGAAATACAAAACGAATGTTTGCGTGTTTTTATTAACCAATTCGACCGCACATACCTGCCTATATGCGATTTATTTTCAACTATGACTGTTACTTTTATATCAAGCAACGGTTACTATTAGTTATCCAATTATCCTGCATCTCAAATGCATTTATTTAAATTAACTGGGAAATTCGTAACGGTTTCAAATAACAGTACACAAATTCCCAATGACGGCCATTTACAATACAAATGTTACTAAAAATAAATGCCAGAGACTGTGTTCCATTCAACATAGCACCTGACTTTGCAGACTTTCTGAGGGTTGGTGCGAATCAAACATGGTGCGAATCGACCATTCCCCTTTGTGACTGTTTGTTGTCAGACTGAAAGACACCTTCCTTCTTGCTGTCATTATGACTTACCTTTTACAGAATAAAACACTTTCTGTCGTGAATATTGCTAAAACCCACCCACTTTATTAAGGTATAATGTAGAAAAAGCTTGAAGTGTGTTAATTTAAAATTTGCGAACGCATCGATATCGATTTACCGAAATGAGCACAATATCTCAAATTTTTTTTGAAGATTTTTTTGGTGTCATTAAAAGGTTGCATGCACACCAAAAATGACCATGCACGCGGACCTGAGAAACAGAGGTTCTTTTTTTTATGGCCTAGAATCAAATACTGTTTTCCATTTAGAGCTGAATTGTAGATCTGATTTTATGGTTTGAATACAGTGGAACCCTTTTAAAGAGTAGCTGCTTTGCTAGTAAAAAAATATTTAATTAACAGCAGTATTCAAAAGAAATTTGGTAATTTTGCTTTTAATCTGGAGACAAATTCATTGTGGTTCCACAAAGTGGATCTTCTGTTTCTCAGGCCATTTTTAAAAAAAAATTTTTTGTAATTATTTCTTTGCCATCAAAAGTTCATATTCTTGGTTTCTTTTATTAGCTCACTTAACTGAAAGTCAGTGTGAGCTATTGCCATCACTTGGCGTCCGTTGTCTGTCGTCCATTGTCCGTCGTCCATCGTATGTTAGCTTTTTCAAAACAATCTTCTCCTCACAAACCAATGGCCCAAATTGAAACATATATGGGCCACATCATCTTGGTTGTATTCTGTATTATTTTTGTTCACACGGGGTCTCCGCCCTTTTTGGGCATGGTCTTATGCCCAAATATGATGAAATTCATTAAAAATCATCTTCTCATGAACCACATGTGGGAATGCTTTGATATTTGGTATGAAACTTCCTCTGGTGTTCAAGATAGGTCCATATTTGGGATCTCCAGGGAATGGGCTCACTTTTGAGCTCCCTTGAAAATTTCTATTTCAAGAACCAATGGAGCGATTTGAACCAAATTTTATATGTGGCATTAGTTGACCCTAAGTACTTCATTCATGCCCCTAAAATTGTTCGCGGTTCCCTGTGGGAACATCTGGCGCTAAAAAATAGAAAAAAATGAAATGTCCAATATTTCCCAAACTGCACGAACTTGAGATTTTGTATTAGGTATGAATCTTTCTTCTGAGCAGTTAGAACAATTGGACAAAAAAATTGCTGGCGAATCTGTCATATGGTTCATTCAGATTACATTTTTTCCATACCCATAACCCTTACAGTTCAGGACAACTTGGTCCAGGTGAGCGTTTTAGGCTCTCTTGAGCCTCTAGTGTTTTAGGCCTCATAATCAATAGATTAGCATGGGTGATAGTGTATTTTGTCCCCTGAATGCAAAAAGGCTTTGCAGTGCTAAAGCATTGCAAAGCCCTGTTGCACTCAAGGGACTTATTTATCAGTTTATTAACTTGTGTAAAATATCAGACATAAACTATTTAATTTTTATTTTTGTTTGCATAGGTTATAAAAAGAGAGTATATGGTAGCCAAAATGACCATGTGGGAGGGCATGAAAAGCATATTTTTAACTTTTTGAGGCTTGTTTGTTGTATTATATCATGTTTGACAGAGCTCATTGAGATCTGTTGAACAAGATATAGCACAGTGAATGCTTCTGTTGGAAGCATTGGGGCAATTAGGTCTATAATTCTAGGGAAGTTGAGGACTATTGATAGCATTTTTCCAAAAATCAAAATATATTTTATTCAGTCAACCGGGATTTACTCAATAACCCATATGAAATTAACAAAGGAAATTTGTACCAAAATATAGTAAATGGTTTAGTGTTTGAAAATTATATGCAATTAAGAGGGTTATTTCATTAGGCAATATCCAATTAATTGGGCTTAACTGTATTCCCTCGTAAAATACCAATAGTATTAAAATATTTGTTTCTTTTTGGTATATGTAAGGCAACATCGTTATGTATAAGTATATACGTTTACTACTGTGGCACCCTTTTCATTGGAGGTCTCTTAATTGATAACCCTTTTAATTGAATATAACTTCCAAACACCTAACCATTTACCATACTTTCAGTGCAAATTTGACCTGTTAATTGCATATATTTTATAGAGTAAACTCCTGTTAATTGAATAAAAAATCTTATAATTTGATGAGAAATTACCCTGACAATTCCCTTATTTACTGACTTATTTAGCCTCAATACATCCAATCCGGCATAAATATATTATATCTTTTTTTTTATTTATGGGGTTTAATGACACTTTTGACAGCCAGGATCACCTTGTGTTGGACAGTTGTATGGGTAGAGGAACCAGGAGTACCCATAGAGAACCACTGAGTAGTGGTAAGCAACTACCAGACTCCCCAAAGTACTAACTCTGCACAAGCAAGTTTAGCTTTGGTTGTACATCTTAGTACACAATATCACCATTCCTCCATGTGGGCTTTTTTGAGATTAGGTGCCTTGCCAAGGACACAATGCAGTTACTCCCTGCTGAGGATCAAACTATGGATGTTTTAGTTTGAAGTCCAATGCCGTAACCACTGAGCCACTGCACACTTATATCTTGCTTGACAGAGCTCCATGGACTCTGTCAAACAAGATGTAATAGAACAATGCACAGTTCATCTCATAAAATACAGGACATTGACCAAATCCCTGATAACTGAATTCTCCTGTTAATTGAATAATTTTCGCTGTCAAATTGGCTTTTCACTTAACAGGGTTCCACTGTGCAAATTTGGATGGTAAGACTGTAAGTTAATTTATTGACTTTGTCCGTCCTGATAGGATGTACCGTGCCAATAAATTAACTTTATAAAGCCTTACCATGCAGTTCTGCACCAATATGTATAGCTTTCCAATAAATGATAAGTCCAAAATTTGATCAGATCTACAGATACAAATGAAATGTGGATTATTTACAGTTAACCTTAGAATGTAGGATGAAAGAGTAACAAGATTAATTTGAATGACAGACTGAAACTTTTATGCTGCTTACCTTTCATGTCTTCAGATAGACGTTTTAAAAAATACTTCCTGGTTTGATTAACCCTTTGCCTAACATAATGGCCATATACCGTCAATGATGTTCACAAAAATCACCTTTTCAAATTTTATTATTGTTTAATTTTTTGTCGCATAAACATAGCTTATGACACCTCATTGGAACAAGCTCAATGAGCTCATTCCAAGGAGGTGTCATAAGCTACAGTTGAAACTAGAAGTCCTCTCACAATTGGTACAGAAAATGTATGTTAGTTAATGCGCTTCCCAATGGAGAAGAATAAAGTAGTCTGAAAGACACAAGAGCATTTGCACTGTACAATGCAAAATATAATGCACTGTTAGCGAGGTCGGTAGTGTACTCACAAACTGAACCGATCAAACAGAAAGAAAATATTGAGACTACAGTATTTGGAGGGTGGATTACTACTAAATTGCCATGGGATAGATTTATCACTTATTAATTATTTACAACTGCTGAGGACAAAACAGGACTTGCAAACTGTCATTACATGGACCACCGGGTTGCAAGTGTTTCATGTGTTGTTACGCAACATTATAAATACTTTTCGAGTGGAGAATATATATATCTGCGATTAAGTAGTAATTCACTCTCTTCATTCTGCATATGCAGTTGAATTTTAATATCTATTTATGTCATTACATGTACATATATCCCAGTAGAGGTTAGGAATTATGTTAATGATCTCTATTTACTAGTACAGAATTGTATATATAATATTTCTCGAAGTAATGATACACCATTGTCTCAGGTACCATGTTTGCGATGGCAGGCACAAAGCTGCTAATACCTATCACCATGACAGGTAATGAAAAAAATATTATTTGCAGGCTTGTCAAGGTATGATAAGTGAAAAGCTAAATAACTTTTCTGTGTCTTCTGCCTGTTACTGTGACTAGGTGACTTCAATTATGAAAGTAATATTTACACTTTTGTCTATCAAATTAGTATATTTTTAGTCGAGTTGTGACGAAGTCAAACTCAACATATAGTTTGATGAATGGCAGAGGGGCGGGTGGGCAGGTGTAAATAATTGATTTCTGGATGATAACTTGATAATGGTTTGATCCATGTTTATGAAACTTCATAGGTAGGTTGGCCTTGGTGAGAGGAAGAACCCTATTTATTTTAGACTTGCTAAGTCAATGGTCAAGGTCACAGTGACATTGAACATACTAAATTGTAAACAATTGGTTTCCGGATGATAACTTGACTATGGTTGAACCCACATTCATGAAACTTCATATCTAGATTGGTGAGAGGAAGACCCCTATTTATTTTGGACTTGCTAGGTGAAAGGTCAAAGTCCCAGTGACCCTGAACACAGTAATCAAACAATGGGTTTCCAGATGATAACTTGATAATGGTTTGACCCACGTTCATGAAACTTCATAGGTAGGTTGGCCTTGGTGAGAGGAAGAACCCTATATATATTGGATGCACTAGGTCAAAGGTCAAGGTCACAGTGACCCAGAACATAGTAAATCATAAACAATTGGTTTCTGCATGATAACTTGATGATGGTTCAACCCACAATCATTAATCTTCATGAATCTACATAGGTAGGTTAGCCACGGTAAGAGAAAGAACCCTATATATATATATTGGACTTGCTTGGTTAAAGGTCAAGGTCACAGTGACTTGAATATAGTAAATCGTAAACTATTGGTTTCCGGATGATAATTTGACAATAGTTCAACCCATATTCATGAAACTTCACAATTTGGTTGGCCTTGGTGAGAGGAAGAACCCTATCTATATTGGATTTATTGTGTCAAAGGTCAATGTCACAGTGACCTTGAACATACTGAGCAATTGGTTTCCAGATGATAACTTGACAATGGTTCAACCCACATATGTGAAACTTCATATATAGGCTGGATTTGGTGAGAGGAAGAATCCTATTTACTTTGGACCCCACAAGATGAACGGTCAAGGTCACAGTGACTCTGAACCTAGTAAATCGTAAACAATTTGTTTTGGGATGATAACTTGATAATGGTTCAACTCACATTCATGAAACTGCATATGTAGGTTGTTCTAGGTGAGTGGAAGACACCCTATTTATTTTTTACTCAAAAAGTCAAAGTCACAGTGATTTTGGACCCACAAGATGAATGGTCAAGGTCACAGTGACCCTTCACATAGTAAATCATATACAATTGGTTTCCCGGCAATAAATTGATAATGATTAAACCCACTTTTGTGCTGTCACAACTCAACATTGGATCGGTGATCCTATTGGCATTTTATTCTATAAGGAAATAAGACCTCTGTTTATCCTATTTATAGACTCTGAAGAAGATTCAAAACTTGACAGTCCTTTCACCCAGCCTTTGACAGCATCAATGATACTGAAAAAAGAGGAACAAGCAAAGAAAAAGGCACATCCGCCTGGCACTTCTAAAATTCTGGCCAAAGCAAGGAAAAAAGCAATGGAAGAGGTAGCAAAAAAGGTAAATATTAGTTTTGTTTGTCAATGTTAAGTTCATCACATCTTATACTTTTTAGCTCAGTGACTGACAACCAGAGCAAGGCCATGTCTTAACTTGGCATCCACCCTCTGTCATCTATCATCATTGAATTTTGTACAATTAAGTTTTCTTCATCTATTGTATGCAATACCAATTGTATATTGATAAAATTATAACTTCACCTCTTGAAGAGAATGAGGAGGTATACCCATCTCTCGAAGAAATTGAGGGGTTAACTCTTTGCATGCTGCTGGCGGGTATTCCTGCCCAGCACAGGGTTTCCCTTGTCACCAAAATAAGTATAATTTGGGCACATATAATAAAATGTTCACCCTGTAGATTGAAAGGATTTTATCACCAAGGATTTCTTATTTCACATTTGGATTAATTTTTCATCAAATCTAGTCATGGCTGCTGGACAGCAGCCATGACTGGATTTGATGAAAAATATCTTGAAAATACTCAGCGGGTTAAGAGTTAAGCTGGATTACATGCACCCATCCATAATACTTATAAAATGACAATTATTTCCCTTACAGTTGACAGGTCAATATGAAATTCAGTACTACATGTATCTTCTTCATTGTATGTCAAATAATTATAGTGCAAAATTGTGATGCCAAAGGATTTCCTCTGAGAGTTATGCCTCTTTGTTAAACGTGTACATGTTGGACTTAATTTATGCACACAGAATGGGGGTATAATAGGATGTGTTGTGTCAACAGCCATGACTTGACTAGACACAACTGCAAAAACACAGAAAGTTTAGGTGATTCAGTCATCAAAAGACCTTATTGAATTAATCTTCACGCTGACACTAGACACCATCTTGGAAGTTAAAAATTAGAAATTATGAAACTACATCCCCAAACCTCATTGGACCATATTCTTGGTTTCTTGGTTTCTGCGAATTGGAAATTTGACTTTGAATAGACACTTTCTATTCTCTGAATGGATTCGTATTTTGAATTGAAGCAGCTGTATAATAGCATTTGCGACTTTAGGTTTTCACCACACTATGTAGTATATGTGATGACACATTCAGTGTTCAGAAATGGGCCTGATTTGATTACTGTGGTTTCTTCAAGAATAATTAATTCTCTTGCTCTGGGCATTGTTGGGAAACTTGCATGTCGTCCCTTGAATGTAACAATGTGCCATCTGCAATGTTTTAGCAATGTGCCATCTACAGTGTGCCATCTGCAATGCGACTGCTATGAAGTATTATTGGGTCATGAGTACTTGATTCATGGACAACAGATTTTTCTTGCTTGGAAACCCATGAATCTAATAACAGAAAAATTTGTTCACATTTCCAAAACTGCACACAACAAAGACTGGTTATTTGGTATAAAGCTTCCGTAGTACCAGTAGAATTGAAGGAGCAAAAAACACCTGCAATCAGTTATGTCATGGGGAACTGTATAGGATGCCATTTTAGCATTGCTGGTAATGGGAAAATGATGAGTCACTCTTTTTCTTGAACCACTGACTTCAGTCTTTTTGTCTTTTTCAGTGCCACTGGACTGAAACTAAACTAACTTGGCACATTGTGGGGGGGTGGGGGGGGGGGGGGGGGAGTCCCTTTTTTCTAGTTATTTTTAGAAAAAGTTGTTGCTCCTCTTAGGCTTGGGTTAAAGTCCAGAAAGTGAAAAATTCTTTAAAAGTCTTCTCATGAACCACCAATATGAATGCTTTGATATTCGGTTTGCAGGTTTTGTTGGAGGTGAAGATTCAAGTTTGTTAAAAAAAGTGTCTTGGTCAATATTTGAGTTTGCTATTACAGAACTTGCACTACTGCAGGCTCAGGGTATTAAAAGGTTGTTAAAATCCAATTAAAAAAATCCCATTAAAATCCCATTAAAATCCCTTAAAATCCCTTGAAAACCCATTAAGTGCACCCATTAAATTCCATTAAAAGGAACATAGTTAAGTGGTAGTAATTTTCAAGAAATTAATGGCCAATGCCATTAAATAAGTGTTAAACATTTTAAGGGTTCTCCACTTCTTTAATAACCATTAAATACCATTTTAATTGTCATAATTTTATTAATATTTAATAGCCATTAATTGTTATTTAACGGCCCCCTGTAAAAATATTTTTAAGTGTCTTTTAATGACATAAAACATTTGATGGTCATTAATTTCCATTAAAAGGAACATGTTTAATGGCAAATTAATAGCTGTTAAAGTTATCACTGGTTTTGTTGGATAAAATTAACAGCCATTAAAAATAAGACCAGTTTAATGGATAAAATTAACGGCTATTAAAATTAACATTAGTTTCAATGGATAAATTAGCAATTAAAAATAACACCAGTTTCAATAGCACTTAATAATTATAATGCAGCAGTTTCTCAGATCAGGTCTTTTAACTATTATTAAATTGTTAATGGTAATTAAAATTAAAATTATGGCACACACAAGTTTACCCTGAAATGGAACAGCATTCTGACGCGTTTGAAAAAGAGGCCTAGATATTGGGGCCAGCTTGCCTCCCTCCCCTCTGTGGCATTTCTGCATGGCTGAAATTTTTTATCACTTTTTCTTTCAACTGGTGGGTGTATTACTACTAAATCGAGGTGGGGGGAGATTTTCCACCAGATAAATATTTTCAGTTTTTCAAAAAAAGTAACAAGAAAGAACTAGCTAATAATGTTGAGCTCATGGACTCGTGTGAAAATCTGATTTTGCAACAGGCACTTTGTTTTCAGAAACTGTAAATAATCTTCAAGTGGAAAATCCACCCAACTGTGATTTAATGGTAATCAATCATCCTTGCATAAACCGTACACACATTTCATTAGTACATTTATTTATGGGGTGCATTTGTTCTTTTTACTACAAATATCTTTCAACATTAACACTATTTTTGTTTTGAAGAACAACAAGGTTATATTAATATAATGATATGCAACATGTTCACTGTCAACCCGCCCCCCCCCCCCTAAAAAAAAACCACTCAGATATTCACTCAATGTGAGTTTCAACCACCCCCCCCCCCCCCCCACCCCCCCATGCCCCCACCCCACCCCCACCCCACCCACCCCAGATTATTATCCATTGATATGATACCACAATAACCCTGTTTTATAGAGACAACACCGACTCACCTTATCCCTACGATAGCATCTTCCCTGAAAAATCTCTCCAGCTGGAGGTCGGCCGCTACCTCTATTTTTAATCACCCACAACTCACTGATTAAAACCTACGAGATTCTAAAAAAATCTTATATTTTTGGTCGGTGCTCATTTATGTTTTTGGTCGGTACTTATTGATCTTTGGTCGGTAATTAGCACCTTTGGACGGTTTTGGTCTGTAATTAGTAGGACCCATCACACCAAGAAAAATCCCTGCCATCACTGTTATTCAGCCATCACTATTATTTGGCACTTCAGAGTACAGCACAGGGATCGAGAGCGTTGGACCCAGAGGCCGTACTAACCCCCAAAATTATATTACTGACCCGACCCGACACCCCCGGCTCCTCATTATATGGAGGCCGAAACGTCCCAGTACCTAAATTAACAAAAACCTATTCAAGTGTTGTATCTGACAGTTAGTAGGTTCATTTTCAACCAGTTGATGCTGTTTTCACCTGATTCCTATTGATATCCCAACAAATTCCCAATTTTCGAGAAAAACAATATTCAGCACTGGTACGAAATGCATGCAACACTTTCGTCATTTCTGTAGCGGTTTTCAACTTGGTGCTCGCTTAAATCAGACAAATTCCTTCAAAATTTTGACATGCATCGGAAAACAAACCATTCATGATTTCAACAACCTGACTGCTCAGATTGTCCATACTGGATTATTTCTTTCTGTTTCTCAAAATCTGTCAGTTTTAAACGTGCTGATGACTAAGTGCATTTTTGGCAATCGCGCGTCTAAACGGTTTTTGCCGCTTGGGTTGTGTTGAGTTGAGACAGACATACCCAAGGCAAGTGTACATGTCAACTCGTACACACAATTAGACAATTTGCACCCTTCCTGATGATTCATTACCCAAGAGTACAATAGGCCCTACCTGTGAATTAGCCATTGTGTCAAATGCATCCCAGTGAAACACAATAATGAATTTATCAGTGACACAAGATCGGGCCGATGTTTCATACCAAACCTGCACATTTGTTCCCCCCCGGTCACCACCACCACAGTCGGACATCCTAAAATACGCAAAATAAAGTGGATGACTGTGTCCAGTTGAATTGGGATTGGTGAAGTAACTTTCAATGGAACTTTATGATTACTTTTCTCAGTTTCCATTTACAATGGATTTTTTTCTTTAAGCTCAGTATCATTATCAGTATAAGGTTACTTAATTATTTTACGATTGTTCATACCATACTGACCAGTGTCGAAGCCCATATTCGTGATTAAGCCCACCCCAATGGCGGATACAAAGGGGGGGGGGGGGGTCGCCCCCTCCCCCTTTAGCTCGTGTTTGTCTTGCATGTAGGGCATAGACAGGATTTTCATTTGGGGACAATACATGAATTGAAGGGGGGGAGGGGCGGAGGGGGGGGCACTACGTGATATGTGGAACGCATGTCCAGAGGGTTGAATGTTTGTTGGGGGGGGGGGGGGGGGGTAACAGGAGCATAGTCCTCTCCTGTTGGTAGGGGTCCGGGGGACTTGGCCCGAGGAAATTTTGAAATTTCGATGCACTGAGATTGATTCTGGAGGCCCTCAGGATGTTTTATTGTGTTCAGTTGTGCCCCTAAATAGATAGAAATTCACAAGTATTATATCTATCGAACGTCCAATTAACAACCGACATGAGATTGTTTTAGTTAACCCTGCCAAACTTTTCGGGGGCTCAGGGTCGTAATTCCTGGGGGGGGGGGGGGCTTTAGCCCCCGCCCCCCAATAATTTTTCACCCACCAACATTTTTCAAAGCATAGGCCTATTAATGAAGAAACGATTGATGAATTTTTACTCGCTTAGTCTAAATTAATTTCAAAAGTTTCTATTACCCCTAGCACACTGGAGATAGAATATCAAATTTCTAAATCTAGAGAGGCCACTAGAATGCACCATTTGATAGTCAATTTAAAAAATTTTTAGTGTGGAGAACCCAATTCCCCACAAACCCTTCTCATCCAACGAGAGCTGTACGCACTATGGCATTTGATAGCTCGATTTGAAAACTTTCTTGGGGTGTGGTGGGGGGACAACCCCATCCCCCAAACCCTTCTCATCCAAAAAGTGCCATAGGCACGAGTTGGATGAGGAGGGTTTGGGGTAGGGTTCTCCCGTTAAAAAATTCTGAGCCCATTTTAAAATAAAAAGTAAGGGGAAATATACCCTACAGGCTACCAGAATGTGCCATATGATACCTCAATTTGAAAATTTTCTTGGCGAAGGACACCTCAAACCCTTCTCATCCAACGAGTGCCATAGGCACGAATTGGATGAGGAGGGCTTGGGGGAGGGTTCTCCTGTTAAAGAAATCTGGGTCCATTTTTATTTTTTTTTAAATAAAATGTAGGGGAAGTTATACCCTAGATGCCGCCAACATGCACCATTTGATGAAACAATTTGAAATATTTTGGGGGGGGGGAGAGATCCCTCCCCCCCCAACCCTCCTCATCCAACTCGTGCCCACGGCACTCGTTGTAGATGCCTTCAGCATCTGCCAATGCCCAACCAAGATGTAGCCCCCCCCACCCCAATTTTTTAACAGAAATTACGGCTCTGGGGCCCATACAGAATAATAAATCCGTCCCGGTACGGAAAACAAATACACTGTTGAAATTATGCAAAATATATCTACTGGTCGCCTTCATTTATAGCGTCACCGACACAGCATGATTTTGAGGTGTTACATGCCCCTAGCCTCAGGTACCCCATGGCTATGGCTATGCCAATTATGGGTCAGGATCTTAATTGGCATAGTCATGGGGTGCCTAAGCCTAGAGGGCTGACTGCTGAAAACTTTCAAACGCTGGCAGATCGCAATTTTCTCCTGAGATTAAGTTGGTTTTGACTGTAAACAGTGTGTCCAAAATACAATATTATGGTAAATGGATCTGAAGAGCATATTTCAAATTTTCTAATTCTGTCTTGAAAGTATGACAAAATTTGAAATTCTGAAACATGCTGTTTAAAAAGTGTTAATTAGCCGTTCAAAAATTCAAGAGGATTTGCACCCCAGAATCCACCAGAATGCCCCATTTGGTCGCTCATTTCCCAAAATTTTCTGGGGGGATAACCCCCCCCCCCAAGACCGCCCTACAAAAGCTTGTGCCTTTGGCACTCGCGGCAGATGCCTTTGCCATCTGCACGATTCCCCCCCCCCCCCCCTTGAGAATTCCTGTATCCGCCACTGGCCCACCCCCGCTTTTTCAGATTTGTGAACCAGGGTGCCCTACTCGAGTTAAAGCCCACCCCCCAAAGTTTCAAATTGGACGAAAGTTGTTAGAGACAAGACGTCAAATTTACAGGCATCAAGATTGAAATGGAAAAACAGTTGACTTGTTGCAACACTGTACTTACCAAATAGAACTGTAATACTGATTACTGTATTGTGTATATTTTTTGGAGTGGAGGTTTTTTGTGTTGTTAAATTTGTCTTTTGTGTAATACATTATGTCCGTGTTCAGTGTAATAAGTCTTTATTAAAAAATTATATATCCCAAGCAAAATTGACATGTTTATTTTTCTGTCGACCTCGTTTTTTGGAAGCTGTCACTTGTTTCAAATGAGTGTGCACTCTGATGTCAATAGTTGTTTGAAACACACCCACAACAAATAGTTTGCACAGTGGTTGAACATCATCAGAAAGATACTGATTGAACACTGCCACTTACGAGTGGTGCTCAACTCATTGTGAAAGAACACTGCCACTTTCGAGCGTGCACAACTCACTCACTGTGAAAACGGGTGTTCAGAAATTAATCAGAAAATGATAATTAAAAATAAAAAATAATTACAACTCTGGTATATGAGAATTAAACACTAATATATCCAGGAATATCATTTATGACTTATTGGTTCAATAAAACATGCTCATTTTTCATTTCATCATGCTCTGCAACATGTGAAGTTATGACTTTCAGTGTAAAATCAATTTTTTGAATTTTGACAAGGGAGGCAACTATTTTGTTATTCGTATTCTGCTGTGTAAATTTTTTCTGGTCTTCATATTATGATTTTCTTTATTGATTTTGTGTGAAGCTATATTTTGTTTTATTCGTAATAAATGTACATATTTAAAAAAAACAGCTATTTCTATTTATAAACAGACTGTGTGTGTCTGTTTTTCAAGGGGGTGGTTTGCAGTGTTGATTGACATACTTAGTCCATTTCTGGCTTCGAGAGTAACCTGTACAAAAAATGAAAACAACACCGCATAGTTTTCTGTTTGTTTTATTCAATTAAATTGAGGATTAAAACCCGAAATCTGAAAATGAAACGTATGTACAAGATAATTATGAGAATTTTTAAAGCAAATTCTATAAAATTGGTAGGCAGTTTCCAAAGAAACGTAACATGCCCAGTGGGCACTTACTCGTGTTATATCGCCAATTTCAGACGCATCCCAACGCAACTTGCAAGCGCTATTACTCATCCCGAAGCCCACCCCCCTCCCCCCCCCCCCCACACACACACACACACACTTTGCAAATTCTAGAAAATTGGTGGGCGGTTTCCAAAGAAACGTAACATACCCAGTGGATACTTACTTGTTGTATATAGGCCTATCGCCAATTACGACACACCCCAACACTATTACTCGTTCCGAAGCCCCGAAGCCCCTCCCCCCCACTGCCCCCCCCCCCCTACACTTTGCAATTTATCCACTGCAAGCACCCCCTAGGCTTCGACACGAGTCAGTACGGTATTGTTTTTGATGATGTCTGTATATCCAAATATCAGATAATGTAAGGGGATAGTTGTCGTTATTCTTTCCATTTTCGATACGGTAGGTCGACTTTGTTGCCATGTTGGGAACGGGTCAACTTGCCCCGGGCCAAGTCGCCCTGGGTCAAGTTGGCCGGGTTAAGTTAAATATTTTCTTCCTAAAATCTTGATGCATTAGTGTTTCAAAACAGATGGTGATCATATCATGATTTGTTGTACACATGTATATGTACTAGCATGTCCAACACATCCTTTCAAAGTACATTGTATACATATGCATTGTTTCAACTGCTATATTTTGATAGTAGACAATGAAATTAGTAAGTTAGTGCATATATATACATATCCATTGTGACTACCGGTGCATGATTACATTTGCATGTGTAATTGATAGTGAGCTTTCTGTGGGAATGAAGTGAACTGAAGTACACATGTAGTCCTTTTTCATTTTGGTATACAACAGGGTCAAGTAGTTATAACCAATGCCTATAAGGTGAACGTGAAAGTCCTCTCAAGTTGACAATGGGTAGAAACAGTTAGTTAATCTTTAATACAGTTGCTTCATACTTGTTCTGGTCATGATATAGCCATATATGCTGAAAGTGACCTTAAACACCAAAAATGATAATGATATGTGATAGAAATTGTATGAGACATGTACATATACAAAAGCTATTAAAATCATCCAAACATTCAGATACGTTTGTAATGGTCATTAATTTTATAAAATATTTATTCTGATAATTAATTGCTATTAATTTTTTTTATCTTAAAGAGAAGAAAATAATTTTCATTTTTCATTGCCATTAAAAACAAGTTTTATTCATCAGTTCAATTAATGGCTATTAAAAGATGAAGAGTTTTGTCATTTAATTGCTGTTAATCACTTCATTACGAAAAGAAATGGGTTTTTATGTTCATTAAAATCTATCCAAAGAATATTTTTTAATTTTTAACAGTTTTTAATGGGTTTTCTTGTTTTTCATGGCCATTAAATACAGTTATTTAAACTTTTTAATGGGCAACACGAGTTTCCATTAAAAAAAAAGAAACGGAAATTAATGGCCACCTTTAATGGAAAATGATGGTTTTAATGGGGTTTTAATGGAATTTAATGGGAAATTAATGGATTGGTACTGCAGTAGTGTTGATTCATGACAAAAAAACATTCTCTGCAATTCCATAGGAACCCATGAGCTAAAAATAGAAGTATTTTCAAATACACATATTTTTGACTGTCATCTAGTTCAAATACTTCAATATATGCATTTAATATTTTTGTTTTGTATTCTCATGACTTGGCAGGACATTAGCTGTGCATATTTTTGTTTCTCATTTTCTGTTGATTGTTTGTCAATGTATATGTGAGTTTTCTTGTCTGCTAATTAGTTTGGGTTTATTATTTGACCTTTCTTGAGGTTGGAATCTCATCCGTCAAGTGACTGCCACAAGCCTCAAATATTTGTCAAATATTTTTTTCTTCAGCTTATAGCAGGGAGAGGGTCATAGAGAAGTTGGATTTGCTCTGCAATAAGAACCTCCTCAACTTTAACTGATCTTGCTTGTATTCCAGAAGAATTTTGTGGAAATTGAGGTTGATTTTCAGATAAAACTTACAATACACTGTTGTTTCAGAAACCAGGAATCGATAAGAAAACTATTGAAAAAGCATGTGCAGAAGCCTGGGGTCCTTTTGATAAGAAAGAGAAGTCAGGAGAAGCTACCAAAGCCTCACAGCCTGAAAGACCACATACAGGACAATGGGATGTCAGTCAGGTAAATGACACAATACTACATTAACTGTTAGGGTACTGGAAGCTCATATTTGGTCATATTCTGAAGTGTTGGTACAGCAACTTGAAAGCTTCATAATCTGTGAATGTGCTTCATATTATCTTTGAAATGAAATTACTTCATCTGTATGGACTTTCCTTGTTACTATTTTTGGGAAGTGCCTAGTAGCACTCGCCCATAATTGTAACAAGGCAAAGATGCATGAACAACTTTTGGTGTCCAAAAATAATTTAGCACTCAACCTTTAAGTCCCCAGACAGCCACAAACTGCCTCTTGTATATTGCATTGAAAAAAATGCCCCAGTGTATTTTCCCTTAAGAACTTTACTGCATTTTTGTACAGGCTGCCAGCAATGATGGAGAAACACTGTTAAGTCATCTGCGGCTGTGTACAAGTAGATACAGTTGTTATTGTAGTAAAATTAATTTGAGGGTTTACGGGTTAAACCCCGATTTTCCAACTTGACGGGACTCTATTGACATCATGATATGCTGACCCGTTTCTAAGACCAACCATCTGATAAGGAATTAAAAAAACTACTCAGGGTGATCCAATAATGAAGATTTGAGAGTCAAAAACACATATCAATGAAAGGGATGTAATAAAAAGTAAATTTGGATTACCTGTTTCAATGATAAAAATCAACTATGGATTAATGTCATGAGCTGTTTCTGAAAACAAGGATTTATCATTGAAAGTGTTAATAATGAATTATGGGAAGTGTGGTAAATTAATGTAAAAGTCTATAGTTTTCCTGAACAATGTTTCTGTTATGACATGAGATCAGTTAGTCCTCTCTTAATTGATACTTTGTTTTATGTGAATCACGTGGATCTATTGTTGGCAACAAGTAATTGTGTATTTTATTTCATCCCAGTAGTATTCATCAAACTGCAACCGACTATCTGCAAATCACAAATTGACTGTGATGTTTCATTTACAGGGTTTCCGCAGGGCCTTTGATTTAAGGGGTGCCCTTGAATTTGACTAAGGGTCATTCAAGGCCTTAAAATCCTGTAATATGTATCAGGCTGCCTTGAAAAGCCTTGAATATTCACAAAATAAAAATGCTGACAAAGCACATAATTGTGAAGGCATAGTTCTAACTAGGACCTCCAGTCATCATTACCAGCTGCTCTCATTTCCCAGTAATGACCAGAGGTCCTTGTTAGGACTAGTGAAGGCAAGGCCTTGAAATCCTTCAATTTGGCTATTGTAGGACCTTTAAAATGAACTGAAATATATTGAGAAACAGTCTTGAATAGCTTTGCATTTTATCAGTCCTTGCCCACAGGAACCCTTGTTTATAATCGACATTGGCATTATGAATGTCTCTGAGTACATGTGAACATCCCATTCAACCTAATTTCATGTGAATGTGAAGGTCATGGCTGTGTTCTAAGCATAAACCTGACTACAAACAAAATTTTAAGTGAAATGTAGTGGACCTTATGGCTGTAAAATAATCTTTTGATGTGAAAGAACAATTTTATATAAGTTTTGCATGTCGTCTTCAAACAATTCAGAAATTAGATAATGATATAGATACTTACCTTAATTAACAGTTAATTATCAGTACATTTACATCTGTCTATCAGAACTAATGATTGACATTAAACAAAAAGTCCTTAAAACAGCTTTAAATTTATCCTTCTATGATTTGGATAATAACACTGGGGTAATTATTTTTACTAAGAAATTCCATTATTTTTGGCAGTGGTATTGGCTAAATTAGAAAGATGTTTAGACAAACACTGCCTGTGTTGATGTTTCTGTGTGAAAATGTTGGTGTTTCTTTAATTTCATATTTAAAACTTTTTTACCCAGCTTGCAGGAAATTACAATTCTGACTTATGACTTTTTAAATGTTTTGTAGAAAAGCCTGTGTAAATTTTCTTTATATACTTCATTCAAAGACACAATATTAGCTTGTTTGGGGTGACCTCTGGATGGGAGCTGTCAATTTTCTTCCATTTCTGTTAAAAAATGTTGCCGCTGGCAACGACCTTTAAACTTAGTTTAGTCAGGCCTCAATATTTTTCTTTGGCACACCCTACAGGGCACATTTATGATCAGATTGCTTGTTTGGGGTGACCTCTAGATGGGAGGTATCGACTTTCTTGTATTTCTGTCAAAAAATATTGCCGCTGGGACCTTTGAACTTAGTTTAGTCAGGTATCAATATATTCCTTTGGTACGCTCTACAGGGCACTTTTATGATCAGGTCGCTTTGAAACTTGGTATGCTTGTTTGGGCTGACCTTCAGATGGGAGCTATCGATTTTCTTCCATATCTGTCAAAAAATGTTGCTGCTGGCAACAACCTTCAATGAATTTAATGCAGTTATGCATCAATATTTCCCTTTGATGCACCCTGCAGGGTACATTTATTATCAGATTGCTTTGAAATTAGATGTGCTTGTTTGTGGTGAGCTCTCGATGGGAGCTATCAATTTTCTTCCTTTTCCAAAAACAATGTTTCTGTTGGCAATGACCTTTGAAGTTAGTTTAGTCAGGCATCAATATTTTCCTTTGACACTCACTGTAATTAGATGTGCTAGTTTGTAATGACCTCTAGATGGGAGCTATCGATTTTCTTCTATTTCCCTCAAAAAATGTTGCCGCTGGCAACAGCCTTTGAACTCAGTTTAGTCAAGCATCAATATATTCCTTTGGCACGCCTTACATGGCACATTTAAGATCAGGTCACTTTGGAACTTGGTGTGCTTGTTTGGGGTGACCTCTTGATGGGAGCTATCGATTTTCTTCCATATCTGTCAAAAAATCTAGCCGCTAGCAACAACCTTCACCTTCAATGAATTTAATGCGATTTTTCATCAATATTTCCCTTTGGCGCACCCTGCAGGGCACATTTATGATCATTTCTCTTTGAAATTAGATGTGCTTGTTTGGGGTGACCTCTAGATGGGAGTTAAGTTAGTTTAGTCAGGCATCAATCTTTTCCTTTGACGCTCCTTACAGGACACATTTATGATTGGCTCGCTTTGATACCTGGTATGCTTGTTTAGGGTGACCTCTAGATGGGAGCTAACGATTTTCTTCCTTTTCTGTCAAAAGAGGTTGCCGCTGGCAACAGTCTTTGAACTTAGTTTACTCAGGCATCAGTATATTCCTTTGGCACACACACACAGGTTGTAGTTATGATTGGATCGCTTTGAAACTTGATATGCTTGGGATGTCCTCCAGATGGGAGCTATCGATTTTCTTCCTTTTCTGTCAAAAATATTTTGTGGCTGGCACTGACCTTTGAACTTTCTTTGTTTGGTCAGGCATCAATACATTCTTTTGGCACATTCAACAGGACTCATTTATGATCAGCTTTGAAACCTGATATGCTTGTTTGGGGTGACCTCTAGATGAGAGCTATCGATTTTCTTCCATTTCCGGAAAAAAAATGTTGCCACTGGCAACAATCTTTAATGCACATAGTGCAGTTATGGGCACATTTATAATCAGATCGCTTTGAATTTAGATGTGCTTGTTTGTGATGACGTCTAGATGGGAGCTATCGATTTTCTCCCTTTTCAAAAAAAAATTGTTACTGTTTTCAACGACTTTAAGTTAGTTTGGTCAGGCATCAATATTTCCCTACAGGGCACATTTATGATCGGATTGCTTTAATACCTGGTATGCTTGTTTCGGGTGACTTCTAGATGGGAACTTTCGATTTTCTTCCTTTTCTGTCAAAAAATGTTGCCTCTATCAACTGCCTTTAAACATAGTTTAGTCAGGCATAAGTATATTCCTTTGGCACACTGCATAGGTCGCAGTTATGATTTGCTTGCTTTGAAACTTTGTATGCTTGCTTGGGGTGGTGACCTGCAGATGGGAGCTACCAATTTTCTTTTCCTTCAAAACATTTTGCCACTGGCAATGGCCTTTGAACTTAGTTTAGTCCAGCATCAGTATATTCCTTTGGCAAGCCCTACAGGGCACATTTATAATCGGATTGCTTTGAAACTTTTTATACTTGTTTGGAGTGACCTCTTGATGGGAGCTATCTATTTTCTACCATTTCTGTCAAAAAATGTTGCCGCTGGCAATGCCTTTGAACTTAGTTTAGTCAGGCTTCAATATTTCCCTTTGGCACACCCTACAGAGCACATTTATGATCGGATTGCTTTGAAACCTTGTAGGCTTGTTTGCGGTGAACTCTAGTTGAGAGTTGTTGATTTTCTTCCATTTCCATCAAAAATAGTTGCCATTGGCAATGACCTTCGATGAACTTAATGCAGTATGCATCAATGTATTGATTTTCTTTCATTTCCATAAAAAATTATTGTCGTTAGTGTCAGCGTTTCAACTTACTGCATTTGTGCAACAACTGATCCCTTTTACACTCGCTAAATGGCATATTTATGAATTTCCATTAAAAAGAAAAAAAGCCCTTTGGCCCGCCTCAGAGGGCGCATTCATTATCGGGTTGTTTTGAAACTTGGTATGCATATTCAGGGGGACCAGGGTAGGAGCTATCGATTTTCTTTTCATTTCCATCAAAAACTATTCCTGTTAGCAACAACCTTTGAATTTACGGCATTTGTGCATCAGCATTCTTCCTACAGGGAACATTTATCATAGTTTGTTTTTGAACTGGGTGTGCTCATCAGGCGAGATCTCCAGATAAGAGCTATTGATTAGCATTCATTTCTGTGAAAAAAATTGCTGTTAACAATGACCTTTAAACTAAATGTATTTGTGTATCAACAGTCTTTATCCAGCCTTACAGTTTACATTTAAAAATACATGGATTGCTCTGATGTTGTGCACACACAATGCTGTTATGTTGAAGTTTCACCAAATAACAATGGAACCAATGATCTTCAGTTTTGCCATTTCACTTATAACTTACCAAGCTGAAGTTTGTCAGGTTGAGCTACAGTGTGATTGACACTTTCATTTCACAATTTTCCACTCAGAATTTCAGAGAATATGGTGAACTTCAATCCAAACAATTTTCTATAACTGCCAAAACACTATGAATGTAAATTGTGTGTGTCGCCTGTCAAAGCCAGAATAATGGGGTGATGGGGTGTTGATTTACAATTTTTTAAAAAGCAAAGTGAATATTGAATTTTTTGTTTTATCTAATTGGAAATTTGTGTTACAATTATAAAGATGATGATGACCTGGCTGTAGGTGGACCTTGTGTATAGTCTCTCCTTGGAACCATTGTCTCCCTTGGCTGCTATGTTGGGAGACAGTGTGTTCCTCGGTGAGACAATCTTGCAATGTCTACCTTGAACCAGGTCATAATTTTGGTGTTAGCATCTCCTTCGGTCTTACTTTTCCAAGTCAGTTGTGCTCCACTCCTCTGTTCCATGAAAATTTCTTAAGATTTGCCACTGGCAGGAGGATAGCTGAACATTTTAATGTTATAATATTTTTAGAGATGGCGGTTTTGATTTTTCAATCGTTTTTGGTTCTATTTTATTACCTGCGTCGCCAGCGGCAGAGCAGGTCTAGTAACCGCTCGACTCCGTCCGTCAGTCCGTCCATCCATCAGTCCCCCATCCGTCAGTCCGTCCGTCCATCCGTCCATCAGTCCGTCCGAAACACTTTTTCCGTCAAAGTTTTCTTGGCTTCTATGAAAGGAAATGATTTTATATTTGGTCTGCTGCTTCATAATGATGAGTTGTATCGTATAAGCAATTTTCAGATCTGCCGTGCAGCCACTTCTTGTTTGCCGATACTTTGAAATTTTACTGTACCCACTAAACATTGAAATTTTCCGTCAAGGTTTTCTCGGCTTCTATGCAAGGGATTGATTTTATATTTGGTCTGCTGCTTCATAATGGTGAATTGTATCATGTATGTAATTTTCAGATCTACCATGCAGCCACTTCCTGTTTGCCGGTACTTTGAAATTTTACTGTACCCACTGAACATTGAAATTTTTCGTCAAACTTTTCTCGGCTTCTATGCAAGGGATTGATTGTATATTTCATCTGGAGCCTGATAATGATCAGTTGTATCGTGTATGCAATTTTCAGATCTGCCATGCAGCCACTTCCTGTTTGCCGATTCAATTGCATGCAGCGACGCAGGTCCAGGCCCGGTATTGGTCTTGGCTTGTTAATTTTAGAACCGTCAGTAAAAATGATGATTTCAGGAAATAGCTTGGTTTTGGTCCAGTTTTTCTAGATGTTAAGAACATATTGTAAACAACACTTCAGGCTCTGTAACTTGGAAAATACACACAATAGTTTACATGACACCACTCATCTCAAAAAGTCCTGTCTCTGAGTATCTCCATTGGGTTCAGCCAAAATTTCCTTTGGTCATTCTTAGGGGTTCCAGGAGATTAGTTGCTAAGCCTATTGAGTGAAAAGAAACCCCATAAATTAGGGTAACAAATGAATCAAGTTCATCTAATCTATGTTGTGTGCTCATTGTCACATTTTCTCCCGTATTGACTCGCCTGATGGACAAGTCAACAGGCTGGCATTCTTAAAAATGCAGTAGGGCTAAAAATTGCTCCCCTTGTATTGCCAAGGGGAGCAATTACCTCTCCTCAACCTTACAAAAGCTAAAAGAGGCAGAATGAAGATTTACTATTAATGAATTCTGCCTAGTGGGCTTTGTACATTTTATTTGGTGTGGGTAATAAAGTAGTCTCTGAGATGGTTACACTGCCCATCCCACACCTCTGGGCCTCGGCAAGGCCGGAGGTGTGGGAGGGGCAGTGTGACCGTCTTACAGAGACCGCTAACATAGCAGAGATCTGAAGAGATATGGGGTTTAGAAATTGTTATGGTAATCATTATTTTCTAAGGCCAGGAAGGCTAGTTTTCGTCTTCCTTAATTTTTTTTTAAGGCTAACAGTAAGCAAGCAAATAAATTGCTCTCCTGAAAATGCCAGGCCTGAGTCAATAAGGGTGAACATGTGGCAATGAGAACATGATGTATTTGCTCCTTTTCTCGATAGACTAAGGGATGCGTTTCCATATGGACCACTAGTCCAGTTCCCTCCCAGTAAGATAGTTTGATAAGTTTATGCATAAACACAGTAAAACCATTAGGCTGTTGAAAAAAAACTCTTGTTTCTCGGACACCTCCCTCATCATAGAAAATCTGTCTTGTCATCTTTCTATTCACCAGGAAATCTCATCTATGGCACTATTTTGCACTTATAGGACAAATATTTTACCAACTATTCCTTATTTGACAGAGGACGCAGAGCTTTGTCAAAACAAGATATATTTGGTTAAATTTACAACTACATTATGGGAAATTTTCACTGCTGAAGACATCGGTTTGCCTCATAATAGTGTAATAAGTTCAGTTTCTGATTCCAACTATTTTCAACCAAAAAAAATTTCTTGAGAAATAGAATTTTTTTTTTTTAGGCCTTAGGTTGTTTTTTTCTGGGTCTTGCAGTTAGTTTTCCCAATTTACCACAAAAACTGGAACAGAACAGGAAAAACAAAAAACCTCTCCGCTCAAAATATTTTAATGAGATATGTGTAACTTTTGTCTGTTTGTTTTATTAGCAACGTATGGATAACCTTGTGGTTGAGGTATGTATATTTTATTCAGTGATGTAGCATGTATATGTATGTCTCTCTAGTACATTTTTTCTAGGCAAGTCTTTTAGAAAATATCCTTATTTCAGAATATATTGCCTATATTTCAGTTCCTTGTTATCTTTTACTTACAAATAATTATTTATGTAGTACCAGTTTATTAACACTTTTGTTCTATCCAACTTTATTGTGCCTGTGGGAATCTCGGGAAGTGAAGCTGTACTTGTTTACTGCGGTATACAAGTTCTGTTTTACTGGTAAAATACGACCCAGTCACCAGTACATGGGGTGGATGTCTTCTAAAATGGGCAACATGGGAATAAACGATTGATTAAACTTGGCTTTATCTCCATGTTGTGGTGATGATTAGCCATTGTGCAGAAATGTGACCTTAAACACCAATAAATAATTAAATAAATAAATAAATAAATAAATAAATAAACCCAACTGTATTGCAGTAATAAGAATTTTTTGTACCCTTCCTTGAGATTGTCAATACTCCCACCCTTGAAGAGGATAAGGGGTACACTTGATTCCATGAGTTTCTCCATCCATCCATGTATCTATATGTTCATGTTTTTGTACATGCATCCATATGTCTGCCAATCCATCTATCCTTCCAAAGTCATAAATTTACTACATCATAAATTCTTCTGCCCTCTTTGAGTAAGGGTCGGGCCCATGCCGTTGGGAACATTTGTGGCCTAGTGGATCCAGTTGGGAATTGTTTTGAAGAGGAAAAAACATACAAAGACTAAGACATTTTACATTGGAATTGAACAGAGTGAACCATTCATGTTCTGAGACCATATGACTACCAAATTCAGGACATCAATTGTCCATTAAATTTTTGTTGGAGTGGGAACTGAGTTTGGAAGATTTGGGGTGGGGACTTGTGAAAAATCATATTCAAATGCTATTGGAAAAGGGTCCTATAATTGGCCCCCCATAAACACGTGAAAGAATCCCTGTATATCTTTAACAATACAGTAAAACTTGTTTTGAGAGACCACAGTCATGAGAGACTACCTGTCTTGAGAGACCATGATGACCTTGTCCCATTTGGTTGTTTTACTCTGTAATGGACCTGTCATGAGAGACCACCTGTTTTGAGAGACCACTTTTGCCTGGCAAAAAGGATGGTCTCTCAAGACAGGTTCTACTGTAGTTAAGGCCCCACAAAGTGGATTTGTGTTTCTCAGGCCATTTTTTGTAAAATTGCATGTGGGTGGGCATTTTTTTATTTTATTTTTGTAATTATTCCTTTGCCATCAAAAGTTCATGTTCTTGGTTTGTCGTATGTTTTAGGTCTCATAATCTACAGAATAGCGTGGGTGGTGGTATATTTTGTCCTTTGAGTGCTAAAGGATTGCAAAGCCTTGTTGCACTGAAGAGACAAATTTATCAATTTTATTAGCTTGGGTAAGATATCCGGAATAAACCATTTAATTTAAATTTTTAAAAATTTTTATTGGTTATTAACAGAGAGCATGTGGCAGCCAAAAAGGACCATGTGGGAGGGCCTGAGAAACAGATTTTTAACTTTTTAGGCCTAATGGATTGGTTTGGAATTTATTTTGTTGCCATCATCTGATATAAGTTCACGTAGTCACAATGCAAAATGCTGATGCTAAAAAAACATTTTATATGCCAGTTTTGAAAAAGTGCGATTATTATATTATGGCACTCTCTGGATGTCATCCAGGCATCTGTCCACTGCCTATCCATCCATCTGTTAACTTTTTTGTGTCCTGGCCATGACTTTTCAATAGGAAGTGATATCATGCTGAAACTTACACAATATCAGTACCACCACCAGACAGTGTGACGTACAGAATTCAACATTGGCTCTCCAAGGTAAATTCACTGATAGAGGTCAACTGATGGAATCAGAATGCACATCAACTTTTTCATGTCCAGACTCTAACCTGTCAGTGGAAGGAGAAATAGCAATGAAATTTACTCAACATAAGAACCATCACTGGATGGTGTGTTATGTATAAAACTCAACACCACCCACAAATGTGAACTGTTTTTGGGCCAAAACTTTTTAATGGAAAGAGATATCACAATGAAACTTACACAATAGGCAGTGTTCACACTGAATCGAAACTGGTTTGTGCCCCATTCTGGATATTGTACAGCCAAACAAAGTGTTCTGGTGCCAAAATGCTGAGGGCAAGGGGTTTTGATCTGGTTTTGAAAAATGAACTGGCAATTATTTCAGAATGGTCAATTAGTCATAGAAAAAATCTGTCAGAACACGAACGTTCTGACGAAATCCTTGTTAGGTGAAAAGGCTGGTCACTTAAGTTATATCTACGCCACCAATTCAATTAATGGTCAAGCTGAATGATATTGTTACATATACCTGTTGTTGCACTTAGATAATAACAGATTAATCGCTAATTACTGTTAATCCACTGGGCTTAGTGCATTGCGAGTGTTTAGAAAAGAAAGTATTTAATTAATTAGATAAATACTTCATACCGTCACGAGTGACTCGCTACGGCAGGAAGTATTCACCTAATTAAATGCAGCTTTTTGTAAAGTTGATAACTGACAATGCTTTATTGAAGAAAAAACAATGCCTCATTACCACTCACTGACGGTTAATATTGAAAGTTTGTGCAGACAAAATTTCCAACACCTTATTGATAAAAGAAATAAAAAATTAATTTTGTTTGTTTCGTCATCGATCATGCTCTTCATTGACACAATGACTTTCCTTCACAAGTGAAAGAAACTCTTCTGTGCCAAAAATTAGGCAACAAAGATTTTTTGGTGCCAAATCAATAGTTTTAGTACAATTGGCTAAATTGGCACCCGATAGCATGAACACTGGCACTATGTGGTGGGCCTCATCAAAACTCATGACTAATCCACCAAAGTCTAGGTCACTGATAGAGGTCAGCACATGAATCAGCATGCACATCAAGAGCCTCCCACCAAGTGGTATATAACAGGGATGTGATGCCCCACTAGGCATTGCTCATTATCAAGAGTTTTGTTCCTTGTTTTGTTAAAAACTATACTTAGATTTCAATTCTTTATGAAATGTAAAATACACATCGTAAAAATGTTGAGGAATTCTACATTACAAGTAACCGCCCATCCATGGGACTGCCCATCCGAAATCACAAACTTGCAACAACTTCACCAGTAGTTAACGGAATGTGATGGGTTTTATTTTGTGTAATCTCCATCATCAGTAGGGTTTAATGATTTCCCGGTTTCTTAAAAAATCGGAACCGGGAAATTTTTCCCGTTTATATTCGGGAACCGGGAACGGAACCGGGAATAGAAGGGGTTGTTAACTTGTTACAAGTCTGTGTTTACAATAATGGAATCGGACCAAAATCGTATCGTTTTTTAATCTTAAATGAAAGACATTTCACACAAAACCTAGGTAACATTCATACAGAAAACAAACATTGAATTTGAAAGCTGTAGTTTCAACTTTCAGCTGTAAAAGTGTAAATAAACAATGTCTTTTGAATCACTGTCCAGACTGTCCAATGCTCAATACTGTAAAGTTTGTAAACTACTGTGTAGTGTTCAATGTTTATTGAGTCACCGAAATGCATCCAAATAAATCGAATGAGTAAAGTACTAGAGTGACTGTCACTATAGTACTTTACTCATTCCATTTATTTAGATGCGTTTTTACATCTTTGTGCACAATAATACTTCCTCAACAACAGCAAATTACTCAACGCTTTGTCACTTAATCTGGACCGTATTTTGGTACATATGTGCCCAGCCGTAGAAAAACTGCGCTCTGACTCTACAGATGTCGGCTTTCCCGTTATGAGGGCGTTATATAAAAAGTTCAGATTGTCCGTTCTAACTCCGTTGGTCTCATACAACTTGAATTCGTTCCCGATATTTGCATTTGTTGGTTCTGCACGTGTGGTAATAGATGTTTTACAAGCTGTATCGTCAATATAGCCCTGCAGTACATCCTCAAGTGTCGGTGCAGTTGAAGGATTTTCAGTGAGATCAGGTGATACATTGCTAACACTTGCGGGAGACTCGACGACTTCGGAAGCCTCACTCAGACTTAAGTCACTTAACCCTTTGAGGCGGATGAGCTCTGTACGGGCAAACTTTACTCTGACAGTTTTCGCACATGTCTCAAGGAATGCTGGTTCGTCCAACAAACAAAAGTTTGGGTTGTGGAGGTATTTCAAAAGAGTTACAAGGGTTTTGTCTCGTCTCTTACATAAGCGTTCCTTCAGCCTTTCGCTCAATCGCTTGCTTATGTCAGAATCTAATGAATCTAACTGTGCAAATAGAAATTTCAATATCCCCTCAGCAGAAACGAAAGTTGTGTCACGCCGGCATAAAGCTTCATTCGCCACTGTAATAGGCCTAAGTGCATTGGCGATATCTGTGACAGCCTCGACTTCAGGCTGAGTAAGACAAGATGTGCATGAAATATCTAAGAATGCCTTTAACATGCATGGTCGGAGTCTGAGATAGCGAGTGAACATAGCTTCTATTGTATTCCAACGGGTTTTCACATCGATTATGGGCTTCAACTCTTTCCCTTGATCCTGCTTCACATAAGTTTGTAAAATCTCATCAGCGCGTCCACGTCGAAACTTCTTGCAGTCACTTCTAACCTTGGTCACCAAGTCAGCAAAGTTTATTATATCCAAATTTATCAAAGTACCACATTGACTTTCTTCGACGTTGAGACCATCGTCAAATTCATCATCGGATATATCATTATCATCGTCACCCTCATTACCCGTGAGCGAAGCAGATTCCTCGTCCTCAGGCTCTGACTCACACTGTGCTGCACCAGCAGCACCGCTAGTACTAGTACTACCAAAGCCTTTGTACATAACATCTGATACTGCAAGGTGAATACCATGGCTGAGACACAACACAGAGACAGTTGGCATAAGTCGACCAAATTTGACCATTACTGATGCGCCATCACTTGTACATACGGCTATATGCTCATCAACAGACAACCCAAAAGTTGAAAGGTGCTCAGTGACAGAAACAACCATAGCCTCTGCTGTAAACTTCCCAGTAATTTTGCAAAGTCCTGTATTCCAAAACTCACCGTCTTTAGCATGTATATCTATGTTCATGTACCGACGGTTCCTAACACTTGTCCATTCATCTAGTGTTATACTGAAACGTTCACCATTAGCAATTCGCTCAGATAAATCGGCCTTAATTCTAGAACGAACATCGTCTGCATGATTAGCGACCAACTGCATAACTGCTGATGGATCCCGTGGTAGTTTATGTCCCATTTTTTCGATATTTGACCGTATAAAATCACTTTTGGTTATACCGTTTATTGAAAATCCATCAAGGGCAGCTAACTTGGAAATTATTTCCTCCAATGGTTGCCTTTGTCGTACCAAAAAAGCATCAACTGACGTCTGTTTAGCAATTTTCGATGGTCCCGCACTAACACTACTATCTGTAGTCGGACGTTTGATCAACTCAATCTTGTGAACCAGACGTAAATGTTTTGCAAGACCTCCCGTGGAACCGCCGGAAAGTGTTAATGTTTTTGAGCATTTCTTGCATTCTGCCTTTGAATCAGATATTCTGTTGAAGTATTCCCAGGCGGGAGATGCATTCTGCCTCGACGCCATTGCAAATTTGCAGGAAAGTGTAATAAAGAATAAAGACAAGTAGAATCGCAGATTAATTTCAAAGTTGAAACTTGCAGACGATAAAATGTTTTTGACAAGATCACAAGAACGATAACACAAAAGTTTGACAAAACTGCATAAGCACGCTTGACTGGAAATGTATATTGTAAGATCGATAACTCTAAATGTCTATAGCTACGATTCTGGCTTTACAAGTTACAAGTTACAACTGGAGAAGATTGGAGTTATCGATCCCGCGATATATAAATTCCCCGACAGGCGCAATTTTGTTGCTCTTCTAAGTTGTAACATTACTGGCATGCTATGCATGTTACCATATAACTAAAAGTGAATTTATACGGTCAAATATCGAAAAATGGGACATAAACTACCACGGGACTGACGGGAGTGAGTCCGAGTGACGGAATCCATGGTAGTTACTAACTTACTAGTTATACGGTTGGTCGCCAATCATGCAGGCGATGTTCGTTCTAAAATCAAGGCCGATTTATTTTTCGGGTTGTTTGTTGTTGATGAGCATATAGCCGTACTGCCTATGCACAAGTGATATCGCGCCAGAAATGACTGATAACGAGTTGGAACTCGGTATACAAATAATAAAATCGTTGAATAAAGGGGTATGTGACAAACATTGACGATAGATCTGAATAAGTGAGCTTTTAATCTTATAAGAAACACAGTAAGAAGTCCGTAAAATATCGTTTTCTCATTCCCGGTTCCCGAATTTTCCCGATGGTAAAAATCCGGTTTTCGGGAACGGGAAGTAACCAATCGGGAAACGGGAATTCCCGGTCCCGAATTAAACCCTAATCATCAGCTGAATAATAACAGGGCTACATTATAATGGTGGAATATTTTTATACTGTACCAATGACCCAGACTTAGCTGGTGCTAACTCTTAAATTCTAGGGCCAAACACAAATTTTACCCCCAATCCCCAAAATTTGCATCTAAAACCGAAAATTACATGTCCTATATGGTCCTCCATACCTTTCCTCCACTGCGCATGCGCAGTGTCAAGGAGGTCTCGAAATTGGTGCCAAAAGTCATTCTTTGTTTGGCCCTTCATCAGTTCACATCTGACTGATATTTGTGCTTATAAATCTCAGTTTAAATGATGCCAGACACATAAATATGAGAGAAATGGTGGATCTACAGAGGAAATAGAAGGATGAGAGGAAAATTCAGTGGCAGGAAATAATCAGGGCTGTAACTTAAAATTTTTTATGAAATTATGTTATGTTCCCTAATTTGGAGGCATGAGCCTGTTGTTATCATTCTTGCTATGAAAGTTCCACTGCTTGATCGGTGTTACCTCTCTCCCTTTCCTTTATTCCCCCCCTGCTACTCTCCCATGCTTTTGGCATATTTTCTGTAATATTATTACTAAAATTTCTTGGGAGTTTTAGCTGGATAACAGAATGAATTCTGTTCTTTTCCCCATGTTTACGTCTTCACCTATGGGTGTTTAGGCGTAGTGTTCTGCATCTACCATCTGATGTTCTGCAGTTTCTTCCCTGGAAGTCTCTGTTTTGCATCAGATAGTGTATTATTGGTAACTGATTTCGGGCCATGTTTATCAGTGCCTGGAGTCATGTTTCCGGTTTTGTACAACTTCTTGTTTACATTGACAACGGTTACTGCTGATAGTGATTTCTTGTCTTTACATTAGTTTAGACATAGCAAGATACATTAATTTTGTATGTAAGTGTTGCATTAATTTTTTGAAATGTTTTAAAAATTTTTGTCCACACTTAGGCTTTTTTGGGATCCATTTGGGCTCGGTGTTCCCATTGGGAACTTGGGCTCTTCTGAAAAAAATTTTTTTTTTTGAAAATTATTTTCTTTCAAGATTATAATGGATTATGTTATATTATGTATCTTTATTTCAAGGGATAGTGCGACTAATATGACTGTGTATTTTTTATTGATTTTTTATTTATAATGCGATATCTTCCTCTCATTCTCAGGTTCAATGTATTCACACTAATTCCTGCTCTGTGTGTGTTGATTGAAATGACAACATTGGAGGCGTGTGTCACGATATTGTGTTTGCGGGGAGGGGTCCATACCGGTCCTCTCCCCGTAGGGTCACTCTATATTATCATTTTATTTTTCAGAATTCAGAGTGATGTTTTCGTGATGTCTTCAACAAGTGTGCCTCCGTCGTTGCAGTGTTAGGGCTAGCGGCTAAGTGCTCAGGGTAATACGACAATTGCCGAAGAGGTCCCTAGTAGGATCGAAGGCATTGATCGTCCGCTAGTCCGCCCGGTGTAGTGACCATTCATCGAATGGCTCGGCAGCCGGGTTTGTCCGTTACGGTTCTGGGAAGCAGTGTGGTTGATGCGAGCACTATAAACTTGGAACGTGCACACCCAGCAACGACGGATCCGAGGATAGTACGGAGGAAGCCTGTCAGTCTAGTAGCTAGATCGTACAGGTCTATCCGTACCGCGAGTGAGAGAGGCCCCCTCTCTCTTACAACTACATTTGAGCCGCAATGTTGTTGTATGTTTGTTTGTTAGTCAGAACATACTTCCAATCCTCCTGTTCGGGACGTTCCGTCACATGCACAGTCCGAACTGGCTGTGTTATGGGCTTCCTCATCCTCATGTCAACACACACCACCGCACCTTGGCTTGTGACCACAGAGTTTCAGGGAACGTTCGCATATTATGTAAATGCAGGAATGAACATTCCTAGAGCTCCTGCTTTGCCGACCAGGGAATATTGTCGTCCAGGTTACTTCATCTGTTAGCCAAGGATATGAGGTCTTTCCTGATGGGATGTTCGCATATTATATAAATGCAGGAATGAACGTCCCTGGAGCTGCCAGTGGATATAATGTAAGTCACGGCTCCACAGGCCTCATTCAGGAATAAGAATGCGGTGATTTTCTGTGATGTCTTCAAAAAGTGTGCTTCCGTCGTCACAGTCAAATGAAGAGCTAGCGGATAAGTGCTCATGATATTACGTCAATTGCCTAAGAGGTCCCAAGTAGGATCGACGGCTTTGGCGTCCGCTAGCTCGCCCGGTGTAGCATCCATTCATCGAATGGTTCGGTAACTGGGTTCGTCCATTGCGGCCCAGGAAGGAGATTTGGGTGATGCGAGCACTATAAAATATACTACGTACACACCCAGTGACGATGGATACAAGGAGGGTATGGAGGAAGCCTTTAAGTCCGGTTCCTAGCTCGTCCAGGTCCACCTGGGCTGCGAGTGAGAGAGGTCCCTCTCTCGTACAACAACATCTGAGAACAGATGTGGTACAAATGTTTCTCATTCGGAGCATACGTCCACCGCTCGGGACGCTCCGTTATATAGACAGTCCGGAGAGACTGCTCTAATGGCTTCCTCATCCTCACAGCAGCGAACACGACTGCACCTTGACTACGTGACCACTGTTATCTAGCCAGTCTCGCCGACCAAGGATTTCACGGCGACCAGGTCACGCCGTCCGGTAGTCAGCAATACGAGGCCTATAGACTCCGGACGTTCGCATAAGAAATATGCAGGAGTTCACGTCCAGGGAGCTTTCAGTGGCAAAGTAACGTAAGACCGCTGCTCCACAGGTCTCCGTAACGGACGTGCTATTACAAATAGCACAAATTATCGCAGCATCCCAGCAGATGACAGAATCTCTGTCGGATCAGGATTTATCCGACGACGCTGGGTCGGTACGCTCCGCTGAAGCATCAGGTACGGACGACCGAGAATTTCAAGTGGTCTGACAGGATGGCAAAGGGATACCGAGGAGTTGGTTTTTTCCCTTTCAGAACAACATAAAGTTGCCGTAGATATCATCCGGCATTATCTTTCAGAAGTTGTTCTGTCGGACCAAAAGGCTGCAATGCCGGATAAGAAACTGTTAGCGTCACTGGACACGGAATAATTTTATCGGTTTAGGGACATCGTCCCTGAGTTTCTGACACAGTCCAATAATGTCACAAGAACATTTGAACTATTGTAGGACGCTATATATAAGCTTGCTCCCAAAATGAGCAAGTCAGGTTTCTTATCGGCAAATGCTCTACATCTGCCTTTCATCAATTCAAGGAATAATTTCGAAACGGCAGGACAGGGCATACCGAGAGTTCCTCTGCGTCTAGACGATCAGGCCGAAGATCTAGAATGATCTATACCGTTGTCTATGTCAATTTCAACCGCGATGTTGGAAACGACAATAATGTCTAACAGAGTTATCTTAGACGCATTATCATACGCAGATCACCTTACTAAAGCGTTTTCATTACGCCTTGAAGGGAAAGAATTCCAGGATGTACTATCTTCCTTAAGAGTTCTTTCAAGGGCAATAGCTTATTCCACGTATAACTCCGCCCTTTCAGTGGCAAACCTGGAGTTGGTTAGACGTGACGAGGCCCTAGCTACATCCATAGGTGAAAAACTCTCTCAGAGTCGCTTCGGTCTCCGGAGAGCTTCTCTTCGACGGCAAGCTTTCAGCAATCTATGATCAGATAACTAAGAAAACTTCGGATTCTCTGCTATTCAAATCCGCTTCTAAAAAGTCGGATACAGCAGAAAAGAGTAAGACAGGCTCTTCTGGGACAAGTACGCCCAAGGGAAGTTCCTATAGAGGTTCCTATGCGTCCTCTAGGTCTTATTCTAGAGACCGTCAAGGCAGCGACTTACGTAGGGGACGTTATTCTGGCCGAGATAACCGGTCAGATGTCCCTAGGTCGACGGGCAAGGTGCGGGTCGTGGAGGACGTTTCTCCTTCCGCAAGCCTCGCAGGTCCAGGAGGTGATGGTATGAACCTCTATCGTGTTCCGGTAGGTGGAAGATTGTTGAGTTTTATAAACAATTGGGCGTCAATTATGGATGACCCCTGGGTTCGAGGGGTAATTTCGGAAGGACTAAGAATATCCTACAAACGAAAGCCTCCATTAACTCGAAGTCCAAAATGGACTCAGCTTCCGTCAAATCCGCAGAAAAGAGATGCTCTTCTATCAGAAAGCACATGTCCAAATCCTGTCCGACAATACGACAGTAGTAGCGTATATTCGGAACCAGGGAGGCACTCATTCTGTTCCATTATTCAGTTTAACGGAAAGAATCCTTCTGTTTGTACTAGAACACCAAGTTCTACTTTCGGTCCATCATATTCCGGGTCGTCTGAATGTATTAGCAGACTCCCTTTCACGGAAGGGTCGCTTGTTGCCGTCAGAATGGACTCTCAACAAACAGGTATTCAGTCAGATTTGCTACCAATGGGAGCGGCCAATGATAGACATATTTGCGACACTGCTCAACAATCAGTTGCAGACGTATGTGTCACCATGTCCGGATCCTCGAGCATATGCAGTAGACGCTCTTTCGATCTCGTGGGACGAAATGATAGGATATGCGTATCCTCCTGCGCCGTTGATTCAGCAGATATTGCTAAAGATAAACCAATCTCAATGCAAAATTCTGTTGGTAGCATCTCTGTCTCCACAGAGACCGTGGTTAAATCTACTCAGGTGTCTGCTGTGGGACATACCGCGGAAGCTTCCTCCACGAGAGGATCTTCTTTCGCAGGGGAAATCGCGTCAACTACATCACAACCCGCAAGGTCTCAAACTTCACGTATTTCCGTTGTGCGGTCCTTCTTGCACGGCAAGCATTTTACAGGACGAGCAGTAGACACAATTTCTAACTGTAGGAGGACCTCCTCTTCGCTAAACTATGCGGCTAAGTGGAAGGTCTTTTGTCGCTGGTGTAGGGATCATTCTGTTGACATTTTTGATCCCTCCATTCCAGACATTGCAAACTTTCTAGTGTACTTGTTTGATGAGATCAAACTGCAGCCTGTTACTATTAAAGGTTATAGGTCTATGTTATCTGATACCTATGCACACCATGATAGTTTACAAATTGGATCTAATGTCTCTTTATCTAAATTAGTTAGAAAATTCTCGATAAATAGACCTAGAACCCTTAGATTAATTCCTACATGGAATTTAGCTTGGGTTCTTCTTAAACTAAAAGAAAAGCCATTTGAGCCTCTTGAGACAGTGGACTTCAAATTCTTATCTTATAAGACAGCATTTCTCTTAGCTTTCTCTTCTGCTAGAAGAGTCAGTGAGCTTCATGCACTATCTGTGGATGATTCTCACTATCGTAGTGTCGGAAACACTATTACCTTTACTACTAATGGTGGATTTTTGGCTAAGAATCAGGCTCCTAATAAATATCCGGAACCTATTGTTATTAAGGCCCTTCCGTCTTCAGACGGGCATAGGCCTTTACTCTGTTCGGTTAGAGCTTTACGTATTTATAAACGAAGATCTCAGTTTATCAGAAAGGGACAAAAACGCTTCTTTCTGTCTCTGATGCCTAATAGAAAGGACATTACGGTCCATTCTATTGCTAGATGGATTCAATTAACTATCCGTACTGCTTATAATAATCTATCTTCAACTCAGCAGTCTATGCTTAAGATTTCGGCTCATGAAGTAAGAGCTCTTTCTACATCTTGGGCTTACGCAAATAGTGTTGCTATTACAGATTTAATGAGGGCTGCATATTGGTCTCAGCCATCCACATTCACAAATTTTTATCTCAGAAATATTGAGTCCATTTCTGGAGACCTGCATTGTTTAGGTCTGTTATCTGTTACTCAGAGTGTCGTCCACTAAACAGTTGCAACTATAGTTATGCAGGCTTTCTGTTCCGGCAGTGACTCTGTCCTGCTGCCCTCTTCGCTCTGGGCTATTTGACCCAGGGCAAGGGGAAGGGGGGGGGCCCTTAGGTCACCTGCTTTATAGTGAAAAGCAAGGGGATACCTCCTCCGGAGTCAGTAATTCTGAGTCAGTACCGGGATGGTTTTAAAGTGTAAAGCTAATGTTTAAATTCATTCATGTCATATTTTTAAAGTGTAGCTCTGTGTGAAGCATTTGTATATGTCACGTGTCAAACGGGCGTTAATATACAATCCTCGGACACTTTTAATGAGTATAAAGAGTCTCAATTCTCTGGTCTTACTTTATTTATTGGCTTACTTTAAAAATAATTAGTATAAAGGGTTATACTGGATGTTAATAGAGAACATGGATGTTATTATGCTCAATTATGAAAGGTGTTGTGTCTTTCTAATTTGTCATAAATAAGAAAGATACATGTAAAGCCTAATCCTCCTTTTCTCCTTGAGGGGATAACTCTATTATATATAGTTGAACTTATTGGATTTTCCTCTATGTCCTAGGCCCTCCAGCCTTTTTTCTATTCAGCTATGTCTGGGTCATTGGTACAGTATAAAAATGTTAAAAAATTTATAGTAATTTATATATTTTTTATACTTACCAATGACCCAGACGGGGATGGCCCTCCCAGGAGTTGGGAACTCTACCTCCCCGCTGAGTACATAGCGCTGACCAGGCACTGCTTGTAAGAATGATAATTGGCACCAATTTCGAGACCTCCTTGACACAGCGCATGCGCAGTGGAGGAAAAGTATGGAGGACCATTTAGGACATGTTATTTTCGGTTTTAGATGCAAATTTTGGGGATTGGGGGGCAAAATTTGTGCTTGGCCTTAGATTTTGAGAATTAGCACCAGCTACGTCTGGGTCATTGGTAAGTATAAAAAATATATAATTTACTATAAATTTTTTAACTTTCTAGTTTTGATTGACTTTAAATGGGTTAAAATGAACCATTAGCAATTTTGAAGATCTGGCAATTTACTTATATTAATAGGTAGAAAATACAATTCTAGATAACACAATTGTAAATTTTTTAGTGTTGGCTCCAGGTCGATTTGTTAAGTAAAAGGCTAACCTATTTTCTAAATTAACAGTCATTATGTGGCCTGTGCTACTTTCAAAAAATTGCCATTCAAAATTTATTATTTTTACATTTTTTTTCTTTAACAAGCTTGTCAAGAGTTACAAGCTCATTGCAACATGAGGTATGTTTTGGTGGAAAACAATGAAATATTTTTGTTATTCAAGAAATGTGTTTGCAAGTGTCTTCTAGTTGTATTAGGCTTAGGATTAATTTATTTATTTGGTATTTAAGGTCACAGACTTATGCACAATGGCTAATCATGATCATGACAGTTTTACGGGTGGAGGAAGCCGGAGTACTCAGAGAGAACCACCAAGCAGCGATGAGCAACTGTCAGCTCCTCAGCATTCTAACTCTGTTCAAGCTCCGCTCAAGCAGAGTTACAGCGGTTAAAGATGTGCACTATCAACGTGCAGTACGCCTTAGTACACGGCGTCATCTTGCCCCCATGTAGTCAATCGGGATAAAGTGCCTTGTCCAAGGACATGATGCTGGTCGTCCCGGATGGGGACTGAACTTGGGACCTCCAGCATTGAAGTCCAACAGTCTACCACTGAGCCATCAAACATGAGTCACTTGCAATGTGTCTATGAGTATAACATTTAGGCTGACTTGAATATGTTAGAGCTTTGTTACCCAGTTTGCAAAGGCCTAAAAACAGTTACTGAAAAACAAAACTGATACACTAATAATAATAATAACACTTTGGCCAGCCGCTGATTTGTCGCGGTTCTCGGACGAGAAGGCCTTGGTTACCCCTGTACTCCCAACTGCCTCCCTATTCCCACGCTTCTCCTCTCCTCCCAATACTCGGAGATGAACTGCTTGATGACATCCCTTGGCCCATTGTTCCCAATCTCCCCGATCAGCATATTAACCCTCTCCTTTGAGTTTCCTCCTAACCACATGTCCTTCATTCTCCCGTCCCACTTCCCCAGTATACTCCCAGTGAATCTTATTCTGTTGGACTGGTACTTTGGGCATTCTAGAAGAAAGTGTTCCAAGGTCTCCACCATGCCCAAATTACACATCTGACACTCCTTTTCACTGTTTTTCCCAATTTTTCCCCTCAGCTCCAGGGACCGCGACCTCAGCTTGAATAACAGTGACCCCCCAAAGGTGCCATCAAGGTACTCTTCAAAACCTGGCTTCTCTTTATCACGCAGGCCACCCAAAGACCTCTTTGATTCGACCCCCTCTCGCCAATTACGGTTGCAATCCTCCATGATCCTTTTTCTGACGATTTTTTTACCCTGGTTTGCCCCAACGTCCAGGTCCGAGATATCCAATGAGTAGTTCTCTACTAGCTCCCTCACTTGGACCATCCACCCCGTCTTGATATTTGAATTGAAAATTCGCAGGAACATTACTTTACACCAACGGCTGTCGGGGAGATTTACCAAATAATTAAGATAACCGAGTTTCAACAGGTCTATTCTGCCCTTGATCCTCAACCACCCAAGCTCACCCCTGATTGCTTCTAGCGCTGTGGCATTACTCGACCCCGTTATCCATCGGCCTGCATCGTTCTGAAGGATTTCCAAGCTCTTTATGGCTGACTGGTTTAGGGGTACCACTTCCGTACCGTATGTTATACTTGGCAGACCCACCATTTCCCAAATGGTTTTACCCACGAAAGGATTGATTGAATGTTTGGAACTTCACCCCTCAACTAACATTACTGTCAGGGACCTCTTGGAACTGGGGATCTTGTGCACAGGAGGCAGATTATACCAACAAAATCTTTTCACACTGATACCACCACCAACAACAGAGTATTGGGGGTGGGAATGTCATAGTATATAGAAAATGTGGAAGGAAAAAAATGTATTCATTCAAAACTATTCTATTAAAAGACAATCAATGACTTAGAAATAGATCATCTTAGAACAGACATGTTAACTCTCCCGGAATGCCCGGGAAAATCCCGGAATTTCAGTGTAGTTCCCGACCTCCCGGACGGGAATCAGTTTGGGACCAAAAATCGCGGAAAACAACAGTCAAATATTTCATTCTCGTTGTAACTTATGAAAAACTCTGGTAAAAACTCACGAAGCAGTAAAATATGGATTTAAGTTAAATTTAAGAAAAGGCTATTTTATGATATATATTTAAACTGTGTTCATGTTTATTTCTGGGGTTTTTCTTCGGAGATTTGTGATAAATGTGCGAGTGTTGAAGTGAAAATAGGTGACTTACTTTCAAAAAATTGAAAACTCCACCTTCATTTAAATGCTGTTTTTGGAAATTAAAATATATGAAAAGGAATTAAATAATATATATTTATTTATTCCTTCATAGAATAGCTTTAATTCTCATCCCTTTTCCAAAATCAAAACGTGAACAACAACTATTTAGCACAGCTTAAAAGTAGGTTAAAGTTGCTTAGGATGCCGACAAATTATGACAGCATATTTAAACACAATGGACTTTTTTTCTAACACGACATTTATTCTGTTGTGCTGACTACAGAACTGTTAGCTGTTGGCCATCTGTAACCAGAAAATTTTGAATGGAATTAAACAAAAATGCTTCAATGATGAAAAGAAAAGTTTTGTGTAGGGCACAAGCGTCCCACATGCATGAAGTTTGATAAAGAAACTTTCTGAGTACTAATGTTCTTGAAGTAACTGAACATCAGGACATCTTTTCCTGTTAACATTTCCAGACTTGGGAAATTATTAGCTAAGTAGACTTTGATAAGAGCAAACCACAGGTGGATGTGCTCTGTGGGACAGTGTGGGTGGGTGGTGGTGGTGGGGGGGGGGGGGGGCTCATGAAGAAGAGGATCCCAGGGGGCCGGGGGGAGGGGTCATCAACAGTTATTTTATGATTTTTTAACATAGCATAAATGCATCAGCATAGTTGACAACTAGTTCTGGATATAACCTGGTGTTAATAGTGGTCTGTGAGCTGAAAATTCACAAGTTTTTTCTTTTATTTTGCCCCCCGCGCGAACTTTTCCCTGAAATCCATCCCATTTCCCTGAAAATCACCCTCAGGTTTCCTGAAAAATTATTCTGGAGGTTAACATGTCTGTCTTAGAACTATTCCAGCATTATTACTTTTACAGAAGGTTGAGGTGGAGGTAAACAGGCTTGGATATCTTCACCTCATCCACTCAAAAAGTATAAATATTATATTTCCAAATTTTAAAAAAAATTCAGCAAAACCATATCATGTGACCCCTCATTGGAACATGCTTGACAAGCTCGTTTCAATGAGGCCAGGGATCACATGATATGGTTTTGTTGATATTTTTATACTGTACCAATGACCCAGACATAGCTGGTGCTAACTCTTAAAATATAGGGCCAAACACAAATTTTGCCCCCCAATCCCCAAAATTTGCATCTAAAACCAAAGAAAACATGTCCTGAATGGCCCTCCACACTTCACCTCTACTGCGCATGTGCAGTGTCAAGGACGTTCCGAAATTGGCGCCATTATTCATTCTCAGTTTGGCCCTTCATCAGTTAACATCTGACTGATCTTTGTGCTTGTAAATCTCAGTTTAAATGATGCCAGACACATAAATATTAGTGAAATGGTGATTCTAAGGAGGATATAGAAGGAGGAGAGGAATAATGTGTGACAGAATATTATCAGGGCTGTAACTTAAAATTTTTTAATGAAATTATGTTAAGTTACCTATTTTTGAGGCGGCAGCCATTTTGTTGTCATTCTTGTTATTTAGTTACACTGATTTTTCAGTGTTTTCCTCTCTCCCTTTCCTTTAAGTCCCCTCTTGCTATTCTTCCATGCTTTTGACATAGTTTCTGTAATTATTATTACTAAAATTTATTGGGAGTTTTAGCTGAATAACAGAATGAATTCTGTTCTTTTCCCCATGTTTACGTCTCCACCTATGGGTGGTTAGGCGTTGTGTTCTGCATCTACCATCTGATGTTCTGCAGTTTCTTCCCTGGAAGTCTCTGTTTTGCATCAGATAGTGTATTTTTGGTAACTGATTTCGGGCCTGGGTGCCTGGAGTCTTATTTTAGTGTTTTTACACTCATTGTTTACATTTACAACAGCCCTCTGTGTGAGGGGGGGATTTCTTGAAAATAATATCTTGATGTTAATTTAATCATAACTAGATACATTATTATTGTTTGTAAGTGTTGCATAAATTGTTTAAAATATTTTTAAATTTTTTGTCCACACTTAGGCTTGGGATCCATTGGGGCTCAACATTACTTTTCAGAAACTTGGGCTGTTCTGAAAAAATATTTTTTCAAAATATTTTGATTTTAATTATTTTTTCTATGTTAGTGGATCATATTATTATTATGTATTTTGATTGTCAGGGGTTGGTGCGAGTACCAGGACTTTGTTTTCTTTTCACATTGAAAGGATTTTGATCAATTGTAATAAGAGGAAGTGGGGGCGCGGTGGCTCAGTTGGTAGAGGTGCAGACTGCAAGCTGAGAGGTCCTCGGTTCGAATCCCACCTGCGGCAACCGCAGTGTGTCCTTGGGCAAGTCCCTTCACCCCGATTGCCTACATGGGGGCACGATGACGCTGTGTACTGAGGCGTACTGCACGTCGATGGTGCGCATGTCTTCAACCAATCTAACCCTGCCTGTGCTGCGGTGCAGAGTTCAGAGTTACGATGTTGGAGAGCTGACAGCTGCTCTTCGTTGCTCGGTGGTTCTCTCCGGGTACTCCGGCTTCCTCCACACGTAAACCAGTCACGGTCACGATTAGCCATTGTGCATAAGTATGTGACCTTAAACACCAATAAATAATAAATAAATAAATAAGAGGAAGTCTTCCTCTGACTTTTATAATCATTCTATATGTAGTCAGTGTACTCGCATTAATTCCTGTTCTGTATCTGATGATTTCGATGACAACATGGGAAGCGTATGTCACGGTATGTTAGTGGGGAATTGGACATTCCGGTCCTTTCCCCGCAGGGTCACTCTACTTTATCAATTTCTATTTCAGACGATCAAGATTAGGGTGATGTATCTGTGATGTCTTCCAACAGTGTGCCTCCGTCATCACAATTAATGAAGGGCTAGCGGAAAAGTGCTCATGTCAATACGCCAATTGCCTAAGAGGACCCTAGTAGGTTCGACGGCCTTTGACGTCCGCTAGCTCGCCCGGTGTAACGTCCATTCATTGAATGGTTCGGCAGCCGGGTTCATCTGTTGTGGTCTAGAAGGAGTTTTGGGGTGATGCGAGCACTATAAATCAACCAAATGCACACCCAGTGACGGCGGATTAGAGGGAGAATGGAGGAAGCCTTTTAGTCCGGTTCATAGCTCGTTCTGGACCATCCGGACGGCGAGCGAGAGAGGCCCCTCTCTCGTACAACAACATCTGGCCCCAGATGTTGTGGTACAAAATGTTTCGCATTCGGAGCAGACGTCCGCCGCTCGGGACGCTCCGACATATAGTCAGTCCAGAGAGACTGTCAATAAGGCTTCCTCATTCTCATGGTAGCGCACACGACCGCTCTTGGCTACGTGACCTCGGATATCCAGTCAGCTTCGCCAGTCAGAGAATCATCGGCGACCAGGTCACACCATCCGGTAGCCAGGGACACGAGTCCTGCAGACTCCGGACGTTCGCATAGGAAAGTGTGCGGGAGTCAACGTACACGGAGCTTCCGGCGGCATTGCATCGTAAGACCGCTACTGCACAGGCCTCGGGGACGGACGTGCTATCCTAAATAGCACAGCTTATCGCAGCATCCCAGCCACAACTGAATCTGTCGCATAATGTTTTATCCGACGATGCTGGGTCGGGATGCTCCGCGGAAGCGGGTACGGACGTCCAAAAATTTCATCCGGTCCGACGGGATACCGAAAGGGATTCGGAGGATTTCGAGCTTTCCCTTTCGGAACAACATATGCTGTTGTGTATGTCCTCTGACTTGATCTTCTACAGGTTCTTTCGTCGGACCAGAATGCTGCGATGCCGGATAAGAAACTGATAGCGTCGGTGGACTTAGAAATTTTTGGTTCGGTTCAGGGACATCGTCCCTCAGTTCCGACATAGTCCAATAATGTCACACAAACTTTCGAATTATTGAACAACGCTATATATATTTATTATTATATGCTTGCTATTACCAAGCATTTCTGGTTTCTTGTTCGCAAAAGTTACGGAGATGTCTTTCAAAAGTGTGCCTCTGTCGTCATAGTTAATGAAGAGCTAGCGGCAATAAGTGCTCATGGAATATGTCTATCGCTTAAGAGGTCCCTTGTAGGATTGACGGAGTGACATTCGCTAGCTCACCCAGTGTAGCGTACATTCATCGAATGGTTCGGCTGCCGGGTTCGTCCGTTGCGGTCTAGGAAGGAGATTTGGGTGATGCGAGCACTCTAATTACTTTAGTACTCACCCAGTGACGGCGGATTGAGGACAGATCGGAGGAAGCCTGTTAGTCTGGTTCCTGGCTTGTCCAGGTCCGTCCAGGCTGTGAGCGAGAGAGGTCCCTCTCTCGTCCAACAACATAGGGGACCGCATGTTGTGGTTCAGATATTTTACATTCGGAGCATATGTCCGTCGCTCGGGATGCTCCGTTATATTGACAGTCCGAGAGACTGTCGATAATGCTTTCTCATCCTCACAGCAGTGCACGCGACCGCACATTGGCTACGTGACCTCGAGTATCCGATCAGTTTCGTCATTCAGTGATTCCATGGCGAACAGGTCACGCCATCCGGTAGCCAAGGGACACAAGGCCTATACACTCCGTTCGCTTGCATATTAGTAGTATGCACGGGGTAACGATCACGGAGCTTCCAGCGGCAATGCATCGTAGGACCGCTTCTCCACAGGCCTCAGTGACGGACGTGCTATCCGAGTTAGCACAGTGTTTTCGCAGCATCCCAGCAATCGACATTTTCTCGGTCGAATCAGGAATTATCCGACGGCGCTGGGTCGGTGCGGTTGCATCAGGTACGGACGACCGAACGCTTTATAGGGTCCGACAGGATGGCGAAAGGGATTCGAAAGATTTCGAGTTTTCCCTTTAGTAGCATCGGAAGCTGCCATATATATCTTCCGGCATTTTCTTCCAGTGATTGTTATTTCGGACTACATTGCTGCGATGTTGGATAAGAGACTTATAGCGTCATTGGACACAGAATTTTGGATCGGTTCAGGGACATTGTCCAATAATGTCATTAGAACATGTGTATTATTTATCGACGCTATATATAAGCCTGCTACCAAGCATGATAGTTTAGTTTCTTGTCCGCAATGCTCATTTCTGCCTTTTATCATTTATACAAATAATTTATTTTGGCAGAACAGGGCATACCGAGAGTTCATATGCGTCTAGACGGCGTGGTTAAAGACTGGAAATAATCTTTTTCGCCGTCTATGTCTTTTCCAACCACAATGTTGGAAACGACAATTATGTCTAATAGACTTCACTTAGGCGCTTTATCATACGTAATCCACCTTACTGAGGCGTTATCATTACGTCTTCAAGAGAAAGAATTCCGGGATATGATCCTCAATGTGATTTCTTTTGAGGGCAGTAGTTTGTTCACGTATAACTCCGCCCTTCAGTGGCTGCTTGGAGTTGGTTAGATGTGACGCAGCCCTAGCTATATCCACGCGCGTGGATAGTAAGGTGAAGAACTCTCTCAGAGTCGCTTCGTTCTCGGAGAAGCTTCTCTTCGACGGCAACTTTTCAGCAATCCATGAATTGCTCGATTTACACGTTCTCTTGTCTATCTAGTGTAGCAAGAGATTCAGACTGGGGCAACATTCGGTGGTTGACTCAGAGAGTGCCACTGCAGTTGCCGGATCCGAGTTTTATAATTATGACGGTTGCCAGTCAAACAGGTTGGGATATAATATTGATCCCAACGGATTCGAAGTGCCAGGGTCTTTGGGTTCCGCAGTCTCTAAGCAAGCACTTATCTTCCACGGAATAATGTTTTTTTAGGCTTGCTTTATGTCATTGGATGAACATTATTCAGAAATGCATGTCCAAATCCTGTCCGTTAATTCGACAATACTGGCGTATCTCCGGAACCAGGGAGGCACTCATTCGTTTCCGTTATTCAATTTAATGGAAAGAATCCTTCTGTTTGTTATAGTACACCAAGTTCTGCTTCGGTCCGTCATATTCCGGGTCGTCTGATTGTATTACCGGACTCCCGTTCACTTATGGGTCGCTTGTTGCCGTCAGAATGGACTCTCAACAAACAAGTATTCAATCAGATTTGCTATCAATGGGAGCGCCCAATGATAATTTATTTACGACACAACTTGCTAATCAATTGCAGACGTATGTGTTTGCTTGTCCGGATCTCTGGGCTTATGTTGTTAACGCTCTATTGATCTAATAGGACGGAATGTTAGGATATGCGTATCCTCCTGCGCTGTTGTTTCAGCAAGTATTGCTAAGATAAACAACCACAATACATTTCTGTTGATAGCATCTCTGTCTTCACAGAGACTGTGGGTAAATTTACTCTGATGTCTACTGTGGGACTTAACGCGAAATCTTCCTCCATGAGGGGATTTTTTTTCGCTGGGTAAAATCGTGTCATCTTTATCACAACCCGCAAGGTCTCAACCTTCACGTATTCCGTTGTGTGGTCCTTATTGCATTGTAAGCACTGTACTGGACGAGCTTTGGACGCGATTTCTTACTATAGGAGAACCTCTTCTTCTCTATACTATGCGGCTAAAGTGGAGGCTCTTCCGTCGTTGGTGTAGGGATCACTATGTTGATATTGTGGATCCCTCCATACTAGTCATTGGAACTTTTTTGTATACTTGTTTGACAAGATCTGCTGCAGCCTGTTATTATTAAGGTTATAGGTTTATGTTACCTCATACCTATGCTCTCTATGATAGTTTACAATTGAGTCTTATGTCTCTTTATCTAAGTCAGTTAGTAACTTTTCGATAAATAGAATTAGAATCATTAGATTAAATTCCTATACGGAATTTAACTTCGGTTCTTATTTAGCTAAGTAATCATTTGAGCCTCTGGAAACAGTAGTTTTCAAATTCTGACCTTTTTGACAGTAATTCTGTTGGCTTCTCTTTTACTGAAGAGTCAGTGAGTTTCTTGCACTATCGGTGGACGATTCTCACTTTTGTAGTATCGGAAACACTATTTCCTTTACTATTAATGTTGGATTTTGGCATAAGAGTCAGGCTCCTAATTAATATCTGGAACCTATTGTTATTAAGGTCCTTCCGTCTTCGTACGGGCATAGGCCTTTACTCTGTCCGGTTAGAGTTTATGTATTTATAAACAGATATCTGTTTATTACTACGGGCGTAAGCTTCTTCTGTCTTTGATGCCTAATAGAAGGACGTTACGCTCCATTCTATTGCTAATGGATTCAATTAACTATCGATACTGCTTATGGTTTATCATTGACTCAGCAGTTGTGTTTGAGATTTCGGCTCATGAAGTAAGAGTTCTTCTACATCTTGGGCTTACATTAATAGTGTCGCTATTATAGATTTTTGAAGGCTGCTCATTGCGCTCAGCCATCCACATTCATGAATTTTTATCTCAGAAATATCGAGTCCATTTCTGGAGGCCTTTATTGTTAGGTCTGTTATCTACTGCTCAGAATGTCATTCATTTAACAGTTGCTACTATAGCTAGGTAGGCTGTCTGTTTCGTCAGTGACTCCGTTCTGCTGCCCTCTTCGCTCTGGGCTATTTGACCCAGGGCAAGGAAAAGGGGGGGGGGGGGGGGCAGGGTGTTCCCTTGGGTCACCTGTTTTACTATGAAAACAAGGGGATACCTCCTCCGGAGTTAGTAATTCTGAGCTGTTATTGGGGTGGTTGTTTAGTGAGAAGTTTATGTTTTAAAAATTCATTCCGGTCTTAGTTTTTATAGTATAGCTTTTGAATATAGCACGTGTCAACGGACATTATTATACATTCCTCAGACACTTTTAAGGAGTATAAAGAGTCTCTATTCTCTAGACTCACTTTATTTATTGGCTTACTTTAAAAATTATTAGTATAAGGATTATACTAGATATTAATAGAGTACATGGATGTGTGATGCTCAATTTTGGAAGGTGTTGTATCTTTCTAATTTATCATAAATAAGAAAGATACATGTAAGGCCTAATACTTCTTTTTCCCTAGAGGGGATGACTCTATTTTATATTTTGAGCGTATTCCATCTTGCTCTATGTCCTTGGCCCTCCAGCCTTTTTACTATTCAGCTATGTCTGGGTCATTGGTACAGTATAAAAATGTTAAAAAATTTATAGTAATTTATATATTTTTTATACTTACCAATGACCCAGACGGGGATGGCCCTCCCAGGAGTTGGGAACTCTTACCTCCCCGCTGAGTACATAGCGCTTACCAGGCACTGGTTATGAGAATGATTAATGGCGCCAATTTCGGAACGTCCTTGACACTGCGCATGCGCAGTAGAGGTGAAGTGTGGAGGGCCATTCAGGACATGTTTTCTTTGGTTTTAGATGCAAATTTTGGGAATTGGGGGGCAAAATTTGTGTTTGGCCCTATATTTTAAGAGTTAGCACCAGCTATGTCTGGGTCATTGGTAAGTATAAAAAATATATAAATTACTATAAATTTTTTAACTTTCTTTTTAAAAATAATACTTTTTCAGCTGCTCAGTTTGGAAATTATGCAGGCGGATGTGGCCGGTTCATTAGTTGAAAGGTTAAATTTTAAATTTTACATGAAAAAGAAATTACTTGTTACATGTATTTGAAGAGTTGTGCTGAAAATTTGATAACTATTTAAACTTCTAATTTGAGTATTTTGCATTCAAAATCGGGTCAGCTGGCTGAATTGCAAAATCATTGCTTGGGATCCTCATCTTGGACCTCACTTGCACTGTGTGTCAATGTATATATTATGTTGACAGTGCATATGCCTTCAATCAATCAGAATTGAGATCTAGCTTTTTTTGATCTTGATTAATACGTTGAAATGTTTGACAATTTGTGGCTATTGCTCTTGTTATCTCCTGGTACCCCAGTGTCCACTAGTAAAACTATGTGACACAATAAGACTATGGTTGTTGATGATCTTGTTAAAACACCAAGAAATTAATAAATTTATCATTTGTCCTGTACTGTTTTTCCAGTATACATGTTATTGTTTTTTGGCTATTGCCATCACTTGGCGTCATATTTTCATCTTTGTCTCTGGAACTGCTGAGCCAGTGTGAACCAAACTAGGCAGGAATGGTCTATGGGAGGTCCTCTTCAAACGATTCTCATTTTGTTCCCGACGGATGAAAAACATTGCCGCCAGAGGCATTCTTTGATTCTGGTTGGTGGATTTTCAAAAATCTTCTCCTTTGAAACCACAAGGCCAAATGTTTTGAAACTTCACATAAATGATGTCAGCCCCCCCCCCCCCCCCCCCCTATACCAATGATCCTCATTTAATGTTAATCGGTTTACAAACATGACCGCAATTGCGGCACATAGTTACCACAAAAACCCTGTGGGAAATCACATTTTCATCTTCCTCTCTGGAACTCCTGAGCTGATGTGAACCAAACTTGGCAGGTATGGTCTATGGGACGTCCTCTACAAACGATCCTCATCTTGTTCTCGTCAGATGGACAACATGGCTGCCAGAGGCATTCTTTGATTCTGATTGGTGGATTTTGAAAAATCTTTTCCTCTGAAACCACAAAGCCAAATGTTTTGAAACTTCACATTGTTGATGACTGTGACACCCTCTACCAACAAACCTCATTTAATGTTGATCGGGTTGCAAACATGGCCGCAATTGTGGCTTATAGTTACCATAGAAACCTTATGGGAAATCACACTTTCATCTTCTTCTCTGGAACTACTGAGCCAATGTGAACCAAACTTGGCAGGAATGGACTGTGAGAATTTCTCCACAACTGTTTCTCATTTTGTTCCTATTGGATGAGAAACTTGGCCGCCAGAGGGATTCTTTGATTCTGATTGGTTGATTTTGAAAAATCTTCTCTAAAACTACAAGGCCAAATGTTTTGAAACGTCACATGATTGATGACTGGGATACCCTCTACCAACAATCCTCAATCAATGTTGATTGGGTTGCAAACATGGCCACAAATGCGGCTTATAATTTTTATAGAAACCTTTTGGGAAATCGCATTTTCATCTTCTTTGGAACTTCTGAGCCAATGTGAACCAAACTTGGCAGGAATGGTCTATGGGAGGTCCTCTACAAACGATCCTCATCTTGTTCATGTCAGAGGGACAACATAGCCGCCAGAGGCATTCTTTGATTCTGATTGGTGGATTTTGAAAAATCTTCTCTGAAACCACAAGGCCAAATATTTTGAAACTTTGTACGATTGATGACTGAGATTCCCTCTACCAATTATCCTCATTTAATGCTGATCAGGATGCAAACATGACCACAATTGCAGCTTATAGTTACTATAGAAACCCTATGGGAAATCACATTTTCATCTTCTTCTCTGGAACTACTGGGCCAATGTGAACCAAACTTGGCAGAAATGGTCTATGGGAGGTCCTCTACAAAAGATTCTCATTTTGTTTTTGTCAGATGGAAAATATGGCCACCAGGGTTGTTCTTTGATTCTCAGTGATGGATTTTTGAAAAATCTCTGATGAAACCACAAGGCCAAGTGTTTTGAAACTTCACATGCTTGATGACTGGGACACCCTCTACCAATGATCCTCATGTAATGCTGATTGTTTGCAAACATGGCTGCACTTGCAGCTCATAGTTACCATGGAAACCCTATGGGAAATCACATTTGTGAGTGATTACAGGTTTTAGAGCCTTTTGTTTACTTCCAATATCAACTTTGAAATACAGTATTGTCAAAGATTTTTTAAGGGCAGTTTCATGAAAAGTAATGACTTAAAAACTCTAGACCAACAGCCTTGTCTGCTCTTTTGCTGAACTGCATGTCTGTGTGTGTTTATCAAGGACTTCTTATTTACAGATGTTTTGTTTAACAGATAATTTGTTGAAGATTCAGTGCAAAAGGTTGAATTTTTTGTTCTTTTTAATATATATGATTAGAGGAGAATTTGATCTTAATATCCCTTTTTCAGCTTTTGATACCTGGTTATTTTAGGCTTAAAAAGTTAAAAGTCTGTTTCTCAGGCCCTCCCACGTTGTCCTTTTTGCTGCCGCATGCTCTCTCTTTATACCAATGCAAACTTAAAAAAATAATAATTGAATGGTTTATGTCTGATATTTTACCCAGGTTAATAAAATTGATAAATTTGTCCTTTGAGTGCAACAAGGCTTTGCAATGCTCTAGCATTGCAAAGCCTTCTTGCACTCAAGGGACTAAAATACACCACCACCCATGCTATTCTGTAGACTATGGGGCCTAAACATAAAACAAACCAAGAACTTGAACTTTTGATGGCGATGAAATAATTACAAAATAAAAAATAAAATAAAAAACCACTTGCCCACATGCAATTTTACAAAAATGGCCTGAGACACAGAAAATGGGGTCTTATCAACATTTTATGAGTTTTCATTTTGACCAAAACTGAAAATATACTCCTTTTTCATTTGTTTCTTGATAGAATGTCTTGGTTGTATGCTTTCTGGTTTACTTAATTTGTTTACATTTGCTTGGAACCGGTAAAAATTAGAATTTGACTAACTAACAGAAGCTGAAAATGTTGCTGTGAGCAAGTGGAAAAAGGCCAATTTTCCCAGTGCTCTGGATCTATCTATAACATCTACAATTCATTGTTGTTCCAAGTGAGATCCAACTCACTAGAGTTCACGGGAAGAATCTGGAAAGGTAAGGAAAGAGCATGCCAAATGAGCAACTTAGGTGTAACAGATTACACAGGAACATTTCATTTTAGAATGCCCCAAATATTTGACTGGTGGAACAAGATCCTTGGGAATCAAATGGAAAAATGGGATGAAAACATGTAGGATAAGTGGATGAGGAATGACATGAGGGAAGGAGGTCAATTTTATAGTCTGAGAGATCGAGAAAGCATCAATGGGTGGGGTGAGGGGGGGGGGATTATGAAACAGTGTTTGACTGAATGCTGGGAGATTAGGAGGGAGAGTGGGGGAGGAATAACGTGGCAAGGGACTGGGTTGATGTAGGCCTCCTTATTAGAGGACTGTGACAAATCAGCGGAAGTCCAAATAATTGTTATTATCACTCAGCAGCACCTACAGTGCTGATAAATAATGGCAAGGTCGCAATGAATACAACTGAGACAGCCCTATACCAGTGTTGAATGAAAATTAATAATTATCAACAATATTATTTGACTGGCACTTCTGATTTTCTCATTAATAACATCAGGTCTATGTATCGGCATAAGTTGAAACTTACTCTCAGGCCTCTCATCTATTCAACTATAAAATCAAGTAACCAAATAAGTTATTTTTAACTTTCTGCACACTGATGTCGAAATACCAAAATTTCCCATTGCGGAAGCAAGCCAGAAAATAAGCAGAATGTCGACTGCAAAATGAGGTCCCCAGAGGGTGAGTGAATTTAGTGATACTACCTTGAACAGCAGGGTAGCATCATTAAATTTTCCCTCTGTGAACCTCAGTCTGAATCAGGGTCTCAAAACTAACAGAAAGAGGTACCCAGAGGATAAATTGGCCCACTGTATGGGATATCATCATCAAATTCACCCTCTAGGGACCTCATTATGCAAATGTCAGACTGCTTATTTTCAGGCCTGAATGCAAGTAGGAATTTAACTAATTCAGTCTTGTTTGACAAAGCTCAGTGAGCACTGTCAGACAAGTTTGAATTGGTTAAATTTGTAGTTACATTATGGGGAGAATTTGCAGGTTGAAATTTTAATATTTTGACATCAGTGTGCAGAAGGTTAATATAACATGATACTAGAACATACGGTCTTTCATCACTTCTACTGGAGTCCATTTGCTTGTAGCAAGCCTATAACTGACAGATATTGCTCCCTTGAATTTTGCTTTTTTCTATTTTCTTGTGCAAGGCACATTTTAATTTAGGCCAGTGTTGGCTGATCTGTTGCATATTCATAATAACTTATCAGATGCTGTCAATTCCAAGAACAAGTCAGTTTTGTATGGCTGTTCACTAGGTTTTGAGGTGTACTTAAATGTTATAGATTTTGTGGATATGACATATTTTGACAATGCTGCTTTTTTAGCATTTTAAAAAAAAGTTGATGCAGAAAAGGAAAAGATAAGAAAGAGGGTAGGGAATTGGAGTTCATTTCAGGTTCAGAAACAAGACACAATAATTCCTTGTACATGTGCCCTTATCATTGAGACTGTCATGCTATTAGTTCTGATACATTAACAAATTCTGAATCCTGGAGCGTGGTGGCTCAGTGGTAGACTGTTGGACTTCTATGCTAGAGGTCCCGAGTTAGATCCCCATCTGCGACAACCCATGTTGTGTCCTTGGGCAAGGCACTTTATCCCGGTTGGCTACATGGGGGCACGATAACGCTGAGTACTAAGGCATACTGCATGTCGATGGTGCACATGTCTTCAACCACTGTAACACTGCTTGAGCGGAGCTTGAACAGAGTGAGAATGTTGAGGAACTTACAGTTGCTCGTTGATGCTCAGTTGTTCTCGCCGGGTACTCCGGCTTCCTCAACCCGTAAAACTGTCATGGTCACCATTAGCCATTGTGCATAAGTATGTGACCTTAAACACCAATAAATAAATAATTTTGAACCTTACGGATTTATCCTAGTAACCACTATTTTGTTTGTTAACATTCTTGGAATTTTAACTGGTTGTGGGTGATATTATGTTTGGTGGTCTGAATTTCTGAATCAAAATTTGTTTTATTACAAATTAATGAAGAGTGCCCACAGGCACTCTTCAATAATTTGTGATCAAACAAGTTTATAGAAATAAAATATTATATGTATATGAAACATATGTATATGAAACATGAGCAAGGAAAATCTTGGCTTTTGCTCTGGTTCCCTAATTTTTTGAAAGCCCTGATAGTGGCTTCTAGCACTCAACCAAATCTTCTTTGAAGATCTCAGCTTATCAAATAAGATGTAATGAATGAAGTTCTCAGTTACTGGATTTTAAAGCAAAATCATTTCATTAAAGCATAGAACACATTCTAGATTACCTCCAAATTTCCTGATAGCTAAGATTTCCTGTTCTCTGTTTATTCTTTAACCCTTTACGAAATTCAAACAGCAGATGACACTTGAAAATATTTTTCTTAAATAACAAATATTTGGGCTCAGAAACATAGTTTGTGATCCCCAATTGGAACGAGCTTGTTAAACTTGTTCCAATGAGGAGTCATAAGCTATTTTTTTGAGACATAAAATTAAAAAAAGAAAAATTTGAATGGTGATTGTTGTGAAGAGTGCTAGCCATATTTGTTCTTCACATTGGGTAAAGTGTTAAACATATCAACCAAATCAGCTTCACTTTATATACAAAAATTACCGTTCAAATTTTATTTTTTCAATCTTTCCTTCTGAAGCAAATCTAATGACTCTGTGTTGAAACAAACTCGATGAGCATGTTCCACTGAGGGGGATATAAGCTTTAGACACATTTTGGGTTTAAAGTTTATCTTCTGGTCATGTTAGATAAAAGGTACACCCTTGACTCTACACATGATATCAAATTTATTATGTTAATTGTTTTTTAAAACTGAAATTTATTTTTTAACAAAATCATATCATATGACCCCCTCCTTGGAACGGCCTTAATGAGCTCATTTCAGTGAGGGGGTCGCATGGTATGGTTTTGTTGATATTTTTGGAAAAGTATATTTTTTTCAACAGCTTAATTTGTAAATTACATGGGCGGCTTCAGTCGATTCATTGGCTAAAGGGTTAATAAGGCTTTCTTTAACCAGTATGTATTTACAAGGTGAAAATTCTATAGAATGCACTGTGAATAATCTGGTTCAGAAAATATGTATATAACTAGCAGGCACATAATATTGATGTGGACTGCACCATACATAGCCCCCATGGGAACCACGGAAGTGAAACAGTGGACTATACCATACATAGCCCCCATGGGAACCATAGGAAGTGAAACAGTGCTTTCTTACTGTGGTAAAAAAGTTCTGTTTTACTGGTAAAATAGGACCCAGTCACTAGTGCTTGGTGGAGGGGGGTGGGGATGGGGGGAGTCCTCTAAAATGTGCAGCATGGGTACAAACGATTGACTGGACTTGTCTTTATCTTCATGTTGCGGTCACGATTAGCCATTGTTCAGAAGTATGTGACCTTAAAAACTAATAAATAAAATAAATAAACACAACAGGTGAAAATTCTATAGAATGTTTTGTGAATAATTTCGTTCTTTTGAAGTGGAGTATACCATGCATAGAGTTGCTGATAATATTTAGGGTCAAGGTAAGGAAAAGATTCAGTTTCAGCATGAAGAAGGTGGCATTTCTGGCATAGTACTCCATTGCTTGAGGCGATAGATATATTTAAGGCAATTTTAACCTTTTACCTCACATGACTGGAGGATGACACTTGTAAAAAACTATTTTAAATACCAGTACTTTAAAAATTTTCATTTTTGCCTCCAGCACATAGCTAGGAATTATGCCATTCCAATGAAAGTTCTTAATGCTTTACCCATGAAGTATTTTAAAAGTATTTTCCATCAAATTTAGTCATGGCATCTGTGAAGCAGCCATGACTAGATTTGATGGAAAATTCAATACAATTTAATTTAAGAAATTACTGAACAAAAAGTGTATACAATTTACTAGGGAAAATTTGGTTGAAGATGCCCAAATTATTCTTATATTTTAGTGGCAGGAGATTTTCTGTCCTGGGCAGGAATATTCACCAGCAGCAGTTAAGGAGTTCAGCTATATTCTGAAGGAAAAATTGAAAATTTATTAAACTTGAATAGAGTTTTTTTTTAAATAGTGCTGGCCGACCATACATGGTCATTATGTATGGTAAAAAGTTAACACTTTCAACAATGCTTTTCTCATGGTACTATATTAAGTTACATGGTCCTAAATTACCACTGTGGGATGATGTTGCTTCAAAAAAATTAAACAGTAAAGCCTATTTAATTGTATACCATTTAATTGAATAACTGTATTAGCAAAGTAGTGCTTGTTTGCTTGAGTAAACAGGCTCTGTTTTACTGGTAAAATAGGATCCAGTAACCAGTCCTCTAAAATGGGCACCATGGACATAAACGATTGCCTGAATTTGACTTTATATCCATATTGCCATAATGATTAGGCATTGTACAGAAATATAACCTTAATAATAATAATAATAATAAATTTCACCTTGTTTATAGACCCATATGGCCTAATTACATGTACTCGCAACACAGTTATTTAATCTATTATTTCTTGTTTGACAGAGCTCCGTGAGCTCTGTCAAACAAGATATAATAAAAAAAATGCTCAGTTTTTGTCTAGAACACATGAAAGTGACCAAGTTTCAGTTAAATGAATACTCCCGTTAATTAAATAATTTTCTTTTGCAAAATGACTATTCAAATAACAGGGTTCCAATGTCCCACAATGGGGCAAGTCAAGTCTTGGAGTATTTCATTGAGACTGTGTACAATAAACAGTCATTTTTAAAACCGTACAGCTTAGTTACCCCTACCACTGACCCTTGAATGCTCTAATGACAGATATAAATGGTAAGGTTCTGCTCTACAGTTTTGCACTATTGCAAGGGGTAAAATTTTAAACATAGGGCATATGTTGAAACTAATGCCCTGTAAATTAGAGATATATTTTTAGTATCAGATATATGTTTACATATGGCTAATTGTTGGACAAGAGAATTTGAAGTTTTGGTCACAGGGTTGGAGTCTGATGCATAGGGGTAAATTACCAGAGAAATTATGGGAAACAGTGTCTTTGAGTGAATAGTGCTTGCTGGTTTTGGCCATTATGTTGGGTAAAGGGTTAAAGCACTGAAAACAAGCAGCCTCCACACATTAATGAATAACTAAATAAACGGCTAATCAGAATGGTGCTCAGGTGTTACATTTATATTAAAAGAAAATAGCCCCTGTGGGAACCTCAGGAAGTGAAGCAGTACATGTTTACTGTGGTAAACAAGCTCCATTTCACTGGTAAAATAGGACCCACTCACTAAGGCTTTGGGTGCGACTCCTCTAAAATGGGCAACATGGAGTATAAACGATTGACTGACCTTGACTTTATCTCCACGTTGTGGTCATGATTAGCCATTGTGCAGAAATATGTGACCTTAAACACCAATAAAAAAAAAAAATAGACCACAAGACAAAGGATTTGAAATTTTTTTTTTTTGGACACACTTGATAACTTTTAACCTTCTGCACACTGATGTCTAAATATCAAAATTTAATCACCGTGGAACCCCCTGGAAGAGAAGCAGTGCTTGTTTACTGTGGTAAACAAGCTCTGTTTTATTGGTAAAATAGGACCTAGTCACCAGTGCCTGGGGTTGAACTCTTCTAAAATTGGCAACATGGATATAAACAGTTGGCTGGACTTGACTTTATATCCATGTTGTTGTGTTCACGATTTGCCATTCTGCTAAAATATATGACCTTAGCCACCAATAAATAAATAAATAAATACTAAAATTTCAGGAAGCAAATTCTTTCCAATTTAACCTTCTTTGATAGAGCTCACTGAGCTTTGTTAAACAAGGTTGAATTAGTTGAACTTATATATATTTTGACGAATGTAGGAAAAAAAGTAACAGGAAAAAAAGTAACAGGAAAAAAAGAAATGGAAAAAAAGAAACAGGAAAAAAAGTAACAATTATAATAATACAACAGGAAAAAAAGTAACAGTGTTTTTTCATTATTTCATTTTTCATTATAATAATTATAATAATAATTTTATTTTTTATTTTTTTAATTATTTTGTAATTGGAGATCATGTGTGCTATGACAATGTTGTTACAAGGATATCCATCATGCTTTCTTTGATGTACAACAATGTTCTTGAAACAAATGAACACACATTGTAATAAACACACAGCAAGTGTGGTTACTTTCAAGTATTCTCTTCTTTGATGTACAACAATGTTCTTGAAAAAATAAACACAAGCAAGTGTGGCTACTTTCATGAATTCTCTTCTTTGATGTACAACAATGTTCTTGAAAAAATAAACACACAGCAAACTATATATTGGACAGCAGTTTGAATTAGTCATGAAATGTTCTTGAGTCATCATGGAAGTCATTGAGAGTAATAAGAGGGGCAAAAAACTTTGTCATGAAGGTTTCATGTACACTGTATCTGTAAGAAGGAAGAACAAGGTCTGGTGGAAATGCACTAAACGTGCTAAATCAGACTGCCGTGCAAGTCTCTGTACTACTACAGATTTCAACAACCCAGAAATAGTTAGACAACACAACCATCCTCCAGAAAATGTCAGTATCGCATATACCAAATTGAGAACTGAAATGCGAAAACAAGCAGCTTCTTCCTTAGATAAGCCATCACAGATCCTCGCAACAGCTGTTTCAAATGCTGAAAGTGAAGTCAAGTTGATGCTGCCAGACTTAGATAATGCCAAACGGAGTCTGAGATACCACAGAAGAAGTCCTCCTGTCCCCAAAAGTCTGTCTGAGCTGACCATTCCAGAAGAGTTTCAGAAAATATCAGACTCTGAACAATTCCTTTTCTTTGATAATGGACCTGATGCAAGTGAGCGTGTGGTTGCATTTGCAACAAATAGTGGACTCAATTATCTTGGCAGTGCAAGTACTTTATTTATGGACGGTAATTTTGCAATGGCTCCTCCACTATTTCAGCAAATTTATGTTGTTAGGGTTAAGTTTCATGACAGTTTTTTATCTTGTGTATACGCTATATTACAGAGGAAGACATGTACTTCCTATGAGACTCTGTTTCAAGCTATTGTAGATAAACTGACTGAGCTAAATATTGACTTGAATGTAAATACTGTTGTGACTGATTTTGAAGATGGTGTGTTACGAGCTGTGAATGCTGTGTTTGGTAGACATGTAGAGGTTGTTTCTACCATCTGACACAAAGCACTTGGCGCAGAGTGCAGAGTTTAGGTTTAGTGCAGTTGTATCGGGATGATGCAGACTTCAGACTGTTTTGTGGGAAACTGGATGCACTTGCATTCTTGCCTGTTTCAGATGTGCGTGATGGTATGAATCACCTCAAAGACATTGTTCCAGAAGAAGCCGAGGAACTGTTGAGGTATTTTGATGAAAATTATGTCACTGGTAGATGCAGGCAACCTCGCGCCGCACCTTCAGATGTGTTGGCACCATTACGACTTAGATTAACTCCTCCAGCCTATCCTCCAGCTACATGGAATGTTAATAGTGCTACGCTGGATGGCGAATCTCGTACAAATAATGCATGTGAAGGCTGGAACAACAAGTTCTACAATCTTGTTGGCCACCAGCACCCATCAGTCTGGAAAACTATCCAATGGTTTCAAAAAGAGCAAGCTCTGACCAATACAATTATTCAACAGGTGTCAGTTGGTTTGCTGCCTGTTATCCGCAAACAGCTGAATCCTTGAATAGAAAACTGAAAAATCTGTGTGGTTTATATTCCCAAGGTTCACTTACTATTTCAGCTTTTCTTACTGGCATTGGCCAGATTATTAGATTACACAAGGTGTGATATGTAATAATCTAACTAAATCATAATTAAGTTTGTTAAATTATTTTATAACTATGTACTATGTAGTACTTATACTGATATGTAATAATCCAACTAGTTTCAAGGTGTGATATGTAATAATCTAACTAAATCATAATTAAGTTTGTTAAATTATTTTATAACTATGTACTATGTAGTACTTATACTGATATGTAATAATCTAACTAGCTTCAATAATATACCTAAATCATAATTAAGTAATCTATCACTTTTATGAAATAAAAATAAGAAAGTGTGACTCTTTTTCCTGTTTTTTTTTTCCTACCCAAATCTGTTACTTTTTTTCCTGTTACTTTTTTAACTTATAAAAATAAGAAAGTGTTACTTTTTTTCCTACCCAAATCTGTTACTTTTTTTCCTGTTACTTTTTTTCCGATTACCTATTTTGACGAGAATCCGAGAACTGATTCACGTAATGATTCGTGCAACAAAGCCAGTGAGAATCCATGTAGATTCTTGTTGCACCCTCTACTACATTTCAGGTGAAAAGAATTGAGTCAATTTAACCCTTTGCCTAACATTGCGGAAGCAAATTAACCAACACAAGGCTAACATGACCTGAAATTTCCTGGCACTTTGTCATAAAATTGTACAAATAAGGGTGTCATTGGAACCGGCTCAGTGAGCCAGTTCCAGTGACATCCGTATTTGTAAGGTTTTATTGGTAAATATTGCTTATTTTTTTTTTTAAATTTCAAATTCAATTTAGGTTTTGAAAATTAAAATGCCTTGTTAAAGGATTGACATGTGTTATCAGTTTTCAACATAGGTTCAACCATGGTGGCCTCATGGGATTCTGGTACACTCATATCTTGCAACCATGGATTCTCCCAAATTTAGATGAAATATAAGCCCTGATTAGTTCAATTCCAAGCTGCATTATGCGAAAATATTTCAGGTTAATATTTTGGTATTTTGACATTTGGTGTGCAGAGGGTTAATCGATCAGTTGATGACATCCAGAAAGTCTCCCCCAGTGTAAAGTGAAATTTCTGAATTTCTATTTATTATTGCATTTCAAATATTCCTTCCTATAAGACCTCCAAATTACATCATTTAAAACAATGCATTGTTCAATAGGGCCTCCTCTGACACGAGGTGACCCTGACTGTCGAAAGTGTCATTAAACTCTAATAAATAAATAAATAGGGTGTACTCTCCAAAAATTAATACCCAGTGACATTAATATTTCAAATCATTTAAGGCCTCACAAAGTAGATCTTCTGTTTCTCAGGCCATTTTTTGTAAAATTCCATGTGGGCGGGCAGTTTTTATGCCCCCCCCCCTCGCCCCCTCCCCCCCCCCCCCCCCCAAAAAAAAAAAAAAAAAAAAAATTTAGGGGCATATAGTGTTTGTCATTTCTGTCTGTCCATCTGTCTGTCCATCAGGAAGATTTTCATGTCTGCTCCGTAACTCTTAAGATGCTTCTTTGAATTTTGGTGAAACTTGGTATACATGTTGCTTTTGGGGAGATGATGTGTCGCGGACAAAAATTTTGTTTGTTCGATGGAGGACAAAGTCACAGATCAAGCTCAGAGTTCAAGGACAAAGTCACAGATCAAGCACATAGTTCAGGGGGATCCTTGGCCGGGCAGTCACTGTTAGTCTTGTTTATTTGATTTTTTATTTTTGTAATTATTTCTTTGCCTTCAAAAGTTCATGTTCACATTTGTTCTATGTTTTAGGCCTCACAGAATGGCATGGGTGGTGATGTATTTCATCCCTTGAATGTTAGAAGGCTTTGCAATGCTAAAGCAGTTAAGGGACAATTTTATTAACTTGTGTAAAGGATCAGAAATGAACCATTTAATTTTTATTTTTCAAGTTTGCATTGGTTATAAAAGAGAGCATCTGGCAGCCAAAAGGAGCATGCAGGAGGGCCTGAGAAACATACTTTTAACTGTATTAGGCCTAATAATAATTTTATTGAAACAATTTTTCAAAAGCTTATTAAATGATGTCATTGGAAGTATTTTAAACAGATGCCTAGAGGTGATGTTTCAAGTAAGTTTCATTAAAGAATACGACAGTGTACATCTACTGAGAGTTCCTCAGAGTTACTGAATGATCATACTGTATTGATAAAAAAGTATCTATTTAATGCTGGGAGTTATGTGATAAATACAGAATCTCTTATGAGTTGTGATTTCGTGTGAAATTTTTGTACCCAGTTCACTATAATTGATCGGAGCCAAGGTTTACCGTGGCTCAGATTGATTTTAGTGAATGAGATTCAGAAATTTCATGTCAAATTGGGATGAATTTGAGATTCTTTTTATCTCATCTGTAATTTAACCTTTTAGTTAGCATAATGACTAAAGCTGGCCAACACTGTTCACAAAACAAAAATCGCCAAATTTTTTTCCCCAACTTTTACCTCAAAAGAAAAAAAGCTTATTACAGCTCAGTGAATTTAGCTCGGAGATCGTTCCAACGAGTGGTCCTAAGCTATGTTTTCAAGACAAAAAATGTAAATATTTAGTTATTCAGGAAATGTTTCCAGCTATTTTGTATGAGGTAGACAGTTAATGAAAAATATGAGAAGATTAATTCAGTACGACTCCCGTAACCAACTCCATATTAGATGAGTTGTGAACAAGCCTGAATATAAGCAATCTGTCATTTGCAAAATGAGGTCCCCAGAGGGTGAATTTGCTGATGTTATCCCCGGCAGTGGGCCAGTTTATCTTCTGGGTACATCAATCTGTTTAGGTTTGAGACCTTGATTCAGATTGAGGTTCACAGAGGGTAAATTTAGTGGTAACAGGAAAAAAAGTCAAGGAAAGAAAGTCAAAATATATATATATTTTATATGAAATATAAATAATAAATAAATTTCATTTTACTATAATGTATTTTATTCATTTTTGACTATATATATCATGGACTTTTCAGAATTATTTATTTGTGACACATTCGTATGTGGAAATAAGGTACAAAATGAATTAGTGAAGACTGTCATGAAATTAATTGACTTAACCATAATCCATGCGAACGAACGAAATGGTTTGACGCGCCGAAGGTGCGCAGGGACGATTTGGAGGACAAGCCCCTTTCGACCCTCGTTAGCTGTTTGTTGTTGTTGTAGGATGTCAAGGCGCGGTGGAGGAGGAAAAGGAGGAGGGAGGTGGCTTAACCCCGTCTAGGCTTCTTCCGGCTCTTTTTCTTAGGTGGCGGTTGGCTTGGTGATATGGCTGGCGGTGGTGCAGAGTTTAGTGGCTGGATTGTGTCTAGTGTCTTTTTTGAATTTTCCCTGGACGCGCGGCTTTCGGCGACGGCTTGTTTCCCCAACTCAAGTTCTCGTTGGGCCAACTCTAATGCTCTCCTTATCCTTGGGTCTTTGATGGTGACTGCAGACTGAGGTGGCTGTATTTCTGTGATTGGCTCACCCGGGCTGTCCGGTTGAGAAGGAAGTGGGGAGTGAGGGGTGGGAGGTGGTGAAAAGGCAACCTCCGGTTCCTCCTCAGTCTCCACCAGACGCTCCTCATCCAACAGTACCGGCCCAGGAGCTGGCAGTTGGTTGGGTGTACTAGTGGGACTAGGAGGGGAACTGGCAGCTGCCTCCAGGACCTCCATCCTCTCGCTCACCTCTTTCTTCCTATTCCGGAAGGCCTCCAGGCGCAGGGCGCTCCTGCGCTTGGTCGAAGGGCTCTTCTTTTTCTTCCTCTCTCTCTTTTCAGGGCCTCCGAGCCTCTTCGGGTGAGGACCAGTGGGAGAGGGGATCCTCTCTCCAAAGGTACTACCTCTCCCCGAAGAGGGTGGTGTGTTGTTCTCTTCAATGATGAAATCCAAGGTCAGTTGGACACTCTTGCCTTTTTCCTGGATAGTCCAGGAGATTGGGCAAGAGACGCCCAGAGCTGATATGGCTTTCTCTAGTCTAGCTGGCATTTCCATGTCAGTCGAGATGCTCACGCTCTGAAGTCAGAAGTGTGAATGCCTGTCAAATGTGGGATCCATGCAGCTTCTAATCCTCATATTTATCTCTTATTGCTGTGGGTTTCATAAATTAGCCTGTGTTTTTATTATAATTTTGGAGATTGAGCAAAGACAATGTTGATAGTCTAATCCTAATAATAATTTTACTGGCCTGGTACCCCCTGTCAGAAAGTGTCGGCTTGGTACCCCATCAAAAAAATTATCTACGGCACTGTCTGCGACGAACGCATTGGTCTCATCTAACAGTAGTGTGAAATGCTTCTGTACAAACGTTGCTATTTTTCAGCTCAAGAGGTCAGACGCAACGGATATATTACACTAGTGTGAATGGATCTTAGCCATAACTACTTAAAAGTGTCCTTAAACACCAGTAAATAAATAAATAAATTTATCTTCCTAAAAACTACTTGAGTTGCAGTGTTGTGATTATTTCTGATCAATATGTTTGTCCGCTTTCTTTGAAATCCCAGTACTGTAAAACGGTGCGCAGACAATAACCCATAGACAATAACCCATGCAGACAACAACCCATACTTGGCGGACATTAACCCATGATATTAAATTTTATAATTTCATTTTTTGCTTCCAAAACATTGTTTATGGCCCCCTTCATTGGAATGAGGGGTCACAACCTATGTTTTGGAAGCAAAAAAAAATAATTTTTTTAGTTATCTGCTGCACAGTGAGTGTCATTTTAATAATAAAAAAATACAATGGTGATCTATATGTAGACATTATATATAAAGTCTTATGCTTTAACATTTGGGCCCATGAAAACAAGCAAGTCTTTGAAGATTTTTACCATACTATATATAGTTATAGTTGATTGATTAATGGGGTTTAACATCCCAGTCAAGAATATTTCACTTTTACCGAGACACACAGAGGTAGCCAATATTATTATAAAATAAATGAAAAACAATATCTATAATTTCAACTAAATGCCATATGACCTTTTTTCATTGACTTTTTTTCCTATGACTTTTTTTCCCAGACTTTTTTTCCTTGACTTTTTTTCCTATGACTTTTTTTCCTAGATTCAAATTTAGTGACGCTACTCTGTTATGCAGGGTAGCATCACCAAATTCACCCTCTGTGTACCTCATTTTACAGATGACATTGTGCTTATTTTCAGGCTTGGTTGTGAACAATATGTTCTGTAATGAGCTATTTAATGGTCAGTATCTGATAAATAAAGGTAAAGTTATAAAGTCTAAGAAACCAGAGACTTTACCAAAATCAACAATATGATCATCGTTTCTTTCTTGTTTTTATAAATCATTATTTAACTCATCTAATACCTTAATATCATTTGTTCTTCATCTCATTTCAAATCTTTTCTGTTTCAGGAGTTTGATCCCACACCTAGAACAGACAGAATCAGTAAGGATTACCAAAAGGAATATCCCAGCATAGAAATAGAAGGAAGGAGGACAATAAAGAGAAGCCCAGATAGCAAGAAGAAAAATATTGAGAATGTCAAACTCGATACAGAGGTGTGATATATGAATCCTAAACCCTTTATCTAACATAATGACCACTTATGCTTAGTGCCATGCACAAAAATCGTCATTAAGTTTTTATTTAAATATATTGTCTCAAAAACATCGGCTAGGACCTCTCATTGGAAGATGCTTTTTGAGGATGACTTTAATGCTAGGAAGTAGTTCAGGTCATCTGATAAATAAAAGATCTCTAATGAGTCATGATTTCATATGTAATTTCTGTACAGTAAAACCTGTCTTGAGAGACCACTGTCATGAGAGTCCACCTGTCTTGAGAGACCACTATGGCCATGTACCGATTCGTTTCACTCTATAATGGACCTCTCATGAGAGACCATAAAACTGTGGCAAAAACTCAGTTTTTCATCCATTTTGAGAGACTGGAAAATCAATTTTGGGCTATTTCAGAGTATTAAAATCAATAAACAGGTTGAGGGTTAGATTTTTTTTGGTGGTCTGAATTTGTTATTCAAAATTTGTTTTATTAAAAATTGCCTGTTGGCACTCTCCAATAATTTGTAATAAAACAAATTTATACAAACAAAATATGTGTGTTTGACTGAAGAGGAAACATGAGCAAGGAGAAGGATGGCTTTTGATCTGGTACCCTCATTGTAACTCCGCCAGTTTATCTCCATGCAGTGTGCACTAAAATCAATAGTTCAAAAATGTAACCAGGATGTCGGCCCAACAGTGAAGTTTTTCAGTTTATGTACTGTTATCTATAATTTATTAAACAATGCCTTTGTACTTTTGCTTGGCAAATGGGGTGGTCTCTCAAGACAGGTTCTACTGTACTGAGTTCACTAAAATCGATCTGAGCTGAGATTTATTGAGGCTCAGATTGATTTTAGCGAACGAGGTTCAGAAATTTCAAGTGAAATCATGACGAATTAGAGTTTCTTTTTATTACATAATGTGTAATTAACCTTTTACCTTATTTAACTGGTTGAGTGGGGGCATGTTGGCTCAGCAGATAGAGGTGCAGGCTGCACGCCGAGAGGTCCTCGGTTAGAATTCCACCTGCGGCAACCAGGTTGTGTCCTTGGGCAAGACATTTCACCCCCACTGCCCATGTGGGGGCACAGTGGCTTTGTGTACTAAGGCGTACTGCACGTCAATTATGCACTTGTCTTAACCAATGCTAACCCTGCTTGTGTGGAGTTAGTATGTTGGGGAGCCTGACAGTTGCTCACCATTGCTCAGTGGTTCTCTCCGGGTAATCCAGCTTCCTTCACCCTTAAAACTGTCCGACACGAGGTGACCCTGGCTGTCAAAAGTGTTGTTAAACCCCCCAAAATAAATAAAATAAGTATAACTGGTTGAGTGCTAAATTATTTTTCAAAGATGATTTGTAGCATTTGTATTTTTTTTCAAAAATACCCTGCCAGCAGCACAAGTCACCTTAGTTTAACAAAAATTTGTTCATAAATAATAGTTTTGTTACAATTTATTGGAGAGTGCCAATAGGCACTCTCCAATAAATTGCAACCAAACAATTTTATATTAAAAAAAATTCTTCTGATCAAACCTCAAGCTAATGCATACAGTGTAAAGTCACTAAAGTGGCTTCCTGCATTTTTCAATAAATCCATGATAGTGGCTTTTAGCACTCAATCAGTTAATGACTAAAACTAGCAAGTGCTGTTCACAAAAATCAGCAAATTTTTTTTTCTTCAATTTTTACCTCCTTCCAGTAAGGTGTAATAAGCTATGATTTTGCGACATAAAATGAAACTTTTACTTATTCAAGAATATTTTGGGCAAGTGTCACTGGCTCTTCGCATTAGATAAAGGATTAAGGTTCGAACGAAATGGTTTAACACACCAAAGACGCGCAGGGACAGTATGGGGAGCAAGCCCCTTTCGACCCTCGGTGACTGTATGTGATTTGGCATGCCTGGCCGTGGTAGGGAAGGAAGAGGAGTTAAGGAGAAGGTTTATCCCCGCTTGTGCTTCTTGCGGCTCTTTTTCTTGGGAGGTGGTTGACTTGGAGATGTGGATTGCGATGACGATGTTGGTTGATTCGTAATATTGGTTGATTGTGATGCTGCTGTAATGTTGGGTATTGCCTTGGAATTTTTCCGGTATTCTTGACACTCTGCTATTATTCTGTTGGCATTTGCTATGGTTCTCTGTACAGTTTCAAAGTCTACGGTGGCTGGGATTTGAGGTGGCTGTTCAGTTGTACTTCCCACTCCCGGGCTCTCCGGTAGTGAAGGAAGAGGGGAGTGAGGGGTGGGAGGTGGTGAAAAAGCAACTTCCAGTTCCTCCTCAGTCTCCACTGGATGTTCCTCATCCAACTGTACCGGCTCCTGAGCCGGCAGTTGATTGGGTGTACCAGTGGGACTAGGAGGGGAACTGGCGGCTGCCTCCAGAGCCTCCACCCCCCTCACTCAACTCTTTCTTCCTATTCCGGAAGGCCTCCAAGCGTCGGGCGTCCCTGCGCTTGGTCGATGGACTCTTCTTCTTCCTCTTGTTGTTGCTCTTATCAGGACCTCCGTGCCCCTTTGGGTGAGGACCAGTGGGAGAGGGGATCCTCTGTCCAAAGGTACTACCTCTCCCCGAAGGGGTTGGTGTTGTTTTCTTTTCAATTTCGAACTCCAGTTTCAGGTGGACGCTCAAGCCTGTTTCCTGGGTAGTCCAGGAAATAGGACATGAGATGCCCAGAGCTGAAATGGCTTTCACAAGTCTGTCTGGTAATTCCATGTCTAGCAAGGTGTTCATGCTCTGAAGGATTAAGGTGGACTTGATACTGTATTTTATATTACCTCATCTTTTTATGTTGCTATAAATTTAGTTAATAAGACTAAAATCCTTGCCCTCTCATTGGATGAGGGCTCGCATGGTTTCTTCTATGTTTACTGCTCTAGTAGCAAAAATATTTGAATTGAAATATTCGTAGAATTCTGTCAAACAAGATGATATAATAGGTTAAATGCATGTATTAGATGTACAGAGGCCAAATAGGTCTGTAAACAAGGGAAATTCAGTGACTGTTAGTATCTCAACATATTACAAGGTTATTCAATTAAAAGACACTCATTTAAGTGGGCTCCACTGTAGTATATTGTATTGTATTTGTACAGTTGTTATTTGTTGTGAATACTAATTCATGTTTTCTTCGTGTAGGAGGTGGACAGCGATGATGAATGGCAGGGCTTAATAGATGTGACAGACCAAGAAAATGATCCTGATCAGGCACTAATATTACTGCAAGATGACAAATTTATTCACAAGCTGAAAAGTAGACTCGGCACTAGTTGTGTACAAGTGCATGATGGAATGCTAGTTGGAGCTGCCAGACTTAGAACTGCTCTAAGAGTTATTACAAATCTTGTTACATTGAAATGGTAGGTACTTCATACTAGTGCTCTGATGGTCATGTTGGTTATGTTTAAGGCTTTCTATCACTCTTGAAAGTAATGAAAATTTATGTATTGGGTTATATTTTTAGCTCACCTGACTGAAAGTCAGGGTGAGCTTTTCTGATCACTTTTCGTCTGCCATCCGTCATCCGGCGTCCGTCGTGAAGGTGGTGTTTGGGCCTTTTTTCCCAAACCACTGGCCGCATATTAATGAAATTTCATGTGAGTAAGGGTTATATAAGGGCATTTTGATTTTTTGTCAAATTAGGTTTTGGCTCATATTGAGCAGAGGGAGCAAAAATGCTCCAATTCTGAAAAAATCTTCTCAAGAACCAGCAATAGCAGAGACTTGATATTTGGTATGCAGCTTCCTTTTGAGGTGTAGACTCAAGTTTGTTCAAGAGAAGTTCGAGGGGCTATATTTGACGATGTTAAAAGGAGGGGCAAAAATTTTGTCCCTGCCCCAAATTTCTATATTTTTATACTGTACCAATGACCCAGACATAGCTGGTGCTAACTCTTAAAATATAGGGCCAAACACAAATTTTGCCCCCCAATCCCCAAAATTTGCATCTAAAACTAAAGAAAACATGTCCTGAGAGGCCCTCCACACTTCGCCCCTACTGCGCATGCGCAGTGTCAAGGACGTTCCGAAATTGGCGCCATTTATCATTCTAAGTTTGGCCCTTCATCAGTTAACATCTGACTGATCTTTGTGCTTTTAAATCTCAGTTTAAATGATGCCAGACACATAAATATTAGTGAAATGGTGATTCTAAGGAGGATAGAAAAGGAGGAGAGGAAAAGAATGTGTGACAGAATATTATCAGGGCTGTAACTTAAAATTTTGTAATGAAATTATGTTAAGTTACCTATTTTCAAGGCAGCAGCCATTTTGTTGTCATTCTGATTATTTAGTTACACTGTTTTTTCAAGTGTTTTTCCTCTCTCCCTGTCCTTTAAGTTCCCCCTTGCTATTCTCCCATGCTTTTGGCATAATTTCTGTAATTATTATTACTAAAATTTCTTGGGAGTTTAGCTGAATAACAGAATGAATTCTGTTCTTTCCCCATGTTTACGTCTTCACCTACGGGTGGTTAGGCGTTGTGTTCTGCATCTACCATCTGATGTTCTGCAGTTTCTTCCCTGGAAGTCTCTGTTTTGCATCAGATGGTGTATTTTTGGTAACTGATTTCGGGCCTGGGTGCCTGGAGTCTTATTTTAGTGTTTTTACACTCATTGTTTACATTTACAACAGCCCTCTGTGTGAGGGGGGGATTTCTAAATAATAATATCTTTATGTTATTTCAATCATAACTAGATACATTATTATTGTTCGTAAGTGTTGAATAAATTGTTTAAAATATTTTTAAAATTTTTGTCCACACTTAGGCTTGGGATCCATTGGGGCTCAACGTTACTTTTCAGAAACTTGGGCTGTTCTGAAAAAATATTTTTTCAAAATATTTTGATTTCAATTATTTTTTCTATATTAATGGATCATATTATTATTATGTATTTTGATTGCCAGGGGTTAGTGCGAGTACCAGGACTTGTTTTCTTTTCTCATTGAAAGGATATTGATCAATTGTTTTAAGAGGAAGTCTTCCTCTGACCTTATTATCATTCTATATGTGGTCAGTGTACTCGCATTAACTCCGGTTCTGTATCGTATGATTTCGATGACAATATGGGAAGCGTATGTCACGGTATGTTGTTGGGGATTTGGACACTCCGGTCCTTTCCCCGCAGGGTCACTCTACTTTATCAATTTCTATTTCAGACGATCAAGATTAGGTTGATGTATCTGTGATGTCTTCCAACAGTGTGCCTCCGTCGTCACAATTAATGAAGGGCTAGCGGAAAAGTGCTCATGTAATATGCCAATTGCCTAAGAGGACCCTAGTAGGTTCGACGGCCTTTGACGTCCGCTAGCTCGCCCGGTGTAGCGTCCATTCACCGAATGGTTCGGCAGCCGGGTTCGTCCGTTGCGGTCTAGAAGGAATTTTGGGGTGATGCGAGCACTATAAAATTAACTTAATGCACACCCAGTGACGGCGGATCGGAGGGAGAACGGAGGAAGCCTTTTAGTCCGGTTCATAGCTCGTTCCGGTCCATCCGGACGGCAAGCGAGAGAGGCCCCTCTCTCGTTCAACAACATCTGGCCCCAGATGTTGTGGTACAAATGTGTCGTTAGCGGAGCATACGTCCGTCGCTCGGGACGCTCCGTTGTATAGGCAATCCGCTGAGACTGCTAAGGCTTCCTCTTCTCGTCAGCGCACACGACCGCACCTTGGCTGCGTGACCGCCGATATATTACCAGCTTCGCCGATCAAGGATTCTTCGGCGACCAGGTCACATCATCCGGCAGCCAGGGATTCGAGACCGATGGACTCCGGACGTTCGCATAGGAAAAGTATGCGGGAGCCATCTGATGCGGAGCTGCCCTCGGCGAAGCAGCGATAGACTGCGCCTCCGCAGGTCTCGACGCCGGACATTCTTGTGCACATAGCACAGCTTATCGCAGCATCCCAGCAGCCGACAGAAACGGTGTCGGATCGAGAATTATCCGACAGCGCTGGGTCGGTAGCCGGGGACTCGAGGCCTGCAGACTCCGGACGTTCGCATAGGAAGTATGCGGGAGTCAACGTACACGGAGCTTCCAGCGGCAATGCATCGTAAGTCCGCTACTGCACAGGCCTCGGGAACGGACGTGCTTTCCTTAATAGCACAGTTTATCGCAGCATCCCAGCATCAACTGAATCTGTCGCATATATTTTATCCGACGATGCTGGGTCGGGACGCTCCGCGGAAGCGGGTACGGACGTCCGAAAGTTTCATCCAGTCCGACGGGATACCGAAAGGGATTCGGTGGATTTCAAGCTTTCCCTTTCGGAACAACATATGCTGCGATGCCGGATAAGAAACTGATAGCGTCTGTGGACTTAGAAATTTTTGGTTCGGTTCAGGGACATCGTCCCTCAGTTCCGACATAGTCCAATAATGTCACACAAACTTTCGAATTATTGATCGACGCTATATATATTATTATTTTATGCTTGCTATCCAAGCATTTCTGGTTTCTTGTTCGAAGAGTTATGGAGATGTCTTTCAAAAGTGTGCCTCTGTCGTCATAGTTAATGAAGAGTTAGCGGCAATAAGTGCTCATGGAATATGTCTATCGCTTACGGAGTGACATTCGCTAGCTCACCCGGTGTAGTGTACATTCATCGAATGGTTTGGCTGCCGGGTTCGTCCGTTGCGGTCTAGGAAGGAGATTTGGGTGATGCGAGCACTTTAATTACTTTAGTACTCACCCAGTGACGGCAGATTGAGGACAGATCGGAGGAAGCCAACAACATAGGGGACCGCATGTTGTGGTTCAGATATTTTACATTCGGAGCATATGTCCGTTGCTCGGGACGCTCCGTTATATTGACAGTCCGAGAGACTGTCTTTAATGCTTCCTCATCCTCACAGCAGGGCACACGACCGCACATTGGCTACGTGACCTCGAGTATCCGATCAGTTTCGGCATTCAGTGATTCCACAGCGAATAGGTCGCGCCATCCGGTAGCCAAGGGACACGAGGCCTATACACTCCGTTCGCTCGCATATTGGAAGTATGCACGGGGTAACGATCTCGGAGCTTCCTGCGGCAATGCATCGTAAGACCGCTGCTCCTCAGGCCTCAGTGACGGACGTGCTATCCGAGTTAGCACAGTTGTTTCGCAGCATCCCAGCAATTGACGGTTTCTCGGTCGAATCAGGAATTATCCGACGGCGCTGGGTCGGTGCGGTCCGCGGTTGCATCAAGCTACGGACGACCGAACGCTTTATAGGGTCTGACAGGATGGCGAAAGGGATTCGAAAGATTTCGAGTTTTCCCTTTAGTAGTATCGGAAGATGCCTTTCATATCTTCTGGCATTTCTTCCAGTGATTATTTTTCGGACTTCATTGCTGCGATCTTGGATAAGAGACTTATAGCGTCATTGGACTCGGATTTTTCGATCGGTACAGGGACTTTGTCCCTGACTTACCGACGCAGTCCAATATTGTAATTACAACATGTGTTTTATTTTTCGACGCTATATATTTATATATATATACAAGCCTGCTACTAAGCATGATAGTTTAGTTTCTTGTCCGCGTGGCTCATTTCTGCCATTTTATCTTTTTTACATATAGTTTATTTTGGCAGAGCAGGGCATACCGAGAGTTCATATGCGTCTAGACGGTGTGATTAAAGACTGCATATATTCTTTTTCACCGTTTATGTCTTTTCCAATTTCAATGTTGGGAACGACATTATGTATAGTAGACTTAACTTAGACGCTTTATTATACGTAATCCGCCTTACTGAGGCGTTATCATTACGTCTTCAAGAAAAGATTTACGGGATATTATTCTCAATGTAATTTCTTTTGAGGGCAGTAGTTTGTTCACGTATAACTCCGCCCTTCAGTGGCTGATTGGGGTTGGTTAGACGTGATGCAGCCCTAGCTACATCCACGCGTGGATAGTAGGTTAAGAACTCTCTCAGAGTCGCTTCGTTCTCGGAGGAGCTTCTCTTCGACGGCAACTTCCGGCAATCCATGAATTGCTTGATTTATACATTCTCTTGTCTATCTAGTGTTACAAGAGATTCAGACTGCTGGGGCAAACATTCGGTGGTTGACTCAGAGAGTGCCGCCGCAGTTGCCAGACCCGAGTGTGGCTGTTATGACGGTTGCCAGTCAAACAGATTGGGATATATACTGATCCCTACGGATTCGAAGTGCCAGGGTCTTTGGGTTCCGCAGTCTTTTAGCTATCAGTTAACTTCCGCGGAATAATGTTTTTTAGGCTTGCTTTATGTCATTGCATGAACATTATTCAGAAACGCATGCCCAAATTCCTGTCCTTTAATTCGACAGTAGTGGCGTATCTCCGGAACCAGGGAGGCACTCTTTCGTTTCCGTTATTCAATTTAATGGAAAGAATCCGTCTGTTGGTTATAGTACACCAAGTTCAGTTTTGGTCCGTCATATTCTGGGTCGTCTGATTGTTTTATCGCACTCCCGTTCTCTTACGGGTCGCTTGTTGCTGTCAGAATGGACTCTCAACAAACAAGTATTCAATCAGATTTGCTATCTATGGGAGCGCCCAATGATGTTTTATTTATGACACAGCTGGCTAATCAATTGCAGACGTATGTGTTGGCTTGTCCAGATCTCTGAGCTAATACTGTTAACGCTCTATTGATCTATAGGACGGAATGATAGGATACGCGTATCCTCCGGCGCTGTTGTTTTTAGCAGGTATTGCTAAGATAAACAACCACAATACATTTCTGTTGATAGCATCTCTATCTTCACAGAGATCATGAGTAATTTACTCTCTTGTCTACTGTGGATCTTAACGTGAAATCTTCCTCTATGTGAGGATCTTTTTTCACTGGGTAAATCGTGTCATCTTTATCACAACCAGCAAGGTCGCAACCTTCATGTATTCCGTTGTGTGGTCCGTATTGCATTGTAAGCACTGTACTGGACGAGCTTTGGACGCGATTTCTTACTATAGGAGATCCTCTTCTTCGCTATTCTATGCGACTAAAGTGGAGGCTCTTCCGTCGTGGTGTAGGGATCATTATGTTCATATGGTTGATCCCTCCATACTACTCATTGCTATTTTTTAGTATACTTGTTTCACAAGATCTACTGCAGCCTGTTGTTATTTAGGTTATAGGTTTATGTTACCTCATACCTATGCACTCTACGATAGTTTACAATTGAGTCTTTTGTCTCTTTATCTAAGTCAGTTAGTAACTTTTTGATAAATAGACTTAGAATCTTTAGATTAAATTCCTATACGGATTTTAACTTCAGGTTCTTATTTAGCTAAGTAATCATTTGAGCCTCTGGAAACAGTAGTTTTCAAATTCTGACCTTTTAGACAGTAATTCTGTTGGTTTCTCTTTTACTGTAGAGTCAGTGAGTTTCATGCACTATCGATGGATGATTTTCACTTTCATAGTTTCGGAATCAATACTTCCGTTACTATTTAGGTTGGATTGTTGCATAAGAGTTAGGCTCCTATTATCCGGAACCTATTATTTTAAGGTCCTTCCGTCTTCGTATGGGCATAGGCCTTTACTCTTTCCGGGTACAGTTTATGTATTTATAAACAGATATCTGTTTATTACAAGGGCGTAAGCTTCTTCTGTCTTTGATGTCTAGTAGAAGGACGTTACGCTCCATTTTATTGTTAATGGATTCTATTAACTAGCGTACTGCTTATGGTATATCATTGGCTTAGCAGTTGTGCTTAAGATTTCGGCTCATGAAGTAAGAGTTCTTCTACTTCTTGGGCTTACATTAATAGTGTTGCTATTATAGATTTTTGAAGGCCGCTCATTGCGCTCAGCCATCCATTCATGAATTTTATCTCAGAAATATCGAGTCCATTTCTGGAGGCCTCTATTGTTAGGTCTATTATCTACTGCTCAGAATGTCATTCACTTAACAGTTGCTACTATAGCTAGGTAGGCTGTCTGTTTCGGCAGTGTCTCCGTTCGGCTGCCCTCTTCGCTCTGGGCTATTTGACCCAGGGCAAGAAAAAGGGGGGGGGGGGGGAGGGTGTTCCCTTGGGTCACCTGTTTTTACTATGAAAACAAGGGGATACCTCCTCCGGAGTTAGTAATTCTGAGCTGTTATTGGGATGGTTGTTTAGTGAGAAGTTTAAGTTTATAAAATTCATTCAAGTCTTAGTTTTTAAAGTATAGCTTTTGAATATTGCATATGTCAACGGACATGATTATGCAATTCTCACACACTTTTAGGAGTATAAGAGTCTCTATTCTCTAGACTTACTTTATTACTGGCTTACTTTAAAAATTATTAGTATAAGGATTATTGGATATTAATAGAGTACATGGATGTATGAAGCTCAATTTTTGGAAGGTGTTGTATCTTTCTAATTTATCATAAATAAGAAAGATACATGTAAGGCCTATTACTTCTTTTCCCTACAGGGGATGACTCTATTTTATTTTATTGAGCGTATTCCATTTTGCTCTATGTCCTTGGCCCTCCAGCCTTTTTACTATTCAGCTATGTCTGGGTCATTGGTACAGTATAAAAATGTTAAAAAATTTATAGTAATTTATATATTTTTTATACTTACCAATGACCCAGACGGGGATGGCCCTCCCAGGAGTTGGGAACTCTTGCCTCCCCGCTGAGTACATAGCGCTTACCAGGCACTGGTTATTAGAATGATAAATGGCGCCAATTTCGGAACGTCCTTGACACTGCGCATGCGCAGTAGGGGCGAAGTGTGGAGGGCCTCTCAGGACATGTTTTCTTTAGTTTTAGATGCAAATTTTGGGGATTGGGGGGCAAAATTTGTGTTTGGCCCTATATTTTAAGAGTTAGCACCAGCTATGTCTGGGTCATTGGTAAGTATAAAAAATATATAAATTACTATAAATTTTTTAACTTTCCAAACCGTGAGGCCAATTTGAACCAAATTTTACGTGAGTGCTTATTGGGTCATAAGTACCTAATTTATGCAGACAATTTTTTTCCCATAGCCCCTTGGGAACCACAGGAGCTAAAAATTGAAAAAAATTAAAACGCCCATATCTCCAAAACTACATGGCACTGAGAATTCTTATTTGTTGTGAAGCTTCCTTAGGACCAACAGAATGGAATGGTCAAAAAAAATTTCCATCGGTTTTGTCATGGGGTACTTTTTGGGTACTTTGAAAAAGTGCTGAGTCAGCATTTTTTAACACTGTGGGTAATGGGAAAAACATAAAAGACTACTTTTCTCCCAAACCACTGCTCCAAAAGCTTTCAAATTTCACATATAACATCTTTGGAAGATTGTTTCACATGGGTCCGTATTTGGGCTCTCTATGGGAGCCCAAATGTTTAAATTAGTGCAGTATGAGGAATATTTTTAAAAAATCTTCTTCAGATCTAGCAATAAGAATCTTTTGATATTTGGTATGCAGCATCCTTAGGGGGGTGAGATTCAAGTTTGTTGAAGCCAAGTCCCTGGGTCCATATTTAGGCTGAAAATTTAGGGTGCCGTTGCGGACTTAGAAATTTTGGACCAAAATCCGGAAATTTTCTTTTTTTGTTTTTTATGCATTTCAGTCAATTTTAAGACAAAAAAAAATATTTTTTTTCACCTGAAAATTTGGGGTGCGGGTTTTTGTTTTTTATGCATTTCTGTCAATTTTAAGACAAAAAAAATTTAATTTTTTTCCCCTGAAAATTTGGGGTGCGGGTGGGACTTAGAAAATTTCGGACCAAAATCTGGAATTTTTTTTGTTTGTTTTTTATGTGTTTCTGCCAATTTTAAGACAAAAATAAAAAATTTTTTTCCCCTGAAAATTTGGGGTGTGTGTGGGACCAAAATCCAGAAATTTCCGTAAATTTTTTTTTTTGTTTTTATGCATTTCTGTCAATTTTAAGACGAAAAAAAAAAAATTTTTTCCCCTGAAAATTTAAGGTCCGGGTGGGACTTGGAAAATTTTGAACCAAAATCCGGAATTTTTGTTTTTGTTTTTTATGCGTTTCTGTCAATTTCAAGACAAAAAATTATTATTTTTTTTCAACCCGAAAATTTGGGGTCCGGGTGGGACTTCGGAAATTTTGGACTAAAATCCAGAAATTTTTGTTTTGGTTTTTTATGCATTTCGGTCAGTTTTAAGACAAAAAAAAAATAATTTTTTTACCCTGAATATTTGGTGTCTGGGTGGGACTTTGAAAATTTTGGACCAAAATCCGGAATTTTCTTTTTTGTTTTTTATGCGTTTTGGTCAATTTTAAGACAAAAAAAAAATTTTTTTTTTACACCAAAAATTTGGGGTCCGGGTGGGACTTAGAAAATTTTGGACCAAAATCCAGAAAATTAGTTTTATCATTTTTTATGCGTTTTAAGAAGAAGAAAAAAATTTGGGCTGAAAGTATTTTGTTTGGGAAAAAAATCTGTTTTTTATGCATTTATCTCAATTTTGGGACGTAAAAGTGCAGGAACTGAAAATAGAAGGAAAATTCTGTGTATTGTGTGGGCACAATCGCTTCATCTAGTTGGTATATGCTTTTCTTAGGAGGGGCGTATGCAGCTTATTCAAGTCAAGTCCCTGGTTTGGTATTTAGACTACCATGTCAGGTGAGCGCCCTCAGGCCCCCTGGGGCTTCTTGTTTTATTTATAGGGGTTCATGACACTTTCGACAGCCAAGGTCACCTCGTGTCTGACAGTTTTACAGGTGGAGGAAGTACTGTCAGACACCCCAGCATACTAACTCTGCACAAGCAGGGTTAGCATTGGTAGACGGAAGACAAGTGCACCATCGACATCCAGTACACCTTAGCACATAGTGCCACCATACCCCTACGTGGGCAGTCAGGATTGCGTGCCTTACACCTTAGCACATAGTGCCACCATACCCCTACATGGGCAATCAGGATTGCGTGCCTTGCCTAAGGACACAACACAGTTATTACTGGCAAGGATCGCACAATGGACCTTTTAGTTTGAAATCCACTGTTGTAACCACTGAGCTTCCACACACCCTTAGGTATTAGGTTGAAATAATTTTTCTCATACATTTAACGTCATTACATCAGGATTCAGGAAAAAACTTATTATCCAGCTGAAAAGCACATGACTGAAAGTAGTCATACAAGCACTCAAGACTTTCATTTTGATTACCTAGGCAGTTTCTAGGCGAGTCTTAATACAGCAGAACCCTGTTAATTGAATAGGCACTTTACCAATAAAAATTATTCAATTAACAGGAGTATTCAGTTAACAGTGAGGTGTCACTTTCCTGTATTCTAGAGATTAACTTAGCATTTATTCTATTATCATGAGCTCTGTCAAACAAGATATAATATATTAAATGCCTGTATTGGATGTACCGGGCCAAATAGGTCTATAAACAAAGGAAAACTGGGGAGAGTCCGGGTAATTTCTTGACAGGTTAAAAGATTTTTTTATTCAATTTGCAGGAGTTTACTCTATAACCTATATTGAATTAACAGGTCAAATTTGTACTGGAGGTATGGTAAATGGTTTTGTGTTGGGAAATTATATTCAATTAACAGGGTTATTCAGTTAAGAGATATCCAATTAAGTGGGCTCCACTGTACTTGCCTAACATAACTACGAAGCCACAGGATGTCCACTGTCAAGTGTAGCTAAAATGTGTGAAAATCTTCTGGACTTTAACCCTTTGTTCCCCATACATCCACAAACTTCCCCTTTTATATTGGTCTGGAAACGATGCTTCTAACTTGAGAATTCTATTGGTAGGATGCATATTTTTATACTATTTTTATACTAGAACCAATGGCCCAGACTCAGCTGGTGCAAACTCAAAAATATCAAGGGTCAAACACAAATTTTGAAACCCCAATCCCCCAAATTTACATACAATACCGAAAATTGAAAGTTCTATCCAGCCCTCCATACTTTTAGTACTGTGCATGCTCAGAACCCATGAAGAGACCGGAATTGGCACAAAGCATCATTCTTTTGTTTGGCCCAAGTCAGTAAACATTTGAACTGAAATCTTTTTCATTTTTGAAGATGGCAGACCCAAATCAATAATGGTTTTCATGGAATTAACAGTGTAGCAGGATGTTGGAAGTCAGTAGCGGTGGTGTTGGATGTTCAGGGCTGTAACTTTTGGGATATGCTTCTGAACATCGTCATTATAATATGACTTCACTGTTGTTTTGTTAGTGTTATTTCCCTTCCCTCTCCTGAACCCTTCTGTTATACTCCCAAGCTCTTTTGTCTTTTTTACTGATAATTTTTCATTAAAATTCTTGGGAGTTTAACTTGTTTTACGGAATAGGTATTCCGTTTATCCCCTGTGTTGACTTCCTGTTCGTTTTCTGTTCAGGACATTTTGTATTCTTGCATCTTCTACCAGATGGATTGTTTTTTCTTCCTTTGAGGATCTAGCTTTGCATCAGGTGGTTGTTGATCGGTTACTGACTTTGGGCCTCTGTTGTGCCTGTGGTTGATTAGCTTCCGGTTTTTCCTCTTGACGTTGTCTGTTCAAGAACATTTTGAATACGTATTAATTCATTGTTTAGTTTAAAATAATTATTGTTTTTCTATTAGGATATATATTATATCTCATTCTGGTAGTTCAGCTTTAATTAGGTAGTGCTTGTCCACACTTAGGCTCTATCAGGATGCCCTTGGGCTCATGGGGTTCCCTTGGGGTACTTAGGCTTCATTCAAAATTTGTCGGAAAAATTTATTATTCCCCACGCAACGAAGTTGCGGGGGTATAATGTTTTTGACTGGTCCGTCCGTCAATCCATCAGTCCATCAGTCTGTCAGTCCGTCAGTTTGTCAGTCCATCAGTCTGTCAGTCCATCAGTCAGTCCTACTTGTTTTCCGGACTTTTTTTCTACACGCTTCCAGATTTTGAACTGATTTTTGGTATGTGAGTCTAACATGGTGGCCTACAGATCAAGTTTGCATTTTGTTCCGCTCCACTGATTTTTACCAAAATTACGGCCCTTGGACTCTGAAAAATTCATCAAAATTACAGTTTTCCGGACGTTTTTTCTACACGCTTCCAGATATTGAGCTGATTTTTGGTATGTTAGTTTGACATGGTGGCCTACAGATCAAGTTTGCATTTTGTTCCGCTCCACTGATTTTTACCGAAATTACGGCCCTTGAGCCTTCACGTCTCCTACTTTATGCATGACTGGATGAACAAAAAACTCCCTATATCATTCGATAACACCTTTCAGGTCTACAGAAACCCTTCGGGGATGAATACAAGGCAGACTGGTAAAATAGAAACATACAAACCAAGAACACAATTTTCTGCAGAATTGCCATTCCATTCCTTCCCAAGAATTTGGAATAGTATAGACCCTCTAACTCAGCAATATAGTAGACCCAAGTTCAAAAAATCATTAACGCATAAAATTTTAAGTACTTATTCCAGCCCAAACTTCAAGTGCGACAACCCAGCCTGCCCCGATTGTATCGGCCATCAAAACTCTCTGGTATCTCATCCTCCTCCCAGGGAGTGCGGTGGCTCAGTTGGTAGAGGTGCAGGCTGCAAGCCGAGAGGTCCTCGGTTCGAATCCCACCTGCGGCAACCGAGTTGTGTCCTTGGGCAAGACACTTCATCTCCATTGCCTGCGTGGGGGCACGATGACGCCGTGTACTAAGGCGTACTTCACGTCGATGGTACGCATGTCTTCAACCAATCTAACCCTGCCTGTGCTGCAGTGCGGAGTTACGATGTTGGGGAGCTGGCAGCTGCTCGTCGTTGCTCGGTGGTTCTCTCCGGGTACTCCGTCTTCCTCCACCTGTAAAACTGTCACGGTCATGATTAGCCATTGTGCATAAATATGTGACCTTAAACATCAATAAATAAATAAATAATCCTCCTCCCAGCATATGACCTATTGATCCCATCTAGCTACATGATTCATAAACAAACTATAAATATTCCTGTCTTTGAAAAGAATTTTTGTTACACTGATGCCAAACCGAGTTGATATATTTTTTTTATGGGAATGGCAGGAAGACAGCCTTTTAGGCTATGCCATTTCCATGCTGTATACTACGTTATGTTCTTGTAGTTTGTAATGTTATCTCGTTGTTAATGTACTAGTATACTGAAGAATAAAGATATATTATATTATTATTATTAAAGTTCATCAAAATTACAGTTTTGCAGACTTTTTTCCTATTTATTCCCAGATATTGAGCTGATTTTTGGTATGTTAGTCTAACATGGTGGCCTACAGAACAAGTTTGGGTTTTGTTCCGCTCCACTGATTTTTACCAAAATTACGGCCCCATAGACTTTGAAAAGTTCATAAAAATTACAGTTTTCCGGGCTTTTTCTCTACATGCTTCCAGATATTGAGCTGATTTTTGGTATGTTTGTCTAACATGGTGGCCTACAGATCAAGTTTGCATTTTGTTCTGCTCCACTGATTTTTACCGAAATTACGCCCCTTCGACTTTGAAAAGTTCATAAAAATTACAGTTTTCCGGACTTTTTCTCTACACGCTTTCAGATATTATCGAAATTACGATCATTTTAGTATGTGAGTGTACCACAATGACTTACAGATCAAGTTTGCATTTCGTTCTGCTCGGCTGATTTTTGCGGAAATTACGGGCCCTGGACTCTGAAAAATACAAGTAACACATTTCCGGGTCATTTTCCTAAAAATTACAGTTTTCCGAGTTTGAAATATCGGGGCGCGTGGGGTATGTGAGCGTGCTCACTAAGGTTCTATATTAATTTGTTTCGAAAACTTTTATGATTGTCTATGTTATGTATCCTTGCGATGTTTATTCTGTATTATTATTGGGAGTGTAGCGGATTTATGATATAGCCTTCATTATTATTGTATCTATTATAATAATTGGTACCTAGTGTTAGCCCAGGAAGTCTCGGAATTACTTGCTTGTTGGCTGCATAGGAACAAGAACACCAGTAGTCACTGCAATCCTTCAATACTTGTACCATAGAATGCGAACGTTGGAAACGGGTGTCGACCTGTGTCATGGGCGGTGAAGTTCCGATGTCGGAGCTTTCACGCAGGCTAATTCTAGTCGTTCAGTCTCTTTTTTAGATGAACAAGAACATGGTGATGGTACTTTGACACTTATCCATTACATGCTGCCGTCATCGCACACTGATGATCCCCGCTCTGATGAGTAAACAGAACTAGCTGCCAAGGTGCCTCATGATTATTTGCAGGGGATTGAGGTCTCTAGTTAGTTCTCTTAATCCTCTGCATGTTACTAGCTCGACCGGTGAAGCAGTTGTCCCTATATGGGAGCCGGGATGGTCCGTTGCGGTCGATAAGTATTCATGTGGGTAGAGCGAGCACCTCAAAAACAAAAGCTCACCCAGCAACAATGAAAAAAGGAGAAGAAGCCTGAAGGTTTCTCTATGGGACGTTTGGCGAGACCTGGGATCAGGTCGCGAGTTGGAGAATCTTCTCCATCCCGTTAGCAGTCGGGGTCGACTGTGTCCGTTGCGGGAAACTTCAATGAGTCAGTGCACCCATCCGAAATGTGTGAGTCGGGATGTTCCTTCCACACTGTAGATGGGGTTGGCTGCGGTTATGGCCTCTTTTTCTTACATGGAAGAGCATGCAAAGGGTATTGGCCTACAAGTTTCTCAACAGGAAGCGTGGCGAGATCTAGGGTCAGATCCCGAGTTGGAGAGCATTCTCCATCCCTTCAGCAGTCGGGGTCGACTGTTTATGTCGTGAGAAACTTCATTGAGTCGGAGCTCCCATCCTCGCTTGCTTTTTGGGACACTCCTTCCACACTTCAGCCAGGGTCGGCTGTTGTTACAGCTTCCTCTTCTTCCATGGAAATGCACGCTAAGGGGTAGATGCCTACAAGTTTCTAAACTGAACGCTCGGCAAGATCTGGAACAGATCGCATGTTGGAGTGCCCTCTCCGTTCCGTCAATGCTTTGAAAAACTTCAGTGATTTGGGACGTACGTTCCTGCTTATGGTTCGGATGCTTCTTCTCCTGCACGGAACAGCACATTAAGACTATGAAGTTTATTCATAAGTTCTTTCAGATCTTGTTCCATCTGAACAAAAGTCTGTGTTTGCTAGGCAAAAAACAGCTTTGAGTACTGAGCAAAGGAAAGACAAAGTTCTTTCCTTCCTGGGGTATTCTGCTCAGGTGTTAAAGACCTTTGGTCTGATTAATGACCCACCCTTGGCCTAGCAATAGTATAAGAAAGGCAAATGCTCTATTATTTACGAATAAAAGATCGCCAGCTCACAGTTAGGCTGAGACAGCTGTCTTGTTTGGAATAGGGCTGTTAGTAGGAAAAAGTATGTCTTTTCCTTCTCGGTGTTGTATTCCTAGACGTCAGAGGCATTTAGTTCTATTGTTGACACTATTGTAGCCTTATGAACTGTTAGAGCAGTCTTTTCTTATACATTAGCAGCTAACGTCATAAGTCTCTGTTTAGTGAGCTGTCCAAGGCTGCAGGGTAACACTCAGAAATCTGTATTCACCGATATATGACTTTTAGGCTGTGTTAGCTGCGCTGAGACCGCTATCTTTTTGGAATAAGGCTGTTAGAAGGAAAGGTTACGTTCTTTCCTTCTCGGTGTGGTATTCCTAGGCGTCACAGGCATTTTGTCCTATTGTTGTTGCCTTAGTAGTCTTATGAATTAAGAGCAGTCTGTTTCTATAACAGTAGAGGCTAACGTCATAGTGGCCTTATATATTTTACAGCTGTCTTATACATTGCGGCTAATGTCGTAAGTCTCCATTTGGTGAGCTTTTCAAGGCCGCAGGTGACACAAATATCTGTCTTCACGGAGATGAAGACTTCCAAGCTGCGTTAGCTAAGCTGAGACTACTGTCTCTTTGGAATTATGGCCATTAGAAGAGCGGCCCTTTATTCATTACCTTGAGCGACTAACGTTGTAAGTCTTCGTTTAGTCAGCTTTCCAGGTCGCATGTTACACCGAGATATTTGTAGTCACAGAGATGAAGACTTCTTAGCTGCACTAGCTATTCTGAGACTGCTGACTCTTTGGAATTAGGGCCGTTAAAAGGAAAGAGTATGTTGTTTTTTTCGCGGTGTTGTATTCTTAGGTGTCTGAGGATTTTTGTCCTTTTGTTGACGCCTTATTAGAATCAAGTGCAGTCCGTTTTCCTTAACTTGCCTACGTTAACTAGGCAGTGACTGCTGTCTTATGGGAATAGAACCGCTAAAAGGAAAGAGTACATTTTTTCCTTCTCTGTGTTGTTTTCTTAGGTGTCACAGACTTTAGTCTTGTTGACACCATAGTAGCCTAGCTAGATTTATAAGCGGTGTTTTTTCCCTATCATTAGTGGCTATCGTTGTAAGTCTCCTTGTGTGAACTTCTGAGGCAGCAGTTTACAGCCATATAATTGTCTTCACGAGTAGGAAGACCTTTAGCTGCTTCAACTAGGCTGAGACCACTGTCCTTTTGGACAAGGTACCATTATAAGAGAAGAGGTTCTCTCCTTAATGGTATTATTTTGTGTTAGTTGTCTGAGGCTTTTTGCCTTATTGATGACGCCATATTATTTACCTAGTGAGAATAATGAGTATTCTTTCGGATGCCTGTAGTTTGCTCCTTTTTCAGCAATATATTTTCTGCTATACATGTAATCAAAACGAGGTGCAAGGAGCTCATCTAGGTTTTTATGATCGGGTGCCGGAACTTAGTTTTTCGTTGCCTGCTTCATTTTAAATCCAAACTGTTGTTGTGGATTATATTTCCACTTGGAGGATTTGGATATTATGTCTATATGGTGTATTGTTTGGGACCATGTCATACTGTCTTGATTTCAAGGGATATGTCAATGCTATATCAGCAGGTGTATTCCTTGCAATAGTGCCATGTCCATCGCGTCCCTCTCTGTCCTTAGTGGCATTATGGAGTTGGTCAGATGTGAGGGAGCCCTATGGTTTTATACTATTCCAGATGACTAACACTAAAGCATTACGAGTCGCGCCAGGTTAAATTGGTCATGCTTGTTTTGACTAGCGATAAGCTTCTATTATCTGTTTTAGTCTTTATTGAGAGTAGCAGCAGCAGCATAGGTTTGGGAATGTAGCATGAGGTTTCCTTTTCCTATAGTGAAAAAGGAATTTGTCACAGGTCCAAGATTTAGTATTACTGCACCAGCCTTACTTATCTAGCAATTCAAGTAATGCGGGTGGGTGGGGGTTCAATATGATTTATTCATCAAACCCCTGCCCCCCTCCCCTCCCGCCAATATGTTAAGAGGTGATTACAGGGCAGGACATAGTTCTTCCTGTAAGTCTTGTATGCATTCAATTATATGCATGTCTTTCATTGCTCTTGATTGACAGGTGGGTTGTGGTCTAACGGCTACTTCAAGGGTGCATCCACTCTTTAGTTGGTTTGCTTCCTGTGGTTGTTCGTTCAAAAGTCGTATATGAGCATATGATTCCTGAACAGGAACTGTTTTTGGATTCAGTATTCTTTCATGAATACATTCGGTTGATATTGCTAGCCTTCGTGTACCCATGTGGCAGGCATGTCGGTCATCTGGACGACATTCTCCAAATATGGCAATTAGTCCACTCTGAGAAGTTTTGCTCAGAGTTGTCTGCTTTTGTTACGACGTATGAGTCTATTCCTCAGGTTAAATTGCATTAACGTTGTTTTATTCCTTCAGTTTCCTGGTTATATTTTGTATTGCTTGGTTACGCCGTTGATACAGGCTGTATTCAGGCAGGGGTACATACTGGATTCTGTTGGTTGCGTGCATAATCTGTATTAATCATTAGGCAGACGTATTTCTTGAATAGATTCTCTTAAATTCGTGCTCAGTGTCAGTATAAGAGCTTATGAGAATTTTGGTTTAGATGGATCAGTTATGGATTTTCCTACAGCCGTCTATGCGTTCGTTCTCTATTTTTAGCTTCATTATTCAGAGTAGTATATTCTTTCTCTGAACTGTCATTGGTTTTACGGACCTAGGGAACAGTGATTTATTTGGGGACATTCCTTGACGCGTTTTTATTCATATCCCGTTTCAGGTTCTGAATCCAGTCTTCAACCGGAAGTGGTACACAAAGGGGAATCCTACTCTCTCATTCTCGTATATTGAACGGTTACAATTTGGAAGTTCATTATTGGAATTTACTTGTACACCTGAACGTGGTGGCCTGTTGGTTGGCTCAGAAGCATATAAGTTCTATCAGACAACTTTCCATTCAACTGGTCAAGTTTTAGTTTGTACATTTTAATATCACCGGTTATCGACCTATCTACATATTCTGGATGCGGCATACATTTAGAAGCTTGTGATTTTAGTAACCGGGAGCCTTCAGGCTACTATATATTATTCAGTATCCCTTTTTTTCACTGATTCCAGGCTGCTTCCCTCTTTGTTTTGTAGATCAATTCAAGAAAAAGGGAAGTGGGGTGCTGATTTCTCTTTACCTCTTCTGGCCTTACAATAAATGTGTAACTATGAGTGAAGCTGTTATTGTCTATAGATTATATTGATCTTATGTACAGCTTGTTGCATTACATATGATGTGTGTCTGTGGGCGTTTGTCTCCAACTCTCGGACACGCTTTTCCTAATTTTGAGTGTCTTATTCTGGACTAGCCTTAAAATTGGGGGCTCGTTACAACCAATTAGACTAATCTTTTATGCTAAGTAATAAGTAATCACTTGGATATTGCTCCTTATTTTGGTGGTATGTCCTTCTCTATTGTTGTATAGAGAGGGATATATGTAATTCCCAAAATTTTAATCTCCTATTCACCTTGGGAGTCCAAATATAGGCTAAGGAGCTGAATTTTAGTTTGCTATTCCTGTAAGTCCTAGGCCCTCCTGCCTTTTTACTATTCATCTAAGTCTGGACCATTGATTGTAGTATAAAAATATGATAAATTATATTTTTTATACTTACCAATGGCCCAGATGTGGACGGCCCTCCCATAAATGGGCACTCATACCTCCCCGCTGAGTTATAACATTAGTAGGCACAACTAGGAAGAATGATGCTTGCCGCCAGTTCTGGTCTTTTCCTGTGCAGTACTAAAAGTATGGACCCATTGCCCACGTGGGGGCACGGTGACGCTGTGTACTAAGGCGTATTGCACATCGATGGCGCACTTGTCTTCAACCAATACTAACCCTGCTTGTGTGGAGTTAGTATGTTAGGGAGCTGACAGTTGCTCGCCGTTGCTCAGGGGTTCGCTCCGGGTACTCCGGCTTCCTCCACCCGTAAAACTGTCATGTTCATGATTAGGCATTGTGCAGACATGTGACCTTAAACACCTCTAAATAAATAAATAAATAAATAAATAAATAAATAAATAAAGTATGGAGGGCCAGATAGGACTTTTAAATTTTGGTATTGTATGCAAATTTGGGGGATTCAGGGGTTCAAAAATTGTGTTTGGCCCTTGATATTATTGAGTTTGCACCAGCTAAATCTGGGCCATTGTAGTCCAGGCACATTAGACATAAAAATGAGAAAGTAAGGAAAAAAATCGGAGAAAGCTGATTTTTTTATATGTTTCCGGGACACACATTGCGGATAAACTGTGAAAAGTCCCCGCGAATCCGAGTTGAGCTTTTTTAGTTATAGTGTTTATTTGATGAAAAAAAAAATTAAAAAAAAAATTCGACCCAGCTCCATATTTCTCATTCTTATTCGCCTTAGTAGGGTGAGAATCATAAATATCGTGCTGAATTATATTGAGAATACATATCCCCAACAGAAAATGCCAACTTTGTACCAATCCTCACACTCAGTGGTGAAATATTCACGAAAATGTACAAAATTACGAAAAAAAATTTATTGTTTTCATACACACAACGGTACACAACGTCCATTAAATCAAATCTACGACTACTTTGGGAGTTAAATTATATATCAAAAATTGCAGAAAAGCAGTGGCTTTATAATGATATATAACAATAGTCATTTATTCCATAATGAACTGGTGAAACGTGTGAAATATTAACCATACCCCCTAAACTCAAATTCAAACGGCATCGACTTTTCTCATTCAAATACAGTATTATAGCATCATTGTTTCAATTTCCATGCTCGATTAAATCACATAATGTGGTGTTCGCCTACACTCAAGATGCATTGGCATGTGTCAATCAAGAAAGTGTCAACCATCTGCTGTCAAAATTACACGAACTGCTCCAGAATGCATCCGTAGGACGCACAGGAAAGCTTTGGGTACAATACTACGAGCAAATAGGTCTTCTCCAGTTGTTCTTGAGAGCAGAGCGCACAGGCGACTGGGAACTCCACACATATTGTGTTCGCAATATGATTCCAGTATTTCACGCAGGTGGTCATTTTGCATACTCAAAAAGTTCTCTTCTCTATTTGCAGCAGATGAATGAGCTAACAGAAATAATGCAACAGGATGATTTGAAGTTGTTCACTGAGAAAGGTTACTTTACCATAAGGCGCTCAGATAAATTCTGGGATGGGATATATTCTGATCAGACCATAGAGCAGTGTTTAATGAGAATGTTCAAGCTCCCTGGTGGTCTCACACATGGCAGGGGAATAACCGATAGCACTGTTGCGAAATGGGTACATGGACTACCTCTTTGCCTTCCGATATGTAATGCTCTCGAAAATTTTGTTCATGTTCACGCTGGTCATGGCGAACAACATCGGGATCTCCGTCAAAGTTCACAATTGACTGATGCCAGTGATATCACCAAATTATTGAACTGGCTCAGAGTGCATTCCCCCTTTCAGAATAGAGATCCACTACAATTAGTCTCTATAGCGACCGGGCTTGTGGCCGACGAAACTGTGAACTGTGACCAAGTTCGCAAAATTGGTGAATGTTGCGTATCGAATGTTGTAAGCACAATGTTCAACAGCATCAAACTACGACGTGTTGACACTGTGAAGTCTTTCGCATCGATGGCAAATAGCATCAAAGTCCGTGGAAGTAAGGTAGTGATTGACCCCACAATTCTGTTCAACCGCATCACATGTGTTGTTCAGTCACAAGCAGAGATGGAAGAGTATCTCAAATATGAACTCGCCCCAAAACCACCAGCATTGTTTGATTCTGCTGGAATGAGGAAGACACAGAAAAGCACACTCGGTAAGATCCTCAAAACATACGGTTCTGAGCAAACTAAAATCCCAGAACATTCTCTGTTTGTTGTAGATGGTGGATTTTTATTGAGGGCAGTTGTATGGCCTAAACAGTCGTCATATAAGGACATATGTACATCATATTCCAATTATCTAGTGAGACATTTTGGGGCGAACGTCGTGGTTGTTTTTGATGGTTATGCTTGTACAATGTCGACAAAGGGCATGGAACAAGCCCGTAGATCTAAAGACAGGTATTCCATTGATATCAATATCTCACCCGAGTTACCAGCCACCACACCCCAATCCGATTTCCTTGCAAATGCCAAGAACAAAACCCAACTGATCGATCTTCTAATGCAGGAGCTATCTGCTATCAATAGTCAGTCCAAGCAGGCCGAGGCTGATGCTGATGTACTGATAGCCGAAACTGCACTTGACATCGCTCAAGATGACAACAATGTTGTCGTTGTGGGAACAGACACAGACTTGTTAGTCATTCTTACCTCTCGAGTTCAACCGGGATGCAATATTCACATGATGTATTCCATTACCCCAAACATACTAGTTTCAGTTAGTGAAATAGCAACCAAAATGGGTGACCATAGAAGCAACCTCCTTGTAGCACATTCTATAAGTGGTTGTGACACTACTTTGCACTCTTTCGAGTTGGTAAGAAGAAAGTATTCAGTACAATTGTCTCCGATGTTACTAGCGACTCACAACAGTATGTCAACACAATTTTGGCGGATGACAGTACACCAAGTGCAGTAGCCGCTGCCGGGGAACAACTTCTCCTGATCTTATACGGGAGTAAAACTGTTTCCTCTCTCGACCAACATAGATATGTCACTTACAAGCGTTATGTAGCAAAATCTAAACTGAATAAACTCATCGACCTAGCCTCACTCCCACCAAGCAGCGATGCTGCACAACAACATGTCTACAGATGTTATCTCCAGGTCCAACAATGGCTGGGCACTTCGCTTCCTCCGACGGATTGGGGGTGGTCGCTAGACAATGGACTTCTTGTACCGACTGCAGCCACAAAGCCATGTGCCCCCGATAACCTACTGAATCTGATCACTTGTGGTTGCAAGAGTGCTTGTACAAAAAGGTGTGGGTGTAAGAAGGCAGGACTCTCTTGCTCAGGTTTGTGTAATTGCAGTTCGGATTCTTGTAACAACCACAGAAACACTGTCCTGTCGGAAATTTCTGAGTTCGATGAATAATATGTATATAGGTCATGTCATTTCTGTATATAGCGTTGATAATAGTCAATGTAACTTAATCCATGTTGATTGATTTGTACATTCTGTAAATATTATTTATTGATTTTTGTACATTCTGTAAATATTATTTATTGATCTAATGCTGCCAGACACAGACGTGTCTGTTCGGTCCCAAGCCCGAAAATAGTTGAGTTCTCATGCTGACGAATTTTATGCCAAAAGGGGAACTCGGCCAGAAGCAGAGGGGGTCTTCCATAATGTCTATTTTGTAAGCAATGATAAAAGTCTTCAAATGGTGGTGGATTTTTTATCGCCTGTCCAACTAACATCCCGTTCTGTACTACGACTCTTTGGGCAAATCCGTTAGGAAAATCGTCATTTTTTGCATAAATCCGATACTTTTTTTGTGAATTTTCAATAATTTTTCGCAGAATGCACATTTTCCTCTAGGTAAATGTATATTAGACATTATGTAGCTCGAAATACGCGTAAACAAAAAATACAGTTGGATCAATTCGAGGTTACAAAGTTTGTGCGATTTTTTAAAATTTTTTTCAAACGCGTTTTCGAAAAAAGGCTGTAGAAAAAAAAGCTCAACTGGGATTTTAGGGGACTTTTGTCTAATCGTTCAGTGACATGTACTCGACATTCCCAGAAAAAATCAGCTTTCTCCGATTTTTTTCCCTAGTGAAACCTAATGTTCTTGGGCTATTGGTAAGTGTAAAAAATATACAAATTACTTTAAATTTATCATTTATCTTGACAGTGTTTTTACATCATTGTTGCCTGCTTGTACTGACAGCAAACTATTATCTGCGGCTGTGTACAAATAGGTTAAACCACCATATTGGTTTCTGAGACAGTGTATGGAAGTCAAGACCTCATCTCTGGACATATATCAACTGGTCGGTTGTGATGCATTGATATATGCCCCAAAGTCGAGTCAGGACTTCAGTACACCATTTTTGAAACTCCTACAGTGGTAATAACAAATTTATCTTACAATATTCCTCCCTTTCTTGACTTGTTCATGTAATGAAGGGATTGGGCACAGTTTTTAATGGCATCTGTTTTGACAGTCACTCAGCATCTGTGAATTGATTTTTTTATAAATGAAGATCATGATGTCATGGAATTACATTCTTGTGCTGTGCATGATGTAATCCACATTCAATGTTATCCTTGTACTGTAACTGCTGAAGTTTATAGTAGTGTTTCAGCTGTGTATGTCTTGGTTTTATTTTTCATGTTTAACACATGGTAGGCCTATATAAAAATATCATCATAGGCAAGAAAATGATCTAGTCTAATTTATTTTGTTGAGCTTGTGATTTATTTATCTTTTAATTACTGTTACAAAAAACAGTGTCCCCAATATGCATAATAACATGATGCCAATTGAGTGTAGGTAAAAAACGTTCTCTTTCTGAATCGAATGATTGCATGTGCAGTTGCTATCTCAATACAGATTTGTATTTTGTCTAGACATTTTACATGTATTTGGGGAAATACATTCTTGTTGTAAGATAAATGTATATCCGATAGTTATAAATATAAAATTAATCTGAGGACTTAAGGGTTACGGGTTAAATAAAGATCGGTTTAAAAAATTACCTGTTAGTTGATTTTTCTCCTGTTTGTTATCATGATGGAAAGATGCCAGGCTGCCGCCAAACCTGTGTATTCTGACTTCTTATCTTTCTTCCGTGATGTATAAAGACTTGACACCTCACCCCTCATAACTGATATAGAGTTTAAAAGCAGGCTGACTCCTGTCCAATAAATGTTGGGGTGGGTGCTTCTCAGCCACTAGTACTTGAATTTTTCTATGCAGTATTTGGTTTCTTTGTGCAGGAGGCTGTGTTTCCTGCCTAATATGACAGCCAAATGTTGTTGGACTGCAGGGTTTATCACCCTACTGTATGATATACATGATTGGATATAGCAGTGCCCAAAATTGACAAAATCACAGGATAGACTTGAGTGAGACAAGGCTGCTTCAATGGCCTTTGATCTATCAATTTAATTTCTCCTTTATACTCCATGGTAATGTACCTGGAAAGCTTGGCTGTGATCATAATTTACAAAAATTACTAAGATAGACTTAAGAGAAGCCAGGAAGTTTCGAGTCTTACATTAATCCATTTGACAAAAGAGAGCTTATTTGTGTATATTGCCTTAACTTTCTTTTTTAAATTTCAGTGATATTAACCTGATACTTAGTTTCTGCAAAGCTGTTTCTTTACCTGACGTTGCTCTACAAACATTATCTGAGGTGCTGGAAAAACCAAAAGTTAAACAGGTAACAATGCATAAAAAATATTGAGATTAGGCCTCTAAAATTTTGTTTCTTGTTTGTCAGGCTATTTTTTCTCTTTTTATGTGTACCCATACTATGTATGGTACACATAATGCCGGCATCTGGGGTGACCATCCGTCGTTCGTCCATCCTTTGTCCATCTGTCTGTCCATCCGTCTGTCCGTCCATCTGTCCGTCCGTCCGTCTGTCCGTCCGGCATCCGTATCCATTTCTTTGGCATTCGATAACTTGAAAAATATTGCTTGAATTGTCTAGTTACTTTATATTTGTGTTCAGGTTACTGATTTGCCGAGCTGTATAGTTTTTGGTGTAAATCTGATGATTTGATCCCGAGATATTAACCCTTTATCCTTCAAATTGAAAATTCCTCCAATCCCTTTGGCATTCGATAACTTGAAAAATTTTGCTTGGATTGTCAAGTTACTTTATATTTGTGTTAAGGTTACTGATGTACTGAGCTGTATAGTTTTTGGTGTAAATCTGTTATTTTGATCTTGAGATATTAACCCTTTATCCTTCAAATTGAAAATTCCTCCGATCCCTTTGGCATTCGATAACTTGAAAAATATTGCTTGGATTGTCAAGTTACTTTATATTTGTGTTCAGGTTACTGATGTGCCGAGCTGTATAGTTTTTGGTGTTAATCTGATAATTTGATCCGGAGATATTAACCCTTTATCCTTCAAATTGAAAATTCCTCCAATCCCTTTGGCATGAGATAACTCAAAAAAGATCGATCCGATTGTCATGTTTCTTTATATTTTTATTAAGGTTACTGATGTGCTATGCTGTATAGTTTTTTATGTAAATCTGATAATTTGATCCAGAGATATTAACCCTTTATCCATCAAATTAGACACTCCTCCAATCCATTTCTGTATGTACCCATACCTTGTATGGTGTACATAATGTCAGCATCCGTGGTGGCCCTCCGTCATACAGCTTTCTACTAGTTGCGCGTATGGGTACACATCTGACAATTTCATCGGCCTATTTTTTTATGATGAGGGAGGAGGCTTTTTTTCTGTTTGTTTACAAAACAGTTTGGAAAATAGTTAGAATCAGAAATTTAACTACTTATACTATTATGTGGCAAACCAATATTTTCAGTAGTGAATATTTCACGCAATGTAGTTGGAAATTTAACCAACAAAACCTTGTTTGACAGAGCTATGTCAAACAAGGTATAGTTGCTTAAATGTTTGTCCTACAAGTGCAAAGTAGTGTCATAGAATATATTTCCTGGTGATTAGGCAGATTTTCTATGAAGAGGGAGGTGCCTGAGAAACAAAACAATTTTTTAATTGGTTGCGTACCAGAAGCCACTATCAGGACTTTGAGAAAAATGAGCATACCAGAGCAAAAGACAACATTTTTCCTGCTCATGTTTCATATCAGTCAAATGCAAATAATATTTTGTTTCATATCAATTTGTTTTATTACAAATTATTGAAGAGTGCCCGTGGACACTCTCTAATAATTTGTAATAAAATAAATTTTGACTAACAAATTCAGACCACCAAAAATAACCTAGCACTCAATCAGTTAATAACCTTAGTCATTGATATATAAAATGTGAAAGCCTTGCCTCCTCAAAAGATACCTTTTGTTAGATCTTTTTGCAGATGCACTATTGCAGAAATCATTTTATCACATTATCACGATCAAATAGCCCATTACAAAAATATTGCCTGAAACAGGTTGTTTAATAAACCTGTGACATGATCATCTCAGATGTCAATATGATTTTGGAACCCTGTGACCTGATCATTTCTCTGAGGTCAATATGATTTAGTTTAAACAATATTTATTAAAGAATTTGATATGTATACAATATTCAATAACAGTTAATGGAAGTAAACAAAATGTGAACAGCAAGCAATACAATTGTATACAAGAAGCGAGCAGACAAGTTACAGTTTGAGAGGGGATCCGACAGAAAACTTACAGCTTATTTAAGTCGTCTGATTTCGTAACATGAGTGAGTTGGTTTCTGATGTAGAATTGAATTGGTCTTATCTCTTTCTGAAGTCATCTATTTCTTCAATTATTGACCTAATGTGACCTGCAGGGGACATTTGCAAAAATATTTGATATGAAATATCAACCTTTTTCTAAAATCAATCTGAGCTGTCGTAAACCTTAGTTCGGAAACTTGATATCAAATCGAGACTTATTACAGATCCTCTTTCATATGAGTTGTTGATATTTATTGTGGTAGAAATTCAATTAACCCTTTGAACTCCAGAGGCCGTTTTTTTCCGGACGGGCCACAAGCTACGTCATAATGTTATTAAGGGGGATGACTGCAAGGTAAATGTGTGGTGTAGACCAATCAATATTTTCAAAATTTTTAAAATATTAATTGGTCTGTCCCTAAATAATAAACATGGACTCTTCCTATCACTACCATGGAACTGACATGGAAGATACCACCAGGGTTCAAAGGGTTAATGATGTAAGTGGCATGCCACTTTATTCATATGTGGATGCAATTTGAAACCTTTCAGCTGAGTTGGCTCCGAAAGATTGTCAGGTCTGAAGGGCAAAACATGTGGAATTAGGAATTTAATTTTATTAGCTTAACCTGATGATGTCAGGGTGAGCTATTGTCATGGCTGGTGCAGATAGTCTGTCCACAATTTGTTCAGTATGGCTGAAGCTCTTAGTTCCTTTCCGATCATTACCAAATTTCATGTGCTTGTTCAGGTTCATCCTGGATGAGAACAATGTGTTCTGGTGGCAGTTGGCCACCCACAATGGCCACCACCACAGCCATCTTGGATTTCTTTAGCACAGGGTACAGGTTGCATTTGTGCATCAATTTTTTAAAACTTTGGCAGGGTGACTTAGTATGATGATTAGACAATAATGTACTATTTTGGTAACAGTTGACCACCCATCATGGCAGCCTTCTTGGATTTGTTTAGAACACTGTCCACAATACGTTTAGCATGGGCTATAGCCTGCATTTCTTTTCCAATCATCACAAAATTTTAGATTCAGGTTCAAACCCAGATGATTACATCCTATGATGGTCACAGTTGGCTGCCAGCAATGGCTGCCACATCCGCCATCTTGGATTTCTTCAGCATGGCTACAGTCTGCATATCTGCTTCATTTTTCTTTTTTCAATTTTTCAGTTTTGCTGGTTGACTTAGCATGATTAGCCTGACTGTTTATAGTGAGGACAAAATTAATGACTTTTGTCCATCCATCCATCCGTCAGTCCATCCGTCCGTTTGTTAACTTTTAGAGTTTTGGTTAAAGTTTGTGGTTAAAGTTTTTTACTGAAGGTTCAAGTGGTTTTTTTTTGTTTTTTTTTCCTGTTTAGTTGACATTTGGAGTTTTGGTTAAAGTTTGTGGTTAAAGGTTTTTATTCAACATTCAAGTACAGGGTATACCCGGTAGTTCTTGTCTGATCGTCACAAAATTTCATATGCAGGTTTTAGGTCATGTCTACATGAGAACGTCCCCTTTTAGTCATAATCGGTCAACCGGTATGGCTGCCCGAGCCCAAAAACCATTAGCACAGTCCACAGGTTATATTTATGAAGGGATTTCATTGCAACTTCATAGAATGCCTCTGTATAATGCCTAGATGAGAATGTTCCCATTTGGGCATGATTTGTCAACTGGGATGGCTGCCCAAGCCTGAAACCCAAAAACTTTTAGCACAGTCTGCAGGTCATGTTTAATATGGACAGATTTCATTGTAACTTGATACGATGACTCCATATGATGTCTATATGAGAATTTCCCCATTTCGGCGTGATCTATCAACCATCACGACTGCCCGAGCCCAAAACCTGAAAACCTTTAGCACAGTCTACAGCTCATAGTTAAAGAGGGATTTCATCGTAACTTGATAGGTTGACTTCATATAATGTCTACATGAGAAAGTCCCCTTTTGGACGTGATTGGGCAACTGTGACGGCTACAGGTGCTTGAAGCCCGAAAACCTTAAGCACAGTCTACAGGTCATATTTATGAAGGGATTTCATTGTAACTTCGAAGGATCAATTCACATGATGCCCAGATGAGAATGTCTCCTTTTGGTTGCGATCATTCAACCATGATGGCTGCCCGAGCCAGAAGCCCGAAAACCTTTAGCGTAGTCTACACATCATATTTATGTAGGGATTTCATTGTAACTTGATAGGTTGACTTCATATAATGTCTAGATGAGAACATCCCCTTTTGGGCAACTGTGACGGCAACAGGGGCCCAAAGCCCAAAAACCTTTAGCACAGTCTACAGGTCATATTTATGGAGGGATTTCATTGTAACTTGATAGGTTGACTTCATATAATGTCTAGATGAGAACGTCCCCTTTTGGGCAACTGTGACAGTAACAGAGGCCCTAAGTCCGAAAACCTTTAGAATATTCCACAGGCCATAATTATGAAGGGATTTCATTGTAGCTTGGTAGGATGACTCCAAGTTTGTGGTTAAAAACCCAGTCAAACACCCCTACCCCCCTCCCCCCCCCCTCCAATTAGGCTTTTTTAGCTGCGACTAGCAGCTCTATAAGTGGAAATGTCGATCTGTCTGTCGGTCGGCCGGTCGGTCGGTCGGTCGGTCGGTCTGTCTGTGACCACGAGTTTCAAAACTCAATAACTTTTGAAATACTTGATGGAATGACTTTATATTTGGCATGAAAGTGTATCTTATTGATGTCTAGCCACTGTTCAATGCATGTGTTGTTCCAAATAATTTTCTGGGAGTTATGGCCCTTGATGAACTTAGAATTTTGTGAGATTGCACCACCCGTCGCAGCTACGACGTCGATGTCGCAATTTTTTTTCTTCTTTTCTCCAATATGCATTTTGAACTATTTACAGTCACTACATACGGAACCTTTTCTTAAACTTACGTCGCCTCCCCCCCCCCCCCCCCAACCCACGCACCGGGGGCCAATTAGGCATGTTTTTTTCCTTTTGTCAAAAATGCTTGTTTACAGTTTGGGTTAAAAAAACCCAGACAAACACCCCCACCACCCCACCCCCACCCCCCAGAATTTTGTGAGATTGCACCACCCATCGCAGCTGCGGCGTCGATATCGCGATTTTTTTTCTTCTTTTCTCCAATACGCATTTTGAACTATTTACAGTCACTACATACGGAACCTTTTCCTAAACTTATGCCCCCCATCCCCACCCCCACCCCCCCCCCCCCCCCCCCCACCCCCCACCCCCCACTGGGTGCCAATTAGGCACTTTTTTTTTTTCGTCAAAAATGCTTATTTAGAGTTTTCGTTAAAAAACCCCAGACAAACACATAAACAAGGTATTTTTTTTCTCTGCTCAAAATGCATTCTGAAGGATTTAGAATGACCACATGTGGAAAAAAAAATGGACTCCCCTAACACCCCCCACACCCCTCACCCCCACCCCACCTCATCCTCACCCAGGGCCATTCATGCTATATTTTTTCTTTGGTACAAAATGCATTTTTAGCCTGACTGTTAACAGTCAGGGATATAGTCATGACTTTCGTCCGTCCATCTGTCGGTCCATCCATCTGTCTGTAAACAATTGGTTTCCGACTGATAACTCCAGTTTGGATTATTTGATTTCAACCAAAGTTGATATGTGTATTTTCCAGCTAGTAATACAGGCCAGGTTCCCCCCCCCCCCTCCCCACCACCACCACCACCTCCCCTCTCCTTCCACACACACACACACACACACACACACACACACACACACACACACACACACACACACACACACACACACACACACACAGTCTTGTTTTCCCTACATACCGAGGTACCCCATTGTTTGTCCTTTGTGTGGACTAACGGTTTCAACCTCGTTTTGCCGGTACAGTTCTGGGAAAACAACCGAGGTAAAGGGTTTCTTTTGTCTTTTGTACCTCGGTAAGGCGAAACACGCAAACTCTTTTGTCTAGTTACCTCGTCAAGTTGGTAAGACAAACACACACACACACACACACACACACACACACACACACACACACACACACACACACACACACACACACACACACACACACACACACACAGACGTTTCACTTAGGCAATTATTCCCAAAATGCATTTTGAAGGATTGGGAGTTATTACATGCAAAAAAGAAAATTGACTCATATAGCCCAACATTGCTTTATGTTCTGCATCTTTAATCCTTTACCTTACACAGGTTGAAGCCAACAGTACAAATTATTTTTCTGAAACATCAGATTTTTTCATTTCTTATTTATTTCTAACCATGGCTTATTACTCCTTATTCACTTCACCCCCATTGTCCACATGGGGGCACGGTGACGCTTTGTACTAAGGCGTACTGCACGTCGATGGTGCACCTGTCTTCAACCAATGCTAACCCTGCTGGTGTGGAGTTGGTATGTTGGGGAGCTGACAGTTGCTCGCCGTTGCTCAGTGGTTCTCTCCGGGTACTCTGGCTTCTTCCACCCTTAAAACTGTCATAGTCATGGTTGGCCATTGTGCAGAAATATGTGACCTTAAACACCAATAAATAAATAAATAAATTACTCCTTATTGGAACAAGCTCATCAAGTTTGTTCCATTAATAGGTCATGAGGTATGTTTTGAAGTAGAGAAATAAAAAAATAAAATTTGATTAGCAAATTTTGTATATCATGAGTGCAGATATGGCAGATTCGTTAGGTAAACTGTTAACAAAAAATGGCTCCGACTATTTTGCGTCTAAGCATTGCCATTCCGGAGACAGTCGGGCTGCATGCGTGACATCACTCTATTTTTTTTTATTGGTCACTTTTGACAGCCAGGGTCCCCTCATGTCAGTCTGGTTTATGGAGTGGAGAAACTTGGAGTACCCAGAGAGAACCACCAAGCAACTGCCAGACTTCTCAAAGCACCATCTCTGCATAAGCAGGATTAGCATTAGTTGAAAGCAAGTGCATCATCGATGTGCAGTATGCTTTAGTACACAGCACCACTATGCCTTCATGTGGACAATCATGATTAAGTGTCTTACCCAAGGACACAATGCAGTTGCCCCTTGATGGGATCCATCCAAGAACCTTTCGGTTTGAAGTCAATTGCTGTAACCACTGAACAATCACATGAATTTCTAAAGAACAGGCTACAGGTTGCATTTATGAATCAGTTTTCTTGAAATATTTAAATTGGCAAGGTTAATTAGTATGTTGAGTTGATGAGAATGTTCTATTTTGATAATGGTACATTGTCCATAATGGCAGCTATCTTGGATTTCTTCAGAACACGCAACAGTCACATCTATATATCAAGTTTGAAAACTCAAGACAACTTCCTTAGTATGATGAGTAGGTGAGAACGTCCTATGTTGGTCACAGATGACTGCACACAATGGCCGCAGTGGCAGCCATCTTGGATATCTTCAGGACATTATACAGGATGGATTTATGGATCAGATTTGTTGAAACCTGGCAGCCTGACAGTATGATGAATAGATGAGAATGTCATGTTTCTGTCATGGTTGACTGCCAAGAATGGCCACCATGGCTCATATGTTTTTCATTTTAAGTTCTAGTATTTTTATACTGTACCAATGACCCAGACATAGCTGGCTGGTGCTAACTCTTAAAATATAGGGCCAAACACAAATTTTGCCCCCCAATCCCCAAAATTTGCATCTAAAACTAAAGAAAACATGTCCTGAAAGGCCCTCCACACTTCGCCCCTACTGCGCATGCGCAGTGTCAAGGACGTTCCGAAATTGGCGCCATTTATCATTCTAAGTTTGGCCCTTCATCAGTTAACATCTGACTGATCTTTGTGCTTTTAAATCTCAGTTTAAATGATGCCAGACACATAAATATTAGTGAAATGGTGATTCTAAGGAGGATAGAGAAGGAGGAGAGGAAAAGAATGTGTGACAGAATATTATCAGGGCTGTAACTTAAAATTTTTTAATGAAATTATGTTAAGTTACCTATTTTCAAGGCAGCAGCCATTTTGTTGTCATTCTGATTATTTAGTTACACTGTTTTTTCAAGTGTTTTCCTCTCTCCCTGTCCTTTAAGTTCCCCCTTGCTATTCTCCCATGCTTTTGGCATAGTTTCTGTAATTATTATTACTAAAATTTCTTGGGAGTTTTAGCTGAATAACAGAATGAATTCTGTTCTTTCCCCATGTTTACGTCTTCACCTACGGGTGGTTAGGCGTTGTGTTCTGCATCTACCATCTGATGTTCTGCAGTTTCTTCCCTGGAAGTCTCTGTTTTGCATCAGATGGTGTATTTTTGGTAACTGATTTCGGGCCTGGGTGCCTGGAGTCTTATTTTAGTGTTTTTACACTCATTGTTTACATTACAACAGCCCTCTGTGTGAGGGGGGGATTTCTAAAAAATAATATCTTATGTTATTTTAATCATAACTAGATACATTATTATTGTTCGTAAGTGTTGAATAAATTGTTTAAAATATTTTTAAAATTTTTGTCCACACTTAGGCTTGGGATCCATTGGGGCTCAACGTTACTTTTCAGAAACTTGGGCTGTTCTGAAAAAATATTTTTTCAAAATATTTTGATTTCAATTATTTTTTCTATGTTAATGGATCATATTATTATTATGTATTTTGATTGCCAGGGGTTAGTGCGAGTACCAGGACTTGTTTTCTTTTCACATTGAAAGGATATTGATCAATTGTTTTAAGAGGAAGTCTTCCTCTGACTTTATTATCATTCTATATGTGGTCAGTGTACTCGCATTAACTCCTGTTCTGTATCGTATGATTTCGATGACAATATGGGAAGCGTATGTCACGGTATGTTGTTGGGGATTTGGACACTCCGGTCCTTTCCCCGCAGGGTCACTCTACTTTATCAATTTCTATTTCAGACGATCAAGATTAGGGTGATGTATCTGTGATGTCTTCCAACAGTGTGCCTCCGTCGTCACAATTAATGAAGGGCTGGCGGAAAAGTGCTCATGTAATACGCCAATTGCCTAAGAGGACCCTAGTAGGTTCGACGGCCTTTGACGTCCGCTAGCTCGCCCGGTGTAGCGTCCATTCACCGAATGGTTCGGCAGCCGGGTTCGTCCGTTGCGGTCTAGAAGGAATTTTGGGGTGATGCGAGCACTATAAAATTAACTTAATGCACACCCAGTGACGGCGGATCGGAGGGAGAACGGAGGAAGCCTTTTAGTCCGGTTCATAGCTCGTTCCGGTCCATCCGGACGGCAAGCGAGAGAGGCCCCTCTCTCGTTCAACAACATCTGGCCCCAGATGTTGTGGTACAAATGTGTCGCTAGCGGAGCATACGTCCGTCGCTCGGGATGCTCCGTTGTATAGGCAGTCCGCTGAGACTGCTAAGGCTTCCTCTTCTCGTCAGCGCACACGACCGCACCTTGGCTGCGTGACCGCCGATATATTACCAGCTTCGCCGATCAAGGATTCTTCGGCGACCAGGTCACACCATCCGGCAGCCAGGGATTCGAGACCGATGGACTCCGCACGTTCGCAGAGGAAAAGTATGCGGGAGCCATCTGATGCGGAGCTGCCCTCGGCGAAGCAGCGATAGACTGCGCCTCCGCAGGTCTCGACGCCGGACATTCTTGTGCACATAGCACAGCTTATCGCAGCATCCCAGCAGCCGACAGAAACGGTGTCGGATCGAGAATTATCCGACAGCGCTGGGTCGGTAGCCGGGGACTCGAGGCCTGCAGACTCCGGACGTTCGCATAGGAAGTGTGCGGGAGTCAACGTACACGGAGCTTCCGGCGGCAATGCATCGTAAGTCCGCTACTGCACAGGCCTCGGGAACGGACGTGCTTTCCTTAATAGCACAGTTTATCGCAGCATCCCAGCATCAACTGAATCTGTCGCATATATTTTATCCGACGATGCTGGGTGGGGACGCTCCGCGGAAGCGGGTACGGACGTCCGAAAGTTTCATCCGGTCCGACGGGATACCGAAAGGGATTCGGAGGATTTCAAGCTTTCCCTTTCGGAACAACATATGCTGCGATGACGGATAAGAAACTGATAGCGTCGGTGGACTTAGAAATTTTTGGTTCGGTTCAGGGACATCGTCCCTCAGTTCCGACTTAGTCCAATAATGTCACACAAACTTTCGAATTATTGAACGACGCTATATATATTATTATTTTATGCTTGCTATCCAAGCATTTCTGGTTTCTTGTTCGAAGAGTTATGGAGATGTCTTTCAAAAGTGTGCCTCTGTCGTCATAGTTAATGAAGAGTTAGCGGCAATAAGTGCTCATGGAATATGTCTATCGCTTACGGAGTGACATTCGCTAGCTCACCCGGTGTAGCGTACATTCATCGAATGGTTCGGCTGCCGGGTTCGTCCGTTGCGGTCTAGGAAGGAGATTTGGGTGATGCGAGCACTTTAATTACTTTAGTACTCACCCAGTGACGGCAGATTGAGGACAGATCGGAGGAAGCCTGTTAGTCCGGTTCCTGGCTTGTCCAGGTCCGTCCGGGCTGTGAGCGAGAGAGGTTCCTCTCTCGCCCAACAACATAGGGGACCGCATGTTGTGGTTCAGATATTTTACATTCGGAGCATATGTCCGTTGCTCGGGACGCTCCGTTATATTGACAGTCCGAGAGACTGTCTTTAATGCTTCCTCATCCTCACAGCAGGGCACACGACCGCACATTGGCTACGTGACCTCGAGTATCCGATCAGTTTCGGCATTCAGTGATTCCACGGCGAATAGGTCGCGCCATCCGGTAGCCAAGGGACACGAGGCCTATACACTCCGTTCGCTCGCATATTGTAAGTATGCACGGGGTAACGATCACGGAGCTTCCAGCGGCAATGCATCGTAAGACCGCTTCTCCTCAGGCCTCAGTGACGGACGTGCTATCCGAGTTAGCACAGTTGTTTCGCAGCATCCCAGCAATTGACAGTTTCTTGGTCGAATCAGGAATTATCCGACGGCGCTGGGTCGGTGTGGTCCGCAGTTGCATCAGCTACGGACAACCAACGCTTTATAGGGTCCGACAGGATGGCGAAAGGGATTCGAAAGATTTCGAGTTTTCCCTTTAGTAGTATCGGAAGATGCCTTTCATATCTTCTGGCATTTCTTCCAGTGATTATTATTTCGGACTTCATTGCTGCGATCTTGGATAAGAGACTTATAGCGTCATTGGACTCGGATTTTTCGATCAGTACAGGGACATTGTCCCTGACTTACCGACGCAGTCCAATATTGTCATTACAACATGTGTTTTATTTTTCGACGCTATATATATATATATATACAAGCCTGCTACTAAGCATGATAGTTTAGTTTCTTGTCCGCGTTGCTCATTTCTGCCATTTTATCATTTTTACAAATAGTTTATTTTGGCAGAGCAGGGCATACCGAGAGTTCATATGCGTCTAGACGGTGTGATTAAAGACTGCATATATTCTTTTTCGCCGTTTATGTCTTTTCCAATTTCAATGTTGGGAACGACATTATGTATAGTAGACTTAACTTAGACGCTTTATTATACGTAATCCGCCTTTCTGAGGCGTTATCATTACGTCTTCAAGAAAAGATTTACGGGATATTATTCTCAATGTAATTTCTTTTGAGGGCAGTAGTTTGTTCACGTATAACTCCGCCCTTCAGTGGCTGATTGGAGTTGGTTAGACGTGACGCAGCCCTAGCTACATCCACACGCGTGGATAGTAAGGTTAAGAACTCTCTCAGAGTCGCTTCGTTCTCGGAGGAGCTTCTCTTCGACGGCAACTTTCCGGCAATCCATGAATTGCTCGATTTATACGTTCTCTTGTCTATCTAGTGTTACAAGAGATTCAGACTGGGGCAAACATTCGGTGGTTGACTCAGAGAGTGCCGCCGCAGTTGCCGGACCCGAGTGTGGCTGTTATGACGGTTGCCAGTCAAACAGATTGGGATATATACTGATCCCTACGGATTCGAAGTGCCAGGGTCTTTGGGTTCCGCAGTCTTTTAGCTATCAGTTTAACTTCCGCGGAATAATGTTTTTTAGGCTTGCTTTATGTCATTGCATGAACATTATTCAGAAACGCATGCCCAAATTCCTGTCCTTTAATTCGACAGTAGTGGCGTATCTCCGGAACCAGGGAGGCACTCTTTCGTTTCCGTTATTCAATTTAATGGAAAGAATCCGTCTGTTGGTTATAGTACACCAAGTTCAGTTTTGGTCCGTCATATTCCGGGTCGTCTGATTGTTTTATCGGACTCCCGTTCTCTTACGGGTCGCTTGTTGCTGTCAGAATGGACTCTCAACAAACAAGTATTCAATCAGATTTGCTATCTATGGGAGCGCCCAATGATGATTTATTTATGACACAGCTTGCTAATCAATTGCAGACGTATGTGTTGGCTTGTCCAGATCTCTGAGCTAATAGTGTTAACGCTCTATTGATCTATAGGACGGAATGATAGGATACGCGTATCCTCCGGCGCTGTTGTTTTAGCAGGTATTGCTAAGATAAACAACCACAATACATTTCTGTTGATAGCATCTCTATCTTCACAGAGATCATGAGTAATTTACTCTCTTGTCTACTGTGGGTCTTAACGTGAAATCTTCCTCTATGTGAGGATCTTTTTTCACTGGGTAAATCGTGTCATCTTTATCACAACCAGCAAGGTCGCAACCTTCATGTATTCCGTTGTGTGGTCCGTATTGCATTGTAAGCACTGTACTGGACGAGCTTTGGACGCGATTTCTTACTATAGGAGATCCTCTTCTTCGCTATTCTATGCGACTAAAGTGGAGGCTCTTCCGTCGTGGTGTAGGGATCATTATGTTCGTATTGTTGATCCCTCCATACTACTCATTGCTATTTTTTAGTATACTTGTTTCACAAGATCTACTGCAGCCTGTTATTATTTAGGTTATAGGTTTATGTTACCTCATACCTATGCACTCTACGATAGTTTACAATTGAGTCTTTTGTCTCTTTATCTAAGTCAGTTAGTAACTTTTTGATAAATAGACTTAGAATCTTTAGATTAAATTCCTATACGGATTTTAACTTCGGTTCTTATTTAGCTAAGTAATCATTTGAGCCTCTGGAAACAGTAGTTTTCAAATTCTGACCTTTTAGACAGTAATTCTGTTGGTTTCTCTTTTACTGTAGAGTCAGTGAGTTTCATGCACTATCGATGGATGATTTTCACTTTCATAGTTTCGGAATCAATACTTCCGTTACTATTTAGGTTGGATTGTTGCATAAGAGTTAGGCTCCTATTATCCGGAACCTATTATTTTAAGGTCCTTCCGTCTTCGTATGGGCATAGGCCTTTACTCTTTCCGGGTACAGTTTATGTATTTATAAACAGATATCTGTTTATTACAAGGGCGTAAGCTTCTTCTGTCTTTGATGTCTAGTAGAAGGACGTTACGCTCCATTTTATTGTTAATGGATTCTATTAACTATCGGTACTGCTTATAGTATATCATTGACTTAGCAGTTGTGCTTAAGATTTCGGCTCATGAAGTAAGAGTTCTTCTACTTCTTGGGCTTACATTAATAGTGTCGCTATTATAGATTTTTGAAGGCCGCTCATTGCGCTCAGCCATCCACATTCATGAATTTTATCTTAGAAATATCGAGTCAATTTCTTGAGGCCTCTTTTGTTAGGTCTATTATCTACTGCTCAGAATGTCATTCACTTAACAGTTGCTACTATAGCTAGGTAGGCTGTCTGTTTCGGCAGTGTCTCCTTTCGGCTGCCCTCTTCGCTCTGGGCTATTTGACCCAGGGCAAGAAAAAGGGGGGGGGGGGGAGGGTGTTCCCTTGGGTCACCTGTTTTACTATGAAAACAAGGGGATACCTCCTCCGGAGTTAGTAATTCTGAGCTGTTATTGGGATGGTTGTTTAGTGAGAAGTTTAAGTTTATAAAATTCATTCAAGTCTTAGTTTTTAAAGTATAGCTTTTGAATATTGCATATGTCAACAGACATGATTATGCAATTCTCAGACACTTTTAGGAGTATAAGAGTCTCTATTCTCTAGACTTACTTTATTATTGGCTTACTTTAAAAATTATTAGTATAAGGATTATATTGGATATTAATAGAGTACATGGATGTATGAAGCTCAATTTTGGAAGGTGTTGTATCTTTCTAATTTATCATAAATAAGAAAGATACATGTAAGGCCTATTACTTCTTTTCCCTACAGGGGATGACTCTATTTTATTTTATTGAGCGTATTCCATTTTGCTCTATGTCCTTGGCCCTCCAGCCTTTTTACTATTCAGCTATGTCTGGGTCATTGGTACAGTATAAAAATGTTAAAAAATTTATAGTAATTTATATATTTTTTATACTTACCAATGACCCAGACGGGGATGGCCCTCCCAGGAGTTGGGAACTCTTGCCTCCCCGCTGAGTACATAGCGCTTACCAGGCACTGGTTATTAGAATGATAAATGGCGCCAATTTCGGAACGTCCTTGACACTGCGCATGCGCAGTAGGGGCGAAGTGTGGAGGGCCTTTCAGGACATGTTTTCTTTAGTTTTAGATGCAAATTTTGGGGATTGGGGGGCAAAATTTGTGTTTGGCCCTATATTTTAAGAGTTAGCACCAGCCAGCTATGTCTGGGTCATTGGTAAGTATAAAAAATATATAAATTACTATAAATTTTTTAACTTTTCTGATAGATAACAAAAAGTCAACAATTGTAACACAATTTATTTAACTCTTTGAATGCTGCTGGTGGATATTCCCGCCAGGACAGGATTTATCTTGCCACTGAAATAAGTATTTGGGCACATTTAATAACATTACCCTCCCCCCGCCCCCACCCCCCTCTCCACTGTAAATTTATGGATTTTTCACTAATGGTTTCTTCAGTTATATTTAGATGGATTTTTTGTGCAAAGCTCGGGAGAAGCTTCACTGATCACTTTTCGTCTGTCGTCCAACTATTCCTCCATCCATCCATCCATATGTCCATCCATCACCCATCGTTAACTTTACATTCTTGACTTCTGAGAAAACTGGACCAAACTGAACCTAATCTGGTGTACATGTTCCTTATCATATGTCAGTTCAAGTTTATTCAAATAAAGTTGCCACGCCCACAAGGGGCACCACAAGGGGTATAACTCTGATAGTACCCAGAAAATTTTAAAAAGTTTTCTTCTCCAGAACGATCAATTAGAATTTTTTGATATTTGGTACACAACCTCCCTACGGGGTTAGATTCAAGTTTGTTCAAACTGAGCCTGAATTTTAACTTTGTGCAATATAAGGAAACTTCTTTAAAAATCTTCTTCAGATCCACCAGTCAGAATGCTTTCATATTTGTTATACAACATCCCAGGGTGGAGGGGGGGGGGGGGGGGCAAATTCAAGTTTGTTCAACTTGGGCACCTGGGTTAAAATTTTGGCTCTCTTTTGGAGTTCAAAGTTTAACTTAGTGCAATATGAGGAAATTTCTTTAAAAATCTTCCTCAGATCCACCAGTCAGAATGCTTTCATATTTAATATACACTATCTCCCGGGGTGGGGTGGGGGAGGGATTCTGTTTTGTTCAAATCAAGTTAATATTTGGTCACTGTATGGGAGCCCAAATTTTAACTTCGTGCAATATGAGGGAATTTCTTAAAAATCTTCTCCAGCACCATCAATTAGAATCTTATGATATTTGGTTTTCAACATCTCTAGGGGAGTCAGATTTAAATTTGTTCAATTCGAGTCCATGGGTTAATATTTGGGCACTCTGTTGGAGCCCAAATTTTAACTTAGTGCAATATGAGGAGATTTCTTGAAAGATCTTCTTCAGATCCACAGTCAGAATACTTTTATTTGGTATATAACATCCCTTGGGTATCAGATTCAAGTTTGTTCAATTTGAGTCCCTGGCTTAATATTTGGGTCCTCTATGGGGTGGGAGACAGGGACCTTTTGTTCATCATGGCTGATTTGAAAATTTGATAAAAAATATCATGAAAATACTCAGTGGGTTAAGAGTTAAATGCAACATTTCTGAGGTAATTAACATTAATCTCATAAATGAAGCATTCAGTCAAGATAAGCGACAGTATCATTGACATTATTGTGTTGTATTGTTTTGTCATAACCTGTAGTGCTTTGGGATATTTAGGCCTTTCCCTCTGGAAAAGACTATTGTTTTTCTACGGATTATTATTATTATTATTTTTTTTTTCCACACATTTTGTCCGCACGATTCAGAAGCCATTTTCGGACCGATTTTCAGAAAATTTTGCACATGTATATAGGAGCACAAAATCTAAAAATGTATCAAAAGCCGAATTTTCGATTTAACCCTTATTTCGTCAGAATTGGCAAAAAACTCAAAATTGGGGTTTATTGGCACTTTCTCGAAACACGTCTTGTAGATTTTTTTTAAACATTCATCATTGCTAGACCTGTCTGTGACATGACCTTTGATACACATGACATATCAGGCAATGCATATGGTAACCCTCCACAGGCTGCCAAACATCGAAATTTTGATGAAATGGGCCGGTTTCGGGCCCCCACAGCACCCAAACGATACACGAGAGATAAACATAACTTCCTTTATTGGAAGTGGAATTCAACGGAGATCATTTTTGTAAGTAATAAGGGTGTTCAAAAAACCAAGCGTTAACCTGTTTTGGGCTGGTTAAACAGCAATACCCCCATAAAGCTAAAAAATTCATGTTTTTCATGGATTTCTCTAAACGAGTCTTGTAGATTTTCAAGAAAAAATTGTCACTCCCAGGCCTTGATGTGACAATAGAAGCTGCATGGACAAAATACTGCGGTGATCATTTGTTAACCCTCCACGGGATGCTAAAACTCAAAATTGTTTTAAAATGGGCTGTTTTTGGATGCCAACAGCACCCAAAGGGTACGCCACAAAGAAAATTGCCTTCATTTACCGAGTGCACAATCTATACGGAAACATTTTTGTAAGTAGTAAGGGTATTCAAAAGTCGATGTCTTAACCCATTTTGGGCAGGCAAAAGAGAGAGACCCCTTAAAATCTTAAAATTCCCATTTTCTGGGGATTTCTCTAAAAACATCCCGTAGGTTTTCAAGAAAAATTGACTACTCGCAGGTCTTAGTGTGACATTACAAGTTGCATGGACAAAATATTCCGGTGAGCGTTTATTAACCCTCTGCAGGCTGCCAAGCATCGTAATTTTGTTGAAATGGGCTGTTTTCGGACACGCACAGCACCCGACGTGTACCTGAGAAATAAACATAATCTCCTTTGATGGAAGTGGAATTCACCGAGAACCATTTTTGTAAGTAATAAGGGTATTCAAAAAACCAAGCGTTAACCCCTTTTTGTTGCTGTTAATAGTGATACCCATCAAAAGCTTAAAAATTTATGTTTTCCCTGCATTTCTTTACAAGCATCTGGTAGGGTTTTGGAGAAAAAATGGCCATTGATAGGTCTTGGTGTCACATTAACAATTGAATGGATAAATTATTCCGGTAAGCATTTGTTAACTCCCCATGGGCTGCTAAATGTCAAAATTTTGAAAAAAAATAGCCTGTTTTGGGACACCCACAACATCAAATGGGAACGCAACAGAGAAACATAACTTCTTTTACCGGACGCAAAACTGACAGGGAAACATTTTTGCAAGTAGTAAGCGTATTCAAAAATCGAGGTCTTAACCCATATTTGACTAGTTAAGGAGATATAAACCCTTAAAAGCTTAAAATTCCAGTATTTTTATACTGTACCAATGACCCAGACATAGCTGGTGCTAACTCTTAAAATATAGGGCCAAACACAAATTTTGCCCCCCAATCCCCAAAATTTGCATCTAAAACCAAAGAAAACATGTCCTGAAAGGCCCTCCACACTTCGCCCCTACTGCGCATGCGCAGTGTCAAGGACGTTCCGAAATTGGCGCCATTAATCATTCTAAGTTTGGCCCTTCATCAGTTAACATCTGACTGATCTTTGTGCTTATAAATCTCAGTTTAAATGATGCCAGACACATAAATATTAGTGAAATGGTGATTCTAAGGAGGATAGAGAAGGAGGAGAGGAAAAAAATGTGTGACAGAATATTATCAGGGCTGTAACTTAAAATTTTTTAATGAAATTATGTTAAGTTACCTATTTTCGAGGCAGCAGCCATTTTGTTGTCATTCTGATTATTTAGTTACACTGTTTTTTAAGTGTTTTCCTCTCTCCCTGTCCTTTAAGTTCCCCCTTGCTATTCTCCCATGCTTTTGGCATAGTTTTTGTAATTATTATTACTAAATTTTCTTGGGAGTTTTAGCTGAATAACAGAATGAATTCTGTTCTTTTCCCCATGTTTACGTCTTCACCTACGGGTGGTTAGGCGTTGTGTTCTGCATCTACCATCTGATGTTCTGCAGTTTCTTCCCTGGAAGTCTCTGTTTTGCATCAGATAGTGTATTTTTGGTAACTGATTTCGGGCCTGGGTGCCTGGAGTCTTATTTTAGTGTTTTTACACTCATTGTTTACATTTACAACAGCCCTCTGTGTGAGGGGGGGATTTCTAAAAAATAATATCTTGATGTTATTTTAATCATAACTAGATACATTATTATTGTTCGTAAGTGTTGAATAAATTGTTTAAAATATTTTAAAACTTTTTGTCCACACTTAGGCTTGGGATCCATTGGGGCTCAACGTTACTTTTCAGAAACTTGGGCTGTTCTGAAAAAATATTTTTTCAAAATATTTTGATTTCAATTATTTTTTCTATATTAATGGATCATATTATTATTATGTATTTTGATTGCCAGGGGTTAGTGCGAGTACCAGGACTTGTTTTCTTTTCACTTGAAAGGATATTGATCAATTGTTTTAAGAGGAAGTCTTCCTCTGACTTTATTATCATTCTATATGTGGTCAGTGTACTCGCATTAACTCCTGTTCTGTATCGTATGATTTCGATGACAATATGGGAAGCGTATGTCACGGTATGTTATTGGGGATTTGGACACTCGGTCCTTTCCCCGCACGGTCACTCTACTTTATCAATTTCTATTTCAGACGATCAAGATTAGGGTGATGTATCTGTGATGTCTTCCAACAGTGTGCCTCCGTCGTCACAATTAATGAAGGGCTAGCGGAAAAGTGCTCATGTAAATACGCCAATTGCCTAAGAGGACCCTAGTAGGTTCGACGGCCTTTGACGTCCGCTAGCTCGCCCGGTGTAGCGTCCATTCAGCGAATGGTTCGGCAGCCGGGTTCGTCCGTTGCGGTCTAGAAGGAATTTTGGGGTGATGCGAGCACTATAAATTAACCTAATGCACACCCAGTGACGGCGGATCGGAGGGAGAACGGAGGAAGCCTTTTAGTCCGGTTCATAGCTCGTTCCGGTCCATCCGGACGGCAAGCGAGAGAGGCCCCTCTCTCGTTCAACAACATCTGGCCCCAGATGTTGTGGTACAAAATGTGTCGCAAGCGGAGCATACGTCCGTCGCTCGGGACGCTCCGTTGTATAGGCAGTCCGCGGAGACTGCTAAGGCTTCCTCTTCTCGTCAGTGCACACGACTGCACCTTGGCTGCGTGACCGCCGATATATTACCAGCTTCGCCGATCAAGGATTCTTCGGCGACCAGGTCACACCATCCAGTAGCCAGGGACACGAGGCCTGCAGACTCCGGACGTTCGCATAGGAAGTGTGCGGGAGTCAACGTACACGGAGCTTCCGGCGGCAATGCATCGTAAGACCGCTACTGCACAGGCCTCGGGAACGGACGTGCTTTCCTTAATAGCACAGTTTATCGCAGCATCCCAGCATCAACTGAATCTGTCGCATATATTTTATCCGACGATGCTGGGTCGGGATGCTCCGCGGAAGCGGGTACGGACGTCCGAAAGTTTCATCCGGTCCGACGGGATTCCGAAAGGGATTCGGAGGATTTCGAGCTTTCCCTTTCGGAACAACATATGCTGTTGTGTATGTCATCTGACTTGATCTTCTACAGCTTCTTTCGTCGGACCAGAATGCTGCGATGCCGGATAAGAAACTGATAGCGTCGGTGGACTTAGAAATTTTTGGTTCGGTTCAGGGACATCGTCCTTCAGTTCCGACATAGTCCAATAATGTCACACAAACTTTCGAATTATTGAACGACGCTATATATATTATTATTTTATGCTTGCTAACCAAGCATTTCTGGTTTCTTGTTCGAAGAGTTATGGAGATGTCTTTCAAAAGTGTGCCTCTGTTGTCATAGTTAATGAAGAGCTAGCGGCAATAAGTGCTCATGGAATATGTCTATCGCCTACGGAGTGACATTCGCTAGCTCACCCGGTGTAGCGTACATTCATCGAATGGTTCGGCTGCCGGGTTCGTCCGTTGCGGTCTAGGAAGGAGATTTGGGTGATGCGAGCACTTTAATTACTTTAGTACTCACCCAGTGACGGCAGATTGAGGACAGATCGGAGGAAGCCTGTTAGTCCGGTTCCTGGCTTGTCCAGGTCCGTCTGGGCTGTGAGCGAGAGAGGTCCCTCTCTTGTCCAACAACATAGGGGACCGCATGTTGTGGTTCAGATATTTTACATTCGGAGCATATGTCCGTCGGTTGGGATGCTCCGTTATATTGACAGTCCGAGAGACTGTCCTTAATGCTTCCTCATCCTCACAGCAGGGCACACGACCGCACATTGGCTACGTGACCTCGAGTATCCGATCAGTTTCGGCATTCAGTGATTCCACGGCGAATAGGTCGCGCCATCCGGTAGCCAAGGGACACGAGGCCTATACACTCCGTTCGCTCGCATATTGGTAGTATGCACGGGGTAACGATCACGGAGCTTCCAGCGGCAATGCATCGTAAGACCGCTTCTCCTCAGGCCTCAGTGACGGACGTGCTATCCGAGTTAGCACAGTTGTTTCGCAGCATCCCAGCAATTGACAGTTTCTCGGTCGAATCAGGAATTATCTGACGGCGCTGGGTCGGAGCGGTCCGCGGTTGCATCAGGTACGGACGACCGAACGCTTTATAGGGTCCGACAGGATGGCGAAAGGGATTCGAAAGATTTCGAGTTTTCCCTTTAGTAGTATCGGAAGATGCCTTTCATATCTTCTGGCATTATCTTCCAGTGATTGTTATTTTGGACTTCATTGCTGCGATCTTGGATAAGAGACTTATAGCGTCATTGGACTCGGATTTTTCGATCGGTTCAGGGACATTGTCCCTGACTTACCGACGCAGTCCAATATTGTCATTACAACATGTGTTTTATTTTTCGACGCTATATATATATATATATACAAGCCTGCTACTAAGCATGATAGTTTAGTTTCTTGTCCGCGTTGCTCATTTCTGCCATTTTATCATTTATACGAATAGTTTATTTTGGCAGAGCAGGGCATACCGAGAGTTCATATGCGTCTAGACGGTGTGATTAAAGACTGCATATATTCTTTTTCGCCGTTTATGTCTTTTCCAATTTCAATGTTGGGAACGACATTATGTATAGTAGACTTAACTTAGACGCTTTATCATACGTAATCCGCCTTACTGAGGCGTTATCATTACGTCTTCAAGAAAAGATTTACGGGATATTATTCTCCATATAATTTCTTTTGAGAGCAGTAGTTTGTTCACGTATAACTCCGCTCTTCAGTGGCTGATTGGAGTTGGTTAGACGTGACGCAGCCCTAGCTACATCCACACGCGTGGATAGTAAGGTTAAGAACTCTCTCAGAGTCGCTTCGTTCTCGGAGGAGCTTCTCTTCGACGGCAACTTTTCGGCAATCCATGAATTGCTCGATTTACACGTTCTCTTGTCTATCTAGTGTTACAAGAGATTCAGACTGGGGCAAACATTCGGTGGTTGACTCAGAGAGTGCCACCGCAGTTGCCGGACCCGAGTGTGGCTGTTATGACGGTTGCCAGTCAAACAGATTGGGATATAATACTGATCCCTACGGATTCGAAGTGCCAGGGTCTTTGGGTTCCGCAGTCTCTTAGCAATCAGTTTTCTTCCGCGGAATAATGTTTTTTAGGCTTGCTTTATGTCATTGCATGAACATTATTCAGAAACGCATGCCCAAATTCCTATCCTTTAATTCGACAGTAGTGGCGTATCTCCGGAACCAGGGAGGCACTCTTTCGTTTCCGTTATTCACTTTAATGGAAAGAATCCGTCTGTTGGTTATAGTACACCAAGTTCAGTTTTGGTCCGTCATATTCTGGGTCGTCTGATTGTTTTATCGGACTCCCGTTCTCTTACGGGTCGCTTGTTGCTGTCAGAATGGACTCTCAACAAACAAGTATTCAATCAGATTTGCTATCTATGGGAGCGCCCAATGATGATTTATTTATGACACAGCTTGCTAATCAATTGCAGACGTATGTGTTGGCTTGTCCAGATCTCTGAGCTAATGTTGTTAACGCTCTATTGATCTATAGGACGGAATGATAGGATACGCTTATCCTCCGGCGCTGTTGTTTCAGCAGGTATTGCTAAGAGAAACAACCACAATACATTTCTGTTGATAGCATCTCTATCTTCACAGAGATCATGGGTAATTTACTCTCTTGTCTACTGTGGGTCTTAACGTGAAATCTTCCTGTATGTGAGGATCTTTTTTCACTGGGTAAATCGTGTCATCTTTATCACAACCAGCAAGGTCGCAACCTTCATGTATTCCGTTGTGTGGTCCGTATTGCATTGTAAGCACTGTACTGGACGAGCTTTGGACGCAATTTCTTACTATAGGAGATCCTCTTCTTCGCTATTCTATGCGGCTAAAGTGGAGGCTCTTCCGTCGTGGTGTAGGGATCATTATGTTCATATTGTTGATCCCTCCATACTACTCATTGCTATTTTTTAGTATACTTGTTTCACAAGATCTACTGCAGCCTGTTATTATTTAGGTTATAGGTTTATGTTACCTCATACCTATGCACTCTATGATAGTTTACAATTGAGTCTTTTGTCTCTTTATCTAAGTCAGTTAGTAACTTTTTGATAAATAGACTTAGAATCTTTAGATTAAATTCCTATATGGATTTTAACTTCGGTTCTTATTTAGCTAAGTAATCATTTGAGCCTCTGGAAACAGTAGTTTTCAAATTCTGACCTTTTAGACAGTAATTCTGTTGGTTTCTCTTTTACTGTAGAGTCAGTGAGTTTCATGCACTATCGATGGATGATTTTCACTTTCGTAGTTTCGGAATCACTACTTCCGTTACTATTTAGGTTGGATTGTTGCATAAGAGTTAGGCTCCTATTATCCGGAACCTATTATTTTAAGGTCCTTCCGTCTTCGTATGGGCATAGGCCTTTACTCTTTCCGGGTACAGTTTATGTATTTATAAGCAGATATCTGTTTATTACTATGGGCGTAAGCTTCTTCTGTCTTTGATGTCTAGTAGAAGGATGTTACGCTCCATTTTATTGTTAATGGATTCTATTAACTATCGGTACTGCTTATGATATATCATTGACTTAGCAGTTGTGCTTAAGATTTCGGCTCATGAAGTTAGAGTTCTTCTACTTCTTGGGCTTACATTAATAGTGTCGCTATTATAGATTTTTGAAGGCCGCTCATTGCGCTCAGCCATCCACATTCATGAATTTTATCTCAGAAATATCGAGTCCATTTCTGGAGGCCTCTATTGTTAGGTCTATTATCTACTGCTCAGAATGTCATTCACTTAACAGTTGCTACTATAGCTAGGTAGGCTGTCTGTTTTGGCAGTGTCTCCGTTCGGCTGCCCTCTTCGCTCTGGGCTATTTGACCCAGGGCAAGAAAAAGGGGGGGGGGGGGGGGAGGGTGTTCCCTTGGGTCACCTGTTTTACTATGAAAACAAGGGGATACCTCCTCCGGAGTTAGTAATTCTGAGCTGTTATTGGGATGGTTGTTTAGTGAGAAGTTTAGGTTTTTAAAATTCATTCAGGTCTTAGTTTTTAAAGTATAGCTTTTGAATATTGCATATGTCAACGGACATGATTATGCAATCCTCAGACACTTTTAGGAGTATAAGAGTCTCTATTCTCTAGACTTACTTTATTTATTGGCTTACTTTAAAAATTATTAGTATAAGGATTATATTGGATATTAATAGAGTACATGGATGTATTAAGCTCAATTTTGGAAGGTGTTGTATCTTTCTAATTTATCATAAATAAGAAAGATACATGTAAGGCCTATTACTTCTTTTTCCCTACAGGGGATGACTCTATTTTATTTTATTGAGCGTATTCCATTTTGCTCTATGTCCTTGGCCCTCCAGCCTTTTTACTATTCAGCTATGTCTGGGTCATTGGTACAGTATAAAAATGTTAAAAAATTTATAGTAATTTATATATTTTTTATACTTACCAATGACCCAGGCGGGGATGGCCCTCCCAGGAGTTGGGAACTCTTGCCTCCCCGCTGAGTACATAGCGCTTACCAGGCACTGGTTATGAGAATGATTAATGGCGCCAATTTCGGAACGTCCTTGACACTGCGCATGCGCAGTAGGGGCGAAGTGTGGAGGGCCTTTCAGGACATGTTTTCTTTGGTTTTAGATGCAAATTTTGGGGATTGGGGGGCAAAATTTGTGTTTGGCCCTATATTTTAAGAGTTAGCACCAGCTATGTCTGGGTCATTGGTAAGTATAAAAAATATATAAATTACTATAAATTTTTTAACTTTCTGTTGATTTCTCAAAAAGAAATTTTAAAGCAAAATTGACTATTCGCAGGTCTTGGAGTGACATTACAAGTTGCATGGACAAAATATATCGGTAAGCATTTGTTAACCCTCCAGAGGCTACCAAACATAAACATAGGGAAAAATGGGCTGTTCTTGGGCAACCATAACACCAAATGTGTAGCTGCGAGATAAACATAACCTCCTTCATTGGAAGTGGACTTCACAAATTTTTTAACATTTTTATACTGTACCAATGACCCAGACATAGTTGAATAGTAAAAAGGCTGGAGGGCCAAGGACATAGGGAAAAATGGGCTGTTCTTGGGCAACCATAACACCAAATGTGTAGCTGCGAGATAAACATAACCTCCTTCATTGGAAGTGGACTTCACTGACGATCATTTTTTGTAAGTAATGAAGGTATTCACAAAACCAAGCATTAACCTGTTTAGGGCTGGTTACAGAGTGATATCCCTCAAAAGGTTAAAAATTCATGTTATCCGAGGATTTCTCCAAAAACATCTTGTAGATTTTCAAGAAGAAATGGCCATTCTCAGATCTTAGTGTGACATTACAAGTTGCATATACAAAATATTTCTGTAAGCATTTGTTAACCCTATGCAGGTTCTCAAACATCAAAATGTTGATAAAATGGGCTGTGTTTGTTTACCCACAGCACCCGAAGTTGAGAGGAGAGATCAAAATAAGAGGAAATAGAAGTCACTGAGAATTATTTTTGGAAGTAATAAGAGTATTCAAAAAACAACACTTTTCCCGTTTTGGGCTGGATAAACAATGATACCTATGAAAAGCTTAAACTTCATGTTCTCCCTGGATGTCTCTGAAAACATCTTGTAGATTTTAAAGAAAATTGGCCATTCGCATTTCTTGGTGTGACATTACAAGTTGCATGAATAAATATTCCTGTTAGCACTTGTAAACCCTCTACAAACTGCCAGACATCAATATTTTGGATACATTTGAGATAAAATGGACCATTTTCAAATAGGCACAGCACTCAGTGGGTATGTGTCAAACAAACATAACTCTTTTTGTCGGTCATTGACTCGTTGGACGACGATATTGATATTAACTCCCTCCACTGTTAATAATGGTTTTTACCTAAACAATTTTTTCTATCAAACTGAGTCATTTGAGACTACTATACTCACCTTTCTCATAACATCAATGAAGGAACTTCATTGAGACAGTTAAAAACAATTCATCAGATACTGTGGGGTCATGAAGAATCATGCAATCTCATTGGGAAAAGCCATGATTCTCCAGAATCATAAAGTCTAGTTTATGACTGAAGTTATGTTCACATAACCTAAATGATCAGTCACTGGTTATTTCCAGGCCTACTTCTTTGATGTAATAGTTTTGTCATAAGTTCTTTATTAATTATTCATCGGAAACAAATATTATGGTATTTTTTATTTAAGATAATAATAATTTTTATGTGTAGATATCTTGAATTCTCATAAGACTCCTTGAATTGCATTTTTGCTCAGGTGTGGGATCACTGAATGAAGAAAGATGACCTTGTTTTTTCCAATAAGACTTCCAGTTATGTGTTTACTGGCTGGCATTTCTCATGATCCTCAGTGAAACAACTGTTGCGAAATAAGTAGATAAGGCCTGGCAAAGCTTCAAGATTTGTTTCTATTAAAAAATCCTTTCACTGATTTGATTCTGTTCAATTTGAAATTTGTGATTTTCAGTAAGCATGAGAATCATCACTTCAAAATTCTGAACACTCATCAAGAATGGTCATTTATCTTATCTCACCAAGATACAACAGGAGATGTTTAGTACAGGTGTATATATGTTTAGTATAAGTGTACTAAACCAATGGGTAACGTCATACATCTAGGGTTTAATGATTTCCCGGTTTCTTAAAAAATCGGGACCGGGAAATTTTTCCCGTTTATATTCGGGAACCGGGAACGGAACCGGGAATAGAAGGGGTTGTTAACTTGTTACAAGTCTGTGTTTACAATAATGGAATCGGACCAAAATCGTATCGTTTTTTAATCTTAAATGAAAGACATTTCACACAAAACCTAGGTAACATTCATACAGAAAACAAACATTGAATTTGAAAGCTGTAGTTTCAACTTTCAGCTGTAAAAGTGTAAATAAACAATGTCTTTTGAATCACTGTCCAGACTGTCCAATGCTCAATACTGTAAAGTTTGTAAACTACTGTGTAGTGTTCAATGTTTATTGAGTCACCGAAATGCATCCAAATAAATCGAATGAGTAAAGTACTAGAGTGACTGTCACTATAGTACTTTACTCATTCCATTTATTTAGATGCGTTTTTACATCTTTGTGCACAATAATACTTCCTCAACAACAGCAAATTACTCAACGCTTTGTCACTTAATCTGGACCGTATTTTGGTACATATGTGCCCAGCCGTAGAAAAACTGCGCTCTGACTCTACAGATGTCGGCTTTCCCGTTATGAGGGCGTTATATAAAAAGTTCAGATTGTCCGTTCTAACTCCGTTGGTCTCATACAACTTGAATTCGTTCCCGATATTTGCATTTGTTGGTTCTGCACGTGTGGTAATAGATGTTTTACAAGCTGTATCGTCAATATAGCCCTGCAGTACATCCTCAAGTGTCGGTGCAGTTGAAGGATTTTCAGTGAGATCAGGTGATACATTGCTAACACTTGCGGGAGACTCGACGACTTCGGAAGCCTCACTCAGACTTAAGTCACTTAACCATTTGAGGCGGATGAGCTCTGTACGGGCAAACTTTACTCTGACAGTTTTCGCACATGTCTCAAGGAATGCTGGTTCGTCCAACAAACAAAAGTTTGGGTTGTGGAGGTATTTCAAAAGAGTTACAAGGGTTTTGTCTCGTCTCTTACATAAGCGTTCCTTCAGCCTTTCGCTCAATCGCTTGCTTATGTCAGAATCTAATGAATCTAACTGTGCAAATAGAAATTTCAATATCCCCTCAGCAGAAACGAAAATTGTGTCACGCCGGCATAAAGCTTCATTCGCCACTGTAATAGGCCTAAGTGCATTGGCGATATCTGTGACAGCCTCGACTTCAGGCTGAGTAAGACAAGATGTGCATGAAATATCTAAGAATGCCTTTAACATGCATGGTCGGAGTCTCAGATAGCGAGTGAACATAGCTTCTATTGTATTCCAACGGGTTTTCACATCGATTATGGGCTTCAGCTCTTTCCCTTGATCCTGCTTCACATAAGTTTGTAAAATCTCATCAGCGCGTCCACGTTGAAACTTCTTGCAGTCACTTCTAACCTTGGTCACCAAGTCAGCAAAGTTTATTATATCCAAATTTATCAAAGTACCACATTGACTTTCTTCGACGTTCAGACCATCGTCAAATTCATCATCGGATATATCATTATCATCGTCACCCTCATTACCCGTGAGCGAAGCAGATTCCTCGTCCTCAGGCTCTGACTCACACTGTGCTGCACCAGCAGCACCAATAGTACTAGTACTACCAAAGCCTTTGTACATAACATCTGATACTGCAAGGTGAATACCATGGCTGAGACACAACACAGAGACAGTTGGCATAAGTCGACCAAATTTGACCATTACTGATGCGCCATCACTTGTACATACGGCTATATGCTCATCAACAGACAACCCAAAAGTTGAAAGGTGCTCAGTGACAGAAACAACCATAGCCTCTGCTGTAAACTTCCCAGTAATTTTGCAAAGTCCTGTATTCCAAAACTCACCGTCTTTAGCATGTATATCTATGTTCATGTACCGACGGTTCCTAACACTTGTCCATTCATCTAGTGTTATACTGAAACGTTCACCATTAGCAATTCGCTCAGATAAATCGGCCTTAATTCTAGAACGAACATCGTCTGCATGATTAGCGACCAACTGCATAACTGCTGATGGATCCCGTGGTAGTTTATGTCCCATTTTTTCGATATTTGACCGTATAAAATCACTTTTGGTTATACCGTTTATTGAAAATCCATCAAGGGCAGCTAACTTGGAAATTATTTCCTCCAATGGTTGCCTTTGTCGTACCAAAAAAGCATCAACTGACGTCTGTTTAGCAATTTTCGATGGTCCCGCACTAACACTACTATCTGTAGTCGGACGTTTGATCAACTCAATCTTGTGAACCAGACGTAAATGTTTTGCAAGACCTCCCGTGGAACCGCCGGAAAGTGTTAATGTTTTTGAGCATTTCTTGCATTCTGCCTTTGAATCAGATATTCTGTTGAAGTATTCCCAGGCGGGAGATGCATTCTGCCTCGACGCCATTGCAAATTTGCAGGAAAGTGTAATAAAGAATAAAGACAAGTAGAATCGCAGATTAATTTCAAAGTTGAAACTTGCAGACGATAAAATGTTTTTGACAAGATCACAAGAACGATAACACAAAAGTTTGACAAAACTGCATAAGCACGCTTGACTGGAAATGTATATTGTAAGATCGATAACTCTAAATGTCTATAGCTACGATTCTGGCTTTACAAGTTACAAGTTACAACTGGAGAAGATTGGAGTTATCGATCCCGCGATATATAAATTCCCCGACAGGCGCAATTTTGTTGCTCTTCTAAGTTGTAACATTACTGGCATGCTATGCATGTTACCATATAATTAAAAGTGAATTTATACGGTCAAATATCGAAAAATGGGACATAAACTACCACGGGACTGACGGGAGTGAGTCCGAGTGACGGAATCCATGGTAGTTACTAACTTACTAGTTATACGGTTGGTCGCCAATCATGCAGGCGATGTTCGTTCTAAAATCAAGGCCGATTTATTTTTCGGGTTGTTTGTTGTTGATGAGCATATAGCCGTACTGCCTATGCACAAGTGATATCGCGCCAGAAATGACTGATAACGAGTTGGAACTCGGTATACAAATAATAAAATCGTTGAATAAAGGGGTATGTGACAAACATTGACGATAGATCTGAATAAGTGAGCTTTTAATCTTATAAGAAACACAGTAAGAAGTCCGTAAAATATCGTTTTCTCATTCCCGGTTCCCGAATTTTCCCGATGGTAAAAATCCGGTTTTCGGGAACGGGAAGTAACCAATCGGGAAACGGGAATTCCCGGTCCCGAATTAAACCCTACATACATCCATACGAAGCCAACGAGTTGGCCTGTTACATAATCCCTTACAAAATATCATAATATAAAAAATACTGTAATAGAGGGGAGATAACTTTTAGTAACCAGTACCAAAGACATCCATTTGAAATGTATTGATTTGAGGTTCGATTTGATGTAAAATCATTTGTCTGATTCAATTTGAGAAAAAAATCATGATTTGCTGGGACCAAGCTCCAATGGTTAATTCATAATTTGATCAAATTGAGTACAATGTATGTTTAATTTCAGCAACCTTGGTGTCAACAGATTCTAATCGATTTAGTAATAACATTGAATGCCTACTTTGCAAGTGAGATAAGCTGGTGTGAGAGATTAGAGAAACAAGTGTAAGTATTTTAGATTGAGTGAATCTGACACTTTGAGTACTATTCAACTCCGTGCATGCTGCTGGCGGATATTACTGCCCAGAACACACAATCTCTTGCGACTGAAATAACTATAGTTTGGGTATATTCAACCAAATTTCTCTCCTGTAAATTGAAAGGACTTTTTGATCAATGATTCCTTAAGTTAAATTTAGATGAATTATTTATCAAATCTAGTCATGGCTGATTTTTCAAGCAACAATTTTCTTCCATAATGCAACTACAAATTTAGCAAATTCACTCTTGTTTGACAGATCAGAATGACACCTGTCAAACAAGGTTGAAGTTTTGGTGGGGTTTTTTATTGGGGTTTAATGACCCTTTTGACAGCCAGTATCACCTTGTTTTTACAAATGGAAGAGGCCAGTCTACCTGGAGAGAGTGGGAAAGCAGTGGCGACCAACTGTCGAACACCCCAATGTACTAACTTTGCACAAGCAGGGTTAGTATTGGTTGAAGACAAATGCACTGTCAATGTGCAGTACTCCATAGTACACAGCACCACCACCACCCACAATCAGGATTAAGTGTCTTGCCCTAGGACATAATGCCATTACCCCTGGCAGGGATTGAACCATGGACATTTCGGTTTGAAGTCCAGTGCCATAACCACTGAGCCACCATGATCTTTTGAACTGGTTACATTCCCATTTGGGAAAAATTTGCAACTTAAAATTTTGATATTTCAGCACCATTGTGCTGAGGGTTAATGTTTACCAGATTTGCTTATATTTCCCATATCATCTGTGCCTACTTTTAAGACTCGAGAAGAATGACTACATTGGAGAATGTCATAATAAAATATTGATTCTTTTTATCAAGTTTGATTCAGGTGCATTGTTTACTAGTTATTGACATGATCTTGTGATAGAAATGATCTGAAATTTGCCCAAATTTATATGGAATTTATCAACTTTGTATTCAAAATTTGATTTGAGCCATTGTAAACCTCAACTCAAGTCAAATTTAGGGAGCTTAGATATTTCATATAGAGTGGAACCATGTTAACAGAATAGCCACTTTGTCAATGGAAGTTGTTCAGTTAACAGGCATATTCAATTAACAATTAACTCTTCATTCTTTAACTCAAAGTGTGTAGCTTAGCTGTACAACCCTTATAGGTATTACAGAGGTCTCCTGCAATATCTAAGCCATTATTCTTGAGACAAACTCCAGTGTAATAATAATAATAATAGGGCTAGGGGACATCTAGGTAACTTTTTATTTAGTTGTCTGTGTCATGCTTAGTATTAAGGCTTGACATCAACATGTTGGATACCTGCTCATAAGGTTGCCAGCCTTTCTCGGATTCGGATGGGTGACTGTGAGCGATCAATTCGGACACCAACATTGTGTTCTTGGGCAAGGCACTTAACCCTGATTGTCCTCATGGGGAGGTGGGGGGGGGGGGGGGGGGAGGCACGATGACACCGAGTACTAAGGTGTATTGCACGTCGACGGTACGCATGTCTTCAACCAGTCTAACCCTGCCTGTGCTGCAGTGCGGAGTTACGATGTTGGGAAGCTGGCAGCTGCTTGTCGTTGCTCGGTGGTTCTCTCCGGGTACTCTGGCTTCCTCCACCCGTAAAACTGTTACGGTCATGATTAGCCATTGTGCATAAGTATGTGACCTTAAACCCCACTAAATAAATAAATAAATACTTCCTCGGATAGTCAAGAAGACTGGCATGGAACTCTAGTTGCGCACTGACTGTGACATACACCTCTTCTTCGAGAAGGGACTTTGAGGAGGAATATTTATGGTCTCCATGCATTAAGCCAGTGCCAACAATCCAAGGGTTAAAGGATGTGGGTTAGTGATAGCCTTATCTTCTACCTCTGTGTCATCCTGTTCACCTGCATTGACCCGTGGCTTAGTCGTGTTCCTTTCGGATGAGGTATTAATTCCTTGCATGACCTTCTTGCTGTTAATCATGATTATGGTTTTCTTAATCATGGCACGCTCTAAGTTCTGAACCATGGTCCCGTCGACATTAGATGAAGTTAGGCTTATGGTGAATGTGAGGTGGGCTGCACAAGGTACAATGTGGTCATGGTTAGCTATTGTGCAAAAATATGTGACCTTAAACACCAATAAATAAATATAAATAAATACAAGGTACAATAATGTCATAAACTCCTAGGTTGGGGAAAAGTACTAGCATCTGCTGATTCTGGTCTATTGTCGAGGGGGAGTTCATTATCACAACCGGTTGCGAGATGCTCTTGGCACCCAGTGGCCCATGCTGCTTGTCGTGTGGGTATAGCTTGTGTCCGTATTGACTGAAATACATCATTGAACTATGTGTATATTGCACCAACTGACTTAATTATCCAATACACAATGGATGACATTGACATTGATGCACACAACAGCACCAATGAAGCAGACATCAATGAGATATTTCTCTCGGAATACCATTGACTGACCTGCAGATGTTGGAGGTTGGGGTCGACATTGGGGAGGAGTTCTTTGCAGCAGGAGCTTCTGAAAACAACCACTTTGCTCAGGGCAAACTCCTGCATTAGGCAGTGATTACATTAAATTTGAGGCCAATAAAAATGGGCAGCTGTGACTGAAGGCCTTTTCAAATATTGCTCTCAAAAACACCCACACCGGAATACCCCTTGCATTATCTACTGTCATTGGTTGGCTTGGTAGTAGTGCTCTTGTCTGATATGAGCAGGGGGTCATAGATTGGCAGAAAGGGCAGCAGAAACTGCCATTCGAAGCTAGTGTAGCTCTCCAAATGTATAAAAGTGAATTGGATAAGGCGGTTGCAGCTGTAGACCAAGTAAAACTACAAAACTGGGGGAAAGCATCAGATACTACTCACAATGACCTGATGAATTTGTTACATTCTGTTGACCACACCATTAGGATTGTATTATCTGATGCACAGTTCACTTTAAAGCAACTAACTGAAGAGCAGAAACCAGCACCTTAAACCATCACTGACCCTCTGAATGATACTAGTGGATTGGAATACACAATCGGGGAACTTCAGAGGCTTAACAAGGCAATGCTGAAAATTTGAGTTGAGCTAATCAACAGCTTAGCCAAACTCTCCAAGCTCGATGACCGTATTGCTCTCTGAAAATGGAAGTCTGCTGAAAACAATGAAGGTGGTTCTGATGAGCTTAAATTGATGCTGCATTGGACAACCTCTGTGTAACTCAGAAGATGAATAATCGGATCACTTGGAGACTGTCATTAAACCTGGAGGGAATATATGCACTTGCAAATTAACCAAATCCAAAAACCATCCACAGAATTCTCAATGAAGACAACACCAAGTGCATTTGTTCCCTGTTTTTTTTGTGAGCATGGGCTCAATATCACCAGATATAGATTGTGATTGGAGTGGCCATTTCAACTCTGGTGCAAGCACTGACTGGTGGTGGTGGTGCAAATCAACCGAATTCAAGAAACCATTCACTGAATTCTCAGTGAAGTCACAATGCTCTCTGAGCACGTTGACACACTGTATTATTAGCCACAGTTGCATTGCAGGGAGCTACAGTGTTTTCTCAGTGTTGATGTTGCACAGGCGCTCTGAACTTCCCAGTCTATCTAGTCCCAGATTGTTTGTATTTGGAATGAATATCTATATTGCTGTGATGTAACCGTTGATGGCAGGTCATTTATGTGAAAGAGAAACACTAAGGGTCCTAGCACCATGCCTTGTAGTTCCACAGCTTCAATTGGAACACTGGTGAGAAATCTCTGCCGAGTGCCACTCTCATGTGTCACTTCGTTTAAAGGGTTTTTAGCCTGTTAAGATTAGACCCTGTGATACCATAGTTGTGTAGTTTGTTGAGGAGATGCTTGTGTTGTACCTTGCCAGAGATCTAAATAACAAAAAACTGGTTGAGAAATGTGACAAACAAATTGTTTTTCTACCGCAGGAACAGAATTTACACCGGGATGAACCCTCCCAATATTTGAGACGAATCGTCCTGGCTTTGAATTTGGGGCGAAAGGTACTGGGACAAATCTTATTTGGGAATGGTAGTCACCAGTAATTTCCGGTGACAAGTAAGCATGATAGCAATCCACGAGAAACTATGCCCAAAGTTGGACCCCCCCCTCCCCCCCCCCCCCCCCCCCATTTGAATGGTTATTCACCAATTTATTGGGCAGTTGCAATAGATTTTTCGCTCACTCAAACTACTTTAAGGTGAAACTATTCTGAAACAAAAGTTTCTCAACGCAGTTCTGTGTTTTATGCAGAAAATCCACAGACTCATTGGGCACACATCTTGTTAACACAGTTGCAGTAAGCGTTTGTTTTAATTATGTGATGTTCTGCCGATAAGTCGACTTTGACTTGATTTTTGGTCGATAACTAGTCGAATTGGAAATTCAGGACTCATTTCAACACTAATTGTGGTTAAAAATAGATTGAGTCTATTTATGAAACTGAGCCACATGTCATAGGAAGTTTGTGACTTAAGTGAATTTGAATCAATGTAAATTAATATTTCCAGTGCCTATCGTATACTTTGTATTGCCATAGAATAAACTCTGCAGTTTGTTAGACCTGTTGGACTGTGTATTTAAAATTTAAAAACAATTTTTTATTAGAGTTTAACGACACTTTTGACAGCCAGTGTCACCTCATGTCAGACAGTTTTATGAGTGGAGGAAGCCAGAGTACCTGGAGAAAACCACTGAGCAATGGTGAGCAACTGTCAGACTCTCCAAGATACTAACTCCACGCAAACAGGGTTGGCATTGATTGAAGACAGGTGAACCAATGACGTGCAGTATGCTTCAGCACACAGCACCACTGTGCCCCCATGAGGGCAATCAGGATTAAGTGTCTTGCCCAAGGGCACAATGCAGTAACTCCTGGTGGTGATCGAAACGAGGACCTCTTGGTTTGAATTTCAATGCCGTAACCACTAAGCCACTGCGCACCCATTTAAAAATGATACTGTCAAACTCAAAACCTGTACTCCCAGGCCACAGCCAAAGGTGACATTTGTGACAGGTTGTGAACATTCCAGTGATCACGACTCGCATTTGAAGCCATTGGTTTATTGTACCACGCTTGTGGAATTTGGAAGAGGTAGGTGCACCTAATAACAGTGAACATTTTTAATGTTAACCATCTGAAAACTCGGAATAGTTATCACTGATGACAAGTTTTTATGCCCTCTTTTATGCTGACAATGTCTGTGGCAGTGTGGGTGCAAATTGTGAAATAGAATTTTCCTGTAATTTTTGCACTAGCTATTTGCAAGTGTTTGTAAGTTTTTATTAGTATAGTGGAACCCTGTTATTGAATAGCCACTTTTCAATGGAAATTATTCAGTTAACAGGAGTATTCAATTAACAGGGATTCTCTGACTTCCCTGTATTCTAGAGATAAACTTAGCATTTATTCCATTATATCTTGTTTGATAGAGCTCCATGAGCTCTGCCAAACAAGATATAATAGATTAAATGCCTGTATTGGATGTACTGAGGCCAAATAAGTCTATAAACAAAGGAAAACTAGGGAGAGTGAGGGTAATTTCTCAACAGGTTACAAGATTTTTTATTCAATTAACAGGAGTTTACTCTATAACCTATATTCATTTAACGGGTCAAATATGTACTGGACATATGGTAAATGGTTTTGTGTTGGGAAATTATATTCAATTAACAGGGTTATTCAGTTAAGAGATATCCAGTTAAGTGGGCTCCACTGGAATAGTATTAACTATAATATAAATATTAGCATAGTTGGAGTTAGCTTAGTGGGGGTTTTCCCTGTCAAAGTGAGCTGGTTGGGGTCAAAGGTTATTCTTAGTACCTGGATTTTACTTCTGCATCAAACTGTTTACAACAGATTGAACTCTTGTTACCTGCAGGATTTAGAATCACCAGCAACATTGCTATTTGTTTTTTTATCACTTTAGAAAATCAGAACACACGTTCAATGCTGCTAAAGGGACAAGAGGACTTTTAACTCTTTGCATGCTGCTGGTGGATATTCCTGTCTAGCACAGGGTTTTATTTGTCACTTAAACAAGCCATGACTAGATTTGATGAAAAGTATCTTGAAAATACTTAGCAGGTTAAGAGATAAGAGGACATGCACAGATTTCAAAGTTATCAAGCTGTGACAATACTGACCAACTTATCTCACCTGGAACTCCGATATTAATTTTGATTTCTGTACATGATTTTTGGGTGCTCAACTCATCCTACATTTCTGAATTCAATTTGAGGCTCCACATTCAAAGGTGCTTTCTAGAAAACCTGAAGTGGAGGTATTAATCATTTTTAAGGGTGTCGTCTACTTTCGCCTACAGTGCACTTTCGCCTACAAAAATTATCAGGTAAAAGTGTAGGCGAAAGTGCACTAATTAAGGTATGGATATTACTAGATAATTACCTGCTCTACCTACAATTAATGGACTGACCTACCATTTTCTAATGTTATGTGTTTTTTTCTTATGTTATGCGTTTGTTTGTTACAAATAGAACATGAGTGTAAGATAGTTGTTTTAGACAAATATTGATTTGTTTTTAAAAGCACAAATCAACTTACTGGAATGGCCTCAGAACAAGTACAGTGTTTGTTGTTTTTAAGACAAACTACTGATATGTTTTTAAAGCAGAAATCAACTTATTAGCATGGCCTCAGTTAAAACAACTTTTTTGTTTGTTGTTTTTAAGACACTCAACTTACAGACAACAAACACTTTGGTTGATGAGGAGGCTCGTTTTCCTCCACCAATTTGGAACCAACACAGTAACATTGGTCCTAGAACCAACAACCATCTAGAGGGATGGCACTGTCACCTCAATAAGACTGTCCAACGTGCTCACCCCAACATATTTGCTTTTGTAAATGTGCTTCAATGACTTGAAAAAACACAGAGAAACAAACTTAGCCAGTATATGCATGGTGCACGTCCTCCTCCGCAAAACGACAATACCGTGAGCTTGATCAGAGACTTCTAAGACTCAAAGATCAGTTATCTTTAGTACAAAAGTAGCCAATGCAGTTTCTTGATGCAGCTGGGCACCTGGTAAAATTGGGATGTTAACTTGCAATAAGTAAAGTACTGTGTTTATAAATTTTATATTTCATCGAGCTCTCCATGGAATAATAACAGACTGGTGCCATCAATGAAGCACAACAAGTTACATATTTGAGTAAAAATTCTATATAAAGTGTCAGGTTCCGCTATTATTATTCGCTCATGCGGCCTCTCCATGGAATAATAGCAGACTCTGGTGCCACCAATGCAGCGCAACAAATTACATATTGGAGCCAAAATTCTATATAAAATGTCAGGTTCCGCTATTATTTCATGGAGAGTTTGCTCATGGGCCTCTCCATGGAATAATAGCAGACTCTGGTGCCACCAATGAAGCACAACAAGTTACATATTTGAGTAAAAATTCTATATAAAGGAGTCAGGTTCTGCTATTATTTCATGGAGAGTTTGCTCATGCGGCCTCTCCATGGAATAATAGCAGACTTTGGTGCCACCAATGAAGCGCAACAAATTACATATTGGAGCCAAAATTCTATATAAAGTGTCAGGTTCCGCTATTATTCCATGGAGAGTTCGCTCATGTTACATTCTTTCTTTTCTTATTTATGTATATTTATTACATATTGATGTCTAATATTCTGTTAGAATTAAAATGTTGTAATAAAGTAACTGGACTGCAAGGTTTGTCATTATTTCTATTCCCAAAAGGTCAGTCTATTTTATTGTGGGTAGAGATTGTAATTAGCCACTAATATCTATACCTCAATTAGTGCACTTTCGCCTACACTTTTACCTGATAATTTTTGTAGGCGAAAGTGCACTGTAGGCGAAAGTAGACTGAACCTTTTTAAGCCTGGAAATAAGCAATCTGTCATTTGCAGATGGAAGTCCCCAGATGCTGTCCCATACAGTGGGCTAGAATCCCGAGAAATATCCTCAGAGTTTCTCTTTCTGTTATAGGCCTGACCTTGATTCAGATTCAGGTTCACAGAGGGTAAATTTAGTGATGCTACCCTGCTCATACAGTGAGCTAGAATCCCCCAAAATATAACCCTCAGGGTTCTTTCTGTTTAGGCCTGAAACCTTGATTCAAGGAAGCATCCCAAAATTCACCCTCTGGGGATTTCATTCGGCTGTTGACAGTCTTACTTATTTCCAGGCTTGATCACCTTCAGTGCTTGTTATTGTATATTGTTATCAGTAGTTGTGAGATGCTCCTCAGAAGTTTAACCAATGAGGAAATAATATTTTTTCCATAAAAAGGATAAAAAGATGCATGGGTAAGGCCTAAAAAAGTTAAAATTCTGTTTCTCAGACCCTCCTGCATTGCCCTTTTGGTTGCTGCTTTCTCTCTTTTTATAACAAATGCAAACTTAAAAAAGTAAAAAATTTTGGTTTATGACTGATATTTTACCCAAGTTAATAAAATTGATAAATTTTGTCATTTGAGTGCAACAAGGCTTTGCAGTGCTACACCACCACCCATACTATTTTGTAGTTTATGAGGCCTAAAACATAAAACAAACCAAGAACATGAACTTTTGATGGCAAAGAAATAATTACAAAAATAAAAAATAAAATAAAGCCCGCCCACATGCAATTTTACAAAAAATGAAGAAGATCTACTTTGTGGGACCTAATAAAATTACTATGATGCACAGCTTCAAAACAGAACATACCTTCATGCATTTTGTGCTATCTTAACATTCTCTTTCTTCTCTTTTCAAGGGTTAAAGATTACATGCATTGTGCTCTGAAGTTCTTTGCCCTGGTACCAAAGTTGCTGACTCAGCATATTGATGGAGACCTGAGACTGAGAGAACAAACACTTCTGGTGTGTATGAACTGTAGAAACTGACTAATTAAATCACAGATTTAGAAGAATTTCTTATCAACCTACTTACAATTGTTAGCTCACCTGACTGAAAGTCAGGGTGAGCTTTTCTGATCACTCTTCGTCCGTCGTCTGTCGTCTGTCGTCCATCGTCCTATGTGAAGGTGGTGTTTGAGCCTCTTTCTCCTAAACCACTGGCCACATTTTAATTAAATTTCATGTAAGTAGTGGTTATATAGGGGCATTTTGATTTTTATGCAAATTAGGTTTCGGCTCATATTGAGCAGAGGGGTGGGTTAAAAATGGTCAAATGTTTTGAGAATCTTCTTCTAATGAACCACCAGTAGCAGAGACTTGATATGTGGTATACAGAGTCCTTTTGAGGTTTCGAATCACGTTTGTTCAAGAGAAGTTTGTTGGGCATTATTTGCCTTTGTTATGGGAGGGGCCAAAATTTTGGCCACGCCTAAAATTTCTGTTTTCAGAACCGTCAGGTCGATTTGAACCAAATTTGATATGAGATGATAATGGGTCATAAGTAGTTGATTGATGCAAAAAAATATTTTCTCATTGCCCTGTGGGAACCTCGGTAGCTAAAAATAGGAAAAACCTTAAAACTGCCATATTGCTAAAACTACACGGCACAGAGAATTCTTATTTTGTATAAAGCTTAATTTTATCCAGTAGAATAGAATGGTTAAAAAAAATCCCTGTCGGTTTGATCACAAGGTACTTTTTTCAGGACTTTGAAAAAGTGCTGAGTCAGCACTTTTTAACACTGTAGGCAATGGGAAAAACATTAAAAAATCTTCTCCAGATCCCCAGCAGGCAGAATCGTTTTATATTTGGTATGCAACATTGTGGGGTGGATCTGATTTAAGTTTGTTCAAATCGGCCCCCTGGATTCATATTTGGGCTCACTATAGAATCCCGAATTCGAACTTAGTGCATTTCAGGCAAATTTCTTAAAAAATCTTCTCCAGATCCAGCAGGAAGAATCTTTTGATATTTTGTATGCAACATTGTGGGGTGGATCTGATTCAAGTTTGTTCAAATCGGCCCCCCGGGTTTATATTTGGGCTCAGTAGAGGAGCCCAAATTTGAACTTATTGCATTTCAGGCAAATTTCTTTGAAAATCTTCTTCTCAAGATCCAGCAGGCAGAATCTTTTGATATTGCATATGCACCATGCTTAGGGGGGGGGTGAGATTCAAGTTTGTTCAAGCCAAGTCCCTGGGTTCATATTTGGACTCACTGTGGTAGCCCGAATTATAACTTAGTTGAAAATGAGGAATTTTCTTTAAATATCTTCTTCAGATCCAGCAGTCAGAATGTTTTGATATTTGGTATGCAGCATCCTTAGGGGGGGGGGGGGGGGGGGGGGGGGGGGGAGTGAGATTCAAGTTTGTTAAAGCCATGTCCCTAGGTCCACATTTGGACTCACTGTCGGAGCTTGAATTGTAACTTAGTTCAAAATGAGAAATTTTCTTTAAAAATCTTCTTCTTCAGATCCAGCAGTTGGAATGTTGCAGCAGTGTTAGGGGGGTTAGATTCAAGTTTGTTAAAGCCAAGTCCCTGGGTTCATATATGGGGTCCCTGTGGGAGCCCGAATTATAACTTAGTTCAATATGAGGAATATTCTTTAAAAATCTTTTTAGCTCACCGAAGGGAGCTAAACTTATCACTTGCTGTGCATCGTCCGTCGTCCGGTGTCTGTCGTCTGGCCGGCGTCATAAACATTTTTCAAACGACTTCTCCTCTGAAACCGCTAGGTCGATTTGCTCGAAACTTGGTATGGATGTTCATTACCATATGTCAATTCAAGTTTGTTCAAATGAAATGGACATGCCCACTTGGGGCTCCATAGGGGGCATAACTCCAATAGCACCCTATGTATATTAGAGGAATTACTAAAAAATTTCTTCTCCTGCACAAGTGGGCAGAATCATTTGATATTTGGTATGCAGCATTATGGGGTCGATCTGATTCAAATTTGTTCAAATCAGCCCTCTGGATTCACATTTGGGCTCAGTATAGAATCCCGAATTCGAACTTAGTGCATTTCAGGCAAATTTCTTAAAAAATCTTCTTCTCCAGATCCAGCAGGCAGAATCTTTTGATATTTGGTATGCAACATTGTGGGGTGGATCTGATTCAAGTTTGTTCAAATCGGTCCCCTAGATTCATATTTGGGCTCACTATAGAAGCTCGAATTCGAACTTAGTGCATTTCTGGCAAATTTCTTAAAAAATCTTCTTCTCCAGATCCAGAAGGCAGAATCTTTTGATATTTTTTATGCAACATTGTGGGGTGGATCTGATTCAAGTTTGTTCAAATCGGCCTTCTGTGTTCATATTTGAGCTCAGTATAGGAGCCCAAATTTGAACTTAGTGCATTTCAGGCAAATTTCTTTAAAAATCTTCTTCTCAAAATCCAGCAGGCAGAATCTTTTGATATTGGGTATGCAGCATGCTTAGGGGGTGAGATTCAAGTTTGTTCAAGCCAAGTCTCTGGGTTCATGTTTGGGCTCACTGTGGTAGCCCGAATTATAACTTAGTTCAAAATTAGGAATTTTCTTTAAATATCTTTTTCTTCAGATCCATCAGTCGGAATGTTTTGATATTTTGTATGCAGCATCCTTAGGGGGGTGAGATTCAAGTTTGTTCAAGCCATGTCCCTAGGTCTATATTTGGGCTCACTGCGAGAGCTTGAATTGTAACTTAGTTCAGAATGAGGAATTTTCTTAAAAAATCTTCTTCTTCAGATCCAGCAGTCGGAATGTTTTGATATGTGGTCTGTAGCATCCTTAGGGGGGTGAGATTCAAGTTTGTTAAAGCCAAGTCCCGGGTCCATATTTGGGCTCCCTGTGGGAGCCAGAATTATAACTTAGTCAATATGAGGAATTTTTCTTTAAAAATCTTCTTCTTCAGATTCAGCAGTCGGAATGTTTTGATATTTGGCATGCAGCATCCTTAGGGGGTGAGATTCAAGTTTGTTCAAGCCAAGTCCCTGGGTTCATATTTGGGCTCACTGTGGGAGCTCGAATGATAACTTAGTTCAAAATGAGGAATATTTTTATACTGTACCAATGACCCAGACATAGCTGGTGCTAACTCTTAAAATATAGGGCCAAACACAAATTTTGCCCCCCAAACCCCAAAATTTGCATCTAAAACTAAAGAAAACATGTCCTGAAAGGCCCTCCACAACTCGCCCCCACTGCGCATGCGCAGTGTCAAGGACGTTCCGAAATTGGCGCCATTTATTATTCTAAGTTTGGCCCTTCATCAGTTAACATCTGACTGATCTTTGTGCTTTTAAATCTCAGTTTAAATGATGCCAGACACATAAATATTAGTGAAATGGTGATTCTAAGGAGGATAGAAAAGGAGGAGAGGAAAAGAATGTGTGACAGAATATTATCAGGGCTGTAACTTAAAATTTTTTAATGAAATTATGTTAAGTTACCTATTTTCAAGGCAGCAGCCATTTTGTTGTCATTCTGATTATTTAGTTACACTGTTTTTTCAAGTGTTTTTCCTCTCTCCCTGTCCTTTAAGTTCCCCCTTGCTATTCTCCCATGCTTTTGGCATAGTTTCTGTAATTATTATTACTAAAATTTCTTGGGAGTTTTAGCTTAATAACAGAATGAATTCTGTTCTTTCCCCATGTTTACGTCTTCACCTACGGGTGGTTAGGCATTGTGTTCTGCATCTACCATCTGATGTTCTGCAGTTTCTTCCCTGGAAGTCTCTGTTTTGCATCAGATGGTGTATTTTTGGTAACTGATTTCGGGCCTGGGTGCCTGGAGTCTTATTTTAGTGTTTTTACACTCATTGTTTACATTTACAACAGCCCTCTGTGTGAGGGGGGGATTTCTAAATAATAATATCTTTATGTTATTTTAATCATAACTAGATACATTATTATTGTTCGTAAGTGTTGAATAAATTGTTTAAAATATTTTTAAAATTTTTGTCCACACTTAGGCTTGGGATCCATTGGGGCTCAACGTTACTTTTCAGAAACTTGGGCTGTTCTGAAAAAATATTTTTTCAAAATATTTTGATTTCAATTATTTTTTCTATATTAATGGATCATATTATTATTATGTATTTTGATTGCCAGGGGTTAGTGCGAGTACCAGGACTTGTTTTCTTTTCACATTGAAAGGATATTGATCAATTGTTTTAAGAGGAAGTCTTCCTCTGACCTTATTATCATTCTATATGTGGTCAGTGTACTCGCATTAACTCCTGTTCTGTATCGTATGATTTCGATGACAATATGGGAAGCGTATGTCATGGTATGTTGTTGGGGATTTGGACACTCCGGTCCTTTCCCCGCAGGGTCACTCTACTTTATCAATTTCTATTTCAGACGATCAAGATTAGGGTGATGTTTCTGTGATGTCTTCCAACAGTGTGCCTCCGTCGTCACAATTAATGAAGGGCTAGCAGAAAAGTGCTCATGTAATACGCCAATTGCCTAAGAGGACCCTAGTAGGTTCGACGGCCTTTGACGTCCGCTAGCTCGCCCGGTGTAGCGTCCATTCACCGAATGGTTCGGCAGCCGGGTTCGTCCGTTGCGGTCTAGAAGGAATTTTGGGGTGATGCGAGCACTATAAAATTAACTTAATGCACACCCAGTGACGGCAGATCGGAGGGAGAACGGAGGAAGCCTTTTAGTCCGGTTTATAGCTCGTTCCGGTCCATCCGGACGGCAAGCGAGAGAGGCTCCTCTCTCGTTCAACAACATCTGGCCCCAGATGTTGTGGTACAATGTGTCGTTAGCGGAGCATACGTCCGTCGCTCGGGACGCTCCGTTGTATAGGCAGTCCGCTGAGACTGCTAAGGCTTCCTCTTCTCGTCAGCGCACACGACCGCACCTTGGCTGCGTGACCGCCGATATATTACCAGCTTCGCCGATCAAGGATTCTTCGGCGACCAGGTCACACCATCCGGCAGCCAGGGATTCGAGACCGATGGACTCCGGACGTTCGCATAGGAAATATGCGGGAGCCATCTGATGCGGAGCTGCCCTCGGCGAAGCACCGATAGACTGCGCCTCTGTAGGTCTCGACGCCGGACTTTCTTGTGCACATAGCACAGCTTATCGCAGCATCCCAGCAGCCGACAGAAACGGTGTCGGATCGAGAATTATCCGACAGCGCTGGGTCGGTAGCCGGGGACTCGAGGCCTGCAGACTCCGGATGTTCGCATAGGAAGTGTGCGGGAGTCAACGTACACGGAGCTTCCAGCGGCAATGCATCGTAAGTCCGCTACTGCACAGGCCTCGGGAACGGACGTGCTTTCCTTAATAGCACAGTTTATCGCAGCATCCCAGCATCAACTGAATCTGTCGCATATATTTTATCCGACGATGCTGGGTCGGGACGCTCCGCGGAAGCGGGTACGGACGTCCGAAAGTTTCATCCGGTCCGACGGGATACCGAAAGGGATTCGGTGGATTTCAAGCTTTCCCTTTCGGAACAACATATGCTGCGATGCCGTATAAGAAACTGATAGCGTCGGTGGACTTAGAATTTTTGGTTCGGTTCAGGGACATCGTCCCTCAGTTCCGACATGGTCCAATAATGTCACACAAACTTTCGAATTATTGAACGACGCTATATATATTATTATTTTATGCTTGCTATCCAAGCATTTCTGGTTTCTTGTTCGAAGAGTTATGGAGATGTCTTTCAAGAGTGTGCCTCTGTCGTCATAGTTAATGAAGAGTTAGCGGCAATAAGTGCTCATGGAATATGTCTATCACTTACGGAGTGACATTCGCTAGCTCACCCGGTGTAGCGTACATTCATCGAATGGTTCGGCTGCCGGGTTCGTCCGTTGCGGTCTAGGAAGGAGATTTGGGTGATGCGAGCACTTTAATTACTTTAGTACTCACCCAGTGACGGCAGATTGAGGACAGATCGGAGGAAGCCAACAACATAGGGGACCGCATGTTGTGGTTCAGATTTTTTACATTCGGAGCATATGTCCGTTGCTCGGGGCGCTCCGTTATATTGACAGTCCGAGAGACTGTCTTTAATGCTTCCTCATCCTCACAGCAGGGCACACGACCGCACATTGGCTACGTGACCTCGAGTATCCGATCAGTTTCGGCATTCAGTGATTCCACAGCGAATAGGTCGCGCCATCCGGTAGCCAAGGGACACGAGGCCTATACACTCCGTTCGCTCGCATATTGGAAGTATGCACGGGGTAACGATCTCGGAGCTTCCTGCGGCAATGCATCGTAAGACCGCTGCTCCTCAGGCCTCAGTGACGGACGTGCTATCCAAGTTAGCACAGTTGTTTCGCAGCATCCCAGCAATTGACGGTTTCTCGGTCGAATCAGGAATTATCCGACGGCGCTGGGTCGGTGCGGTCCGCGGTTGCATCAAGCTACGGACGACCGAACGCTTTATAGGGTCCGACAGGATGGCGAAAGGGATTCGAAAGATTTCGAGTTTTCCCTTTAGTAGTATCGGAAGATGCCTTTCATATCTTCTGGCATTTCTTCCAGTGATTATTTTTCGGACTTCATTGCTGCGATCTTGGATAAGAGACTTATAGCGTCATTGGACTCGGATTTTTTCGATCGGTACAGGGACTTTGTCTCTGACTTACCGACGCAGTCCAATATTGTCATTACAACATGTGTTTTATTTTTCGACGCTATATATTATATATATATATATACAAGCCTGCTACTAAGCATGATAGTTTAGTTTCTTGTCCGCGTGGCTCATTTCTGCCATTTTATCTTTTTTACATATAGTTTATTTTGGCAGAGCAGGGCATACCGAGAGTTCATATGCGTCTAGACGGTGTGATTAAAGACTGCATATATTCTTTTTCGCCGTTTATGTCTTTTCCAATTTCAATGTTGGGAACGACATTATGTATAGTAGACTTAACTTAGACGCTTTATTATACGTAATCCGCCTTACTGAGGCGTTATCATTACGTCTTCAAGAAAAGATTTACGGGATATTATTCTCAATGTAATTTCTTTTGAGGGCAGTAGTTTGTTCACGTATAACTCCGCCCTTCAGTGGCTGATTGGAGTTGGTTAGACGTGATGCAGCCCTAGCTACATCCACGCGTGGATAGTAGGTTAAGAAATCTCTCAGAGTCGCTTCGTTCTCGGAGGAGCTTCTCTTCGACGGCAACTTTCCGGCAATCCATGAATTGCTTGATTTATACATTCTCTTGTCTATCTAGTGTTACAAGAGATTCAGACTGGGGCAAACATTCGGTGGTTGACTCAGAGAGTGCCGCCGCAGTTGCCGGACCCTAGTGTGGCTGTTATGACGGTTGCCAGTCAAACAGATTGGGATATATACTGATCCCTACGGATTCGAAGTGCCAGGGTCTTTGGGTTCCGCAGTCTTTTAGCTATCAGTTTAACTTCCGCGGAATAATGTTTTTTAGGCTTGCTTTATGTCATTGCATGAACATTATTCAGAAACGCATGCCCAAATTCCTGTCCTTTAATTCGACAGTAGTGGCGTATCTCCGGAACCAGGGAGGCACTCTTTCGTTTCCGTTATTCAATTTAATGGAAAGAATCCGTCTATTGGTTATAGTACACCAAGTTCAGTTTTGGTCCGTCATATTCTGGGTCGTCTGATTGTTTTATCGCACTCCCGTTCTCTTACGGGTCGCTTGTTGCTGTCAGAATGGACTCTCAACAAACAAGTATTTAATCAGATTTGCTATCTATGGGAGCGCCCAATGATATTTTATTTATGACACAGCTTGCTAATCAATTGCAGACGTATGTGTTGGCTTGTCCAGATCTCTGAGCTAATACTGTTAACGCTCTATTGATCTATAGGACGGAATGATAGGATACGCGTATCCTCCGGCGCTGTTGTTTTAGCAGGTATTGCTAAGATAAACAACCACAATACATTTCTGTTGATAGCATCTCTATCTTCACAGAGATCATGAGTAATTTACTCTCTTGTCTACTGTGGATCTTAACGTGAAATCTTCCTCTATGTGAGGATCTTTTTTCACTGGGTAAATCGTGTCATCTTTATCACAACCACCAAGGTCGCAACCTTCATGTATTCCGTTGTGTGGTCCGTATTGCATTGTAAGCACTGTACTGGACGAGCTTTGGATGCGATTTCTTACTATAGGAGATCCTCTTCTTCGCTATTCTATGCGACTAAAGTGGAGGCTCTTCCGTCGTGGTGTAGGGATCATTATGTTCATATGGTTGATCCCTCCATACTACGCATTGCTAGTTTTTAGTATACTTGTTTCACAAGATCTACTGCAGCCTGTTGTTATTTAGGTTATAGGTTTATGTTACCTCATACCTATGCACTCTACGATAGTTTACAATTGAGTCTTTTGTCTCTTTATCTAAGTCAGTTAGTAACTTTTTGATAAATAGACTTAGAATCTTTAGATTAAATTCCTATACGGATTTTAACTTCGGTTCTTATTTAGCTAAGTAATCATTTGAGCCTCTGGAAACAGTAGTTTTCAAATTCTGACCTTTTAGACAGTAATTCTGTTGGTTTCTCTTTTACTGTAGAGTCAGTGAGTTTCATGCACTATCGATGGATGATTTTCACTTTCATAGTTTCGGAATCAATACTTCCGTTACTATTTAGGTTGGATTTTTGCATAAGAGTTAGGCTCCTATTATCCGGAACCTATTATTTTAAGGTCCTTCCGTCTTCGTATGGGCATAGGCCTTTACTCTTTCCGGGTACAGTTTATGTATTTATAAACAGATATCTGTTTATTACAAGGGCGTAAGCTTCTTCTGTCTTTGATGTCTAGTAGAAGGACGTTACGCTCCATTTTATTGTTAATGGATTCTATTAACTAGCGTACTGCTTATGGTATATCATTGGCTTAGCAGTTGTGCTTAAGATTTCGGCTCATGAAGTAAGAGTTCTTCTACTTCTTGGGCTTACATTAATAGTGTTGCTATTATAGATTTTTGAAGGATGCTCATTGCGCTCAGCCATCCATTCATGAATTTTATCTCAGAAATATCGAGTCCATTTCTGGAGGCCTCTATTGTTAGGTCTATTATCTACTGCTCAGAATGTCATTCACTTAACAGTTGCTACTATAGCTAGGTAGGCTGTCTGTTTCGGCAGTGTCTCCGTTCGGCTGCCCTCTTCGCTCTGGGCTATTTGACCCAGGGCAAGAAAAAGGGGGGGGGGGGGGGGGGAGGGTGTTCCCTTGGGTCACCTGTTTTTACTATGAAAACAAGGGGATACCTCCTCCGGAGTTAGTAGTTCTGAGCTGTTATTGGGATGGTTGTTTAGTGAGAAGTTTAAGTTTATAAAATTCATTCAAGTCTTAGTTTTTAAAGTATAGCTTTTGAATATTGCATTGTCAACGGACATGATTATGCAATTCTCACACACTTTTAAGAGTATAAGAGTCTCTATTCTCTAGACTTACTTTATTATTGGCTTACTTTAAAAATTATTAGTATAAGGATTATTGGATATTAATAGAGTACATGGATGTATGAAGCTCAATTTTTGGAAGGTGTTGTATCTTTCTAATTTATCATAAATAAGAAAGATACATGTAAGGCCTATTACTTCTTTTCCCTACAGGGGATGACTCTATTTTATTTTATTGAGCGTATTCCATTTTGCTCTATGTCCTTGGCCCTCCAGCCTTTTTACTATTCAGCTATGTCTGGGTCATTGGTACAGTATAAAAATGTTAAAAAATTTATAGTAATTTATATATTTTTTATACTTACCAATGACCCAGACGGGGATGGCCCTCCCAGGAGTTGGGAACTCTTGCCTCCCCGCTGAGTACATAGCGCTTACCAGGCACTGGTTATTAGAATGATAAATGGCGCCAATTTCGGAACGTCCTTGACACTGCGCATGCGCAGTGGGGGCGAGTTGTGGAGGGCCTTTCAGGACATGTTTTCTTTAGTTTTAGATGCAAATTTTGGGGATTGGGGGGCAAAATTTGTGTTTGGCCCTATATTTTAAGAGTTAGCACCAGCTATGTCTGGGTCATTGGTAAGTATAAAAAATATATAAATTACTATAAATTTTTTAACTTTCTTTAAAAATCTTCTTCTTCAGATCCAGCAGATGAATGCTTTTGATATTTGGTATGCAGCATCCTTAGGGGGGTAAGATTCAAGTGTGTTCAAGCCATGCCCCTAGTTCCATAAAATTTGTCTGTCATGACTTCATTCCTTTCTAGTGTTGATGAGCCATGTCTAACTGAATGTGACCCAAAATACTTCTTTGAACCACCTTGGCCGGTGAGCGATTAAGACTCCTTGGGGCCTCTTGTTTAGTTTCTATTTACAGAGGAACAAGAACATGGTGATGTTTACATGACGCCGTTAGAGAGTGTGCGTCAATGGTCACATTTAGATAGTCAATCAGATCTTGCGGCTAAAGTGCTCATGAATATTAGACAGAGCAATAAACCCCAGTGTGGTTTCAGATCCGTGTGCCAGCTAACTCGACCAATGAAGCGGTACACCGTGACGCCGGGTGTGTCCATTGCAGTCAATGAGAGTAGAAAGGGTAGAGCGAGCACTATAAAATAACAGGCTCATCCTGCGACGACAGAGAGGAAGAAGCCGGCAAGTTCGGCAGGAAGCTCGGTGAGGTATGAAGGGCCGCGAGCGTGAGAGCCGCCAGATGTTGTGGTTCGGAACTTACATCAGTCGAAGCATAAGTCCATGCCTCCTGTCCAGGACACTCCATTCAGTTTACAGCCAGGGTCGGCTATAGTTACGGCTTCTTCTTCAGTGTCTACCAAGCACATATGACTGCACCTTGGCTACGTGACTTCTGATATCCCGCCTGCATCGCCGAGAAGGTCCACTCTTCGTCAGAGAAGTCACACTATACAGTAGCCAAGGAGACGAGGCCTCATTCATCGAGACGTCCGCAGAAAAGAGCCATCTCGGACACACTGTCCCAGGAGTAGCTGGCGGCCAAGCAACAGAAGCCCACTGCTCCTCAGGCCTCCATAACGGACTTGCTGTCGCAGATTGTGCAGCTCATTGCATCATCCCAGCAAATGCAGAAGCAGTCGACGGCAGTCTCAGAACTTGAGCTGTCGGATGGTGCTGGGTCTGTCCAGTCATCTACGCGTTCAGATGCTGATGAGCGTGAGTATAATCTGATTCATTCGGATGGTGAAAGGGATTTGGAGGAGAATTACCATTCCCTTTCGGAACAACACAGGGTGGCGATGGATCTAATGCATCGGTACTTCCCTGAGTTCATTCCTGAGAATCAGAATGCTGCAACAGCTCGAAAGTAGCACTATTCAGTAGCTAAAAGACGAGGCCTCATATATCGGGACATCCAGAGAAAAGAGCCGTCTCGGACACACTGTCCCAGGAGCAGCCGGTGGCCAGAATAATAGACTGCTGCTCCTCAGGCCTCCATTACGGATTTTCTGACACAAATTGCGCAGCTCATCGCGGCATCCCTGCAAGTGCAGAAGCAGCCGACGGCAGTCTCAGAACCTGAGCTGTCGGATGGTGCTGGGCCGGTCCAGTCATCTGCGCGTTCAGATGCCACTGTCTGTTATTTTCAACTGATTCAGACGAATGATGAAAGAGTTATGGAGGGGGATTACCCTTTCCTTTCGGAACAACACATGGTTGAGTTGGATTCAATCCATCAACACTTCCCTGAATTTGTTCCAGCGAATCAGAATGCTGCGACTATTTGCAAGAAACTGCTAGCGCTTTTGGACGCTGACCACATCCGGAAAAAGAGGAGGAAATCTCTTTTCCGGTTAAGTATAGACAGGTGTCGCAGGCCTTTGGCCGTTTAGACAATGCCATATTCAACTTTCCAGTGGGAAGAAGTAAGGCGGTTTCTTGTCATCATCTTCCATAATTTTACTGATTTTCTGAAAACAGGGAAGATGTATTGAGAGTTCCTCTACATTTGAATGAGCAGGCTAAGGACCTAGCTATGGCCTTACCTTTGTCATTCATTATTCGCTTGGTCACAATTGAGATGGCATTTCTTCATTCAGAGCGAATTTAGACTCACTGTCTTGTGCAGATCACTTTAAGAACTGTGACGCAAGGTCTCTGCGGAAAGGAATTTGAAGACGTTTGTACCTCAATTAGAGTCCTTTCCAGGGCTATTATATTTATCACATATAACTCTGTCTTAACAGTTGCTAATTTGGAGTTAATCAGACATGACAGAGCTTTCATTAGTTTATGACCAAGCTACAAAGAAAGCGTCAATACTCTGCTCCTTAAGTCGGCGTCTAATCGACCTGCAATAGCAGAAAGGAGTAAGGGAGGACGTCCTCGACAGAAGGTCGTCTAAAAAGGACTCCTCGTGAGGGTATAGTTAACCCTCCTATAATTAATCTAGGGATCGTCATACAGCGACTCGGGTACGGGTCTTAGGTCTGATCGAGACTACCGGTCAGATGCCTGTAAGCTGTTGGCCCGAGGCTCTTCGCGAATGAGAATGAGAATAGTTTCTCCTTCCATATGCATCGCAGGTACTACAGGTGGGGGTTAGAACCTCTATTGCTAAACAGTTGATGGATGGTTATCAAGATTTGCATCAATCTGGATAACTATTACGGAAGACCAATAGGCGAGAAGTGTGGTCTCGGACGGCCTACAGCTATCTTTCCGAGAGAACCACAACTAACCTAATGTCTGATGGACAATGCTTCCGTCAAATCCTTGCATAAGAGTCTCTCCAATCGGAGGTAAAGGTTCTCTTGACAATGAAAGTAATAGAGGTCATCAAGAATCAAGATTCTCCAGGATACTATAGTCACCTGTTACTCTCACCGAAGCCATAGAGTTCATTACGACCGATAATAGACTGGAGCTGGATAACAAGTTTATGAAAGCTCTAAAAGTTTATTTATGGTTATCATTTAGTCGGTAAAAGTGAGCGTTCAAGTGACCGACTATGCTACAAGCATAGATATAAGGATCCGTTTTTTCAAGTCCTGGTGTATCCTGCATTCAAAAAGTACCTACGGTTCATTGTCCTAGGGATAGTATTTCAGTTCCAAGTGATATGCTTTGGCCTGAAGATAGCGCCCTGGGCTGTCACTTGAATAATGAACTCGGTAATGTCTCACAACAATCTGGTTCGTCTGCCATTATCCAGAACAAAATTAGTTGTTATGCTCGCTTTTGTCTTCTATCAGACACATTAACAGCAAATAATTTTATGCGACTGATGGGGTTGTGCTGAGCGGTTGCGCATCTTGTTTAAATGGGTCACTTACGCACATGTCCCCTCCAGTTATTCTTTACCCAGAAACGGAGTGTGAAAATGCATTTTCTCAGGACTAGTGTTGTTTTAACGGATCTAGTAAAACATAAGGTCCATATTGGGGCAGATATTCAATGGTTAACTCAAAGAGTTCCGCTGCAACTGCCAGATCCGCCTTTCACGATTATGACGGGTATGAGTCAGTAGTTTGGGGCACGACCCTGAGTCCGACAGACTCGAAATGCAGGGGTCTTGGGAACCTCTGTTCCTGGAGAAACACATAAATATCAAAGAATGATGTCAATATTGTTACCACTACTCATTGCGGACACGCTTGTTCAGATATTGTTGGATAGCTTGATAGTGGTAGCGTACATCAGGAACGAGTACGGCACCCATTCATTTTCGTTTTGATATCTAACGGAGAAGACTTTTCATGTTCCTCTCTCTTTCCGTCATATACCGGGTCGTCTGAACGTACTAGCAGACTCGCTTCTCGGAAAGGTCGCCTGTTTCATTTGTATTGGATGCTCAACATGCGATTATTTGGACAGTTTTGCTACCAGTGGGCTCACCCCATGATAGTTCAGTTTGTGATGCACCGGAACAATTAGTTACCGTCATTTGTGTCGCCATGCCCAGATCATTGAGTGCATGCGGTAGACGCTCTGCAGAATTCATGGGGATGAACAATAGGATACGCGTATTCTCCAGTTCATTTGATTCAATAGATTACGTTTAAGATTAAACAGTCTCGTTGTGAATCCTACTAGTGGCACCTCTGTTGTCACAGAAACCTTGGATCAGTATTCTCAAGTGTCTGTTATGGGACACTCCCCAGAAGCTTCCTCCATGAGAGGGTCTTTTTTCAGGGGAAGTTTTATTCTTCACGTCCTTCTCTGCCCATGGTGGCATAATGGAGTCGGTTAGATTTGAGGGGCGGTTCCTGTATTTTTTTTTAACTGACACAAGAACGATTAAATAATGCGTGTGAGGAGATTTCGATATGACTTTGAATTCCCCCCCTCCCCTTTCACACACACTGCCTATGTGTTTTAGAGGCAATTACCGGGCAAGACGTAGTTTTCTTCCCAAGCCTCATATAGTTTAATACATATATACTATGCATTTGGGTCGTGTTCTATGGCGACCTCATGGGCACATGCGCTTTTTAGTTGGATAAGTGTCCTGTTATTTTTGTTGATTTGTTGTATACGAGCGCTTATTTATAAATCATCACAATTAAATTGCTACTCTTGAGTACCTCGCAGACTGCATAACCAGTTAACTGGTATTCTGATGATTACATGCTACATATAATGCTCTAGCGCATTATATTATTAGGCTAACACTTTATTGTATTTTGTGGACCTTGAAATCATAATCTATTTCGGGGGCAGTCCGTGCTGGAACCTGTTAATCATACCTAATTGCATTTCTAGATCCAAGTTTCTATTATGTTCTGTACTCAATTAGCATATGTTTTTACAATCGTAGATATCGGATAGAACACGTTGGAGAGTGTTGTTACTGGAATTTATTATACAGAGCCTGTGGATTACCTAGGAAGTGTGTTTTCTCTTCAGGGATCATTCAGTGTGGCTTGATTGGATATGTGTAGGTTATATTTTTTTATATATCGCCGATTTTCGACATATTTGTGTATGTTGTCTGCGGTGTATGTTATATAGCGGGCAATATTATTTATCAGGATCGTCGCTATATGCATAACTTCTGATGTTGCGTTAAGCACTATTTATCAATCATGAATTAATACCTGAGTGCCTGTTCGACGATTATTAATATTGTTTTTTGGTACTGCTTTTGAGGGGGGGGGGGGGTGACCTTTACCTCTCCTGTGGCTTAAAAAAGTATGTATCTTTGAAGGAAGCTATTTTATCAGTATTTATATCCTTTTTTGTAATAAAACAAATTTATATAAACGAAATATTATTTGCATTTGAATGTGGACATGAGCAAAGGAAATTTTTATTTTTGCTCTGGTACCCTCATTTTCTTGAAAGCCCTGATAGTGGCTTCTAGCACTCCACCAGTTAAAGTCCTGCTACGTCCTTTTATTTCTTTTTCTTTCTGGATTCTTCAAACCCGGGAATTTTAGTTCCCTAAAAATGGACAGGAATTGTGGGGGAAAATATTAATCAAAATACCCTGCAAATTGAACACTAACTCTTCTTTCAACCGTCATAGAAATTAGATCTCCATAAATCATTGATGAATGACTGTATAGTGAATTTCTACATTGATTACTGGATTAATTTAGATGGAACCTATCCCTTCGATTCTGCTAAATTTTCAGCCCGACTGTTTATTAGCCCGACTGTTTACAGTGAGGGATATAGTAATGACTTTTGTCCGTCTGTCTGTCCGTCTGTCCGTCTGTCTTTTTCTATTAACATTTAGAGTTTTGGTTAAAGTTTGTGGTTAAAGATTTTTACTGAAGGTTCAAGTGTTTTTTTGTTTCTTTTTCTTCCTGTTTAGTTGACATTTGGAGTTTTGGTTAAAGTTTGTGGTTAAAGTTTTTTATTCAACCTTCAAGTACAGACTATACCCGGTATTTCTTGCCTTATTGTCACGAAATTTCATACGCAGGTTTTAGATCATGTCTAAATGAGAATGTCCCCTTTTGGTCGTGATCGGTCAACAGGTATGGCTGCCCGAGCCCAAAACCCAAAACCATTAGCACAGACTACAGGTCGTATTTATGAAGGGATTATGAAGGGATTTCATTGCAACTTCATAGAATGCCTCTGTATAATGCCTAGACGAGAACATCCCCGTTTGGGCATGATCTGTCAACCGTGATGGCTGCCCAAGCCCAAAACCAAAAAACTTTTAGCACAGTCTGCAGGTCATGTTTAATATGGACGGATTTCATTGTAACTTGATACGATGACTCCGTGAGTTGTCTACATGAGAATTTCCCCATTTGGGCGTGATCTATCAACCGTCAGGACTGCCTGAGCCCAAAACCCAAAAACCTTTAGCACAGTCTACAGGTCATATTTATGGAGGGATTTCAGTGTAACTTCATAGGTTGACTTCATATAATTTCTACACATGAGAAAGTCCCCTTTTGGACGTGATTGGGCAACTGTGACGGCTACAGGTGTTCGAAGCCCTAAAACCTTCAGCATAGTCTACATGTCATATTTATGAAGGGATTTCATTGTAACTTCGTAGGATCAATCCACATGATGCCCAGATGAGAATGTCCCCTTTTGGTTGAGCTCATTCATCCATGATGGCTGCCTGAGCCCAAAGCCTGAAAACCTTCAGCACAGACTACACATCATATTTATGGAGGGATTTCATTGTAATTTGATAGGTTGACTTCATATAATGTCTAGATGAGAACGTCCCCTTTTGGGCAACTGTGACGGCAACAGGGGCCTGAAGCCCAAAAACCTTTAGCACTGTCTACAGGTCATATTTATGGAGGGATTTCATTGTAACTTGATAGGTTGACTTCATATAATATCTAGATGAGAACGTCCCCTTTTGGGCAACTGTGATGGCAACAGGGGCCCAAAGCCCGAAAACCTTTAGCACAGTCTACAGTTTATATTTATGGAGGGATTTCATTGTAACTTGATAGGTTGACTTCTCATAATGTCTAAATGAGAACGTCCCCTTTTGGGCAACTGTGACGGCAACGGAGACCCGAAGCCCGAAAACTTTTAGAATATTCCACAGGCCATAATTATGAAGGGATTTCATTGTAGCTTGGTAGGATGACTCCAAGTTTGTGGTTAAAAACCCAGACAAACACCACCACCCCCCCCCCCCCCCCCACACTCTCCCCCATCCCTCATCCCCACCCCACCTCCTCCTCACCCAGGGCCATTCATGCGATATTTTTTCTTTGGTACAAAATGCATTTTTAGCCTGACTGTTTATAGCCAGGTCTATAGTCATGACTTTCGTCCGTCCATCTGTCGGTCCATCTACTGTCTGTAAACAATTGGTTTCCAACTGATAACTCCAGTTTGGATTATTTGATTTCAACCAAAGTTGATATGTGTATTTTCCATTTATTTGTATCAGATTGTAATTCGGAATCTTATGCGATCTCGGAATTAATTGATTATCATCTTAAACCTATAGCAAATAGACATCTGAGCTATCTAAAAAACACACAGGATTTCCTGTCACAAATTTTGAAATTGAAAATATCAAAAAATGCAATTCTGGCTACTTTGGATATCGACAGTATGTATACGAACATTGATATTGATAAAGGTGTTAAATCAGTTAAAAATGCATTTGAAAAATATCCGGATGCGAAACGCCCGGATGAACAAATTTTGGATCTTTTAGAGCTGAGCTTAAAGGGTAATGACTTTCAATTCAATGGAGAATATTTTCTACAAATAATGGGTTGTCCTATGGGTAAAAGATTCAGTCCTAATTTTGCAAGCATTTATGTAGCGGAATGGGAGGAAAATGCCTTAAGCAAATGTGCAAAGCATCCTCTCGTATATCTCAGATATTTAGATGACATTTTTATTATTTGGGAACATTCAAAAGAAGATTTTGATGAATTTTTAGAAATTTTGAATAATCACGATCCAAATATTAAATTGAAAGCTACTATCAGTGAAAATTCTGTTGATTTTCTCGATGTAACCGTGTATAAAGGCAAGCAATTTCAGGCGTCCGGTCATTTAGATTATAAAGTATATTTTAAACCAACAGATTCACATCAATTGTTGCACACTAAATCATTTCATCCTCAACATACATTTAAAGGTATCATCAAATCACAGCTCATTCGTTTCCACCGCAATTCAAGTGATAAGGTAAATTTCAATGAGGCTTGTTCTACTCTATTTGGCGCCCTCAGATCGAGAGGGTACTCGCTGCGCCTTTTGCGTAGCCTGAAATCCCAAACCTTGAAAAAGCTCGAAAGTCCAGCTGAAACTACCGATTTCGAACCACTGAAGATTGAACACAACAGACCGTTGCAAAATAATAGTGGCGCGGTATTTAATTGCAAAAAGCCTCGTTGTAGACTGCATACTTTTATGCCTGACCAGAAAGAGGAATTTTCCTCCGAACAAACGAAAAATCATTATCAGATCCGTAACCCCCTCCATTGTGATTCACCAAACATTATTTACCTTATCACTTGTAAGCGATGTCGGAAACAGTATGTTGGTCAAAGTCAAAATCCTTTTCGAGAACGTGCTACTAGACACAAACAGGATATAAAACATAATGCTGATGCCCCAGTAGCACAACATTTTAACCTTCCTGGCCATTCTTTGGACGATTTCGAAATCCACCCAATTGAACAACCACCAATTAAAGACACATTAGAAGAAACGGATGAATTTAGAAAAAAACGTGAAGCTTTTTGGATCAATACGCTTCAAACCCTCTGGCCATTTGGTATGAACATATCAGAGGGCGAATGCGAAAGGAGGTCCATCATTCCTTTCACTTTAACGTACAACAGAATGAATATCGAAATAGCAAAAATGTTAAAAGATGAATTCAATTTTACCAATGCTAAATTAAATGAACCTTTGAATCTTCGACCTGTCATCGCCTATAAGAAAAACAAAAGCTTGCGTAACATCCTTGTAAGGACTAAATTAGAGCCCATCAGTGAATAACATCAATTTTTGCCAGTCAGTTTAACCAGTTCCTAAGCTCATCACTTAGTTTAAATCAAATTTGGTGTAATTTTTTGTCATGTTTGAAACCCATCTGGGTTCAGTAAATGAAAACAATTTTTCGGCGGCATATTAAAAGAAAAAAACGTTTCAGTATAAAATGTCTGTGCCAGTGCGATTTTTTAACCTCAACACACACACACACACACACACACACACACACACACACACACACACACACACACACACACACACACACACACACACACACCACACCACACAAATTGTCGCTTAGGCAATTATTCCCAAAATGCATTTTGAAGGATTGGGAGTTATTACATGCAGAAAAGACAATTGACTCATATAGCCCAACATTGCTTTATGTTCTGCATCTTTAATCCTTTACCTTACACAAGTTGAAGCCAACAGTACAAATTATTTATCTGAAACCTCAGATTTTTTCATTTTTTATTTACTTCTAACCATGGCTTATTACTCTTTATTGGAACAAGCTCATCAAGTTTGTTCCATTAATAGGTCATGAGGTATGTTTTGAAGTAGAGAAATGAAAAAATAAAATTTGAAAAGCAAATTTTGTATATCACGAGTGCAGATATGGCAGATTCGTTAGGTAAACTATTAACAAAAAATGGCTCCGACTATTTTGCATCTAAGCATTGCCATTCCTGGGACAGTCGGGCTGCATGCGTGACATCACTCTAGTCATTTATGATTCTGATTTTGTGAAAACTAATCCATTCAACTTTTGTATACATTTCAGTGTGTGAAATACCTTTCAGAAGTCAATGAAAGAAACAAAATGAAAATTGCTGATGATTACTACACGTCAGTAGCTAAAAAAGAAAGTTCTACTGTTGAATCCATAATCAGCTGTACAAATTATAATCCAGATGTGCTGAAAACATTGACAGGTATAAATACTTAGCATCTTAGCCTCTTCACCAAAAAAATGATGAAAATCCGCTAAGATTTTTAGGTTAATCCTCGGGCAGTAATAACATACTTACCGGCTAACTCTCTACTCACTAATGACAAAATATCTAAAATTTCAATGTGCATATTCTTCCCATAATGCAATAAGCGAAACAAGCTCTGTCAAACAAGACACAATTGATTAAATTCATAATTGCATTATGGGAAAAATTTGATATTCGAAACGATTTTTAGTTATAAATGGTTATATGAACATTTCAATATGAGAAATTGTCAAGTAGCATATAGTTAAAATGTTATATCTGTAGAACATAAATAGATCTGGCACATTACTGAAATGTTTCAGCATAGTCATGATTTAAAGGTATCATGGAAATGCTGTAACAGTGGTACTAACAGTACTTATGCTTAACAATAAGACACTATCAGCTTTGAACAGAACTCTGTAATACCAAAGGCAATATTGAAAACTCCCAGTATCAATGTATTGGCTTTACATTTTTTTGCAGAGGGGTCTATTTTGCTACAGATGATTGGAGGATGCTAGTTGACACTAATAAATTGTAATAAAACAATTATTGATGAACATAGTTTGTCTACAGATATTAATAATTGATCCACAACCAGTTATACTAATTGAATTTGCTAAAAGAGGGATATCTCTGTTTCTTTTTCAGGTTATGCTGATGGTAACTTAGATGAAGCTGCGCAAAGACAAGAGATGCTGAGGAACCTTAGTGTAGATTGCTTAGCATCCATGATCTTTATTCCAATAGATGTCAGTGAAGGGATAGATGGAAAGAGAAAAGTATGTATGAGAGAGTTTTTCTTTCATTTTTTTCTTTCTCTTGTTATTGTTATGTACTTGTGAATAATTAATGATATTTTCATTTCCCCTTTATCCAACAGGGCCAGTGACAAGAAGAACCACAAAAAGATATTTTGAATAACTGAAACCTTTTACTTTTTGTTCCCCAAACAAAGCTTACCACCCTCTCCTCGGAACAAGCTCAATGAGCTGTTCCATTGAGCCTTCATAAACTATATTGAGGCAAAAATTGAAGAAATAATTAAATCCGAATGGCTATTTGTGTGAATAGCACTCAGACCTTTAAAGTTCTGCCCAAAGAGCTGTGCTCAAAAACTAATGGCTCCATTATTATCAATGCCTTATCTCAAGTAAATAATGCTAGACCTCTACTGTGCCCAGTAAAGGCTGTTACAACTTCGCCAAGAACGTCTAGTTTTATATGAAAAAGAAGAAAAAGACTCTTCCTTTCTCTTGTACCTGACAGGATATCACTCCATATCCAGATGGATTCAGTTCAGACATGTTACCCTCAAAAAAAAATTTTTCAGGGAACTTGAAGGTGATATTTTTATACTGTACCAATGACCCAGACATACCTGGTGCTAACTCTTAAAAATATAGGGCCAAACACAAATTTTACCCCCCAATCCCCAAAATTTGCATCTAAAACCAAAGAAAACATGTCCTGAATGGCCCTCCATACTTCACCTCTACTGCGCATGCGCAGTGTCAAGGACGTCCCGAAATTGGCGCCATTAATCATTCTTTGTTTGGCCCTTCATCAGTTAACATCTGACTGATCTTTGTGCTTGTAAATCTCAGTTTAAATGATGCCAGACACATAAATATTAGTGAAATGGTGATTCTAAGGAGGATATAGAAGGAGGAGAGGAAAAATGAGTGACAGAAAATAATCAGGGCTGTAACTTAAAATTTTTTGATGAAATTATGTTAAGTTACCTATTTTCGAGGCAACTGCCTGTTGTGGTCATTCTTGTTATCAAGATTACACTGCTTATTCAGTGTTTTCCTCTCTCCCTTTCCTTTAAGTCCCCTCTTGCTATTCTCCCATGCTTTTGGCATATTTTCTGTAATATTATTACTAAAATTTCTTGGGAGTTTTAGCTGGATAACAGAATGTATTCTGTTCTTTTCCCCATGTTTACGTCTTCACCTTTGGGTGGTTAGGCGTAGTGTTCTGCATCTACCATCTGATGTTCTGCAGTTTCTTCCCTGGAAGTCTCTGTTTTGCATCAGACAGTGTATTATTGGTAACTGATTTTGGGCCAGGGTGCCTGGAGTCTTGATATAGTGTTTTTACACTTATTGTTTACATTTCCAACAGCCCTCTGTGTGAGGGGGGATTTCTTGAAAATAATATCTTGATGTTAATTTAATCATAACTAGACACATTATTATTGTTCGTAAGTGTTGCATAAATTGTTTAAAATATTTTTAGAATTTTTGTCCACACTTAGACTTGGGATCCATTGGGGCTCAACGTTACTTTTCAGAAACTTGGGCTGTTCTGAAAAAATATTTTTTCAAAAGTTTTTGATTCAATTATTTTTTCTATGTTAATGGATCTTGTTATTATGTATTTTGATTGTCAGGGGTTGGTGCGAGTACTAGGACTTTGTTTTCTTTTCACATTGAAAGGATATTGTTCAATTGTAATAAGAGGAAATCTTCCTCTGACTTTCATAATCATTGTATAATGTAGTCAGTGTACTTGCACTAACTCCTGTTCTGTATGTGTTGATTACGATGACAACATGGGAAGCATGTGTCACGGTATGTTAGTGGGGAATTGACCATTCCGGTCCTTTCCCTGCAGGGTCACTCTACTTTATCAATCTCTATTTCAGACGATCATGATCAGGGTGATGTATCCGTGATGTCTTCCAAAAAGTGTGCCTCCGTCGTCACAATTAATGAAGAGCTAGCGGAAAAGTGCTCAGGTAATACGTCAATTGCCTAAGAGGACCCTAGTAGGTTCGACGACCTTTGACATCCGCTAGCTCGCCCGGTGTAGCATCCATTCATCGAATGGTTCGGCAGCCGGGTTCGTCCATTGCGGTCTAGAAAGGAGTTTTGGGTGATGCGAGCACTATAAACATCCATGTGCACACCCAGTGACGGCGGATTAGAGGGGAGAACGGAGGAAGCCTTTTAGTCCGGTTCATAGCTCGTCCAGGCCCATCCGGGCTGCGAGCGAGAGAGGCCCCTCTCTCGTACATCAACATCTGGCCCCAGATGTTGGGGTACAAAATGTCTCGCATTCGGAGCATACGTCCGCCGCTCGGGACGCTCCGTTATATAGACAGTCCGGAGAGACTGTCGATAAGGCTTCCTCATTCTCATGGCAGCGCACACGACCGCACCTTGGCTACGTGACCTCCGATATCCAGTCAACTTCGCCAATCAGAGAATCCTCGGCGACCAGGTCACGCCATCCGATAGCCAGGGACTCGAGGCCTGCAGACTCCGGACGTTCGCATAAGAAAGTATGCGGGAGTCAACGTACACGGAGCTTCCAGCGGCAAAGCATCGTAAGACCGCTTCTGCACAGGCCTCGGTGACGGACGTGCTATCCCAAATAGCACAACTTATCGCAGCATCCCAGCAACGACAGAATCTCTGTCGCATAATATAATATCCGACGACGCTGGGTCGGGACGCTCCGCGGAAGCATTAGGTGCGGATGTCCAAAAATTTCATACGGTCCGACGGGATGCCGAAAGGGATTTGGAGGTTTTCGAGCTTTCCCTTTCGGAACAACATAAGCTGCTGTATATGTCATCCGACTTCATCTTCTAGAGGTTCTTCGTCGGACCAGAATGCTGCGATACCGGATAAGAAACTGATAGCGTCGGTGGACTTAGAAATTTTTGGTTCGGTTCAGGGACATCGTCCCTCAGTTCCGACACAGTCCAGTAATGTCTCAGATACGTTCGATTTATTGAATGACGCTATATATATTTTTTATATGCTTGCTATGTACAAGTATATCTGGTTTCTTGTTCGCAAAATTACTGAGATGTCTTTCAAAAGTGTGCCTCTGTCGTCATAGTTAATGAAGAGCTAGCGGCAATTAGTGCTCATGGATTACGTCAATCTCCTAAGAGGTCCCTAGTAGGATCGACGGAGTTGACATTCGCTAGTTCACCCGGTGTAGCGTCCATTCATTGAATGGTTCGGCAGTCGGGTTTGTCCGTTGCGGTCTAGGATGGAGATTTGGGTGATGCAAGCACTATAATAGACTTTAGGGCACACCCAGTGACGACGGATCAGAGGAGAGATCGGAGGAAGCCTGTTAGTCCGGTTCCTAGCTCGTCCGGTCCGTCCGGGCGGCGAGCGAGAGAGGTTCCTCTCTCGTGCAACAACATATGGGACCGGATGTTGTGGTACAGACATTTCACCTTCGGAGCGTATGTCCGCCACTCCGGACGCTCCGTTATATAGACAGTCCGAGTGACTGTCGATAATGCTTCCTCATCCTCACAGCAGCGCACATGACCGCACATTGGCTACGTGACCTTGAACATCCGGCCAGCTTCGGCATTCAGTGATTCCATGGTGAACAGGTCACGCCATCCGGTAGCCAAGGGACACGAGGCCTGCACACTCCGGTCGCTCGCATAATAGAAGTATGCACGGAGTAACGAACACGGAGCTTCCAGCGGCAATGCATCGTAAGACTGCTTCTCCACAGGCCTCAGTGACGGACGTGCTATCCAAAATAGCACAGCTTATCGTAGCATCCCAGCAAACGACAGATTCTCGGTCGGATCAGGAATAATCCGACAGCGCTGGGTCGGCACGCTCCGCTGTTGCATCAGGTACGGACGACCGTATATTTCATAGGGTCCGACAGGATGGCGAAAGGAATTCGGATGATTTCGAGCTTTCTCTTTCGAAACAACAGAAGCTGCCATACATTTCTTCCGGCATTATCTTCCAGAGGTTGTTCCATCGGACTACATTGCTGCGATGCTGGATAAGAGACTAATAGCGTCATTGGACACGGAGTTTTGGATCGGTTCAGGGACATTGTCCCTGAGTTGCCGACGCAGTCCAATAATGTCTTAGAACATTCGAATTATTGAACGACGCTATATATATATAAGCTTGCTATCAACATGCTAGTCTAGTTTCTTGTCCGCAATGCTCTATTCTGCCTTTCGTGAATTCTAGGAAATAATTGTTTATTGCTTACCGAGAGTTCCTTTGCATTTAAGACGGCGAGACTCAAGACTGCAATTGTCTTTTTCGCCGTCTATGTCAATTCCAACCACGATGTTGGAAACGACAATGATGTATAATAGACTTAACTTAGACGCTTTATCATACGTACACCACCTTACTGAGACGTTATCATTACGTCTTCAAGAGAAAGAATTCCAGGATATGATCCTCAATGGGATTTCTTTCAGGGGCAGTAGTTTTCCACGTATAACTCCGCCCTTCAGTGGCAACCTGGAGTTGGTTAGACGTGACACAGCCCTAGCTACATCCACGCGCATGGATAGTAAGGTGAAGAACTCTCTCAGAGTCGCTTCGGTCCCCGAGAAGCTTCTCTTCGACGGTAACCTTTCAGCAATCTTGAATTGCTCGATATACATGTTCTCTTGTCTATCAAGTGTAACAAGAGATTCAGACGTGGGCAAACATTCGGTGGTTGACTCAGAGAGTTCCACTGCAGTTGCCGGATCCGAGTTTTTCGATTATGACGGATGCCAGTCAAACAGGTTGGAACACATTTTGATCCCAACGGATTCGAAGTGCCGGGGTCTTTGGATTCCGTAGTTTTTAGGCAAGCTCTTTACTTCCAAGGAAGAATATTATGTTGGCTTGCACTATGTCATTGGATGAATTTTATTCAGAAACGCATGTTCAATCCTGTCCGATAATATGACAGTAGTTGCGTATATCCGGAACCAGGGAGGCACTCATTCGGTTCCGTTATTGATTTTAACGGAAAGAATCCTTCTGTTTGTTATAGAACACCAAGTTCTGTTTCGGTTCGTCATATTCTCGGTCGTCGGATCGTATTAGCAGACTCCCTTTCACGTAAGGGTCGTTTGTTGCTGTCGGAATGAACTATCAACTAACAAGTATTCAATCAGATTTGCTATCAATGGGAGCACCCAGTGATAAATTTATTTGCGACACAACTCTCCAATCAATTGTAGACGTATGTGTCACTGTGTCCGGATCCCTGAGCATATGTAGTTAACGCTCTATCGATCAAGTAGGACGCGATGATAGGATATACATATCCTCCAGCGCTGTTGATTCAGCAAGTATTGCTAGGATTATTCATTCACAATACAATTCTGTTGGTAGCATCTCTGTCCCACAGAGACGGTGGATAAATTTACTTAGATGTCTACTGTGGGACTTACCGCGGAAACTTCCTCCACGAGAGGATCTTTTTTCGCTGGGGAAATCGTGTCAACTCTATCACAACCCGCAAGGTCTCAACCTTCACGTATTCCATTGTGCGGTCCTTCTTGCATAACAAGCACTGTATAGGACCAGCAGTGGACGCGATTCCTAACTGTAGAAGGACCTCCTCTTCGCTATACTATGCGGCTAAAGTGGAGGGTCTTCCGTCGTTGGTGTAGGGATCTTTATGTTGATATTTTTGATTCCTCCATACCAGACATTGCCAACTTTCTAGTATACTTGTTTAACGAAATCATCTGCAGCCAGTTACTTTTATAGGTTATAGGTCTATGTTATCTGATACCTATGCACACCATGATAGTTTACAATGGAGCCTAATGTCTCTTTATCTTAGTTAGTTTGAAACTTTTCGATAAGAGACCTAGAATCGTTAGATTAATTCCTATTCGGAATTTAGCTTGGGTTCTTATTAACTAAAGCAACCATTTGTATCCTTGGGACAGCAGTTTCAAATTCTGGTCTTTTAAGGCACCGATTCTCTTAGCCTTCTCTTCTGCTGAAGAGTCAGTGGGCTTCATGCACTATCGGTGGACGATTCTCACTTTCGTAGTATCGGGAACTCTATTACCTTTACTACTAATGTTGTATTTTTGGTTAAGAATCAGGCTCCTAATGATATCCGGAACCTATTGTTTTTAAGGTCCTTCCGTCTTCGAGCGGGCATAGGCCTTTACTCCGTCCGGATAGACCTTTATGTATTTATTAACAGATCTCAGTTTATCAGTAGGACGTAAAGCTTCTTCTGGCTCTGATGCCTAATAGAAAGGTCATTACGGTCCATTCTATTACTTAATGCATTCAGTTAACTATCGGTACTGCTTAGGATAATCTATCCTTAACTCAGCAGTCTGTGCTTAAGATTTCGGCTCATGAAGTGAGAGCTCTTCTACATCTTGGGCTGACATATAGTTTTGCTATTATAGATTAAGTAGGCTGCATATTGGTCTCAACCATCCACATTCATGAAATTTTATCTCAGAAATATTGTATATATTTCTGGAGACCTGCATTGTTTAGGTCCATTATCGGCTGCTCAGAAAGTCGATCACTTAACAATTGCAGCTATAGCTATGTAGGCTTTATGTTCCGGCAGTGACTCCGTCCTGCTGCCCTCTTCGCTCTGGGCTATTTGACCCAGGGCAAGAAAAAGGGGGGGGGGGGGGAGGGTGTTCCCTTGGGTCACCTGTTTTTATTATGAAAACAAGGGGATACTTCCTCCGGAGTTAGTAATTCTGAGCTGTTACTGGGATGGTTTCTTAAGTGAAAGTTATGTTTTTAAATTCATTCATGTCATAGTTTTAAAGTATAGCAATTGAATATGTCATGTGTCAAACGGATGTTATTATACTATCCTCGGACACTTTTAAAAGAGTATAAAGAGTCTCAATTCTTTGGACTAACTTTATTTATTGGCTTACTTTAAATATAATTAGTATACGAATTATACTGGATATTAATAGAGAACATGGATGTTATGATGCTCAATTATAGAAGGTATTGTGTCTTTCTAATTTGTCATAAATAAGAAAGATACACGTGAAGCCTATTTCTCCTTTTCTCCTACAGGAGATGACTCTATTTTATATAGTTGAGCTTATTGGATTTTCCTCTATGTCCTGGACCCTCCAGCCTTTTTACTATTCAGCTATGTCTGGGTCATTGGTACAGTATAAAAATCTGAAAAAATTTATAGTAATTTATATATTTTTTATACTTACCAATGACCCAGACGGGGATGGCCCTACCAGGAGTTGGGAACTCATACCTCCCCGCTGAGGACATAGCGCTTACCAGGCACTGATGGTAAGAATGATTAATGGCGCCAATTTCGGGACGTCCTTGACACTGCGCATGCGCAGTAGAGGTGAAGTATGGAGGGCCATTCAGGACATGTTTTCTTTTGGTTTTAGATGCAAATTTTGGGGATTGGGGGGCAAAATTTGTGTTTGGCCCTATATTTTTAAGAGTTAGCACCAGCTATGTCTGGGTCATTGGTAAGTATAAAAAATATATAAATTACTATAAATTTTTTCAGTTTCAGGGAAATTGAATGAATTTCAGGGAAACATACTAAAACATTTCAGCTCTTGGACCACCACTGTCACTACACTAGGTTGCATGAGTAGTTCATAGGCTAAAAATTTGCTGAAACTTATTTTCCCATGTTAAAAAATCATTGGTTCAAATACTTAATCTCCCTCATTTTTTTCACCCTTCTCCTTTCCTGCTACCCCCCTATTCCCCCCCCCCCCCCCCCCCACACACACACACACACCCCACCACCACTACCACCTGTGGTTACAATTTGGCCAAAGTGTACAGTAGTATAATTCCCTTCTGGAATGGGCAGTAAAGTGTAATTCCATTTTTCATGACACACACAATTTAATCCAGCTTCCCCTTATTTAGTGTTGTTTCTTTATTTGCACCAATTTCTGTGAGGGGACATATCGGCATCGAGATATTTTTTTTTCGACAGTAATTCATAATTTTGTTTTTAATTGTGCAATACCATTCAGAGCTTTCTGGGAATAGACGCCTCAATTGTGACTTGTGAAGCAAAACAATGCTCAGTGTTATTGACTATTAAAAAATACGGCCATTGTGTATCGATTTTAAGCTGTAATTTTTCGGCGTATTATGGAAGCAAGGTGAATTTCTCCAAGCAAATTGACCCATTTTAAATTGTATTCTTCTACTTTGCCGTTTTGAATCACAAATTGAGTGGATCACTGAATTAGATGTTTGAACCAAATAAAGAAATATATATTCATTAATTCTTTTTCATATATTTTATTCACCAGAAATCATTATTTAGGTGAAGGTGAATGTCAATAGGTGATGTATTTAAGTCACCTATTTTCGCTTCGCACTCCTAAATTGACCACGCAGCAAAATTGAAATGAATAAAACAGAGAATAAAACTTAGATATAAGTGAAATATTTATAGTAAAGGACTGTTTTATTCAGAGCTTTGAAAGCCTATGGTTTGACACTGAACGTCTGGAAATGAAAAAATTTTCGATTGTACAATTTTCCTTGATTTATGTCTAAAACTGATTCCCTTCCGGGAACTCAGGAGTATACTGAATTTATGGGATTTTCATGGGCATTCTGGGAGAGTTAACATGTCTGTTTCAGTTGGCTATCTGCATTGCATATAATTGTACAATTTTTCTTGATTTATGTCTAAAACTGATTCCCTTCCGGGAACTCAGGAGTGTACTGAATTTAAGGGATTTTCATGGGCATTCCGGGAGAGTTAACATGTCTGTTTCAGTTGGCTATCTGCATTGCATATAACAGCTTATCTTATGCAGATATGCAGATAGTAGGGTGAATAAAATCTCTGCTTATGAGGTTAGAGCCTTATCCTCCACATGTGCTTATTCTATTTCAGCGGCATTGTCTGATATTGTGAAAATAGCTAATAACTGGTCTAAGTCAACTTAATTCACCACCTTTTGCCTTATAATCTGGAATCTGAGGCAGGGGATTTAAGATCATTAGGTCCTCTATCTGTTGTGCAAAATGTTTATATTAATCAGTGTATGCTTGACATTCACTGTGACTCTTCTCCTGTCAGTCTTGGGAGAAGATTTCTCCCCCTAAACAAATGGTGGTGGGGGTAGGGTGAGGAGGGGGGGGGGGGGGTATTTGTTTTAAGTGCTTGCTTGAATTCCAATATTTTTATACTGTACCAATGACCCAGACATAGCTGGTGCTAACTCTTAAAATATAGGGCCAAACACAAATTTTGCCCCCCAATCCCCAAAATTTGCATCTAAAACTAAAGAAAACATGTCCAGAGAGGCCCTCCACACCTCGCCCCCACTGCGCATGCGCAGTGTCAAGGACGTTCCGAAATTGGCGCCATTTATCATTCTAAGTTTGGCCCTTCATCAGTTAACATCTGACTGATCTTTGTGCTTTTAAATCTCAGTTTAAATGATGCCAGACAAATAAATATTAGTGAAATGGTGATTCTAAGGAGGATAGAAAAGGAGGAGAGGAAAAGAATGTGTGACAGAATATTATCAGGGCTGTAACTTAAAATTTTTTAATGAAATTATGTTAAGTTACCTATTTTCAAGGCAGCAGCCATTTTGTTGTCATTCTGATTATTTAGTTACACTGTTTTTACAAGTGTTTTTCCTCTCTCCCTGTCCTTTAAGTTCCCCCTTGCTATTCTCCCATGCTTTTGGCATAATTTCTGTAATTATTATTACTAAAATTTCTTGGGAGTTTAGCTGAATAACAGAATGAATTCTGTTCTTTCCCCATGTTTACGTCTTCACCTACGGGTGGTTAGGCGTTGTGTTCTGCATCTACCATCTGATGTTCTGCAGTTTCTTCCCTGGAAGTCTCTGTTTTGCATCAGATGGTGTATTTTTGGTAACTGATTTCGGGCCTGGGTGCCTGGAGTCTTATTTTAGTGTTTTTACACTCTTTGTTTACATTTACAACAGCCCTCTGTGTGAGGGGGGGATTTCTAAATAATAATATCTTTATGTTATTTCAATCATAACTAGATACATTATTATTGTTCGTAAGTGTTGAATAAATTGTTTAAAATATTTTTAAAATTTTTGTCCACACTTAGGCTTGGGATCCATTGGGGCTCAACGTTACTTTTCAGAAACTTGGGCTGTTCTGAAAAAATATTTTTTCAAAATATTTTGATTTCAATTATTTTTTCTATATTAATGGATCATATTATTATTATGTATTTTGATTGCCAGGGGTTAGTGCGAGTACCAGGACTTGTTTTCTTTTCACATTGAAAGGATATTGATCTATTGTTTTAAGAGGAAGTCTTCCTCTGACCTTATTATCATTCTATATGTGGTCAGTGTACTCGCATTAACTCCGGTTCTGTATCGTATGATTTCGATGACAATATGGGAAGCGTATGTCACGGTATGTTGTTGGGGATTTGGACACTCCGGTCCTTTCCCCGCAGGGTCACTCTACTTTATCAATTTCTATTTCAGACGATCAAGATTAGGGTGATGTATCTGTGATGTCTTCCAACAGTGTGCCTCCGTCGTCACAATTAATGAAGGGCTAGCGGAAAAGTGCTCATGTAATACGCCAATTGCCTAAGAGGACCCTAGTAGGTTCGACGGCCTTTGACGTCCGCTAGCTCGCCCGGTGTAGCGTCCATTCACCGAATGGTTCGGCAGCCGGGTTCGTCCGTTGCGGTCTAGAAGGAATTTTGGGGTGATGCGAGCACTATAAAATTAACTTAATGCACACCCAGTGACGGCGGATCGGAGGGAGAACGGAGGAAGCCTTTTAGTCCGGTTCATAGCTCGTTCCGGTCCATCCGGACGGCAAGCGAGAGAGGCCCCTCTCTCGTTCAACAACATCTGGCCCCAGATGTTGTGGTACAAATGTGTCGTTAGCGGAGCATACGTCCGTCGCTCGGGACGCTCCGTTGTATAGGCAGTCCGCTGAGACTGCTAAGGCTTCCTCTTCTCGTCAGCGCACACGACCGCACCTTGGCTGCGTGACCGCCGATATATTACCAGCTTCGCCGATCAAGGATTCTTCGGCGACCAGGTCACACCATCCGGCAGCCAGGGATTCGAGACCGATGGACTCCGGACGTTCGCATAGGAAAAGTATGCGGGAGCCATCTGATGCGGAGCTGCCCTCGGCGAAGCAGCGATAGACTGCGCCTCCGCAGGTCTCGACGCCGGACATTCTTGTGCACATAGCACAGCTTATCGCAGCATCCCAGCAGCCGACAGAAACGGTGTCGGATCGAGAATTATCCGACAGCGCTGGGTCGGTAGCCGGGGACTCGAGGTCTGCAGACTCCGGACGTTCGCATAGGAAGTATGCGGGAGTCAACGTACACGGAGCTTCCAGCGGCAATGCATCGTAAGTCCGCTACTGCACAGGCCTCGGGAACGAACGTGCTTTCCTTAATAGCACAGTTTATCGCAGCATCCCAGCATCAACTGAATCTGTCGCATATATTTTATCCGACGATGCTGGGTCGGGACGCTCCGCGGAAGCGGGTACGGACGTCCGAAAGTTTCATCCGGTCCGACGGGATACCGAAAGGGATTCGGTGGATTTCAAGCTTTCCCTTTCGGAACAACATATGCTGCGATGCCGGATAAGAAACCGATAGCGTCGGTGGACTTAGAAATTTTTGGTTCGGTTCAGGGACATCGTCCCTCAGTTCCGACATAGTCCAATAATGTCACACAAACTTTCGAATTATTGAACGACGCTATATATATTATTATTTTATGCTTGCTATCTAAGCATTTCTGGTTTCTTGTTCGAAGAGTTATGGAGATGTCTTTCAAAAGTGTGCCTCTGTCGTCATAGTTAATGAAGAGTTAGCGGCAATAAGTGCTCATGGAATATGTCTATCGCTTACGGAGTGACATTCGCTAGCTCACCCGGTGTAGCGTACATTCATCGAATGGTTCGGCTGCCGGGTTCGTCCGTTGCGGTCTAGGAAGGAGATTTGGGTGATGCGAGCACTTTAATTACTTTAGTACTCACCCAGTGACGGCAGATTGAGGACAGATCGGAGGAAGCCAACAACATAGGGGACCGCATGTTGTGGTTCAGATATTTTACATTCGGAGCATATGTCCGTTGCTCGGGACGCTCCGTTATATTGACAGTCCGAGAGACTGTCTTTAATGCTTCCTCATCCTCACAGCAGGGCACACGACCGCACATTGGCTACGTGACCTCGAGTATCCGATCAGTTTCGGCATTCAGTGATTCCACAGCGAATAGGTCGCGCCATCCGGTAGCCAAGGGACACGAGGCCTATACACTCCGTTCGCTCGCATATTGGAAGTATGCACGGGGTAACGATCTCGGAGCTTCCTGCGGCAATGCATCGTAAGACCGCTGCTCCTCAGGCCTCAGTGACGGACGTGCTATCCGAGTTAGCACAGTTGTTTCGCAGCATCCCAGCAATTGACGGTTTCTCGGTCGAATCAGGAATTATCCGACGGCGCTGGGTCGGTGCGGTCCGCGGTTGCATCAAGCTACGGACGACCGAACGCTTTATAGGGTCCGACAGGATGGCGAAAGGGATTCGAAAGATTTCGAGTTTTCCCTTTAGTAGTATCGGAAGATGCCTTTCATATCTTCTGGCATTTCTTCCAGTGATTATTTTTCGGACTTCATTGCTGCGATCTTGGATAAGAGACTTATAGCGTCATTGGACTCGGATTTTTCGATCGGTACAGGGACTTTGTCCCTGACTTACCGACGCAGTCCAATATTGTCATTACAACATGTGTTTTATTTTTCGACGCTATATATTTATATATATACAAGACGGCTACTAAGCATGATAGTTTAGTTTCTTGTCCGCGTGGCTCATTTCTGCCATTTTATCTTTTTTACATATAGTTTATTTTGGCAGAGCAGGGCATACCGAGAGTTCATATGCGTCTAGACGGTGTGATTAAAGACTGCATATATTCTTTTTCACCGTTTATGTCTTTTCCAATTTCAATGTTGGGAACGACATTATGTATATTAGACTTAACTTAGACGCTTTATTATACGTAATCCGCCTTACTGAGGCGTTATCATTACGTCTTCAAGAAAAGATTTACGGGATATTATTCTCAATGTAATTTCTTTTGAGGGCAGTAGTTTGTTCACGTATAACTCCGCCCTTCAGTGGCTGATTGGAGTTGGTTAGACGTGAGGCAGCCCTAGCTACATCCACGCGTGGATAGTAGGTTAAGAACTCTCTCAGAGTCGCTTCGTTCTCGGAGGAGCTTCTCTTCGACGGCAACTTTCCGGCAATCCATGAATTGCTTGATTTATACATTCTCTTGTCTATCTAGTGTTACAAGAGATTCAGACTTGGGCAAACATTCGGTGGTTGACTCAGAGAGTGCCGCCGCAGTTGCCGGACCCGAGTGTGGCTGTTATGACGGTTGCCAGTCAAACAGATTGGGATATATACTGATCCCTACGGATTCGAAGTGCCAGGGTCTTTGGGTTCCGCAGTCTTTTAGCTATCAGTTAACTTCCGCGGAATAATGTTTTTTTTTAGGCTTGCTTTATGTCATTGCATGAACATTATTCAGAAACGCATGCCCAAATTCCTGTCCTTTAATTCGACAGTAGTGGCGTATCTCCGGAACCAGGGAGGCACTCTTTCGTTTCCGTTATTCAATTTAATGGAAAGAATCCGTCTGTTGGTTATAGTACACCAAGTTCAGTTTTGGTCCGTCATATTCTGGGTCGTCTGATTGTTTTATCGCACTCCCGTTCTCTTACGGGTCGCTTGTTGCTGTCAGAATGGACTCTCAACAAACAAGTATTCAATCAGATTTGCTATCTATGGGAGCGCCCAATGATGTTTTATTTATGACACAGTTGGCTAATCAATTGCAGACGTATGTGTTGGCTTGTCCAGATCTCTGAGCTAATACTGTTAACGCTCTATTGATCTATAGGACAGAATGATAGGATACGCGTATCCTCCGGCGCTGTTGTTTTTAGCAGGTATTGCTAAGATAAACAACCACAATATATTTCTGTTGATAGCATCTCTATCTTCACAGAGATCATGAGTAGTTTACTCTCTTGTCTACTGTGGATCTTAACGTGAAATCTTCCTCTATGTGAGGATCTTTTTTCACTGGGTAAATCGTGTCATTTTTATCACAACCAGCAAGGTCGCAACCTTCATGTTTTCCGTTGTGTGGTCCATATTGCATTGTAGCACTGTACTGGACGAGCTTTGGACGCGATTTCTTACTATAGGAGATCCTCTTCTTCGCTATTCTATGCGACTAAAGTGGAGGCTCTTCCGTCGTGGTGTAGGGATCATTATGTTCATATGGTTGATCCCTCCATACTACTCATTGCTATTTTTTTAGTATACTTGTTTCACAAGATCTACTGCAGCCTGTTGTTATTTAGGTTATAGGTTTATGTTACCTCATACCTATGCACTCTACGATAGTTTACAATTGAGTCTTTTGTCTCTTTATCTAAGTCAGTTAGTAACTTTTTGATAAATAGACTTAGAATCTTTAGATTAAATTCCTATACGGATTTTAACTTCAGGTTCTTATTTAGCTAAGTAATCATTTGAGCCTCTGGAAACAGTAGTTTTCAAATTCTGACCTTTTAGACAGTAATTCTGTTGGTTTCTCTTTTACTGTGGAGTCAGTGAGTTTCATGCACTATCGATGGATGATTTTCACTTTCATAGTTTCGGAATCAATACTTCCGTTACTATTTAGGTTGGATTGTTGCATAAGAGTTAGGCTCCTATTATCCGGAACCTATTATTTTAAGGTCCTTCCGTCTTCGTATGGGCATAGGCCTTTACTCTTTCCGGGTACAGTTTATGTATTTATAAACAGATATCTGTTTATTACAAGGGCGTAAGCTTCTTCTGTCTTTGATGTCTAGTAGAAGAACGTTACGCTCCATTTTATTGTTAATGGATTCTATTAACTAGCGTACTGCTTATGGTATATCATTGGCTTAGCAGTTGTGCTTAAGATTTCGGCTCATGAAGTAAGAGTTCTTCTACTTCTTGGGCTTACATTAATAGTGTTCTATTATAGATTTTTGAAGGCTGCTCATTGCGCTCAGCCATCCATTCATGAATTTTATCTCAGAAATATCGAGTCCATTTCTGGAGGCCTCTATTGTTAGGTCTATTATCTACTGCTCAGAATGTCATTCACTTAACAGTTGCTACTATAGCTAGGTAGGCTGTCTGTTTCGGCAGTGTCTCCGTTCGGCTGCCCTCTTCGCTCTGGGCTATTTGACCCAGGGCAAGAAAAAGGGGGGGGGGAGGGTGTTCCCTTGGGTCACCTGTTTTTACTATGAAAACAAGGGGATACCTCCTCCGGAGTTAGTAATTCTGAGCTGTTTTTAGGATGGTTGTTTAGTGAGAAGTTTTAGTTTATAAAATTCATTCAAGTCTTAGTTTTTAAAGTATAGCTTTTGAATATTGCATATGTCAACGGACATGATTATGCAATTCTCACACACTTTTAGGAGTATAAGAGTCTCTATTTTCTAGACTTACTTTATTATTGGCTTACTTTAAAATTATTAGTATAAGGATTATTGGATATTAATAGAGTACATGGATGTATGAAGCTCAATTTTTGGAAGGTGTTGTATCTTTCTAATTTATCATAAATAAGAAAGATACATGTAAGGCCTATTACTTCTTTTCCCTACAGGGGATGACTCTATTTTATTTTATTGAGCGTATTCCATTTTGCTCTATGTCCTTGGCCCTCCAGCCTTTTTACTATTCAGCTATGTCTGGGTCATTGGTACAGTATAAAAATGTTAAAAAATTTATAGTAATTTATATATTTTTTATACTTACCAATGACCCAGACGGGGATGGCCCTCCCAGGAGTTGGGAACTCTTGCCTCCCCGCTGAGTACATAGCGCTTACCAGGCACTGGTTATTAGAATGATAAATGGCGCCAATTTCGGAACGTCCTTGACACTGCGCATGCGCAGTGGGGGCGAGGTGTGGAGGGCCTCTCTGGACATGTTTTCTTTAGTTTTAGATGCAAATTTTGGGGATTGGGGGGCAAAATTTGTGTTTGGCCCTATATTTTAAGAGTTAGCACCAGCTATGTCTGGGTCATTGGTAAGTATAAAAAATATATAAATTACTATAAATTTTTTAACATTTTCCAAGTTATAAGTTTATGGAACTTATCCCTCACATGGTGTTTGAGGATCTACAGTTAATGCCAATGCTTGGTGTTTGTACAATGTATATAGTTTTAGAAGTCATAAGCACATTCTACACAATACCTCATAATAAGTAATCTTAATTTAAATTGTCTCATTTATATTACCTGGATGCTTTTTTTTATATTGGCTCCCTTAACCTAAATTAGCATTTGGGGAAATGCTTAGCTTTAAAGAAGGTAATTGTTGTTACTTCAGGTTAAGATTTTTAAATCCTATATACTCTCTTCAATGAGTTGGAGCGCCCGTCTGAAATGTGCGAGTCGGGATGTTCCTTCCTGCAGCCAGGGTCAGCTATGGTTATGGCTTCTTTTTCTTACATGGAAGAGCATGCAAAGACCTTTAGCTGCTTCACCTTGGCTGAGACCACTGTCCTTTTGGACAAGGTACCATGATAAAAGAAGAGATTGTTCTCTCCTTAACGGTATTGTTTTGTGTTAGTTGGCTAAGGCTTTTCGCCCTATTGATGACACCATATTAACCTAGCGAGAATAATAAGCGTTCTTTTGGATGCCTGTAGTTAGCTCCTTTTTGCAGGAATATATTTCCTGCTATAATCGAAACGAGGCACAAGGAGTTCATCTGGGTTTTTATGATCGGGTGCCAGAACTTAGTTTTTCGTCGCTCGCTTCATTTTAAATCCAATCTATTGTCGTGGATTAGGCCTGAAAAAATGAAAAATCTGTTTCTCAGGCCCTCCCGCATGGTCCTTTTGACTGCCGCATGCTCTCTTATTATAACCAATTTAAACTTAAAATATTAAAAATTAAATGGTTTATCTCTGATATTTTACCCAAGTTAAAAAAATTGATGAATTTGTCCCTTGAGTGCAAGAAGGCTTTGCAATGCTTTAGCATTGCAAAGCCTTCTTGAACTCAAGGGATGAAATACACCACCACCCATGCTATTCTGTAGATTATGAGGCCTAAAACTTGAACCAAGAACAATAACTTTTGATGGCAAAGAAGAAATTACTGAAATAAAAAATAAAATAAAAAACCGCTCGCCCGCATGCAACTTCACAACTAATGGCCTGAGAAACCGAAGATCTACTTTGGTGGCCTTATATTTCCACTTGGAGGATTTGGATATTATGTCTATATGGTGTATTGTTTGGGGGCCATGGCATACTGTCTTGATTTCAAGGGATATGTCAACGCTGTATCAGCGGGTGTATTCCTTGCAATAGTGCTATGTTCATCATGTCCCTCTCCATGCTTAGTGGCAGTATGGAGTTGGTGTGACTTGAGAGAGCCCTACGGTTTTATACTATTGTAGATGACTAACACTAAAGCATTACGAGTCGCACCAGGTTATTTTGGTCATGCTTGTTTTGACTAACGATTAGCTTCTATTAGCAGTATTACTCTTTATTGAGAATAGCAGCAGCAGTATAGGTTTGGGAATGTAGCGTGAGGTTTCCTTTTCCTATAGTGAAAAAGAAATTTGTCACAGTTCCAAGCTTTAGTATTACTGCACTGGCCTAACTTATCTAGCAATTCAAGTAATGCAGGGCAGGGGTGGGGTGTGGGGGGGAGTGACATGATTTATTCATCGAGGCGCCCCCCTCCCCCCCTGCTTTTGTTACGACATATGAGTCTATTCCTCAGGTTGAATTGCATTAACGTCATTTTATTCCTTCAGTTTCCTGGTTATATTTTGTATTGCTCTATTATGCCATTGATACAGGCTGTATTCAGGTGAGGGTACATGCAGGATTCTGTTGGTTGCGTGCATAATATGCGTTAATCATTAGACAGATGCATTTCTTGAATAGATTCTCTTAAATTTTTGCTCAGTGTCAGTATAACAGCTGATGAGAATTTTGGGCCAGTTGGATCAGTTATGCATTTTCCTACATGCCGTCTATGCATACGTTCTCTATTTTTGGCTTCATTATTTGGAGTGGTATATTCTTTCTGCTAACAGTCATTGGTTTTACAGACCTAGGGAACAAATATTTATTTGGGGACAGTCCTTGACATATCCCATTCCAGGTTCTGAATCCAGTCTTCGACTGGAAGTGGTACACAATTTGGAAGTTCTGTATTGGAATTTACTTGTACACATGAATGTTGTCGCCTGTTAGTTAGCTCAGAAGCGTATAAGTTCTATCAGATAACATTCCATTGGGATATAATTGGACAAGTTTAAGGTTGTACATATTAATATCACCGATTATCCATGTATCCTCGTATTCTGGATGCAGCATACATTTAGAAGCTTTCGATTTTAGTAACTGGGAGCCTTTTAGGCGACTATATATTACTCAGTACTGCTTTTTCACTGAATCCAGGCCTCTTCCCTCTTTGGTGAGAAGGGGTCAATTCCTTTAAAAAAGAGGGCAAGGGGGTGATTTCTCTTTACCTCTTCTGACCTTAAAATAAGTGTGTAACTATGTGTGAAGCTGTTATTGTCTATAGATTATACTGATCTTATGTTCAGCTTGTTGCATTATGTATGGGGGGTGTCTTTGGGCATTAGTCTCCAACTCTCAGACATGCTTTTCCTAATTTTAAGTGTCTTAATCTGGACTTGCCTTAAAATTGGGAGCTCGTTATACCCAATTAGTGTAATCTGTTATGTTAATTAATAAGGACTCACTTGGATATTGCTCCTCATTTTGGTGGTATGTCCTTCTCTATTGTTGTATAGAGAGGGATATCTGTAATTCCTAATATTTTAATCTCCTATTCACCTTGGGAGTCCTAATGCAGGCTAAGGAGCTGAAATTTAGTCTGCTATTTCTTTAAGTCTTAGGCCTTCCTGCCTTTTCAATTATTCAGCTAAGTCTGGGCCATTGGTTCTAGGATAAAAATATGATAAATTTTTTTTGTATATTTTTGTGTGTACCCATACTATGTATGGTACACATAATGCTGGCATCCGGGGGGGCCATCCGTCGTTCGTCCATCCTTTGTCCATCCATCTGTCCGCCTGTCCATCCTACTGTCCGTCCGTCCGGGCAGACATATGGGGCTTAGGTGGCTATTTGTTAGTAGAAATGGGGGTTAGGTGACTACTGCAATTTATGTGACTAGTCACATAGTTAAATGTCATTATTCTAGGGTGGGGTTTAGTGTTGGGGTGGGGTGGGGTTAGGGTCAGTAAAGGGTAGGGTTAGGGTTTGCTACCACCCCAAAAATTTTTTGCCCAAAAAGTTGTTTTAACACAATGGACATGCATTTTAGTTAAAATAGACTAGGAATATATTTTATTAGTCTAGGGTGGGGTTTAGAATTGGGGGGGGGGGGGGGTAGGGTTAGGGTCAGTAAAGGGTAGGGTCAGAATTTGCTACCACCCCAAAAATTTTCCCCCAATCACTTGTTTTAATATAATGGACATGCATTTTATTGTAGTCCCATAAAAATAGCCACATAACTACCAATTGTTAGAATGTCTGTCCATCTGTCCGTCCGGCATCCGTATTCATTTCTTTCGCATTCGATAACTTGAAAAATATTGCTTGGATTGTCAAGTTACTTTATATTTGCGTTCTGGTTACTGATGTGCCGAACTGTATAGTTTTTAGTGTAAATCTGATAATTTGATTCTGAGATTTTAACCCTTTATCCTTCAGATTGAAAATTCCTCCAATCCCTTTGGCATTCGATAACTTGAAAAATATTGCTTGGATTGTCTAGTTACTTTATATTTGTGTTCAGGTTACTGATTTGCTGAGCTGTATAGTTTTTGATGTAAATCTGATGATTTGATCCTGAGATATTAACCCTTCATCCTTCAAATTGAAAATTCCTCCAATCCCTTTGCCATTCGATAACTTGAAAAATATTGCTTGGATTGTCAAGTTACTTTATATTTGTGTTCAGGTTACTGATGTGCCGAGCTGTATAGTTTTTGGTGTAAATCTGTTATTTTGATCCTGAGATATTAACCCTTTATCCATCAAACTGAAAATTCCTCCAATCTCTTTGGAATTCGATAACTTGAAAAATATTGTTTGGATTGTCAAGTTACTTTATATTTGTGTTCAGGTTACTGATGTGCCGAGCTGTATAGTTTTTGGTGTGAATCTGATAATTTAATCCTGAGATATTAACCCTTGATCCTTCAAATTGAAAATTCCTCCAATCCCTTTGGCATTCGATAACTTGAAAAATATTGCTTGGATTATCAAGTTACTTTATATTTGTGTTTAGGTTACTGATGTACCGAGCTGTATAGTTTTTGATGTAATTCTGTTATTTTAATCCGGAGATATTAACCCTTTATCCTTCAAATTGAAAATTCCTCCAATCCCTTTGGCATTTGATAACTTGAAAAATATTGCTTGGATTGTCAAGTTACTTTATATTTGTGTTTAGGTTACTGATGTGCCGAACTGTATAGTTTTTGGTGTAAATCTGATAATTTGATCCTGAGATATCAACCCTTTATCCTTCAAATTGAAAATTTCTCCAATCCCTTTGGCATGAGATAACTCAAAAAATATCAATCCCATTGTCATGTTACTTTATATATGTATTCAGGTTACTGATGTGCTGTGCTGTTTAGTTTTTTATGTAAATCTGATAATTTGATCCGGAGATATTAACCCTTTATCCATCAAATTAGACACTCCTCCAATCCATTTCTATATGTATCCATACCATGTATGGTGTACATAATGTCGGCATCTGTGGTGGCCTTCCATCATACAGCTTTCTACTAGTTGTGCATATGGGTACACATCTGATGATTTCATCAGCCTATTTTTTATTTATACTTACCAATGGCCCAGATCGGGATAGCCCTCCAATGAGTGGGCACTCATACGTCCACGCTGAGTTATAATATTAGTAGGCACAACTAGGAAGAATGTTGCTTGGCGCCAGTTCCGGTCTCTTCTTGGTTACTGTGCATGCGCCGCACTAAAAGTATGGAGGGCCAGTTAGGACTTTTAAATTGTGGTATTGTATGCAAATTTTGGGGATTGTGGGGGTTGAAAATTTGTGTTTGGCCTTGATATTATTGAGTTTGCACCAGCTAAGTCTGGGCCATTGGTAAGTATAAAAAATATCCAAATTACTTTAATTTTATCATTTTTGGGCTTAATTTTGTGGGATTCAAAATTAAGTATTTGACTTGAATTCCTCAAATTGAGCATTGGCCATGTCAGGGTCCGTAGTAGGTATGATGATCATAGAAAATATTTTAAATTTCCAATATTTGTGGCGTTTCCAAATGAACGTCATCCATAATTATATTTAGGATTTTGCTTGACCCCAGAAAACTAAGGAACAAGAAATCATTTTACGTAAACTTTAGATGAAGGACGAGAACCAATACTAACAGTAAACATGTAACAAGAGTCTGTAAACTATGATTTTTATACTGTACCAATGACCCAGACATAGCTGGTGCTAACTCTTAAAAATATAGGGCCAAACACAAATTTTACCCCCCAATCCCCAAAATTTGCATCTAAAACCAAAGAAAACATGTCCTGAATGGCCCTCCATACTTCACCTCTACTGCGCATGTGCAGTGTCAAGGACGTCCCGAAATTGGCACCATTAATCATTCTTTGTTTGGCCCTTCATCAGTTAACATCTGACTGATCTTTGTGCTTGTAAATCTCAGTTTAAATGATGCCAGACACATAAATATTAGTGAAATGGTGATTCTAAGGAGGATATAGAAGGAGGAGAGGAAAAATGAGTGACAGAAAATAATCAGGGCTGTAACTTAAAATTTTTTGATGAAATTATGTTAAGTTACCTATTTTCGAGGCAACAGCCTGTTGTGGTCATTCTTGTTATCTAGATTACACTGCTTATTCAGTGTTTTCCTCTCTCCCTTTCCTTTAAGTCTCCTCTTGCTACTCTCCCATGCTTTTGGCATATTTTCTGTAATATTATTACTAAAATTTCTTGGGAGTTTTAGCTGGATAACAGAATGAATTCTGTTCTTTTCCCCATGTTTACGTCTTCACCTATGGGTGGTTAGGCGTAGTGTTCTGCATCTACCATCTGATGTTCTGCAGTTTCTTCCCCGGAAGTCTCTGTTTTGCATCAGATAGTGTATTATTGGTAACTGATTTCGGGCCAGGGTGCCTGGAGTCTTGATCTAGTGTTTTTACACTTATTGTTTACATTTCCAACAGCCCTCTGTGTGAGGGGGGATTTCTTGAAAATAATATCTTGATGTTACTTTAATCATAACTAGATACATTATTATTGTTCGTAAGTGTTGCATAAATTGTTTAAAATATTTTTAGAATTTTTGTCCACACTTAGACTTGGGATCCATTGGGGCTCAACGTTACTTTTCAGAAACTTGGGCTGTTCTGAAAAAATATTTTTTCGAAAGTTTTTGATTTAATTATTTTTTCTATGTTAATGGATCTTGTTATTATGTATTTTGATTGTCAGGGGTTGGTGCGAGTACTAGGACTTTGTTTTCTTTTCACAATGAAAGGATATTGTTCAATTGTAATAAGAGGAAATCTTCCTCTGACTTTCATAATCATTGTATAATGTAGTCAGTGTACTCGCACTAACTCCTGTTCTGTATATGTTGATTTTGATGACAACATGGGAAGCGTGTGTCACGGTATGTTAGTGGGGAATTGGCCATTCCGGTCCTTTCCCCGCAGGGTCACTCTACTTTATCGATCTCTTTTTCAGACGATCATGATCAGGGTGATGTATCCGTGATGTCTTCCAAAAAAGTGTGCCTCCGTCGTCACAATTAATGAAGAGCTAGCGGAAAAGAGCTCATGTAATATGTCAATTGCCTAAGAGGACCCTAGTAGGTTTGACGGCCTTTGAAGTCCGCTAGCTCGCCTGGTGTAGCGTCCATTCATCGAATGGTTCGGCAGCCGGGTTCGTCCGTTGCGGTCTAGAAAGGAGTTTTGGGTGATGCGAGCACTATAAAATAACCAAGTGCACACCCAGTGACGGCGGATTAGACGGGAGAACGGAGGAAGCCTTTTAGTCCGGTTCATAGCTCGTCCAGGTCCATCCGGGCTGCGAGCGAGAGAGACCCCTCTCTCGTACATCAACATCTGGCCCCAGATGTTGTGGTACAAAATGTCTCGCATTCGGAGCATACGTCCGCCGCTCGGGACGCTCCGTTATATAGACAGTCTGGAGACTGTTAATAAGGCTTCCTCATTCTCATGGCAGCGCACCTTGGCTACGTGACCTCCGATATCCAGTCAACTCCGCCAATCAGAGAATCCTCGGCGACCAGGTCACGCCATCCGATAGCCAGGGACACTAGGCCTGGAGACTCTGGACGTTCGCATAAGAAGTATGCGGGAGTCAACGTACACGGAGCTTCCAGCGGCAAAGCATCGTAAGACCGCTTCTGCACAGGCCTCGGTGATGGACGTGCTATCCCAAATAGCACAACTTATCGCAGCATCCCAGTAACAACAGAATCTCTGTCGCATAATGTATTATCCTACGACGCTGGGTCGGGACGCTCCGCGGAAGCATCAGGTGCGGACGTCCGAAAATTTCATACTGTCCGACGGGATGCCGAAAGGGATTCGGAGGTTTTCGAGCTTTCCCTTTCGGAACAACGTAAGCTGCTGTATATGTCATCCGACTTCATCTTCTAGAGGTTCTTCGTCGGACCAGAATGCTGCGATACTGGATAAGAAACTGATTGCGTCGGTGGACTTAGAAATTTTTGATTCGGTTCAGGGACATCGTCCCTCAGTTCCGACACAGTCCAATAATGTCCCAGATACGTTCGATTTATTGAACGACGCTATATATTTTTTTTTATATGCTTGCTATGTACAAGCATGTCTGGTTTCTTGTTCGCAAAATTACTGAGATGTCTTTCAAAAGTGTGCCTCTGTCGTCATAATTAATGAAGAGCTAGCGGCAATTAGTGCTCATGGATTACGTCAATCGCCTAAGAGGTCCCTAGTAGGATCGATGGAGTTGACATTCGCTAGCTCACCCGGTGTAGCGTCCATTCATCGAATGGTTCGGCAGTCGGGTTCGTCCGTTGCGGTCTAGGAAGGAGATTTGGGTGATGCGAGCACTATAATAGACTTTAGTACACACCCAGTGACGACGGATTAGAGGAGAGATCGAAGGAAGCCTGTTAGTCCGGTTCCTAGCTCATCCGGTCTGTCCGGTCGGCGAGCGAGAGAGGTCCCTCTCTCGTGCAACAACATGTGGGACCGGATGTTGTTGTGCAGACTTTTCACCTTCGGAGCATATGTCCGCCACTCGGGATGCTCCGTTATATAGACAGTCCGAGTGACTGTTGATAATGCTTCCTCATCCTCACAGCAGCGCACATGACCGCACATTGGCTACGTGACCTTGAATATCCGGCCAGCTTTGTCATTCAGTGATTCCATGGTGAACAGGTCACGCCATCCGGTAGCCAAGGGACACGAGGCCTACACACTCCGGTCGCTCGCATAATAGAAGTATGCACGGGGTAACGAACACGGAGCTTCCAGCGCCAATGCATCGTAAGACCGCTTCTCCACAGGCCTCAGTGACGGACGTGCTATCCAAAATAGCACAGCTTATCGTAGCATCCCAGCAAACGACAGATTCTTGGTCGGATCAGGAATAATCTGACGGCGCTGGGTCGGTGCACTCCGCTGTTGCATCAGGTACGGACGACCGAATATTTCATAGGGTCCGACAGGATGGCGAAAGGGATTCGGATGATTTCGAGCTTTCCCTTTCGGAACAACAGAAGCTGCCATACATTTCTTCCGGCACAATCTTCCAGAGGTTGTTCCGTCGGACTACATTGCTGCGATGCTGGATAAGAGACTAATAGCGTCATTGGACACGGAGTTTCGGATCAGTTCAGGGACATTATCCCTGAGTTGCCGACGCAGTCCAAAAATGTCTTAGAAGATTCGAATTATTGAACGACGCTATCTATATAAACTTGCTATCAACATGCTAGTCTAGTTTCTTGTCCGCAATGCTCTATTCTGCCTTTCGTGAATTCTAGGAAATAATTGTTTATTGGCAGAACTGGGCTTGCCGAGAGTTCCTTTGCATCTAAGACGGCGAGACTGAAGACTGCTATTATCTTTTTCGCCGTCTATGTCAATTCCAACCACGATGTTGGAAACGACAATGATGTATAATAAACTTAACTTAGACGCTTTATCATACGTACACCACCTTACTGAGACGTTATCATTACGTCTTCAAGAGAAAGAATTCCAGGATATGATCCTCTATGAGATTTCTTTCAGGGGTAGTAGTTTTTCCACGTATAACTCCGCCCTTCAGTGGCAACCTGGAGTTAGTTAGACGTGACGCAGCCCTAGCTACATCCACGCGCGTGGATAGTAAGGTGAAGAACTCTCTCAGAGTCGCTTCGGTCTCCGAGAAGCTTCTCTTCGACGGCAACCTTTCAGCAATCTTGAATTGCTCGATATACACGTTCTTTTGTCTATCAAGTGTAACAAGAGATTCAGACGTGGGCAAACATTCGGTGGTTGACTCAGAGAGTTCCACTGTAGTTGCCGGATCCGAGTTTTTCGATTATGACGGATGCCAGTCAAACAGGTTGGGACACATTTTGATCCCAACGGATTCAAAGTGCCAGGGTCTTTGGGTTCCGTAGTTTTTAGGCAAGCTCTTTACTTCCAAGGAAGAATATTATGTTGGCTTGCACTACGTCATTGGATGTATTTTATTCAGAAATGCATGTTCAATCCTGTCCGATAATACGACAGTAGTTGCGTATATCCAGAACCAGGGAGGCACTCAATCGGTTCCGTTATTGATTTTAACGGAAAGAATCCTTCTGTTTGTTATAGAACACCAAGTTCTGTTTCGGTTCGTCATATTCTCGGTCGTCGGATCGTATTAGCAGACTCCCTTTCACGTAAGGGTCGTTTGTTGCCGTCGGAATGGACTATCAACAAACAAGTATTCATTCAGATTTGCTATCAATGGGAGCGCCCAGTGATAAATTATTTGTGACACAACTCTCCAATCAATTGTAGACGTATGTGTCACCGTGTCCGGATCCCTGAGCATATGTAGTTAACGCTCTATTGATCTAGTAGGACGCGATGATAGGATATGCGTATCCTCCAGCGCTGTTGATTCAGCAAGTATTGCTAGGATTATTCATTCACAATACAATTCTGTTGGTAGCATCTCTGTCTCCACAGAGACGGTGGATAAATTTACTTAGATGTCTACTGTGGGACTTACTGTGGAAACTTCCTCCACGAGAGGATCTTTTTTCGCTGGGGAAATCGTGTCAACTCTATCACAACCCGCAAGGTCTCAACCTTCACGTATTCCGTTGTGCGGTCCTTCTTGCATGGCAAGCACTGTATAGGACCAGCAGTGGATGCGATTCCTAACTGTAGAAGGACCTCCTCTTCGCTATAGTATGCGGCTAAAGTAGAGGGTCTTCCGTCCTTGGTGTAGGGATCTTTATGTTGATATTTTTGATCCCTCCATACCAGACATTGCAAACTTTCTAGTATACTTGTTTAACGAGATCATCTGCAGCCAGTTACTTTTAAAGGTTATAGGTCTATGTTATCTGATACCTATGCACACCATGATAGTTTACAATGGAGCCTAATGTCTCTTTATCTAAGTTAGTTTGAAACTTTTCGATAAGAGACCTAGAATCGTTAGATTAATTCCTATTCGGAATTTAGCTTGGGTTCTTATTAATTAAAGCAACCATTTGAACCTCTTGAGACAGTAGTTTCAAATTCTGGCCTTTTAAGGCAGCAATTCTCTTAGTCTTCTCTTCTGCTGAAGAGTCAGTGAGCTTCATGCACTATCGGTGGACGATTCTCACTTTCGTAGTATCGGGAACTCTATTACCTTTACTACTAATGTTGTATTTTTGGTTAAGAATCAGGCTCCTAATGATATCCGGAACCTATTGTTTTTAAGGTCCTTCCGTCTTCGAGCGGGCATAGGCCTTTACTCTGTCCAGATAGACCTTTATGTATTTATTAACAGATCTCAGTTTATCAGTAGGACGTAAAGCTTCTTCTGGCTCTGATGCCTAATAGAAGGGTCATTACGGTCCATTCTATTACTTAATGCATTCAGTTAACTATCGGTACTGCTTAGGATAATCTATCCTTAACTCAGCAGTCTGTGCTTAAGATTTCGGCTCATGAAGTAAGAGCTCTTCTACATCTTGGGCTGACGTATAGTTTTGCTATTATAGATTAAGTAGGCTGCATATTGGTCTCAGCCATCCACATTCACGAATTTTTATCTCAGAAATATTGTATCCATTTCTGGAGACCTGCATTATTTAGGTCCATTATCAGCTGCTCAGAAAGTCGATCACTTAACAATTGCAACTATAGCTATGTAGGCTTTATGTTCCGGCAGTGACTCCATCCTGCTGCCCTCTTCGCTCTGGGTTATTTGACCCAGGGCAAGGAAAAGGGGGGGGGGGAGGGTGTTCCCTTGGGTCACCTGTTTTATTATGAAAACAAGGGGATACCTCCTCCGGAGTTAGTAATTCTGAGCTGTTACTGGGATGGTTTCTTAAGTGAAAGTTATGTTTTTAAATTCATTCATGTCATAGTTTAAAAGTATAGCATTTGAATATGTCATGTGTCAAACGGATGTTATTATACTATCCTCGGACACTTTTAAAAGAGTATAAAGAGTCTCAATTCTTTGGACTAACTTTATTTATTGGCTTACTTTAAAAATAATTAGTATAAGAATTATACTGGATATTAATAGAGAACATGGATGTTATGATGCTCAATTATAGAAGGTATTGTGTCTTTCTAATTTGTCATAAATAAGAAAGATACACATGAAGCCTATTTCTCCTTTTCTCCTCCAGGAGATGACTCTATTTTATATAGTTGAGCTTATTGGATTTTCCTCTATGTCCTGGGCCCTCCAGCCTTTTTACTATTCAGCTATGTCTGGGTTATTGGTACAGTATAAAAATCTGAAAAAATTTATAGTAATTTATATATTTTTTATACTTACCAATGACCCAGACGGGGATGGCCCTCCCAGGAGTTGGGAACTCATACCTCCCCGCTGAGGACATAGCGCTTACCAGGCACTGATGGTAAGAATGATTAATGGTGCCAATTTCTGGACGTCCTTGACACTGCGCAGGCGCAGTAGAGGTGAAGTATGGAGGGCCATTCAGGACATGTTTTTTTTGGTTTTAGATGCAAATTTTGGGGATTGGGGGGCAAAATTTGTGTTTGGCCCTATATTTTTAAGAGTTAGCACCAGCTATGTCTGGGTCATTGGTAAGTATAAAAAATATATAAATTACTATAAATTTTTTCAGACTCTAGGGGTAAAAAACCTGAAAGGCATATGATACAGATGAGGAGTTGAAGATACCAGTGCTTTTCTTTCCCACCAGACCAAAATGCAGTGAATTAGTACTTGCCGTTGTGGCCAAATTAAATTTAGAGGCCTGGCACTAGCCATGTATGGTTGTTATGTTCGATAAAGATATATTTAGAAAATATATTCGGGATTTTTTTTCTGACAGGTTGCACAGTTTATAGGCAATAAACTAGCTACAAAAGGATATGAACGACAGACTGATGAACTTCTGTTGCTGTTACGACATCCAGACCATGCATGTCCTGTTCTTAAGGTATTGTTATCTCCTATATAACTTTGTTGAACTAGTATGAAATTTGGAGGTTATCAGTTTTCTATCTCTCTTTTCACATGTATTTATTCTCATGTTTTCAAACAATATATCCGACATGATTTTCTCTATGGGCTGAATAGGATTGAAATAAATTTTTGACAATCCCTGTCAAAAAATGGCTGGTGATCCACTCATTGTAATTTATCTCCTCTTGACCACCACTCACATGAGTGGTAGATTTTCAGATTATGGGATGAAAAAGAATGAAATAAATTTTTTATTACCCATGTCAGAAAATGGATTATGATCCACTCTTTGTAACTTTTTATCCCCACTTGAATGGTGGCCGGGTGGGGATAATTTACAATGAGTTCATTGTTTTTTTTATTCTAGAATCCTGGGATTGATCCTTGGTTGGGTAGTTATTGAAGTGCCTGGACATATGAGTGGTGGCCGAGTGGGGATAATTTACAATGAGTTCATTGGCTTTTACCTGCGTCGCCAGCGGCAGAGCAGGTCTAGTAACCACTCGACTCCGTCCGTCAGTCCGTCCATCAGTCCATCCGTCAGTCGGTCCGAAACACTTTTTCCGTCAAAGTTTTCTTGGCTTCTGTGAAAGGGAATGATTTTATATTTGGTCTGCTGCTTCATAATGGTGAGTTGTATCGTGTATCTAATTTTCAGATCTGCCATGCAGCCACTTCCTGTTTGCCGATACTTTGAAGTCTGTTCATCTCTGTAATCAATTGCATTCAGCGACACAGGTCTAGACCTGGTATTGGTTTTGTTCATTCCAGAATCCTGGAATTGATCCCTGGTTGGGTAGTTATTGAAGTGTCTGGACATATGAATGATCGCTGAGTGGGGATAATTTACAGTTCATTGATTTTTCATTCTAGAATCATGTGATTGATCCTCAGATGGGTAGTTATTGAAGTGTCTGGACATTTGAGTGGCAGCCAAGTGGGGATAGTTTACATTGAGTTCAATGGGTGGTCGTTCAATCAGCCATTTCTTTTAGTTTTATTTTATCATTACTACCCAGACTGACTTTTAATGATTTTGATACCTTTTTAACATCTTCCATTTTGTTGTACTGTCTGCGTCGGTTGTCAGAAGTAGTTTTTGTTGAACTGGTTTTTACTGAAATGATTGGTTGGATGGCTGTCACGACCTGGCACTTCCCATTAACTTTCAATGGGTCAATCCCTCTGGTATTCATAAGCATCAATGCTGGGGGAGTATGCTTTCCATGTACTCTTGGTGCTGTTTGCTGGATATCCGCAACATAACCCCCCAAAGTTGGGCTCAGAGTAAGGGTGGGAGTCATGGAATGATGAATCATAAATAAAATAAACAGGGAAAATAAAAAATACAAAAAGCAGAAACGTGGTAGAGACTTAACTTCGGACTCTGATTCTGATTTTGATCATGACATTTCACAATCACAAAGTTAGCCAAAATTCATTATTATTTATGCGGCTGATGAGAATCAAAAGGCATCCAGCATTAATCCTTTTTTGTTGGAAAAAGCCATTAAAGGAATAGCTGGCACAGTTAAGACAGTTAAAAAACTAAGATCTGGGACATTATTAGTTGAATGTTCCAAAGAACAACAGTCAATTAATTTGCTGAACACTGATAAACTGGCGGACATCAATGTAAATACCTTCCCACATAGAACCCTTAACAGCAGCAGAGGTGTAATTCGTACAAGGGAATTATTTGACATCGACATACTAGAAATCAAAAAGGAACTTCAACCACAAGGTGTCAGCGATGTCAAACGTATTGAAATTAAAAGAGATGGTACAATAATAAAGACTAATACGTATATTCTGACTTTTGATTCTTCTCGGCCGCCTAAATCAATTAAAGTTGGTTATATGAACATCAGAGTGGATTTGTATATTCCAAATCCTCTTTGATGCTTCAAACGTCAAAAATTTGGTCATGGTCAGAACAGTTGTAGAGGAAAAAGTATCTGCTTTAAGTGTGGTCAGGAACATCAAGACCCCTGTACAAATACTATTAAATGTTGCAATTGCCAGGGCAGCCATGTAGCTGCGTCAAAGGACTGCCCTGTTTGGCAAAAAGAAAAACAAATCCCAAAAATAAAATGTGAAAAACAAGTAAGTTTCAAAGAGGCCAGAGAGATGGTAATGTCGATGCCTGGCATGAATATGTCATCGCCATCATATGCAGCAAAAGTATCACAGAAAGTACCATCAGTGGCAGTAGGTTGCCAAACCCAGTATACTTGGATTAGAGGCACATTACCATCTCTAGTACAAGCTTTTACAATAGAACAGTCAGACAAAACTGAACTAAAATCCACCCAAACACCATCAACTGCTCGGACAACAATAGAAAATAAATTAATACCAAATCCACAGAAAGAACAAGAAAAACTAAAACCAGAAGGAAAAAAAGTAAAGGAACCAAGATCAGAACCAAAAAAAGACCAAACAAAACCGAAACCACACATTCAAAAACTTAGTCAGAATCAGAGGAAGAGTCGAGCAAAAAGCCAGAAGAATATAGAAACACAAAAACAATCAGACAGAACTCCCAAGGCTCTTCAAGATCCTGTTACTCGTAATAGGTTTGAAGGCCTTGAGGACATGAATGTTGGTGAGTGTATCGACGAAACATTCGATCACTTACGTTTGAATTCCTCTCAGAATAGATCCCTGAGAAAAAATTCCTCACAGAATAAATCTCCGAGGAAAAATTCACCTAAGAAAACTTCCGGGGCTATTTCGCCCATACGTCCACCCTCTAATTCTCCAACCAAATATGGCTAATTCACACAAAAATAATATCATACAGTGGAATTGCCGAGGTTTTAGAGCGAATTTTAATGAACTGAGTCTTCTAAGCCAAAATATAAACCTGCAGCTTTTTGCCTGCAGGAAACTCTTTTAAAGAAACCGGAGGCTCAAGATCATTCAGCTTTTAAGCATTATACTTCGTATAATGCCTGGGCAGATGATAATGACCTTCATATTCGTGGAACATCTGTTTTAGTTAGAGACGATATCATTCACAGATCTGTACCTTTGAATACAAATTTACAGGCTGTGGCGGTACGCCTAACTTTAGACAAAACAGTTACACTTTGTTCTATTTATGTTTCACCAAGTAAAGCCTTACAACTGAATGATCTTGAGCTGCTGGTCTGACAAGTCCCAACTCCATACATTTTGTTGGGTGATTTTAACAGGGTAATTCCTGCAGTCAGGAAGATGTAAAAGGTAAAACTGTAGAAGAGTTCATTACAAAATATGACTTGTGCTTGCTCAATGATGGGTCAGATACTTACCTGCACCCCGCATCTGGTTCTTACACTTCAATTGATCTAACAATTGCATGCCCTTCTGTCTTCCTTGATTTTTCTTGGAAGGTAGAAGATGACTTGTGTGGGAGTGATCACTTTCCAATTGTGTTGGAGAGTGTAGTTCCGGCGGATGATGAGAGGGTGCCCCAGTGGAACTTTAGAAAGGCTGACTGGGACACTTTCTCATCGCTTTGTTCTGAACGCCTCACACCGGAGAAATTTCAAGATAGTGCTGACCAGATAGAACATTTTACTAATGAGCTGCTTGACATTGCAAACACAGTCATCCTTAAAACCTCGGGAAATCCAAAACGTTTCACCAAACCATGGTTTGATAATGAATGTAAAAAGGCTATAAATTATCGTAAGAAAGCTGAAAGGGAATTTAACAAGTCACCAACCACATATAATTTAGACAAACTTCGTATAAATCAGGCAAAAACAAGACGACTTTTAAAACAAAAAAATAAAAGTTCTTGGGAATCTTACGTTTCTAAGATTAACCAAAACACTCCCATCACTGAAATTGGGAAAACGATTAAAAAGATTAAATGGAAAGAAACAAAATCAACTGTACAACACCTGAAGGAAAACAACACCTTAATTCCATCTAAAACAGAAATTTCAAACTCTTTGGCCTCCACATTTTCGAAACATTCGTCGTCTGAAAATTGTAATCCTGAATTTCTAAAAATTAAAAAACAACAAGAAAAACAAAAGATCAAATTTGCCTCCAACAATTTAGAGGATTACAATTAACCTTTCTCTATTGAAGAGTTACGTAACTCTTTGCATAGAGCAAAGGATACTGCCGCTGGTCCCGATGACATACATTACAAACTTTTAAAGCACCTCCACAAACATCATTAGGACTTTTATTATCAATTTTTAATGGCATTTGGGTGACTGGCCAGTTTCCACCATCCCGGCGTAAAGCAACTATAATTCCTATTCCTAAGCCTGATAAAGATCACAGCAACCCAAGCAATTACAGGCCTATTGCCTTAACCAGTTGTCTGTGCAAAACCATGGAGAGGATGATCAATGACCTACTTGTCTGGTTTCTGGAATCGAACAATCTGCTTGCGGATGTTCAGTGTGGTTTCAGAAACCAGAGAAGTACTGTGGATCATTTGGTCAGACTTAAAACGTTTATTAGAAATGCCTTTGCTAGAAAAGAACATGTGGTCACCATCTTCTTTGATCTAGAGAAGGCATATGATACAACGTGGACATATGGGATTTTAAAAGATCTTTTTAACATGGGGTTGAGAGGGCGTATGCCTCTTTTTATTGAAAACTTTTTAAAGGACCGCCAGTTTCAGGTTCGTGTTGGGTCAACGTTATCTGATCCTCACAAGCAGGAATTGGGGGTTCCTCAGGGTAGTATTTTATCTGTTACCCTGTTTTCGGTTAAAATTAATAGTATCATCGATGCAGTTGAGAATATGGTAGATTCTTCATTGTATGTCGATAATTTTTTAATCTGTTATAGCAGTAAAAATATGAATGCTATCGATCGCAAACTTCAGCTGTGTTTGAATAGGATTCAAAAATGGGCCACAGAAAATGGTTTTAAATTTTCCAAGTCAAAAACGAATTGAGTTCATTTTTGTAAAGTACGGAGACATCACCTCAATCCGGAGTTAAAAATTGATGGGAGTCCTATTAAAGTTTTAAGGAAGTGAAATTTTTAGGTTTGTTGTTTGACAACAAACTGAATTTCACTTCCCACATAAAACAACAAAAAGTTAAATGTAAGAAAGCTCTGAACCTGCTGAAAGTTGTTGGTAGCGCCGATTGGGGTGCTGACCAAAACACTTTGCTCCATCTGTATAGATCACTAGTTCGGTCAAAATTAGATTATGGTTGTGTAGTTTACGGTTCTGGGAGGAAATCATATCTCAAACCACTTGATGCAATTCATAATAGTGGTATTAGAATTAGTCTAGGGGCTTTTCAAACATCCCCTACAGACTGGATGCTTGTTGAAGCAGAGGAACCTTCTCTTGAGAAGCACAGAATTGAATTGTCTCTCCAATATGTGTCTAAACTTTTGGCCAATCCTTCAAATCCTGCTTATAATTGTGTTACAGACCCTCAAAATGTTGATTTCTTTAACTGCCACCAGAAACATATTCCTCCATTGGGAATTAGAATTAAACCCCACATGGAGCCCACCATAATTGAACCACACACAATAAAAGAAAATCGTAAAACACATATTCCTCCTTGGCATCTTATAAAACCTACAGTTATTTTGGACCTTGCTTCTACCAAAAAATCTGATACCAATTCCTTGCAGTTCAAACAAAAATATGCCGAAATAAAGTCCAAGTATAGTACATATACAAGGATCTATACGGATGGATCAAAGGATGGTGACAAAGTATCATCAGCTGCTGTTACTGGTGATCATGTCACCTCAATCAGAATACCGAATCAAGAGTTCTATTTTCACAGCTGAAGTTAAAGCTTTACAACTCGCTCTTGAACATATCAAGAATGCTCAGGAAAAGAAGTTGATTATTTTTTCCGACTCTCTTTCCTCTTCACTTGCTTTACTCAACCCCAAGTTGAAGAACCCTCTAGTTTTGGAACTTCGTGAGAAGTTAACAACTCTCATGTCTGACCAATATGATATCGTGTTTTGCTGGTTACCCGGACATGTTGGTATCACTGGTAACACCAGGGCAGACAGTGCAGCAAAACAGGCTTTAACAAAGCCTCTCACTGATTTTAATTTCCCTTTCAGTGATTTCAAATCACATATTAGTAGCTACATCATCAAATCTATGTGGCAGGCGGAATGGGATGGGGCAACTAACAACAAGCTTCATCGCTTCCGACCAACTATTTCTGATCACTACCCATCTAGTAACCTTTGTAGAAAAGATCATGTTATTCTGACACGATGTCATATTGGTCACACACGACTTACACATTCGTTTTTGTTAGAGGGTAATATGCGACCAGAGTATGTTCCTTGTCAGCAAGTGTTGTCAGTGGAACACATTCTTTTACATTGTACAGATTTTAATCATGTTAGAGGGCAATACTTTACAGTCGGATCTCTAAGAGATTTATTTTATTTGACAAGCCCTCATAAAATAATCTCATTTTTGAAAATAATCAACCTTTTTAATCAATTTTAAAATTGTTTTTATTCTTTTAAAATCCATATCTATATCACAGGTTGATTTACAGAGCATTGTTTATACAACATTCGTATTATGTTTCACATTCCTTAGTTTTTATACTTCAAATTTCATATTTCGTCGACTCCTTTTTTAAATTATTTCATGGTGGATAATGATCTTTTTATAACTATACTTTTATCGCCACGATACAGCCTTGGCTGCTGATGTGGCGTTAAGCAACAATAAAATAAAATAAATAAATAGCATGGTATTAATATTGTCTGGTTAATTCCATAGCAAATTAATAAAAGACAATTGGGTTGGAAATATTAATCTTTATTCATAACAAATCATTAAATACCACAATATACACGAAATATCAATATAATATGCACATGCAAGAGTAAAAAAATCAATCAGCCTCAGGGCAGAAAAATCAGTCTGGTCGACCATTTCACCAGGCCTATCGATCAGCCTGGTCATGATTCTAAAATGCAAGCCCTGCTTGTGTGCAGACTACCATTGATTTTATGTGACATCTCTATACTCACAAAGATAAACAAATATTTTTTGAGCCATAGTTGCATATATTCCAGTCTATTAGTATTCAATTCACCTTGAAAACCTTAAGATATTTTGGTTGCACTTGACTTTTTATCCATGTTGTGGCATGATCAGCCATTGTGCTTAAATATGTGACCATAAACACCAATAAATAACTAAATAACACAATTCGTTTAACTAATTTGCGTAATCATAAAACTATGGCAGTAGTGAGTCTTCATTCATAATTCTTGTTTATTAGTATTGGTCATTAGAGGTTCAGATAATTCAAGTCTTGATTGAGAAACATTTCTTGCTTTGATTTAAAGAAAATAGTACCTATTGAATGTTTATTATCCTCCATGCATGCATGCATGCATGCATCCCTTTGTCTGTTCGGATGCTCATCCATCCATCTTTCCATCTGTCCATCCAAATATAATTTTCAGCAAAACTTGAACAATAGTTAATGGATTTCAGTTCTTTTTAGTATATGTCTCTATAGCGACAATGTCTACATCAAGCTCGATGACCATCAGTATCGAATGAAAATTATGGGAGTTATTGCCCATTGCTATAAAAATATTCTGTAAATCTTATTTACACCATAACTTAAACAAGAGTTAGCGGATTTCAATTCTTTTTGGTATATGTCTCTATGGTAACAATGTCTTTGTCAGGTTTGAAGGCCAGCAATATCCGATGAAAATTATGGGAATTATTGTACTTTATATAATAAAAATTATGGGAATTATTGTACTTTGTGTAATAAAAATTATAGTGTAATCCTTGTTTATGGCCTGACTTGAACAATAAAAACCGGATTTCATTCTGTCGTCTGTCATCTGTGAACATGGTGTTTACATCTTCTCCTCCCAAACCGCTGAACCAATTTAATTGATATTTGAGATAATAGTTTGCTATGACATCCCAATGTGATTTTGTTGAAATCAAGTTGCCTCGCCCCTCGGTAGGGCCACACCCAAAAAGTGTGCTTAAATCTTAAAAAATCTTCTTCTCATGAACTAGCAGTAGCAGAGACTTGATATTTGGTGTGCAGCTTCCTTTTGAGGTATAGACTCAGATTTTTTCAAGAGAAGTTCGAGGAGCTATATTTGCCTTCGTTATGGGAGGGGCAAGAATTTTTGCCCCGCCCAAAATTTCTATTTTCCAAACCAAGAGGCAGATTTGAACCAAATTTGATATGAGGGCTTATTGGGTGATAAGTACTTAATTTATGCCCAATTTTTTTTTCCCGTCGCCCCATGGGGGACCGCAGGAGCTAAAAATAGAAAAAAACTTAAAACGCCCATATCTCCAAAAACTGCACGTCACTGAGAATTCTTATTTGGTGTGAAGATTCCGTAGGGTCAACAGAATGGAATGGTAAAAAAAAATTGCTATCGGTTTTATAATGGGGTACTTTTTTGGGACTTTGAAAAAGTGCTGAGTCAGCATTTTTTAGCACTGTGGGCAATGGGAAAAAACATTTAAGACTACTTTTCTCCCAAACCACTGCTCCAAAAGCTTTAAAATTTCACATATAACATCTTTGGAAGATAGTTTCATAATGTTTATTGAAATCAAATTCTTGAGTCCATATTTGGGCTCTCTAAGGGAGCCCAAATGTTTAAATTAGTGCAGAATGAGGAATATTCATTAATAATCTTCTTCTTCAGATCTACCAGCATGCAGCATGCTTAGGGGGCGGAGATTCAAGTTTGTTCAATCCAAGTCCCTGGGTTCATATTTGGGCTCACTGTGGTTGCCCGAATTACGACTTAGTTCAAAATGAGGAATTTTCTTTAAAAATCTTCTTCTTCAGGTCCAGTAGTCGGAATGCTTTGATATTTGGTATGCAGCATCCTTAGGGGGGTGAGATTCAAGTTTGTTCAAGCCATGTCCCTAGGTCCATATTTGGGCTGACTGTGGGAGCTCGAATTGTAACTTAGTTCAAAATGAGGAATTTTCTTCAAAAAATCTTCTTCAGATCCAGCAGTCTGAATGTTTTGATATTTGGTATGCAGCATCCTTAGTGAAGTGAGATTCAAGTTTGTGGAAGCCAAGTCCATGGGTTCGTATTTGGGCTCCCTGTGGGATCCCGAATTATAACATAGTTCAGTATGAGGAATTTTTCTTTAAAAATCTTCATCTGATTCAGCAGTCGAAATGTTTTGATATTTGGCATGCAGCATCCTTGGAGGGGGGGTGGGGGGTGGGGGGGGGGGGGATTACTGTGGGTACCCGAATGATAACTTACTTCAAAATGAGGAATTTTCTTTAAAAGTCTTCTTCTTCAGATCCAGCTGTCAGAATGCTTTGATATTTGGTATGAAGCATCCTAGGGGCGTAAGATTCAAGTTTGTTGAAGCCAAGTTCCTGGGTTGATATTTGGGCTCCCTATGGGATCCCGAATTATAACTTAGTTCAATATGAGGAATATTCTTCAAAAATCTTTTTTTAGATCCACTGGTCAGAATCTTTTGTATTTGGTATAAGTTTTATCTTAGGAGGGGCAGATGCAACTTGTTGAAGTCAATTTCCTGGCTTGATATTTACGCTACCATGTCAGGTGAGCGCCCTCAAGCCCCCTGGGGCTTCTTATTAAAAAATACTGTGTAATGCTTGTTTATGGAATAACTGAAACATTAGTAACCAAATATCAATTTTTTGGGTTATATGACTCTTTGGGAACAATGTGTACCTCAAGTTTGATGACCACCATTACCCAATGAAAATTGTCAGAGTTATTGCCCTGCCTACCCCCCCCCCCCCCCCCCCCCCCCAAATTAGTACGAAGCCAAATTTGAGGTATTATCATGGCCTGTTGTCTGACTGTCTGTCCGTCATGCCGTCAACACGGCTTGGGTTAGAGGCCATATTTATGAACTGATCTTTACGAAACTTCTTGGGTACCTTTGTTATCACCGTGGTATGAGAACAAGTATATTGGGGTCCGGTCCGAAATTTGAGATATCCACTGGCATCCATTTTGTACAAAATTAGGTGCAATCAGATTTTTGCGCAGAACTTCCATATGAAAGCTCTGATTTGAATAATTTTTTGTATAAATGTTTAGTACCATGGGATACATCACATATAATACAGGTTTTTTTCTCATGCGTAAATCATGCAAATTAAACTAATTTTGATTTATTTAATGTTACTTTCAGTACTGAAAGTGTAAATGCCAATACAGCTCGGGCTAGAGGCCGTATTTATGAACTGATCTTTACGAAACTTCTTGGGTACCTTTGTTATCACCGTGGGACGAGAACGAGTGTTTTTGGGTCCGGTCTGAAATTCAAGATTGCCGCTGGCAGCCATTTTATACAAAATTGGGTGCAGTCAGATTTTTGCACAGAACTTCCATATGAAAGCGCTGATTTGAATAATTTTGTGTGTGAATGTTTATTACCATGGGATACATCACATATAATACAGGTTTTTTTTCTCATGCATAAATTATGCCAATTAGACTAACTTTGATCAATTCAGTGTTACTTTCAACACTGTAACTGTAAATGCCAATACGGCTCGGGCTAGAGGCCATATTTATGAACCAATCTTTACAAAACTTCTTGGATATCTTTGTTATCACTGTGGGACAAGAATGAGTGTTTTGGGGTCCAGTCCTAAATTCAAGATGGACACTGGTGGCCATTTTGTACCAAAATTAGGTGCAATCAGTTTTTTGTACAGAATTTCTATATAAAAGATCTGATATGGATAAATTTATGTATGAATATTTAGTAATGTGGAATACATCACATAAATTACGTTTTTTTTCTCATGCATATATTATGCGAATTAGAGAAACTTTGATTTATTCGGTGGTACTTATATGCAATTAGTGCACATGTCAATACAGCTCACGCCATCAACACGGCTAGGGCTAGAGGCCGTATTTATGAACCGATCTTCACGAAACTTCTTGGGTACCTTTGTTATCATCGTGGTTCGAGAACACATGTTTTTGTGTGCGGTCCAAAATTCAAGATGGCCACCAGCAGCCATTTTGTACCAAAATTAGTGCAATTAGTTTTTTGCACAGAATTTCTGTATGAAAGTTCTGATTTTAATAAATTTTTGTATGAATGTTTAGCAACATGGAATACATCACATATAATACAGGTTTTATTTCTTGTGCAGAAATTATTCAAATTAGATGAACTTTGATTTATTCAGTACTACTTATACACAGTAAGTGCACATGTCAATACGGCTCGGGCTAGAGTTTGTATTTATGAACCGATCTTCACGAAACTTCTTTAGTACCTTTGTTATCACCTTGGGACAGGAACAAGTGTTTTGGGGTGCCTTTGTTATCACTGCTATGAGAACAAATATTTCTGGGTTCAGTCATACCCACTGTGGGAGTCCCTTTGTTATCACCATGGTTTGAGAACGAGTGTTTTAGGGTGCGGTCCAAAATTCAAGATGGCCACCATCAGCCATTTTGTACCAAAATTTGTGCAATCAGTTTTTTGCACAGAACTTCTGTATGAAAGTTCTAATTTTAATAAATTTTTGTTTGAATGTTTAGTAACATGGAATACATCACATATAATACAGATTTTGTTCTCGTGCAGAAATTATGCAAATTAGATGAACTTTGATTTATTTAGTACTACTTATACACAGTAAGTGCACATGTCAATACGGCTCGGGCTAGAGTTCGTATTTATGAACCGATCCTGGGGGCACGGTGGCTCAGTTGGTAGAGGTGCAGGCTGCAAGCCGAGAGGTCCTCGGTTCGAATCCCACCTGCGGCAACCGCGTTGTGTCCTTGGGCAAGACACTTCACCCCGATTGCCTACATGGGGGCACGATGACGCTGTGTACTGAGGCGTACTGCACGTCGATGGTGCGCATGTCTTCAACCAATCTAACCCTGCCTGTGCGCCGATGCAGAGTTCAGAGTTACGATGTTGGAGAGCTGACAGCTGCTCGTCGTTGCTCGGTGGTTCTCTCCGGGTACTCCGGCTTCCTCCACCCATAAAACTGTCACGGTCACGATTAGCCATTGTGCATAAGTATGTGACCTTAAACACCAATAAATCATAAATCATTATGAACTGATCTTCACGAAACTTCTTTGGTACCTTTGTTATCACCTTGGGACAGGAACAAGTGTGTTTGGGTGCCTTTGTTATCACTGCTATGAGAACAAATATTTTTGGGTTCAGTCATACCCACTCTGGGACTCAAAGATTTCTTTTCTAGTTTAGCATCTAACTGTCGCCCACCTTTACAATACTTTACCTATACATTTATTACAGGGTACGGTCAGCATTTATGTACAGACCGTCACAATACTTTATATGTACTTTTGTTATCAGGTCATTACCTAGATGTTTGTCATTGTTGTGTCGCATACTATACATGTACATGTCTTACACAAATTGAGCTGCAGTGTCATTGACACTTTCATTTTTCTTTGCTTCAAAATGCATTTTGAAGGATTTAGATTGCGTATAAGTAGAAAATTTGACTCCTATAACAACCCCCTCCCCTTCCTCCAGTGCCAGTTGGGCATTTTTTTCTTTCCTCTGAAATACATTTGAAGGATTTAGAGTGTGTTCATGCAGAATTTTTTTTTACCCCGATCAAAAAACCCCCCACCCCCCCTCCACCCCCCACCCCCTCATGTCAATTAGGCATTTTTGTTTCTTTGCTCAAAAATGCATTTTGCTTGATTTAGAGTGATTACATGCAGAAAAAAGGACTCCTATGACCCCCCACTCTCTCCCTCCCTCCCTCCCCCTGTTCAGTCAGTTAGGTCTCAAACATTTTTAGTTGAGTTGTGACAAAGTCAAACTCGACGTATAGTTTGGTGAATGGCAGGCGGGCGGTTGGATGGGCATAAACAATTGGTTTCCAGATGATAACTTGATAATGGTTTGACCCACATTCATGAAACTTCATAGGTAGGTTGGCCTCGGTGAGAGGAAGAACCCTATGTATTTTGGACTCACTATGTCAACAGTGAAGGTCCCAGTGACCTTGAACATATCAATCATAAGCAATTGGTTTCCGGATGATAACTTGACTACGATTGAACCCACATTCATGAAACTTCATATGTAGGTTGGCCTTCATGAGAGCAAGAACCCTATTTATTTTGGACTTGCTAGGTCAAAGGTCAAGGTCACAGTGACCCTGAACATAATAAATCAAAACAGTTGGTTTCCGGATAATAACTTGATAATGATTCGACCCACGTTCCTGAAACTTCATAGGTAGGTTGGCCTCGGTGAGAGGAAGAACCCAATGTATTTTGGACTCACTATGTCAATGGTGAAGGTCACAGTGACCTTGAACATATCAACCATAAGCAATTGGTTTCCGTATGATAACTTGACTATGATTGAACCCACATTCATGAAACTTCATATGTAGGTTGGCCTTCATGAGAGGAAGAACCCTATTTATTTTGGACTTGCTAGGTCAAAGGTCAAGGTCACAGTGACACAGAATAACCCTATTTATTTTAGACTCACTAGGTCAAAGATCTAGGTCACTGACCTTGAACATAGTAAGTTGTAAACAATTGTTTCTGGATGATAACCTGACTACGGTTCAACCCACATTCATGAAACTTTATATGTAGGTTGGCCTTCTTGAGGGAAAGAACCCTATTTATTTTGGACTTACTAGGTCAGAGGTCAAGGTCACAGTGACCCTGAACATAGTAAATCAAAACAATTGGATTCCAGATGGTAACTTTATAATGGTTCAACCCACTTTCATGAAACTTTATAGGTAGGTTGGCATCAATGAGAGGAAGAACCCTATTTATTTTGTACTCGCTAGGTGAAAGGTCAAGGTCACAGAGACCTTCAACATAGTAAATCGTAAACAATTGGTTTCCAGATGATAACTTGATAACGGTTTGACCCACATTCATGAAACTTCATAGGTAGGTTGGCCTAGGTGAGTGGAAGACCCCTATTTATTTTGGACTCGCTAGGTCAAAGGTCAAGGTCACAGTGACCTTGAACATTATAAATTGTAAACAATTGGTTTCCAGATGATAATTTGACAATGGTTCCACCCATGTTCATGAAGGTTGGCATTGATGCAAGAAAGAGCCCTATTTATTTTGGAATCACTAGGTCAAAGGTCAAGGTCACGGTGACCCTTCACATAGTAAATTGTAAACAACTGGTTTCCGGACGATAAGTTGATAATGATTAAACCCACTTTTGTGCTGTCACAACTCAACATTGGATCAGTGATCCCATCGGCATTTTTTTTTTTGCTCCAAGATGGGTTTGGCCAAATTTAGAGTGATTTTATGTGGGGGAAAAGCCCCACCTAAGTTACCCCTCCCCAATTAGGGGTGTGGGGAGGGGGGTGGTAGCAGTGCTTGGTGATGCAGTCCTCTTGTCATATTTGATAAACTTCAATCAGATGGAATATTTTTGTTGGCCATTTAAGCGAACCATATTTGCTTTTCCGACCAACTGAAACATTCCAGACAATTGAATATAAGCATAGGTGATTGTTCCAGTACCACAACAGCATCAATTCAACTGCTGCTAGCTTGAGAGCTTGAAGCCAAGTTTATCCCACTTTACTTCAGAGATTGTCTTACTGCTAGTATGAGATCTGAGCCCCATATCTTCAAATAGACTGAAATTCATAGCCATCAGAGGGAGCAAGAGAGATGCAGACAGGCAGAAATAATTACAGGTATAGGTTTAATATCAAGGACACACATGCATGTTTGCAATGGCTCTTTGGATTCATTGGCTTGGAATTTATCAGTCGATTGCCAAGGTCCTTGGAATTCCTTGAATATTAGAGCCTACCTCTGAAAACCCTGAAAAGTTTTATAAATTATATTAGATAATCAGAGGAGTCCCAGCGGGAACCTAGAGAAGTGAAGTAGTGCCTGTTCACTGCAGTAAACAGGCTCTGTTTTACTGGTAAAATTTTACCCAGTCACCAATGCTTGGGAGGTGCAAACCCTCTCTAAAATGGGCAACATGGCTTATTAACGCTCACCCCTGGTCTTGAGTTGATAATCATGTTGTGGTCATGACTAGCCATTGTGCAAAAATATGTAACCTTAAACACCAGTAAATAAATAAATAAATCGATAAATATAAATAATCAGAGAAGATTCAGTATTATCAGAGGAGATTCATTTCAGTATTTTTCAGCTCTCCTTGAAGCAAGCTCTCTGTTGCTGAATGGAGGTTTTTTTGGCTAAAAGATTCTCTGCCCCTTAATTGACCATCATGCAAAAGGCTGTGAATATGATTATAATATGACATTGAAATAGGCAATAATGAGTACAAATTCTGTCAGCATACATGTTGACATTAGGTGTAGCTCTTGAAGGGGAACTCTATTATATTTGCCCCAGAACATTCTTAAAAATCCTTGACGTTCTCATTTTTGTTTCCTTCAAAGCCTTTAAGAATATTCTTGGAAGCTTCTTGAATTGACTGCTCATGTGAATGTACCCTGATATAGAGATGAGCAAAATAGCAGAAAACTGAATCGATACCGACGTCATGGGGATACCGAAAAACCAAACCGAACCAATCGTTGAATACCGATACCATCTGAATTTTCAAATTTTCCTATATTCACTATTTATAAGTCCCTGTTGAGGCTTGATAACAGTTGAAAGGTTCATTTTCAGGAAAGAAGCAGGCTTGTCATTTTGAAAATTGCAGGAGGGCCATTATAGTTCACCTCAAATCCCCCCAGGAGGGCCATTTTGACTTCGCCTAAAATTAACCCAGGAGGGCCCTTTATGCAAACTTGAATATTTGGATGCAAGATACCAGATTTCCCGTGACACTAACAGGCGAATCGTCAGGCTTTGAACTGGCTTGGGGATGATACGTCCCGTAATCGCGCATGACACGAGAGTTGTCACAGTCTGATGTACAATGTAATAACTAATTACAGCGTTGGAATTGGCAGACCTCTCACTTATATTTGGAAAGTTACTTACTTCCCTGTGTGACTGCATCAACGACACACTACAGATTTCACAAATTGCACTTTGTTACCTCCTTCAATCAGTGAAAATTGCCGTTTGAGGTGTCTTTGACTGAATTAATGGACCGCAGAAATCTGGGTTAGTCGGACATTTACTGTCTGCAGAATTTTGAACTCTGGCAGGTAACTGTGGCCTGGGGCGATCGCTCGCCTCAAAATGACAAGCCTGAAGAAGTGACTGATTTTCTTTTCAGTTTTATTAACCCTCAATGGACTTGGTAATTGACCTGAATTCCTCTAGACTACAACCTGTACATGTCCAATTGCTTAGCAGTGTTTTCTTGTTAAGTCTTGGCTGCTAAGGTAGCCAAGACCTGACTAGAAATCACTGACCAGGTGTTTTGTCTATAGTCAGCTGGATGTCCTAAAGATGGTTATTGTCAGGGCACATGCTCTGAGACAGCAAAAGTCTGAAATAGGTCTTTAAACATTAAAGTGCATTTAGAACAAGTCACAGAATTACTGTAGATATGATTTGTGGTCGTAAAAGAATGCCACTGTCAGGCTCATTGGCAGTGTCATTTATAGTGTTATGGTGGAATGATACTACAACAACTTATTCAGTTTTTCCTGATGTGAATTCCTCTTTGGTACTAGCAGAAAATCTCAAGTCAAGTCAGATATTGAATACTGAACCGATACCGAGATATATCCCCCCCCACCCCCCCCCTTAAAAATACCAAAACCGATACCAAACTCAAAATTCCAATACCGCCCATCTCTACCCTGATATTATGCATAAACTCTATAGTGTCTTCTATCACTATTCTCTTCAAGTATTTGCAGTAGAGTCCTGATAGTGACTTTCAATAGAACCCTGACTTTTAGTCAAGTCCTGATATAGATATTGAAACATAAACAGGAGTACAGTTTGGTTAACTATTTTTTAGGTTGTGTATTTTTGTTGTCAAGTATCACCAGAATTTTGTGCATACATCAGCAGTCAGTCACGTCACATTGAATCCCTCGTAGGACTGCTTATGGGCAAGGTGAGTCATTGTCATTTTTAATCACTCTCATCTTCATTTAAATCATTTTTTTGTTAAGAGCATATCCCAAGAAATTATTTCAGAAATATTTATGCTAAGCATATGGCTTTCATCTGAACTGTTTAATTGGTATTAAACCTTATGCCAGTTGATAGTTTTAAAGGTAGTTTTGGCAAATATTATGAGTCTAAAGTGGGCACTCCCAACTCACAATTATGAAGACATCCTGCATACATTAGTTAAATTACTCTTCAAGTCTTGTCTACCTCCAAAAGCAGCCAATACTTGACTTGAAATACTTTACTCTTTAGAACTTACCACTGTATGGTGGTTCTCTCTGGGTACGCTGGCTTCCTTCAACAATGAACTATCCCAACACAATATGGCCCTAACTGTTAATGGTGTCTTTAAACCCTAATAAGCAAACAAACAAACAAACAAACACACACCATCAAGTCCAGGACCTAATTCTGACTTTGATCAGTTTTAATGTTTTAGAACAGGTGGCTTTAATGTGTAACCTTTGAATAAACATGTACATTAATTTTAATGTAATTTTCAGAGGGTGCTAATCAAGTCATGGCTGCCTGCACAGGCAGTCAAGATTTGGATGTAAACCACTGCAAGGTCACTGAACCTGTTGTGTTGTGGCATATGTTCTCTAGGCTTTAGAAGAGTCAGTATCATATTACTTACAAAAGTATGTGTTGTGTTCATTTTTATACGCCGTCATTTTTTGACGGACATATGTTATGGCATTGTCCATCTGTCTGTTTGTCAGTAAACAATTTTTGTGTCGCCTACTCCTCCAGAGGTTTACATGCTACATTGTTCAAAGTTTGCACACATGCTGATCAGTAATTGCTGTTGTGCATGTGACAAGTGCAGGTAACTCTGTTTTGTATTTCCAGAGTTATGCTCCCTTTTAGTACTTAAAACATTACAGTATTGTTTCACCTATTCCTTCAACATTTTACGCTATATTGTTCAAACTTTGCACACATGTTGATCACTAATTGTCGTTGTGCATGTGACAAGTGCACATAACTCTGTTTTGTATTTCAGAGTTATGCCCCCTTCTAGTACTTGAAACATTACAGTATTGTGTCGCCTATTCCTTCAAAATTTTACATGCTATATTGTTCAAACTTTGCACACATGGTGATCACCAATTGCCGTTGTGCATGTGACAAAAGCAGGTAACTCTGTTTTGTATTTCCAGAGTTATGCTCCATTTTAGTACTCAAAACCTTACAGTATTGTGTCGCCTACTCCTTCAACATTTTACATGCTATATTGTTCAAACTTTGCACACATGGTATTCACCAATTGCCGTTGTGTATGTGACAAGAGCAGATAACTCTGTTTTGTATTTCCAGAGTTATGCTCCGTTTTAGTACTTAAAACCTTACAGTATTATGTTGCCTACTCCTTCAACATTTTACATGCTATATTGTTCAAACTTTGCATACATGGTGATCACCAGTTGCTGTTGTGCTTGTGACAAGAGCAGGTAACTCCATTTTGTATTTCCAGAGTTATGCCCCTTTTAGTACTTAAAACATTTCAGTATTGTGTTGCCTTCTCCTTCAACATTTTACATGCTATACTGTTCAAACTTTGCACACATGGTGATCACCAATTGCCATTGTGCATGTGACAAGGGCAGATAACTCTGTTTTGTATTTCTAGAGTTATGCCCCCTTTAGTGCTTAAAACATTACAGTATTGTGTCGCCTACTCCTTCAACATTTTACATGCTATATTGTTCAAACTTTGCCCACATATTGATCACCAATTGCCGTTGTGAATGTGACGAGCAGGTAACTCTGTTTTGTATTTCCAGAGTTATGCCCCCTTTTAGTACTTAAAACATTACACTATTGTGTCGCCTACTCCTTCAACATTTTACTTGCTTTATTGTTCAAACTTTGCACCCATGTTGATCATTAATTGTCGTTGTGCATGTGACAGGAGCAGATAACACGATTTTATTTTTAAATGACAAGAATCCTCGCCGTTTATAGCTGTTATGATCCTCAAAATGTCCTTTTCTTTAGCGCCACCTCTCATCAATCGTTATCAATGAAGTTAACCTGTCAATGAATGGACCCTACCATTGTAAACGGTGAGGAGAATTTTCTACAGCAGCCTTGCTTTTATTTTGTGAAGACCTCAGATCAATTAATATGAAAATGTGAAAACAGGTGAATTGCCCTTTACCCCAGACAGGGCAAGGGGATGGGCAATGATTGGAGTGGGGACAGACATAGTCGAGTCAACAAAAATTTCAAACTTTACCCCAGAGAAACTTGTGCATGTTCCAATTTTAACGGGCGTATGTTGCCCGCTAAGTGGTGCTCTTGTTAGGTATGTTTACCCTCCGCCAACACCCCAGCATAAAAGAGATTAAACAATACACTCTGTCCATCCATCCACTTCTCTGCCCCACATTCCTTTGTTTATGGAATAACTTGAAAAGTGCTTATTGGATTTTGATATATTTTCATGAGGTGTTTTTTATTATACCCCACAAAATGAAGTTTAGGGGGGGGGGGGGGGTATATAGGAGTCAACTTGTCGGTCGGTCGTTGTCGTCAGTCCGTTGCAACTTGTGGAGCGAACTACTTCCACAGTTTTAGTTGCATTTTCATGAAACTTCTCAAAAATGATCAACTTGATGAGGAACAGTGCAAGACATAAATCTTTTCCACATCGGATTCAAGATGGACTATTGGCATCCATATTGGATTTTGCAAAATACTTCTGGAGTGAACTACATCAACAGTTTTTGCTGCATTTTCATGAAACTCAATGTAAATGATCGACACAATGAGGAGCGGTGCGTGATATAATTTTTTTTCAGTTTGGATTCAAGATGGGTGACTATCAGTCAAATATTGGATTTTGCAAAATATGTGTGGAGCAAACTACTTCTACAGTGTTTGCTGCATTTTCATGAAACTCAATATAAATGATCGACACAATGAGGAGGAGGGCGTGACATAATTTTTTTCCCCAGATCAGATTCAAGATGGCCGACTGGTGGCCATATTGAATTTTGCAAAATACTTGTGGAGCGAACTATTTCTACAGTTTTTGCTTCATTTTCATGAAACTCAATATAAATGATTGACACAATGAGGAGCAGTGGGTGACATAATTTTTTCAATTTTTTCAAATCAAGGTGGACATATTAGATTATTTTTTTACTTAGAAAAATTGAATGCTCCTTTTCAGTCACCCACTCTAGTTGGTATGCCATGATGGGGGTATACCGAGCGACAGACCATCTCTAGTTAACAATGTCTTGGACAACTTTGATAACCCCATTCAAAGTTAAAATATTGATTACATTTTGTTCACAGTATTTCACTTGAAATTTTAATGTTTGTTCAATAATTTAATCAGTTATCATCTTTTTTTTATATGGCCGCTTATATGAGCAGGCTGTATTATGGTATAGCAATGTCCATCTGTTTGTCCATCCGTCCATCCATCCATCCATCCATCCATCCATCTGTCCATCCGTTAATTTTTGTTTGTCCACGCGATAACTTGAAAACAATACATCCAATAAATATTGGTTTTTTATGGTTGATAGTCATGACTAGAGGAAGGTTCCTTTCGATAACCAGCATTCTGGCATATCCAATATGGCCACCACCACAGCCATCTTGGATTTTCAGAGATTTTTGATTGTCCATCCAATAACTTGAAAACTATAGATCCAACAGATACTGCTTTTTTATGGTTGATTAATCATGACTAGAGGATGGTTCCTTTCAATAACCCATAAATGTCCGTTCATCCATCCATCCATTTATCCATCCATCTGTCTGTCTGTCTGTCTGTCTGTCTGTCTGTCTGTCTGTCTGTGTCTGTCTGTCTGTCTGTCTGTCTGTCTGTCTGTCTGTCTGTCTGTCTGTCTGTCTGTCTGTCTGTCTGTCTGTCTGTCTGTCCATCCATCCAGGCTTAGCTGAGGTACATTATGGGGTTTACAATTTAGGGTCAGTGGGGTTGGGTTAGTACATTGGCCACTTGTGGGGTTATTTTTTGCACTGTGAGGTTAATTTGTTGACATGGGAAAAACCCCACAAGTAAAAACATGTAAGAATGCCCATCTGTCCATCCATCCATCCATCCGTCCATCCCTCCGTCTGCCTGTTGACTTTTGTTTGTCCATGCGATAACTTGAAAACAATAATCCAACAGATACTGTTTTTTATGGTTGATTGGTCATGACTAGATGATGGTTCTTTTCATTAACCAGCATTCTGGCATATCCAGTATTGCCACCACGGCATCCATCTTGGATTTTCAGGGAGTTTTGTATGTCCATGTGATAACTTGAAAACTATAGATCCAACACATACTGCTTTTCATGCCCCCAAGAAATTTTCTCAGGAGCATTATGTGTTCAGCATGTCCAGTGTCCATCGGTGTTCGTCGTCGTCCATCCCCTAACTTTTTTGCATTCCATCAATTAACTAAAGTTCTACCAACCGGATCGTTACCAAACTTCATATGTGAGTTAGGTATGATGAGTGGAAGAAGCCTATTTATTTTGACCATGTTGTTCCAAAGTCAAGGTCACAGTGACCTCCAGTGTTAAATACACAAGAATTTGGTTTCCACTCTATAACTAAAGTTCTACCAATTGGATCTTTACCAAACTTCATATGTGGGACAGGTATGTTAGTGGAAGAAGCCTATTTATTTTGACCAAGATGTGCCAAAGGGCAAGGTCACAGTGACTTCCAGTGTTAATTACACTTGAAATCGGTTTCCGCTCTGCAACTAAAGTTCTACCAACTGGATCTTTACCAAACTTCATATGTGTGTTAGGTGTGATAAGTGGAAGAAGCCTGTTTATTTTTGTGCGCAGGGTTCCCGCGGGGCCTTGAAAACCTGGAAAAGCCTGGAATTCGTCAAAAGGTCATTCAAGGCCTTGGAAGCCTTGAATTTCCAATGGGAGCCTTGAAAAGCCTGGAAAATCTGATAATTTTGTGATGCGTAATTTAATCCGAACATATTTTACGGCATTTACAGCAAATGTAACTGTGTGGTTTATTAATCCGGTCATATTTTGGAGTATTTACGGCAGTGCCAATGCGTGCATTATTGATAGAACTTTGCAGTGATATGACACTGAAATCCTTTGAATCAGGCATTGTGAATGGTTGCTATTGATGTGGGCGAGCACAATGGCGTATATTTAAGCCATTGGGAAGATTTATTGTAAATTCTGCCTGTTCGAATGCTGAGCGCACGTGCGTGGATAATTTATTCATATTGAAAATATTACAAATGGATGATTGTTCAGTTGAACTATTTGAGTATTTCCGAACCATGTATGTCTGATGAATTTGCCACAACATCATCTTAAAGTCCTGGCACGGGCAGTCGCCATCACGGTGGATTCCGAGTTTGGATTTCCAAATGAAAGTGTTATTGTCTTATTCACCTCAAATGTTAACATGTGCAATTTTAAGGATGATTCGCCCATGTATGAAACATTAAAAACTTTTCAACACTTACTGCATTTAGCTGAATACCGTTCAACTGGAACAGGCAGTAACCAGTTATAGTATGCAGTTGATTTAATCCAAGCTTGTTGGAAGGTACACTTCCCCACAATGGAATTACATTTTGCTTTTCGAATGACATTTCCGGAGACATTGTGGGTTATGAAATGTGTCATTTACATGTAACATGTAGTTTACTCATTGGGACAAAGGATGACATCAATTCATTTGCATTCAGTAAGTATTCAGTTAGAATAGCGGTACATGTACAAGAGCCATAGCTATTGTGCCACCTGGTAATTACACTGCAGTTGTAGGATAAACACAAGAAAATGTCTTTCTCAGGCTCACTAATTCTAATCAGTGATATCATTGCTTGGATAGCTTTAAGAAAGAGTTTTCCAAGAAATGATGTCAAGTGTTAGAATTACCAACAAAGGGAAATATAAGAGAAAGTTTCTAGTCGTTATCTGATAATTTAGGGTACTTTGCCAGCCTCGGCCTTGAAAAGCCTTGAATTTCATAAATGGGGGCCTTGAAAATCCACGAAAATTGCCGAGAAATGGCCTGGAATGGCCTTGAATTTCAAAGATTTTAACCTGGGGGAACCCTGTTAAGCGTGATGTGCCAAAGGTCAAGGTCAGCCTGACCTCCAATGTGAAATACACTTGAAATTGGCTTTCGCTCTATGACTAAAGTTCTGCAAGACTAATCCTGTTTTGTTTTTTTGGTGTGGGGGAGGGGGGGGGGGGGGGTTTCTATCCATGATATTGCCGAACGGGACATATGCTGTGCTTTGCATTGCTCTTATTTATGGTTGATTAATGTCCATTATGGCTGCCATGGCAACCATCTGGGAGTTTTGGTTACTTTTGATTCTCCACACAATAACTGGAAAACAAACAATATATTTAACTTTAATGGGTTGTAAGCCAGGAATGTACAATTATTTTTGAAGGAATTATTGACCTTTTGTTCAAATAAAAATTTCTTGAGCACAATTTCTTTGTATATTGATCCACTGCCTGGTGGTGCACTTGTTATATATGTTATCACTGCTCAGGTCATTTTTGTCAGGCAGACAGATTCGACACTCTCTCTGTTTTTCTTTTACATCATTGATATACCGGACGATTCCCAAGCCATGATCAGACTCTTCACTTATTACACGTTCATACACTTAGCTTTGTTGAAAGTGGTTTATGCAGTTCAGACAAATGACAGTCTTGGCCAAGGACACAACGCAGAAGACAAGGCTCAAGATAAAATCTGTGACCTTTCAATCTGAAATCCAATGCTCCGTGCTGTATACAATGCCCCCGTGTTGGCCTGTTACACTTTGCTAATGCCATAGTTCATATGGGGGGGGGGGGGGGGGGGGGGGGGTGAGGGAGAAAAAGAGGGGCAGTTTGCCTTGCTATATGATGCTTTTTCTTTTTGGTATTGTGATACTTAAAAAGTTTAACAATAATTCACCACTCACCAGTAAGACCATCAAGTATTGTGTTTACTTGTCCTCAGGCTATTAAATAGAAAACTGGTTCACAGACATTTAGCCAACCCCGAGAGTGTTGCCCCATCAAGTATTTTTATTTGTTCATTCATATTTTTATCACATAATCACTTCCCAAAACAATTTATATTTGCTAAAACTTTACCTAACAAATTGGCCACATCCACCTGCACAAATGACAAATTGAGGAGTTGAATTTTTTTGTCAACAAATTTCAACAAAACCATTTCATGTGACCTCTTAATGGAATGAGCTCATCAAGATTGTTCTATTAATTGATGGGTCACATACTATGGTTTCGTTGAAATTTTGTGAAATTCTTTTTTTGATAATGTGTGGGTAAAGGATAAATGAAAGACAATTGTTATTAACGGTCTATGACAAATCGACTACAGACAAATCATCTACATGACAGTTTGTCGATATGACATTCTGTCTTAGCGACTGTTATTCCACAACACATTTGGTCTTAGCTACATTCATTTGTCGATGCAAAGCCGTGGGTAAACAACACTCAGTCTACATGATTGAGACAAAATTTAGACAACCTTAAGAGAGCGTTGATGTGGCATCTTCTCAGTACAGTGTGGCATGTTGAAAATCAGACCCATGACAATGCAGATCATTGTTTTATAAATACAGACCAGACAAAGTAAGGAAGCGATTTTTTTTAGTTTTTTTAATAGTACAGACTTGTACATTGCATCAACTTAAACATATACTAATTAAAAAAAAAAGTTCTGCTTTCATCGGGTCAGACATCATAGACATCTCTCGATTAATGATGGCCAAAGCTGATTTTGTGCATCCATTACATGATCCTCAGATTGGCCATGTGTTTTTGAATTTCCACATGTGATGGGTCTGGTACATAGGAATGATCCTTTGTCTCCCTCAAAGACAACCAGAACAAAGTCTATCCTGGCATCCCCAATACGTGGAACTCGAACTCTTATTGTTGATGCTATAAGTATACCCTTTATAGAGTAACTTTTTGCCATCAGATTGAGATTTTATTATTATACCGCCCATATCCATCACTATCGACATTTTGTTCTGAATACTGTCCACAAATCAAATGGTTTTGCGGCCGAAGGCGCGCAGGGACAATTTGGGGAGAAAGCCCCTTTCGACCCTCATTAGCTGTAGAATTTGAAAGTGTTAGACCGTGGCAAAGGAGGAGAAGTTGTGGGTTGTTAGCGGCATTGTGTCTTTTCAGCTTCTTTTTCAGAGGTGAAGGTTTGGAAGGAGAGACAGTGGTAGTTGGTGGGCTGCCTGATGGTGGTTGCTGAGTTTTGTAGGGTCTGGTTCTAGCCGAGTCTGGAGTGGTTGTGGGTGATTGCTGAGTCTTTTGTTGTTGTAGATTTCTGGCGTCTATTAGTTTTTTGGTTTCTTCGACTTTTTCCATGAATAATTGGTATTGCCTGTCCATCTGTTGTCTGTGAAGGTCCCTTTGTATCTCGTGTTCCCGTAAGATGTTCTCTATCCTGTTGTCCGCGTCCTGGCATTCTGGTTTAGAAGGAAGAGGAGAGTGGGGATCAGGAAGAGGTGAGAGGGCAGCTTCCATTTCCACCTCAGTCTCCACAGACTCTTCCACATCCGACAATACCGACTGGGAAGTCGGCATTTGGATGGGGCTGTCTGTGGGAGTGGGAGGGGAAGTGGTGGCCACCTCTGGCTTTTTCTTTTCCTCACCTTACTCTTTCTTCATCTCCAAGAACGCCTCCAAGCGTCGGGAATCCCTCCGCTTGGTGGATGGGCTCTTCTTTCTTCTCTTTCTCTTTTCAGGGCCTCCTTCCCTCTTCGGGTGGGGACCAGTGCGAGAGGAGGTCCTCTCAACAAAGGTACTACCTCTCCCCGAGGAGGGCGGTGATATTTTCTCTTCTTCAACTAGGAATTCCATAGACAGGTGGACTCTCGTTCCTATCTCCTGGACAGTACAGGTGATAGGACGAGAGATTTCTAAGGCTGAAATAGTCTTCAACAATCTATCCGGTATTTCCATGATTGGATGTTCGCTCTCTGAAATCAGAGGTGCGAATGTCACGAATGAATGACGAATCGTGGTGAATACCATTTTGAAGAACATGGTTTATATATCAGGATCGCTTAGACGCATCAGCGAGTGAGATTTTATTATTTACTTTTGATAAATATGAAGTCCATTAAATGTATTAGGAATCACCTAACATAATCCCAACTAATCTCATAAGCTTGAAATGTTTGCAAATTAAGAATCAAATTAATTGTGAAAACAGTTTATCTTCAGAGATGTCGGCGAGTGATGTTTTATTATTTATTTTTTTAATTATGAAGTCCATTAAACATGTTAGGAATCATAACACCTAACAAAATCGCAACTAATCTCAAGCTTTAAGTGTTCAAAAAGTAAGGATCAAATTAATTGTGAATACAGTTTATTTGTAGACCTTTTGGCAAAAAGACTAAGTGTCCAAAGACAAAGTGGCATATTAATGAAGTGTCACATAGACAATTGATCACTTAGATGATAAGCTGGTTATACAGTTACTCATCTCAAAAGGGTAGATCTATTGACTTTAGATGAAAAGTCGGGCACCAGTTATTAAGTTATATGAAGTGACCTTCTTCAGCATAGAAAAGTTCCATCTTGAACACTTTGACATGTCAACACTTGTGAAGAAAGTCTTGAATAACTAAAAATCTTCAATTTTAACTTGCAAAGATAGTTTATTATCCTTCATTGGAAGAAGATTAATGAACTCCTTCATTTCACAAGGTCATAAGATTAGGGCTGCACTATATTCAAAATTGAATACTGGTATCGGTATTCAAAAAAAATACAGCGGTATTCCAGTATATCAAAAACTGCTCAAATATATGAACATAGTTGAGGAATCACAGTAGGAATGAATCAGCATGCCTTGATGATGCAGTTCGAAAAATATTTACCCAACGCAAGCAATATTAAAATTTATTATTTTAAAAATAAGTTCATCAGATTTTCCCAAAATATTCTACAAAACAATATCATGTGACAAGCTCATTTCAGTGAGGGGTCACATGATATAGATTTGGTGAAATTTTTGAAGATTATTTTTTGAACTGCTGAATTTGTATATTTTTTACGTGGGTAAAAGCAGACGATTCCTTGGGTAAAGGGATAATATTATTCATTCGGAGCTACAGTTAAAAAACTCAAGACGTCTTGAAAATTAAATTGTGGGTAAATAAATAATGACGATAAACCAACATTTTTGTAATTACACCAGTATTCAATCAATATTGGTTTGAATACCGGTATATATCTCGATTTATTGATATACCCTGCAGCCCTACATACAATGTGTTTTTTAGGCAAAAATTAGAAAAAAATAATAAAATTTAAATGGCTATTTTGTGACTAGTACTCGTTGGTTGTGGTCATTACATGACATGGAGAGTTAATGCAAAACCATGTATGGAAACCTGATATCTTTTCAACAGTGCATGTATGTCGGGGTACGGAAAAAACTCCCCTGGGAAAAAACCTCCTTAGGAAAAAAGCCCCTTGGTAAAAAACCCCTTGGAAGAAACCCCCTCGAGAAAAGAAAAACCTTGGAAAGAACCCCCTTCATACTGACAACAGAAAAACGTTTTCTTTAGTGACTTTATGACAACATGTTCATTAGTGAAAAATACATTAACATAATATTATCTGTATGTTCTATAGTGCAAAATATTTGTATGTTCTATAGTAAAAAAAAAGTATGCAAATATGAATATCATTGGAATTAGCTGCTTCAGCCAGTTCCAATGGTATCCATATTTACATACTTTCAAAAAAAGCTGCATCGGGTAAAGGGTTATTTAACGTATTCAGTGCTGTGGGGCATCTTGCCTTACAAATTAAATGTTAGACATATTTAATGGATTTAGTGCTGTATTTAATGTTGTGGGGTCTATATAAAGTAATTAATGATTGAAAGTATGCAAATATGAAAATCATTGGAATTAGCTGCTTCAGCCAGTTCCAATGGTATCCATATTTGCATACTTTAAAAAAAAAGCTGCATTGGGTAAAGGGTTATTTAACGTATTCAGTGCTGTAGGGCATCTTGCCTTACAAATTAAATGTTAGACATATTTAATGTATTAGTGCTGTATATGAAGTGATTAACAGGTGAAAATATGCAAATTTGAATATCATTGGAATGTATTTTTTACTATAGAACATACAGATATTTTGTACTATAGAACACACAGATAATATTATGTGAATATATTTTTCACTAATGAACATGTTGTCATACAAAATTAAAGTCACTAAAGAAAACGTTTTTCTGTTGTCAATATGAAGGGGGTTTTTCCAAGGTTTTTCTTTTCTTGAGGGTTTTTTTTTCCAAGGGTTTTTTTTACCAAGGGGCTTTTTTCCTAAAGAGGTTTTTTCCCAAGGGTTTTTTTTCCTACACTCATGTATGTCATAGAAAAAGTCTCAGATTTATTAAAATTTATGTAACTCATCTACTAAATTCAGTTCGAACATCGTTAAACTATGACTGCAGTGTAATTTAGCCAAAATCAGTTCAGGAATTTGATGTAGAATAGTGACTCGTAAGAGAATATCAGTTTAGTTTTTAACACAATAGTATTATAATAAGACAGAACATAATGAGGGTAGAGTATGTGAGACTGAAATCAATGAACGAAGGTTGAGTTTTTCTTGTATTTCATGAGTGCCAAAGGCCTGTGTGAAATATGAGGAAAAATTTCTCAAGGGTAATTCATTCCTGTCCCACATACTCTACCAGAGTTGTGTACTGTATTTACACCACAGGTAATCTTGATTAAAGATATGAAGCTTATCGATATTTTTAAAGAAAAAGATCACCTTCAGCAGTCTAATAACTTTCTTGCTTGACATTGTTTTGTGTCAAAGCATTTTATTCACCTCCTAAGGTCACTCCCCATTTGATGTTCAATCAGATGCATTCTTACATGATGTTCTTACACATTATCAAAACTCCCAATGTCTTATTGTATCAAGTAATGTTGAATGTGAACAGCACTCGTGACATAATGTACTATTTACAGATGACTAGCATGTTTCTATTTCAAATAATAATCATGTATATAATGGAGTTACTTGATATGAGATGTGTGTTAACTGGTAGAGTGCTAAATTATTTTCCAAAGGTGAGTTGTAACTGAGTATTTTTATGTCCCTGAGAGATTCTCTCAGGAGCATCATGTTTTCACCATGTCTGTCCAGCATCCGTCATCTGGCATATGTCCGTTAACTTTTGGTTTCCATCAAATAACTAAAGAACCACTTATTTGATCACATCATTATTTTAGGCATTACTTGCAGATGACCAGACAATACTTCCTTTCAATTTTGGTCCAGCTAACCAATTTAATATGGCCACCATTGCAGCCATATTGAATTTGGTTTCCGTCCAATAACTAAAGAATGCTGACTCAAATCATTTTTATTTTTAGCTTAACTTAACAAAGTCAAGATAAGCTATTGCCATAACGAGTGCAGAAGTCTGTTAGTCTGTGAGACTGTAAGTCTGTCAGTCTTTTCACATTTTCCTTTAGCACAGGCTACAGCCCGTAGTTCTTGTCCGATCATCACAAAATTTCATATGCAGATTTTGAGGTCATGTCTAGATGAGAACGTCCTCTTTTGGTCGCGATCCATCAGCAGTCGTGGCTGCCCGAGCCCAAAACTTGAAAACCTTTAGCACAGTCTACAGGTCGTATTTATGAAGGGATTTCATTGTAACTTGGTAGTATTACTTTGTATAATGTCTAGATGAGAATGGTCCCTTTTGATCATGATCTGTCAACGATGATGGCTGCCCAAGCCCGAAACTCAAAAACTTTTAGCACAGTCTACAGGTCATATTTAATATGAAGGATTTCATTGTAACTTGGTTGGATGACTCCGAATGATGTCTAGATGAGAACTTACCCATTTGGTCACGATCTGTCAACCGTGATGACTGCCCGGGCCCAAAACCTGAAAACCTTTAGCACAGTCTACAGCTCTATTTATGGAGGGATTTCACTGTAACTTGGTAGGATGACTCCATATAATGTCTGGATGAGAATTTCCCCTTTTGATCACGATTGGTCAACTGTGAAGGACAACAGGGGCTCAAAGCTCCAAAACATTTAGCACAGTCTACAGGTCATATTTGTGAAGGGATTTCATTGTAACTTGGTAGAATGATTCCAGATAATGTCTAGATGAGAACGTCCCCTGTTGGCCACCATCATTCAACCGTAATGGCTGCCTGAGCCCAAAACCTGAAACCTTTAGAACAGACTACAGGTCATATTTATGAAAGGTTTTCATTGTCACTTGGTAGGATGACTCGGTATAATGTCTGGATGATTACATCCCCTTTTGGTTGTGATCGGTCAACCATGATGGCTACACAGTCCCGAAGCCTGAAAATGTTTAGCACAGTCTACAGGCTGTATTTATGAAGGGATTTCATTGTTACTTAATAGGATGACTTGTTTTGGAATAATTTCACTGTAACTTGGTAACTTTAGTTGACACACATTAACTGAGAGGGTCATATTTACCCACCCCTCAGTTCTTTGGTACAGTGTACACCTCAAATTATTTTTATTGAAAACATAGCATACAGGGAACAGAAATTAACAAATTCTCAATTATCACAATTCTTGTCGTATTTCATAATCCTTTCATAAATATTGAACATTATCCTTTTCATCACACACAACACACAGTCAAGTTAAGCTACAGTGTCATTGACACTTTCATTAAATGATGCATTGTTGGTATCTAGAGGAAGCTTCCTTTTGATTTTGGACCAGTATGCTGAACCAAGATGGCCACCAGTGGCCAATTTATTAAGACTTCCATGGTAGCCATCTTGAATTTGGTTTCTGTCCAATAACTAATGAATACTGACTCAAATCAATTTCAGTTTTTGGTTATGCATTATTGGTGTCTGGAGGAAGCTTCCTTTCGATTTTGGTCAAGCAGCCAATTCAATATGGCCACCATGGGTGCCATTTTGAATTTGGTTTCCACCTAATAACTAATGAATACTGACTCGATTCAATTTCATTTTGGGGTTATGCATTATTGGTGTCTAGAGGAAGCTTCCTTTTGATTTTGGATCAGCTAGCAAAGTCCGGAGTCCATTGTCCATCCGTCCATTAACTTTTAGTTTCCATCAAATTACTGAAGAACCGCTTATTTGATCAAATCATATTTTAGGGGTTACTTGTAGATGACCAGACAATGCTTCCTTTCAATTTTGCTACAGCTAGCCAATTCAATATGGCAGCTATATTGAATTTGGTTTCCATTCAAAATTTTGACTCGAATCATTTTTATTTTTAGCTCAACTTTGACGACGTCAAATTTGAGCTATTGTCATGGCCCGTCGTCCGTCTGTCCGTCTGTCCGTACGTCAACAATTGGCTATGGCTCGGGCTAGAGGTCGTATTTATGAACCGATCTTTACGAAACTTCTTGGGTACCTTTGTTATGACCGTGGGACGAGAACGAGTGTTTTTGGGTGCGGTCCGAAATTCAAGATGGCTGCCAGCCGCCATTTTGTACCGATGATGCAGAAATCTGTTTTTTGTACAGAACTTCCATATGAAAGCTCTGATTTTAATAATTTTTTGTATGAATGTTTAGTACCATGGGGTACATCACATATAATACGTTTTTTTTTCTCGTGCGTAAATTGTGCAAATTAGACTAATTTTGATGTTTTTTGGTGTTAATTTCAGCACTGTAAGTGCAAATGCCAATACGGCTCGGGCTAGAGGCCGTATTTATGAACCGATCTTTACGAAACTTCTTGGGTACCTTTGGTATCACCGTGGGACGAGAACGAGTGTTTTTGGGTCCGGTCCGAAATTCAAGATGGCCGATGGCAGCCATTTTGTACAAAATTAGGTGCAATCAGATTTTTGCACAGAACTTCCATATGAAAGCGCTGATTTGAATAATTTTTTGTGTGAATGTTTAGTACCATGGGATACATCACATATAATACGGGTTTTTTTCTCGTGCAGAAATTATGCAAATTAGATGAACTTTGATATTTCAGTGCGACTTACACACATTAAGTACACATGTCAATACGGCTCAGACTTGAGTCTGTATTTATGAACTGATCTTCACGAAATGTCTTGGGTACCTTTGTTATCACCTTGGGACGAGAACGAGTGTTTCTGGGTGAGGTTTAAAATTCAAGATGGCTGCCAGTGGCCATTTTGTACCGAAATTAGGTCTAATCAGTTTTTTGTACACAACTTCTGTACAGCTCAGACTAGAGGCCATATTTATGAACCAATCTTTACAAACCTTGTTGGGTACCTTTGTTATCACCGTGGGATGAGAGCGAGTGTTTTTGGGTGTGGTCCAAAATTCAAGATGGCCACCAGCAGCCATTTTGTACCAAAATTAGTGCAATCAGTCTTTTGTACAGAACTTCTGTATGAAAGTTCTGATTTGAATAAATTTTTGTATGAATGTTTAGTAACATGGAATACATCACATATTCTAAGGGGTTTTTTTTTCGTGCAGAAATTATGCAAATTAGATGAACTTTGACTTATTCAGTGCTACTTGCACAATGTGAGCACACATGTCAATACGGCTCGGGGTAGAGGCTGTATTTATGAACCGATCTTCACAAAACTTCTTGGGTACCTTTGTTATCACCTTGGGACGAGAATGAGTGTTTCTGGGTACGGTCCAAAATTCAAGATGGCTGCCAGTGGCCATTTTGTACCAAAATTAGGTCCAATCAGTTTTTTGTCACAAGTTCTATACAGCTCGTATTTATGAATTGATCTTCACAAAACTTCTTGGGTACCTTTGTTTTCACCTTGGGACAGGAACGAGTGTGTTTTGGGGTGCCTTTGTTATCACTGTGCTATGAGAACAAATATTTTGGGGTTCAGTCAGACCCACTTTGGGACTCAAAGTTTTCTTTTCTAGTTTAGCATCTGACTGTCACCCACCTTTACAATACTTTACCTATACATTTGTTACAGGCAACGGTCAGTATTTATGTACAGACCATTGCAATACTTTATATGTACCTTTGTTATCAGGTCATTACCTAGATGTTTGTCATTGCTGTGTCACATACTATACATGTGCATGTCTTTGTCTTGACAAGTTGAGCTACAGTGTCATTGACACTTTCATTTTAATTTGGCCTTGTTGGTGTCTAAAGGAATCTAACTTCGATTTTGGACCTCTCAGCTGAACCAAGATGGCCACCAGTGGCCAATTCATTATGGCTTTCATGGTGGCCATCTTGATTTTGGTTTTTGTCCAATAACTAATGAATAATGACTCGAATCAATTTCAGTTTTTGGTTATGCATTATTGGTGTCTAGTGAAAGCTTCCTTTTGATTTTGAATCAGCTAGCAAATTCAATATGGCCACTATGGTGGCCATATTGAATTTGGTTTCCATCCAATAACTAATGGATGCAGACTCGAATCAATTTTATTCCTTTATGATACATTAATGATGTCTAGAGTAAGCTTCCTTTTGATTTTGGTTGTGCCTATCAGTACTCTCCAATAAATTGTAACAATTTTTTTTATAAACATTCCATTATCTCCTACTGCACAAACAAGCTAATGTACTCAGCGTCAAGCCACTAAAGTGGTTTTCAGCACTTTTCCTGATAGTGGCTTCTAAAGATGAGCAAAATATTCTTGTATGTTTTCAGGTTGAGATACCAGACATGGAAGTGAATTCAGCAATAGAAACTGTTTTAAACACATTTAGTTCAATAGTCATATTATTACAAACACTGCCACCCACGTATGTATCTTGATTTATACAGGTTTCAGTACATTTTGTTTATTCTCTTTTGGTCCTTCTGTTGAAATTTAATTATTAATTCTTCACCTGCTGTAGGCTGAATAAAAATACTCTGTGTCTAGAAAATGTATGCTTTTGGCTTCTGTCAACAAAATATACCCCTAGAACTAGGTATATTCCTTTGAACAATGATTTCTTGATGGCTGTGCTGAATTAAATTTTTCATCCAATCAAGTCATGACTGCTTTCAGTAGCCATAATTAGATTTCAGCAGAAATTAAAGACAAGATTTCGAAGATTAACCCTCTGCACTCTGATGTCAAAATTTCAAGCAGTAAATTTTTTCCATGATGTGACTTAAGAATTTAAGCAACTAATCTTGTTTGACAGAGCTCATTGAAAAAAGATTGAATTGCTTTAATTCCTAGATGCATTATGGGGAAAACATGAAGGTTCAGAGTGCAGAGGGTTAATCTTTGAAATCTTGTCTTTAATTTCTGCTGAAATCTAATAATGATAATAACTACTGTAGATAAATCTACACATGTGCAAATGACTTGACAGTGTTTCTGTATCATTGTTGGCTGTCTATATAGACAATGATGTAAAAACATTGTCAAGATAAATGCAGCCTACCAGAAGAATTCACAAAGAAGAACATGCTTGGGGTAATCTTTTCAAAGCAATATCAATGGGCAGTATAGGGGCTGTATGAGGACATAATGGTTAAGAAACACTACTGTTCACAATTTTACTCTTTGACATGTCAGAAAGGTAATGATGACCATTATTAATAAGACTTTGACAAGGAAAAGTGTAATGTGATAAACCTGATAATGTCAGAAGTCAATATCTGAAGTATTTCAATATTTTTATACTGTACCAATGACCCAGACATAGCTGGTGCTAACTCTTAAAATATAGGGCCAAACACAAATTTTGCCCCCCAATCCCCAAAATTTGCATCTAAAACTAAAGAAAACATGTCCTGAAAGGCCCTCCACACCTCGCCCCCACTGCGCATGTGCAGTGTCAAGGACGTTCCGAAATTGGCGCCATTTATCATTCTAAGTTTGGCCCTTCATCAGTTAACATCTGACTGATCTTTGTGCTTTTAAATCTCAGTTTAAATGATGCCAGACACATAAATATTAGTGAAATGGTGATTCTAAGGAGGATAGAAAAGGAGGAGAGGAAAAGAATGTGTGACAGAATATTATCAGGGCTGTAACTTAAAATTTTTTAATGAAATTATGTTAAGTTACCTATTTTCAAGGCAGCAGCCATTTTGTTGTCATTCTGATTATTTAGTTACACTGTTTTTTCAAGTGTTTTTCCTCTCTCCCTGTCCTTTAAGTTCCCCCTTGCTATTCTCCCATGCTTTTGGCATAGTTCTGTAATTATTATTACTAAAAATTCTTGGGAGTTTTAGCTGAATAACAGAATGAATTCTGTTCTTTCCCCATGTTTACGTCTTCACCTACGGGTGGTTAGGCGTTGTGTTCTGCATCTACCATCTGATGTTCTGCAGTTTCTTCCCTGGAAGTCTCTGTTTTGCATCAGATGGTGTATTTTTGGTAACTGATTTCGGGCCTGGGTGCCTGGAGTCTTATTTTAGTGTTTTTACACTCATTGTTTACATTTGCAACAGCCCTCTGTGTGAGGGGGGGATTTTTAAATAATAATATCTTTATGTTATTTTAATCATAACTAGATACATTATTATTGTTCGTAAGTGTTGAATAAATTGTTTAAATATTTTTAAAATTTTTGTCCACACTTAGGCTTGGGATCCATTGGGGCTCAACGTTACTTTTCAGAAACTTGGGCTGTTCTGAAAAAATATTTTTTCAAAATATTTTGATTTCAATTATTTTTTCTATATTAATGGATCATATTATTATTATGTATTTTCATTGCCAGGGGTTAGTGCGAGTACCAGGACTTGTTTTCTTTTCACATTGAAAGGATATTGATCAATTGTTTTAAGAGGAAGTCTTCCTCTGACCTTATTATCATTCTATATGTGGTCAGTGTACTCGCATTAACTCCTGTTCTGTATCGTATGATTTCGATGACAATATGGGAAGCGTATGTCACGGTATGTTGTTGGGGATTTGGACACTCCGGTCCTTTCCCCGCAGGGTCACTCTACTTTATCAATTTCTATTTCAGACGATCAAGATTAGGGTGATGTATCTGTGATGTCTTCCAACAGTGTGCCTCCGTCGTCACAATTAATGAAGGGCTAGCGGAAAAGTGCTCATGTAATACGCCAATTGCCTAAGAGGACCCTAGTAGGTTCGACGGCCTTTGACGTCCGCTAGCTCGCCCGGTGTAGCGTCCATTCACCGAATGGTTCGGCAGCCAGGTTCGTCCGTTGCGGTCTAGAAGGAATTTTGGGGTGATGCGAGCACTATAAAATTAACTTAATGCACACCCAGTGACGGCGGATCGGAGGGAGAACGGAGGAAGCCTTTTAGTCCGGTTCATAGCTCGTTCCGGTCCATCCGGACGGCAAGCGAGAGAGGCCCCTCTCTCGTTCAACAACATCTGGCCCCAGATGTTGTGGTACAAATGTGTCGCTAGCGGAGCATACGTCCGTCGCTCGGGACGCTCCGTTGTATAGGCAGTCCGCTGAGACTGCTAAGGCTTCCTCTTCTCGTCAGCGCACACGACCGCACCTTGGCTGCGTGACCGCCGATATATTACCAGCTTCGCCGTTCAAGGATTCTTCGGCGACCAGGTCACACCATCCGGCAGCCAGGGATTCGAGACCGATGGACTCCGGACGTTCGCATAGGAAAAGTATGCGGGAGCCATCTGATGCGGAGCTGCCCTCGGCGAAGCAGCGATAGACTGCGCCTCCGCAGGTCTCGACGCCGGACATTCTTGTGCACATAGCACAGCTTATCGCAGCATCCCAGCAGCCGACAGAAACGGTGTCGGATCGAGAATTATCCGACAGCGCTGGGTCGGTAGCCGGGGACTCGAGGCCTGCAGACTCCGGACGTTCGCATAGTAAGTGTGCGGGAGTCAACGTACACGGAGCTTCCAGCGGCAGTGCATCGTAAGTCCGCTACTGCACAGGCCTCGGGAACGGACGTGCTTTCCTTAATAGCACAGTTTATCGCAGCATCCCAGCATCAACTGAATCTGTCGCATATATTTTATCCGACGATGCTGGGTCGGGACGCTCCGCGGAAGCGGGTACGGACGTCCGAAAGTTTCATCCGGTCCGACGGGATACCGAAAGGGATTCGGAGGATTTCAAGCTTTCCCTTTCGGAACAACATATGCTGCGATGCCGGATAAGAAACTGATAGCGTCGGTGGACTTAGAAATTTTTGGTTCGGTTCAGGGACATCGTCCCTCAGTTCCGACATAGTCCAATAATGTCACACAACTTTCGAATTATTGAACGACGCTATATATATTATTATTTTATGCTTGCTATCCAAGCATTTCTGGTTTCTTGTTCGAAGAGTTATGGAGATGTCTTTCAAAAGTGTGCCTCTGTCGTCATAGTTAATGAAGAGTTAGCGGCAATAAGTGCTCATGGAATATGTCTATCGCTTACGGAGGGACATTCGCTAGCTCACCCGGTGTAGCGTACATTCATCGAATGGTTCGGCTGCCGGGTTCGTCCGTTGCGGTCTAGGAAGGAGATTTGGGTGATGCGAGCACTTTAATTACTTTAGTACTCACCCAGTGACGGCAGATTGAGGACAGATCGGAGGAAGCCAACAACATAGGGGACCGCATGTTGTGGTTCAGATATTTTACATTCGGAGCATATGTCCGTTGCTCGGGACGCTCCGTTATATTGACAGTCCGAGAGACTGTCTTTAATGCTTCCTCATCCTCACAGCAGGGCACACGACCGCACATTGGCTACGTGACCTCGAGTATCCGATCAGTTTCGGCATTCAGTTATTCCACAGCGAATAGGTCGCGCCATCCGGTAACCAAGGGACACGAGGCCTATACACTCCGTTCGCTCGCATATTGGAAGTATGCACGGGGTAACGATCTCGGAGCTTCCTGCGGCAATGCATCGTAAGACCGCTGCTCCTCAGGCCTCAGTGACGGACGTGCTATCCGAGTTAGCACAGTTGTTTCGCAGCATCCCAGCAATTGACAGTTTCTCGGTCGAATCAGGAATTATCCGACGGCGCTGGGTCGGTGCGGTCCGCGGTTGCATCAAGCTACGGACGACCGAACGCTTTATAGGGTCCGACAGGATGGCGAAAGGGATTCGAAAGATTTCGAGTTTTCCCTTTAGTAGTATCGGAAGATGCCTTTCATATCTTCTGGCATTTCTTCCAGTGATTATTTTTCGGACTTCATTGCTGCGATCTTGGATAAGAGACTTATAGCGTCATTGGACTCGGATTTTTCGATCGGTACAGGGACTTTGTCCCTGACTTACCGACGCAGTCCAATATTGTCATTACAACATGTGTTTTATTTTTCGACGCTATATATTTATATATATATACAAGCCTGCTACTAAGCATGATAGTTTAGTTTCTTGTCCGCGTGGCTCATTTCTGCCATTTTATCTCTTTTTACATATAGTTTATTTTGGCAGAGCAGGGCATACCGAGAGTTCATATGCGTCTAGACGGTGTGATTAAAGACTGCATATATTCTTTTTCGCCGTTTATGTCTTTTCCAATTTCAATGTTGGGAACGACATTATGTATAGTAGACTTAACTTAGACGCTTTATTATACGTAATCCGCCTTACTGAGGCGTTATCATTACGTCTTCAAGAAAAGATTTACGGGATATTATTCTCAATGTAATTTCTTTTGAGGGCAGTAGTTTATTCACGTATAACTCCGCCCTTCAGTGGCTGATTGGAGTTGGTTAGACGTGATGCAGCCCTAGCTACATCCACGCGTGGATAGTAGGTTAAGAACTCTCTCAGAGTCGCTTCGTTCTCGGAGGAGCTTCTCTTCGACGGCAACTTTCCGGCAATCCATGAATTGCTTGATTTACATTCTCTTGTCTATCTAGTGTTACAAGAGATTCAGACTGGGGCAAACATTCGGTGGTTGACTCAGAGAGTGCCGCCGCAGTTGCCGGACCCGAGTGTGGCTGTTATGACGGTTGCCAGTCAAACAGATTGGGATATATACTGATCCCTACGGATTCGAAGTGCCAGGGTCTTTGGGTTCCGCAGTCTTTTAGCTATCAGTTTAACTTCCGCGGAATAATGTTTTTTAGGCTTGCTTTATGTCATTGCATGAACATTATTCAGAAACGCATGCCCAAATGCCTGTCCTTTAATTCGACAGTAGTGGCGTATCTCCGGAACCAGGGAGGCACTTTTTCGTTTCCATTATTCAATTTAATGGAAAGAATCCGTCTGTTGGTTATAGTACACCAAGTTCAGTTTTGGTCCGTCATATTCTGGGTCATCTGATTGTTTTATCGCACTCCCGTTCTCTTACGGGTCGCTTGTTGCTGTCAGAATGGACTCTCAACAAACAAGTATTCAATCAGATTTGCTATCTATGGGAGCGCCCAATGATGTTTTATTTATGACACAGCTTGCTAATCAATTGCAGACGTATGTGTTGGCTTGTCCAGATCTCTGAGCTAATACTGTTAACGCTCTATTGATCTATAGGACGGAATGATAGGATACGCGTATCCTCCGGCGCTGTTGTTTTAGCAGGTATTGCTAAGATAAACAACCACAATACATTTCTGTTGATAGCATCTCTATCTTCACAGAGATCATGAGTAATTTACTCTCTTGTCTACTGTGGATCTTAACGTGAAATCTTCCTCTATGTGAGGATCTTTTTTCACTGGGTAAATCGTGTCATCTTTATCACAACCAGCAAGGTCGCAACCTTCTTGTATTCCGTTGTGTGGTCCGTATTGCATTGTAAGCACTGTACTGGACGAGCTTTGGACGCGATTTCTTACTATAGGAGATCCTCTTCTTCGCTATTCTATGCGACTAAAGTGGAGGCTCTTCCGTCGTGGTGTAGGGATCATTATGTTCATATGGTTGATCCCTCCATACTACTCATTGCTATTTTTTAGTATACTTGTTTCACAAGATCTACTGCAGCCTGTTGTTATTTAGGTTATAGGTTTATGTTACCTCATACCTTTGCACTCTACGATAGTTTACAATTGAGTCTTTTGTCTCTTTATCTAAGTCAGTTAGTAACTTTTTGATAAATAGACTTAGAATCTTTAGATTAAATTCCTATACGGATTTTAACTTCGGTTCTTATTTAGCTAAGTAATCATTTGAGCCTCTGGAAACAGTAGTTTTCAAATTCTGACCTCTTAGACAGTAATTCTGTTGGTTTCTCTTTTACTGTAGAGTCAGTGAGTTTCATGCACTATCGATGGATGATTTTCACTTTCATAGTTTCGGAATCAATACTTCCGTTACTATTTAGGTTGGATTTTTGCATAAGAGTTAGGCTCCTATTATCCGGAACCTATTATTTTAAGGTCCTTCCGTCTTCGTATGGGCATAGGCCTTTACTCTTTCCGGGTACAGTTTATGTATTTATAAACAGATATCTGTTTATTACAAGGGCGTAAGCTTCTTCTGTCTTTGATGTCTAGTAGAAGGACGTTACGCTCCATTTTATTGTTAATGGATTCTATTAACTAGCGTACTGCTTATGGTATATCATTGGCTTAGCAGTTGTGCTTAAGATTTCGGCTCATGAAGTAAGAGTTCTTCTACTTCTTGGGCTTACATTAATAGTGTTGCTATTATAGATTTTTGAAGGCTGCTCATTGCGCTCAGCCATCCATTCATGAATTTTATCTCAGAAATATCGAGTCCATTTCTGGAGGCCTCTATTGTTAGGTCTATTATCTACTGCTCAGAATGTCATTCACTTAACAGTTGCTACTATAGCTAGGTAGGCTGTCTGTTTCGGCAGTGTCTCCGTTCGGCTGCCCTCTTCGCTCTGGGCTATTTGACCCAGGGCAAGAAAAAGGGGGGGGGGGTGAGGGTGTTCCCTTGGGTCACCTGTTTTTACTATGAAAACAAGGGGATACCTCCTCCGGAGTTGTAATTCTGAGCTGTTATTGGGATGGTTGTTTAGTGAGAAGTTTAAGTTTATAAAATTCATTCAAGTCTTAGTTTTTAAAGTATAGCTTTTGAATATTGCATATGTCAACGGTCATGATTATGCAATTCTCACACTCTTTTAGGAGTATAAGAGTCTCTATTCTCTAGACTTTCTTTATTATTGGCTTACTTTAAAAATTATTAGTATAAGGATTATTGGATATTAATAGAGTACATGGATGTATGAAGCTCAATTTTTGGAAGGTGTTGTATCTTTCTAATTTATCATAAATAAGAAAGATACATGTAAGGCCTATTACTTCTTTTCCCTACAGGGGATGACTCTATTTTATTTTATTGAGCGTATTCCATTTTGCTCTATGTCCTTGGCCCTCCAGCCTTTTTACTATTCAGCTATGTCTGGGTCATTGGTACAGTATAAAAATGTTAAAAAATTTATAGTAATTTCTATATTTTTTATACTTACCAATGACCCAGACGGGGATGGCCCTCCCAGGAGTTGGGAACTCTTGCCTCCCCGCTGAGTACATAGCGCTTACCAGGCACTGGTTATTAGAATGATAAATGGCGCCAATTTCGGAACGTCCTTGACACTGCGCATGCGCAGTGGGGGCGAGGTGTGGAGGGCCTTTCAGGACATGTTTTCTTTAGTTTTAGATGCAAATTTTGGGGATTGGGGGGCAAAATTTGTGTTTGGCCCTATATTTTAAGAGTTAGCACCAGCTATGTCTGGGTCATTGGTAAGTATAAAAAATATATAAATTACTATAAATTTTTTAACTTTTCCTGGTATTTTTAGGATGACAGATACAGCTGGGTTGTTGGTGTCAATATTTCTGGAGTCAACCATAGCTAGTCACACTGTAAGTTCCACTACTTTTCCATCAACTTTTACCTCCCAAATTAGTTAAATCTATTCAATGGTATCCTAGGGGGGTTTGATCATCCCCTACTAGGCGGGTCCTCAGGTGGCGGATAGAGGACGGCCTGCTCGATTGGGCAGGTTTGCTAATTTCTAATTGGCAGGTTTGCTCAATTGAGTTGGTTCGCTGCGAAATACATAAATACGCAGCCCCGGACCAAAATGATCAATCCTGCTAATACCATCTGGCAGGCACCTTGTTCTCCCATGAGGTGCATTCCGAAGGCCCCGGAAGAAGGAATCCTGGCAGTTGAGGACTCGTGGCCCCGGTTAGGGCAGTCTCCGGGATGGAGCCCTGGTCTCCATTTCGGAGATAATCTTGTTCAACACACTGCTTTGGCCCCAATTTCGGGAGTAGAAGGATGGTCGGATGGTCCGTTCTGGCCAATCGGGAGCCCCCACCCCAAAAAGTACTGGGTGTCACGTCGGGGGGCATTTGGTGGTCATTCAATCAGTCATTTCTTTTTCTCACACATCACATAATTGCCAATGTGTACTGTTTTAAACGTTCTATTTTATGAAATACTTAGTTTTGCTGCGCTGTCTGTTTAATTTATACATGGCAACTGTAATTATAGTGTTTCGTGTAGTGATTGATTGGATGATCGCCATCTGAAGACCTGGCACTTCCACGCACGGGCCAATCAGTCAGTGGTATGCCTTGGCATCAACACTGACTGAGTATACTGCCCCATACCAGGTATGTGGGAATACCGGCAACCCGGTGGGTTCACTGCAAAGCAGTAACCCTACCCCTTGTTGGACTCCGCGGTGGGTGGGAGCCGGGGCACTGAACTTTTAAAAAAATAAACATGGCTAAAATACCACAAAAAAAACAAAAACGAGGGTACGAATTTCTATTTTCAGACAATGACTCCGACTCAGATCAAGACAAAGAACAAACCATTTTGAAAAGCTGGCCAAAATTTATCATTATATATGCTAACGATGAGAATAAAAAAGCATCTGATATTAATCCATTTGCTTTAGAAAAAGCCATAACAGGAATAGCTGGTGATGTTAAAAATGTTAGAAAGTTAAGATCAGGGGCAATTCTAATTGAATGTAAACGAGAAATGCAGGCTTTGAATTTACTTAAGATAGATAAACTCGTTGATATGGAGGTCAATACCTTTGCTCATAAAACATTAAACAGCTGCAAAGGTGTTGTACGTACTAAGGAACTGTCAGGCATTGATGTATTGGAAATTCAAAAAGAACTAGAATCACAGGGGGTTACTAACGTTAAAAGGATTGAAATTAAAAAAGAAGGAAAGCCTATACAAACAAATACATACATACTGACATTTAACTCTTCTCAGCCACCAAAATCATTAAAAGTAGGATACATGAACATCGGAGTGGATTTATTCATTCCAAATCCACTTCGATGTTTCAAATGTCAGAAATATGGTCACGGACAAAATAATTGTAGAGGAAGAAATATCTGTTTTAAATGTGGCGAAGAACATCCGGACCCTTGCACAAATACCATCAAGTGTTGTAACTGCCAGGGCAATCATGTGGCTGCATCAAAGGATTGCCCTGTATGGAAAAGAGAAAAAGAAATTCAAAAAGTTAAATGCGAAAGACAAATCAGTTTTAAGGAGGCGAGAACAATAGTGACATCAATGCCTGGCATGAACCTATCATCACCAACTTATGCAAAAAAATTAACACAAAAATTACCAACAACTTCAGTGGAATGTCAAACGCAATACACGTGGCTTAAAGGGACGATTCCCTCTTTAGTACAGGGTTTCACAATAGAACAAACAGAGATACAGTCAACACAAACAAATTCCACAACACAAACAACAGAAAAATTAAAAGCAGGACAAACACATGGGAGAACCAAAGATTTAACAAAATCAGACCAGAAAAAAGAACAAAATCCCAAACCAACAGATGATAAAACAGAACGAAAAGTAGGAAAGGATACGCCCAAACCTGTACAAACTAAGGAACATAACACTTATTCAGAAAAGAAAAATGAACAAAACCAAACAAAGTCTAAACCAGAACAAAGATCACAACAGCACAATCTGAGTCAGAGTCAAATTAAAAAACTAGAAAAAGAGGAAAAGAAAAAAGAAAAACTGAAACAAAAACAATTATCGGACAGATTACCTAAGGTTCTTCAAAATCCTGTTGTTCGCAACAGGTTTGAAGGTCTTGAGGATATGGATGTGGGTGATTGTATCGATGAAACATTCGAACAATTACGTCCGATTTCTTCACAGAATAGATCCCCGAGGAAAAATTCACCGAAGAAAACTACAGGGGCCATTTCGCCCATACGTCCACCCTCTAAATCTCCATTGAAATATGGCTAATACAAACAAAAATAACATAATACAGTGGAATTGTCGAGGTTTTAGAGCAAATTTTAATGAACTGGGTCTTCTCAGCCAACAATATAAACCTGTTGCTTTTTGCCTGCAGGAAACTCTTTTAAAGAAACCTGAGGCTCACGATCATTCAGATTTTAAGCATTATACTTCGTATAATGCCTGGGCAGATGATACTGACCTTCACATTCGTGGAACATCTGTTTTGGTTAGAGACGATATCATTCACAGATCTGTACCTTTGAATACAAATTTACAGGCTGTGGCGGTACGCCTAACTTTAGACAAAACAGTCACGCTTTGTTCGATTTACGTGTCACCAAATAAAGCACTACATCTGAATGATCTTGAGCTTCTGGTCCAACAGCTTCCAGCCCCATACATTTTGTTGGGTGATTTTAACGCTCATAACCCTCTTTGGGGTAATTCCTGCAGTCAAGAAGATGTAAAAGGTAAAACTGTAGAAGAGTTCATTACTAAATATGACCTGTGTTTGTTTAATGATGGTTCAGACACTTATTTGCACCCCGCATCTGGTTCGTATACATCAATTGATCTTTCAATTGCATGCCCTTCTATCTTCCTTGATTTTTCTTGGAAGGTAGAAGATGACTTGTGCGGGAGTGACCACTTTCCAATTGTGTTGGAGAGTGTAGTTCCGGCGGATGATGAGAGGGTACCCCAGTGGAACTTGAAAAAGGCTGACTGGGAGACTTTCTCGTCGCTCTGTTCTGAATGCCTAACACGGGAGAAATTTGGCGAAAGTGCTGACCAAATAGAACATTTCACCACAGAGTTGCTTAACATTGCAAGCAAGGTCATTCCTAAAACCTCGGCAAATCCTAAACGTTTCACCAAACCATGGTTTGATGCTGATTGCAAACAGGCTATTAAAGATCGCAAAAAGACTGAACGGGAATTTTATAAGTCACCAACCACACGTAACTTGGACAAACTTCGTATAAATCGGGCAAAAACAAGACGACTGATTCAACAAAAAAAGAAAAGTTCTTGGAAAACATATGTGTCTAAACTAAATCAAAACACCCCCATCAATAAAATTTGGAAAATGATAAGGAAAATTAATGGAAAAGACACAAAATCAATGGTTCAACATCTGAAAGATAACAACACACTAATCACATCAAAAAAAGAAATTTCAAATACATTGGCCTCCACATTTTCGAAACATTCGTCGTCTGAAAATTGTAATCCTGAATTTCTCAAAATTAAAAAACAACAAGAAAAACAAAAGCTCAAATTTGCCTCCAATAATTTAGAGGATTACAATGAACCTTTCTCTATGGAAGAGTTAAATAACTCTTTACATAGAGCGAAGGATACCGCCACTGGACCCGACGAAGTACATTATCAAATTTTAAAACATCTGCCACAATCATCTCTTGAACTTTTACTCTCTATTTTTAATGACATTTGGGTGACTGGCCAGTTTCCATCGTCTTGGCGCAAAGCAATAGTAATTCCCATTCCTAAGCCTGATAAGGATCACAGCAACCCTAGTAATTATAGGCCTATTGCCTTAACAAGTTGTCTGTGCAAAACCATGGAGAGGATGATCAATGATCGACTTGTCTGGTTTCTGGAATCGAACAATCTGCTTGCGGATGTTCAGTGTGGTTTCAGAAACCAGAGAAGTACTGTGGATCATTTGGTCAGACTTGAAACGTTTATAAGAAATGCCTTTTCTAGAAAAGAACATGTGGTCGCCATCTTCTTTGATCTAGAGAAGGCATATGATACAACGTGGACGTATGGGATTTTAAAAGATCTTTTTAACATGGGGTTGAGAGGGCGTATGCCTCTTTTTATTGAAAACTTTTTAAAGGACCGCCAGTTCCAGGTTCGTGTTGGGTCAACGTTATCTGATCCTCACGAGCAGGAATTGGGGGTCCCTCAGGGTAGTATTTTATCTGTTACCCTATTTTCAATTAAAATTAATAGTATCATCGACGCAATTGAGAATATGGTAGATTCGTCATTGTATGTCGATGACTTTTTGATCTGCTATAGTAGCAAAAAGATGAATGCTATAGAGCGCAAACTTCAGCTGTGTTTAAATAGGATTCAAAAGTGGGCTATCGAAAATGGTTTTAAATTTTCAAAGACAAAAACGAATTGTATTCATTTTTGCAAACTTCGGAAACATCACCTCGATCCGGAGTTGACAATTGATGGTAGTCCTATTAAGGTTGTTAAGGAAGTGAGATTCTTAGGTTTGTTGTTTGACAACAAACTGAATTTCACTTCCCACATAAAACAACTAAAAGTTAAATGTAAGAGAGCACTGAACCTACTGAAGGTTATTGGTAGCACTGATTGGGGTGCTGACCAAAAAACTTTGCTCCATCTGTATAGATCACTTGTTCGATCAAAATTAGATTACGGTTGTATAGTTTATGGTTCTGCAAGGAAATCATATCTCAAACCACTTGATGCAATTCATAATAGTGGCATTAGAATTAGTCTAGGGGCCTTTCGAACATCCCCAATAGACTCGATGCTTGTTGAAGCAGAGGAGCCTTCTCTCGAGAAGCGTAGAATTAAATTGTCTCTTCAATATGTGTCTAAACTTTTGGCCAATCCTTCAAATCCTGCTTTTAATTGTATTTCAGAACCACAAAATGTTGACTTTTTTAACCGACATCCGAAACATATTCCTCCATTGGGAATTAGAGTTAAACCCCACATGGAGTCTGCAAAAATTGATTCTGAATCTATAAAAGAAAACCGTAAATTACACATTCCTCCTTGGCATCTTAAGAAACCTACTGTTATTTTGGACCTTGCTTCTACCAAAAAATCTGATACCAATTCCTTGCAGTTCAAACAAAAATATGCCGAAATAAAGTCCAAGTATAGTGCATATACAAGGATCTATACAGATGGATCTAAAGATGGTGACAAAGTATCATCAGCTGCTGTTACTGGTGATGGTATCACCTCAATCAGAATACCGAATCAGAGTTCTATTTTCACTGCTGAAGTTAAAGCCATACAACTTGCACTTGAACATATCGAAAATGTACAGGAAAAGAAGGCGATTATTTTTTCTGACTCTCTTTCCTCTTTGCTTGCTTTGCTCAACCCCAGGTTGAAGAACCCTCTCATTTTGGAACTTCGTGAGAAGTTAACAACTCTCATGTCTGACCAATATGATATCGTGTTTTGCTGGTTACCTGGACATGTAGGTATCGCTGGTAACACCAGAGCAGACAGTGCGGCAAAACAGGCTTTAACAAAGCCTCTCACTGATTTTAATATCCCTTTCAGTGATTTTAAGCCTCATATTAGTTGTTACATCAAATCTATGTGGCAGGCGGAATGGGATGGGGCGACAAATAACAAGCTCCATCGCTTCCGACCAAACATATTTGATCACTACCCATCCAGTAACCTCTGTAGAAAAGATCACGTTATTCTGACACGATGTCATGTTGGTCACACACGACTTACACATTCCTTTCTGTTGGAGGGTAATATGCGACCAGAATGTGTTCCATGTCAGCAGGTGTTGTCAGTGGAGCACATTCTCTTAAATTGTACTGATTTTAATCTTGTTAGAGGGCAGTACTTCACAGTTGGATCCCTTAGAGATCTATTTTACAAGACGAGCCCACACAAAATTGTATCATTTTTGAAAGTAATCAACCTTTTTAACAAATTTTAAAATTGTTTTTATTCTTTTAATCTAGACTCATCAAGTCTCAATTCATCAGGTTGATTTAGAAGTAGACATTTTTCACTTATCTCATTACCATTGTTCTTTAAATTTTTCTTGTCTTTGACATGTCTATTGTGATTATCCTTTGTTTTTATTCAATCTTTTACTTCATAATATTGACGTTTTACTTTTCTCTGATTTCTCGCCACGATATAGCCTTAGCTGCTGATGTGGCGTTAAGCACCAATAAATAAATAAATAATATTCAATGGTATACCCAGAATTATTTTACAATATCATGTAAGTAATTCAACTTGTTGAAACTATTTGGCATGTAAATATTCTCCCACTGTCTTAGAATATTTATAGTACATGACATAGATAGCTTTTTTCTGGTTGTGGGGCGAGACCATAAAATTTTTAAAAGAAACGAGTTATACCCACAATTGGTATGTGGCATTGCAATGGATGAAATTTTTTTATTTTGATACCCACAGTAAGTGAGGAGGGTGTATCCTCACCTCCATGGATATCTATTTAATAATGGGTCTCCTTGACTCTGTCAGCTGCTAGTTATTTCCATCTTTTTAATTTTATGCATGTCCATCAAGACTATAGGTCTAACAAATATTCAGACAAGTAGACATATTTCTAACAATTTATTGTGAGGGATTAAAAGCTTTTCACAATCATACACCCCTGTGAGATTCCCAAGGAGTGGCGCAATGCTTTCTTTATTACTGCAGTGAACAAGTTCTGTTTAATCTTTTACCTAACGAATCTGCCACATCTGCCCACGTAATTTATAAATTAACCCTTTACCCACCGAATCGCCCGCATCCGCCCACGTAATATGCAGATTCAGCAGCTAAAAAAATATTATATTTCAAAAAATTTCAACAAAACCATATCATGTGACTCCTCATTGGAACGAGCTTGTCGAGCTCATTTCAATGAGGGGTGACATGATATGGTTTTGTTGAAAATTTAAAAAAAATAAATAAAAAACGATATTTAAATTAAAAAATTTTGATATCGTCTGAGTCGGGTAAAGGGTTAAGAGTTGAGAAAAAAATATTCAAGAAAATTCAACAAAACCATATCATGTGACCCCCTCATTGGAATGAGGTTGTCAAGCAGCTCATTCCAACGAGGGGTTCAGATCAGTGTCTCAACAACATGCATCAGCTAGCTGGAGTAGGTGAGGTCGTTCCAGTTCTCAATCACCAAAGGGAGCTCCTCGCGAGGGTTTAACAAACCCTCTTGCAGTTACTCTGGAGGTCGTCAATATAGCGATTCGGGAAAGGGGTGCAAGTCTTATCAAGACTATAAGTCAGACACCCCTAGGCTGATGGGATGAAGTTCTTCGTGGAGAGGACGTAGTTTCCCCCCTCTCCCCCCCCCCCCCTCCTCCCCCCTGCAAGTTGTACAGGTGATGGTCTAGACCTCTGTTACTTTCCAGTTGGTGGAAGGTTATGAAACTTTGGAAATTATGGAAGATCAGTGGGTGACAAATGTAGTCTCGGCAGGCCTGCGGCTATCATTCCGGGCAAAGACCCCACTTACAAGAAGTCTGTATTGGACAAATCTTCCGTCAAATTTTTCCAAAAGAGAGTCTCTCCTTGTGGAGGTACAGGCTCCCTATCAAATAAAGCAGTTGAGATCGTCGAGAATCAAAAATCTCCAGGTTTTTACAGTCACCTGTTTCTCGTACCAAAGCCAGACGGCTCGTTCAGACTGGTAATAGACTTGAGCTGGATAAACAAATTGATCATACCTCCAAAGTTCTATATGGAAACCATTTGGTCGGTAAGAGCGAGCATTCAGGTGGATGACTATGCAGCAAGCATAGATCTAAAGGATGCGTACTGTCTTTCTGTGGTACATCCGGCATTTGGAAAGTACCTGCGTTTTGCCATACAAGGAGAGGCTTATCAGTTTAGAGCAATGTGCTTCGGTCTGAATCTGGATCCTAGGGCTTTCACTCGAATAATGAACTCAGTAATGTCATACTTCCGAGCTCATTGTGGTAATGTCAGCTCACTTGGACGACATTCTTCAGAGATATGGCGACAGAATTATTCTTCAGAACGATGTTCAGAGTCTGCTTCAGTTGTTCCGATGTCTCGGTTTCATAGTAAACGAGGAAAAGTCAGATCATTCAGTCCTTCATTCACTTGGGAATTAGCTTTGAGACTCACAACAGTGTGGTTCGTCTGCCGTTACTTAGAGAGAAATTAGTCAGTTGTTAATGCTCACTTTTGTCTAAACTCTCCTGTAGTGACTGCAAGGGAGTTTATGCGACTGATGGGGCTGTGCGTAGTGGCTGCAGATCTTATTCCAATGGGCCGCATGTGCAGGCATCCCCTCCAGATTTTCTTTACTCAGAAGTGGAGTGTGAAGACACATTCGCTCGAAACCCAAATTGTTTTAACAGACCTAGTAAAACAAAAGGTTCAGATTTGGGCAGATCTCCAGTGATTGATTCAGGGAGTTCTGCTTCAGCTGCCGGATCCAGTCTTCACGATTATGACGGATGCGAGTCAGATGGGCTGGGGTGCGTCCCTAAGTCCTGCAAACTTGAAGTATCAGGGTTTTTGGGACCCTTGTTTCCGAGAGCAGCACATGAACATCAAGGTGATGATTTCTATCTGGCTAGCACTTCAAGATTGGATTGCTCAAATAGCGAACATCCATTGCTTATCTCAGGAACCAGGGAGGCACTCATTCGATTCCGTTATGCGAATTAATGGAGAAGATTCACCTATTCGCTCGGAGTCATCACGTTCATCTCTCAGTCCATCGTATACTGGGTCGTCTGAATGTACTGGCTGACTCGCTCATGAAAAGGTCACATGTTACCATCCGAATGGACTCTCAACAAATGAGTATTTAGTCAGATCTGCTATCAGTGGGATCGTCCCATGATAGATCTTTTTGTGACACACCTGAACAATCAATTACCAACGTTCGTGTCACCATGCCCAGATCATTGAGCATACGCAGTAGACGCTCTATCGATCTCATGGGACGGAATGATAGGATATGCATATCCTCCTGCTCAGTTGATGCAGCAGATTCTGTTAAAAATCAAACGGTCTCACTGCAAAATCCTGCTAGTAGCACCTCTGTTGTCACAGAAACCCTGGATCAATCTTCTCAGGTGTCTGTTATGGGACATTCCCCAGAAGCTTCTGCCATGAAACGACCTTCTATATCAGGGGAAGTCCTGTGCACTGCATCACAACCTGGAAGGTCTCAACCTTCACGTATTTCTGTTGTGCAGTCCTTCTTGCCCGAAAAACATTTTACAGAACGAGCAGTGAATGCAATTTCTAACTGTAGGAGGACCTCCTTTTCATTGAATTATGCTGCGAAGTGGAGGGTTTTCTTCCGTTGATGTATGGACCAGTCTGTAGACATTTACGATTCGTCCATTCCTCAAATTGCCAATTTCCTGGTCTACTTGTTTGACGTATTAAACTTGCAGCCCGTCACAATTATGGGCTATAGGTCTATGTTATCAGACACTTATGCTCATCATGATAACTTAGCTATTGGATCAGATTCTTCTTTATCCAAGCTAGTTAGAAATTTTTCTATTAATAGACCTAGAACCCTCAGATTAATTCCTAAATGGAATTTGGTTTGGGTTCTGTTGAAGCTTCAAGAAGCTCCGTTTGAGCCATTAGATGATGTAGAGTTCAAATTCTTGACCTATAAAACAGCCTTTCTCTTAGCCTTTGCATCTGCCAGAAGAGTGAGTGAACTTCATGCATTATCTGTTGATGATTCCCATTGCCGTAGTGTGGGTAATTCTATTACCCTCACTGCGGAAATGGGATTCTTGGCTAAGAATCAGATTCCGGATAAGCGCCGGAGCCTGTTATCATTAAGGCTTTACCATCCTCGGACCTTACCAACCGTAGACCTTTGCTGTGTCCAGTTAGAGCAATGCGCATTTATAAATGCCGAGCAAGTTTTATTAAAATGTGAAGAAAAAGATTCTTTCCTTGATTCCTAACAGAAAAGATATATCTGTTCATTCTATCGCTAGATGGATTCAGCTGGCAATACGTATTGCCTATGAAAGTCTATCTTCGGATCAACGTTCTGTCAACAAGATTTCAGCACATGAGGTTAGAGCACTTTCTGCTGCTTGGGCTCTTTCTAACAGTATAGCCATTACTGGTCTTATGAAGACTGCCTACTGGACACAGCCCTCTTCATTTACCAAGTTTTACCGTAGAAATTTAGAGTCTATCTCCTGTGACCTTAGACCCTTAGGTCCTCTTTCTGTTGTTCAGAAGGTCGTCCATTAATCTAACATCAAGAAGATGTCTTAGGCAGTCTGCTTGAGCACTGACGCCATTCCGCTGCCCTCTTCATTCTGAGGAATTTTCCTTCAGAACAAGGGAAGGGTGGGATGACGGTTTTTCCCATATGTTATCTGGCTTTATAGTGAAAAGCAAGGGAATACCTCCTCCAGAGACAGTAGTCCAGCATCGGTGTTGGGTGGTTTTAATGTGTAGCTCGGTGTGAAGCAATAACTATGTCTCATTTATGTACTGTTTTTAAAGTGTAGCTCATTGTGAAGGATTTATATATGTCACTTGTCAAACGAGCATTTCTATACAATCCTCGGACACTTTTAAATGAGTATAAAGCTCCTCATTCTCTGGACTAGCTTTATAATTGGTTTCCTTAACCGAATTAGCGTAAGGGTTTATGCTGGCATTAAATGGAGAAATTATGTAATTCTAAATTACATTGTTGGTGTTATGTCATTCTTTTTTTTATAAGAGGAGGACATATGTAATTCCTCTGTCTTCTCCTATTCTCCTGCAGGAGCTATTCTTTATTGAAGTAATTGAGATATTGGATTTTCCTTTAAATCCTAGGCCCTCCAGACTTTTTACTATTCAGCTAAGACCGGGTCATTGGTTGTAGTATAAAAATATGATAAATTTAAAGTAATTTGTATATTTTTTGTACTTACCAATGGCCCAGGCTGGGATGGCACTCCCATGAGTGATCACTCATACCTTCCCGCTGATTGTAGCATTTAGCAGGCACTATAGAAAGAATGATACTTGGTACCAATTTTGGAACCTTCCTGGTTACTGCGCATGTGCAGTAAACAAAAGTATGGAGGACCAGATAAATTTTTCGGTTTTGTATGCAAATTTGGGGGATTGGGAAAGGGGGGAGGGGGGTACAAATTTTGTGTTTAGTCCTGAATTATATGGAGTTTGCACCAGCTAAAGCTAAGTCTGGGCCATTGGTAAGTATAAAAAATATGCGAATTACTTTAAATTTATCATTTTTCTGGAAGAGTCACTGAAAACATCCAGCAGACTAATGTGCTAGATGTTCTTGACAGGTTATCTCATCACAGGGGTAGGGCAAGTCTTCCTGAACATGAATGCCCCCTGGACCTGTCAAATAAATTTGCTGACTATTTATTTCTAAGATCAATATCATTAGATCCAGCATCACTAACAATGGTGACATGCCATGTCCCACTATACCGTGGTCTTCTGGAATGTACCTGTGCTAAAGGTCACATTTCAGAGCTTCCGATTTGTCAGTGAAAAAAGTAGAAGTGATATAATCTCCAAGTCGCCGTGTGAGTAGTTTCCTCTGGATACTATTCCAACTAAACTTTTGAAATCCTGTATATCTGAATTCCTACCATGGTTGTTGAAATCACCAACAAATCTCTCTCAGCCTGTGTACTTCCATCTTGCATGAAGGACACACTTGTTACATCTCTCCTCACTAAACCTGACCTTGACCAGGAAATAGTGAAGAATTACTGTCTGGTATCAAACTTGTCATTCATATCCAAGCTCCTTAAACATGTTGTGTCATCTCAAATACATGAGCATCTAACACTCCATGCTCTGCCAGAGGAGGTTCAATCTGCACACAGGCCCTTTTTGTAGCAGCGAGTCTGCATTCCCTCAAATGCAGAATGACAGTCTTCTCACCATGTATCAGCACCAGGTCTTATTATGCCCCTGACCTTTGAAGGTGGACTCGGAAGTATCTAGTGAAGTCCTTCATCCATCCATCCATATGTTTGTCCATCCATGCATCTGTCCATGCAAATGTTTTGGATTGTAATTTCAAAGCCATCGGTCGGATGGGGATCTCCTTTGGTATGTTGATAGACCCGCATGGGGGAACAGATATGCACAAGGAACGGCTTCCATCCAATAAATTTTCCCAGAGTTATGGCCCTTTTTCACTCTTTCAAATTTTTATTGACCTCTGTATTGCATTCACTGCACATTGGATTTCATTTATTCTTGTATGCATGGACCTGCTTTGCAAAAGAAAATCAACAAGTAATGGGGTCTGTCCAGTTATTTTTCTTTAGTTATGGGCCTTTTTTCGACTAAGAAAATTTCAATTTTTCTGGCTTCAGTATGTATCATCAAATTGAACCCAAATTTGGTTTGTGTGTTTATTTTCATGAGATCAAGTTTTGATTAGGGTTCACTCTGACCAGTTTTGGAGCTTTTCTGTCTGTCCATCAGACTGTACTGACTGTTTTCATCAGAATTTTTTCTCTGTCTCTTGTCTGTCCTGTCATCTGTCCATACAAACATTTTGGATTGTAATTTCAAAGCCATTGGCTGGATTTGGATCTCCTGTTTTTATGCTGATAGACCCACATGGGGTAATGGATATGCACAAGGAACAGGTTCCATCCAATAACTTTTCCCAGAGTTGTGGCTCTTTTTCACTCTTTCAACTTAGAAAAATTTTCTTGACCTCTGGATTGCATTCACTGCATGTTGGATTTGATTTATTCTTCATATGCTCATGGACCCGCTTTGCAAAAGAATATCCACAAGTAATAGGGTCTGTCCCAGTATTATGCCCCCGATCTATTAAGGAGGATTGGAGGGTATCTAGTGGAGACCTCCATCTATCTGTCCATCATCCATATGTTGATCTGGACATCTGTCCATCCTTTGTAATGCTGATAGACCCACTTCGGGATAGTGCATGGAGGGTTTTTTTTCAGGGTTTGGTTTTATTTTTTTTAAAACCTCGGTTTTGGTTCAGTTTTTCGGTATTAATTCCAGGCTCTTCAGTTAATCTAAATCACTATCGTCTTACTAGAAAAGACCACAGAAATGTCACCTGAGAGCTATTTAAAGTGTGCTATGCCCTACTGGCAGTACTAGCATACTTTACTAGCACTCAGTTGACGAAGTGTTAATATACATTTGGGGTAGATTGTATGCCATTTCATTATTTTCCTGTTGTATATGTTCTATTTGGTAAATACTATACATCAGTGGCAGTGCCATGGGTGGGGGGGGGGGGGGGGGCCTAGCACCCCCCCCCCCCCCCAAAAAAAAAGCAAAAAAAAAAAAGCTTCAAATTGCTGTCTGACACAATCTGGGTGCCTTTGAAGACCCTGTCAGGTGTTGTACAAATGCTCAGATATCGATTCGATGGCGACCAAATTATCCAAATATGATTTTCTCCTGGGGCGCGGCTCACAGATCCCAAACTACGGGTGGGGGACACACTCTCCCATGCCCACACCCCTGGCTCAGGCCTAGAACCTTCGGGAGATGCTGTAGGCATCTCGACCTTGGACCCGCACATCTTACTTAGCCCCCCCCCCCACCCCCCACCCCCACCCCCGAATCGAAATCCTATCCTGGCGCTGCCACTGCTATACATTATATACCAGCTTTGTGATATTTTGTGTTCGGTTTTAATTTCGATAAAACAAATAATTTTCACTTGTAACTTTTCTGTTATAATGTTTAACATCGCCAAAATACAGGGACTCCATTCACTGTCCTGTTTTTCGATCACTCACTGGACCTCTCGCCTCCTTTGAAGTACTGAGTATGATCTCTCCCTCATGTTGTTATGTGCAAAATAAAATGGATTTAGGCTAAAAGAAAAAAAGATTTTGGTTCTCGTGCACCGCCGCGTTGGAAAAATACCCCCAGCATTGAATTTTTTTATGGAGGTTCGAGATTTTCCCAAAAGTAAACAATGCACTGCCGATCTCAGACTTTCATTGCCGTATAACAAAAATAGGTAAAACGAACAGTAAAAACCCTCCCGACTTGCTATAACATGCCAGGTACGAATACGTTAACATGTCGATGCACAACTGAACTTGATCTGTATCGGTATTCATACAAAGGTTCAAACAACTCGGACTTGTCATAAACGAACATCGCAATTGATCAGTGGCCGCTGAGCAGTGATGAGCCCCCCTCCCCTGGACTTGCTAGGGTTAGGGGCCCTGGACATACCAGGCCGACTTCCGATGGGAGAAAACTTTGAATTTTATGTTTAAAAGAAGCCAATTCCTTGCATCAAGAGGTGGAATTGGCGATTCATTCACATCCACAGGAAAGGGGGCCCGGTTGGCTTCACGTAGCTTCCCACATTTGCCACCCCCCCTCCCCTTGGACTTGTCCATTGTACTCCTAACTGGGTGAGCCGCCACTACAATTGACATGCATGAAATAGTTGCCTTATTAAATGGTCTATCAATAACGTTACAATCACATCATTTTACCACAAGTGTGTATCCAGTCATTCATCGGTGCACTTGGCATGCACCTTACCCCTAACCCCCCTGCCCCCCCACCCCCCCCCCCTATTTTCTCCTGGAGATGGGTTGTGCATTGTGGATATCTGCTTCGGGTGTGAGGTAATCGCATCTTTTAGGATTAAATTCAAAAATTTGGTTGACAATACACTCAGGCCAACTTGGGCCCTGGTGCGCCAGTCCCTACCCCCCCCCCCCCCCCCCACCCGGCCCGACCCTCTCAGCTTTTAGTAAAGACCTTCATCTGCTACTGAACCAACATGGTTCGAAGCGGCATTGGGTTGTATAAACAGCTCACCAGAAGCATATTAAAAACTGCATATTTGTACTGTTGAAAGGTAACTAATGTAAGAGAGATAATCAAATTAGCTATTGAAGAACTCTTTTCTTTTTTTTTTCATGCAGTGGAAATTACTGACAGTGCTTATGCCTAATGTGACCCCCCCACCCCCTTTATGTCTCAGCATATTTAATTTGCTTCGTTCCATGGCTGATTTTAAATAATTTTTAGCGATCTCAGACTTTGATATCATGAACCTTTTTTAAAGATCACGCTGGCCACCATTTTAGTGTCGTTGACAAATCATAACAACAGAATAAACCTTTTCACCTCAAGCGAAGTTTAAATTTGGAAAACCAATTGCCTGAGAACCAAAACCATTTTTGGGGGGGCCTGACAGCATCAATGCACATGATATGGGGAATAAATGGTCATAGTAAATAACCCTATACAATTTTGATTATTATTTTATTTCATGCATTTAATATGAGATAAATATGACTGAAATGAAAAAATGAAGAAAAAAAAATGTTCACGTGTTCCGACACTTACCTAATTTTGTGCAGGAAAAGCCCACACTCACTGGCCACAATCGTTCTTGTGTAGGCCCCACCGGCTATTCTCGCAGTCGGGGTGTGACTTATACAAAGATAATAGTTGCGGGGAGATATTTTGGATGAAAATATTGGGTGCGACATATATGTGGGAGCGACTAAATCACAGACATAATTATACGGAAATAATCGCTTTTGGATTTGCACGTTCGCAGCCATTTTCAAAATGAAAATGCGATTACAAGGAGATCGTTGTGAATTTTGAGGTTTGACGTAAAACTATGCAAAAAACATATGGCAGGTTTTTTAGCCTGTCGGTTTGGTTTGCGGCAAAAAACGAAACCGAACTGAACTGAAAAACCTCCAATCTCTACTTCGGGGAACAGATATGCACATGGAATGGGTGCTGTCCAATAATTTTTCCCCCTTTTTATGGGCCCTTTTCACTCTCAACTTTTTCTGTTCCACAGTACCTTTAAGGCTACTTTGAACATGCCTACGGGTCGGGTTCTGTGGCCCACTCTTTGAGTAGCCCTTGTGTTTAGTTCTTTTAGACCCAAGGGTGGCGTTTGATACCATCGACCAGGCCGTGCTTCTGGACACACTTGAACATCATCTAGATGGTGTGAGTCATATTTGACAGGTAGAACTCTAGGGGTTACTGTCAAGGACTCTGTCTCCGAAAAAGTTTCACTACAATTTGGAGTCCCACAGGGATCTGTGCTGAGGCCCTTGCTCTACACCATATATGTCCTGCCATTCAAGATGTAATCTGAAAACATGGTCTAGCATTTTCATTTTTGGTCGAGTTGTGTTAACAACCGAGACCTATGATCGGTGTGCGCCGGGGTGGGCATCTGGATGTTCTTGTACTGTTAGCGCAATAACTTCAACAAATGTTCTCCGATTTGACTAATATTTGCCATACAGGTTTTTTGCAATAATATCTCGAGCGAGTTCGAAACCTGGCCCCGTCCGATTTATTGTCACAGAGTTAGGGCCTTAATTTGTCAATTTTTATGAATTTTTAGCTTGTTAGTGAAATAATTTGAACAAAAATTCTCCGATTTGACTAATATTTACTGTACAGGTGTTCTGCAAGAATATCTCAAGCAAGTTTAAAAATGGCCCAGCCCGATTTTTCGTTACATAGTTATGGGCCTTAATTAGTCAATTTTTTACGAATTTGGAGCTCGTTACCGCAATAACGAACAAATGTTCTTCAGTTTGACTAATATTTACCATACAGTTCTTTTGCAATAATATCTCAAGCAAGTTCGAAAACTGGCCAAGCCCTATTTTTTGTTATAGAGTTATGGAACTTAATTAGTTGAGTTTTACGAATTTTGAGCTCTTTGCGCAATAACTTGAACAAACGTTCTCTGATTTGACTAATGTTTGCCATACAGGTCTTTTGCAATAATATTTCAAGTGGGTTTGAAACCAACCTGATTTTTCGTTGCATAGTTATGAGCCTTAATTAGTCAATTTTTACGGATTTTGAGCTTGTTAGTACAATAACTTGAACAAATGTTCTTTGGTTTGACTATTTGCCATACAGATCTTTTGCAATGATATCTCAAGCAAGTTCGAAAACTGGCCTGGCCTGATTTTTTGTTACAGTTATGGGCCTTAGTGAGTCGATTTTTACGAATTTTGAGCTCATTAGTGCAATAACTTAAACAAACTTTCTCTGATTTGACTAATATTTTCCATACAGGTCTTTTGCAATAATATTTCAAGCAGGTTTGAAAACTGTCCTGGCCCAATTTTTGTTACAGAGTTATGGGCCTTAATTAATTTTTATGAATTCTGAACTTATTAGCATTATTGGCATTATAACTTGAACAAAGGTTCCAGATTTGACAACCGGCATATAATAACCAGATTAGGCAAAAAAAAAAAAAATGTTTTGGTTCTCAGGCAATACTATTCATTGTTTTTTTCAAGGATTTCACTGCAGATCAACACAGCAGTTCATAGCAGGTCAGAAGAAATGCACCAAACCAGTTAGAGATGTCATCTCTCATTCTGAGATTGAAATTTTACCACACAATGATACTATACTCAGTTTCACAACCACAGGAATTCACACAAAAAGTTTCATGATTTTGTAGAACATGTACCAGTGCTACTGTATATCAGCAGAAGTATCAAATACTGAAATATATATATTCTTTATAGTAGCTGTTGCTTTTTGTGGTTAAATTTCTAATAAAAAAAAAAAAAAAAATTTTTTTAACATATATTTAACTTGTTGTGTTAAATATATGTTAAAAAATATTTTTTTTTTTTTTTTTATTTCTTTTTCTGGATTGAAAGAGAACAAATGGTCCTCATTTTAAAAAAACCTTTGACCTCTGAGCATGGATTCAAGAGATTGGGAATTCGATATTGTTCACAGATATAGCAAATGAATAGTTTCCTCCTTAATTTCTGCCGTAGCTTATTAGAAATCTCCCCTGTTCACCCTTTTCCCAACAAAACTGCCATAAAACACCTGGAAAGGTTATCTTAAAAAAGTCTCCCTCAGACTTAAATTTCTAATGGAGGTTTCTCAATAAAACACAAATATGGATATTATTGAAACCAACTGATACGCCAGCCTCACAATACCCACAGTGGACCTTTGTAATTTTATTTTAAGACAGACAAGATACATTTCTGTTTGAAAAAGAATAAACTAAGTCACAGTTAAGTGACTGCGCGGGGGACGTTTTAAGGCTGGAACCCCAAACAGTAATCCACCATAGAGGCTGCAATACTGGTGTCTTAAACTTCGCTTGAGGTGAAATGTTTGTTCTGTTGTGACTTGTCAGCTTAACGACACTAAAATGGTGGCCAGCGTGATCTTTATAAAGGCTTTAAAAAAAGTTCATGATATCAAAGGCTGAGATCACTCAAAATTATTTAGCCCTTTACCTAACGAATCGCCCGCATCCGCCCGCGTAATTTGCAAATTGAGCATTTAAAAAAATTAAATTTTTCAAAATATTTCAACAAAACCATATCATGTGACCCCTCATTGGAATGAGCTCATTTACAAAATGTTTCGCATTCGGAGCATACGTTCATCGCTCGGGACGCTCCGACATATAGTCAGTCCAGAGTAGACTGTCAATAAGGCTTCCTCATTCTCATAGTTGCGCACACGACCGCTCTTGGCTACGTAACCACGGATATCCAGTCAGCTTCGCCAGTCAGAGATTCATCGGCGACCAGGTCACACCATCCGGTAGCCAGGGACACGAGGCCTGCAGACTCCGGACGTTCGCATAGGAAGTGTGCGGGAGTCAACGTACACGGAGCTTCCGGCGGCAATGCATCGTAAGACCGCTACTGCACAGGCCTCGGGAACGGACGTGCTTTCCTAAATAGCACAGTTTATCGCAGCATCCCAGCATCAACTGAATCTGTCGCATATTTTTTATCCGACGATGCTGGGTCGGGACGCTCCGCGGAAGCGGGTACGGACGTCCGAAAATTTCATCCGGTCCGACGGGATACCGAAAGGGATTTGGAGGATTTCGAGCTTTCCCTTTCGGAACAACATATGCTGTTGTGTATGTCATCTGACTTGGTCTTCTACAGCTTCTTTCGTCGGACCAGAATGCTGCGATGCCGGATACGAAACTGATAGCGTCGGAGGACTTAGAAATTTTTTGTTCGGTTCAGGGACATCGTCCCTCAGTTCCGACATAGTCCAATAATGTCACGCAAACTTTCGAATTATTGAACGACGCTATATATATTATTATTATATGCTTGCTATAACCAAGCATTTCTGGTTTCTTGTTCGCAAAGTTACGGAGATGTCTTTCAAAAGTGTGCCTCTGTCGTCATAGTTAATGAAGAGCTAGCGGCAATAAGTGCTCATGGAATATGTCTATCGCCTACGGAGTGACATTCGCTAGCTCACCCGGTGTAGCGTACATTCATCGAATGGTTCGGCTGCCGGGTTCATCCGTTGCGGTCTAGGAAGGAGATTTGGGTGATGCGAGCACTTTAATTACTTTAGTACTCACCCAGTGACGGCAGATTGAGGACAGATCAGAGGAAGCCTGTTAGTCCGGTTCCTAGCTTGTCCAGGTCCGTCCGGGCTGTGAGCGAGAGAGGTCCCTCTCTCGTCCAACAACATAGGGGACCGCATGTTGTGGTTCAGATATTTTACATTCGGAGCATATGTCTGTCGGTCGGGACGCTCCGTTATATTGACAGTCCGAGAGACTGTCCTTAATGCTTCCTCATCCTCACAGCAGGGCACACGACCGCACATTGGCTACGTGACCTTGAGTATCCGATCAGTTTCGTCATTTAGTGATTCCACGGCGAATAGGTCGCGCCCTCCGGTAGCCAAGGGACACGAGGCCTATACACTCCGTTCGCTCGCATATTGGTAGTATGCACGGGGTAACTTTCACGGAGCTTCCAGCGGCAATGCATTGTAGGACCGCTTCTCCTCAGGCCTCAGTGACGGACGTGCTATCCGAGTTAGCACAGTTGTTTCGCAGCATCCCAGCAATTGACAGTTTCTTGGTCGAATCAGGAATTATCCGACGGCGCTGGGTCGGTGCGGTCCGCGGTTGCATCAGGTACGGACGACCGAACGCTTTATAGGGTCCGACAGGATGGCGAAAGGGATTCGAAAGATTTCGAGTTTTCCCTTTAGTAGTATCGGAAGTTGCCTTTCATATCTTCTGGCATTATCTTCCAGTGATTGTTATTTCGGACTTCATTGCTGCGATCTTGGATAAGAGACTTATAGCGTCATTGGACTCGGATTTTTTGATCGGTTCAGGGACATTGTCCCTGACTTACCGACGCAGTCCAATAATGTCATTACAATATGTGTTTTATTTTTCGACGCTATATATGCATACAAGCCTGCTACCAAGCATGATAGTTTAGTTTCTTGTCCGCGTTGCTCATTTCTGCCGTTTTATCATTTACACGATTAGTTTATTTGGCAGAGCAGGGCATACCGAGAGTTCATATGCGTCTAGACGGTGTGGTTAAAGACGGCAAATATTCTTTTTCGCCGTTTATGTCTTTTCCAACTTCAATGTTGGAAACGACATGATGTATAGTAGACGCTTTATCATACGTAATCCGCCTTACGGAGGCGTTATCATTACGTTTTCAAGAAAAGATTTACGGGATATTATTCTCAATGTAATTTCTTTTGAGGGCAGTAGTTTGTTCACGCATAACTCCGTCCTTCAGTGGCTGATTGGAGTTGGTTGACGTGACGCAGCCCTAGCTACATCCATACGCGTGGATAGTAAGGTTAAGAACTCTCTCAGAGTCGCTTCGTTCTCGGAGGAGCTTCTCTTCGACGGCAACTTTTTGGCAATCCATGAATTGCTCGATTTACACGTTCTCTTGTCTATCTAGTGTTACAAGAGATTCAGACTGGGGCAAACATTCGGTGGTTGACTCAAAGAGTGCCACCGCAGTTGCCGGACCCGAGTGTGGCTGTTATGACGGTTGCCAGTCAAGCAGATTGGGATATAATACTGATCCCAACGGATTCGAAGTGCCAGGGTCTTTGGGTTCCGCAGTCTCTTAGCAACCAATTTTCTTCCGCGGAATAATGTTTTTTAGGCTTGCTTTATGTCATTGCATGAACATTATTCAGAAACGCATGCCCAAATCCTGTCCGTTAATTCGACAGTAGTGGCGTATCTCCGGAACCAGGGAGGCACTCTTTCTTTTCCGTTATTCAATTTAATGGAAAGAATCCGTCTGTTGGTTATAATACACCAAGTTCTGTTTTGGTCCGTCATATTCCGGGTCGTCTGATTGTTTTACCGGACTCCCGTTCACTTACGGGTCGCTTGTTGCTGTCAGAATGGACTCTCAACAAACAAGTATTCAATCAGATTTGCTATCTATGGGAGCGCCCAATGATGATTTATTTACGACATAGCTTGCTAATCAATTGCCGACATATGTGTTGGCTTGTCCAGATCTCTGAGCTAATGTTGTTAACGCTCTATTGATCTATAGGACGGAAAGATAGGATACGCGTATCCTCCGGCGCTGTTGTTTCAGCAGGTATTGCTAAGATAAACAACCACAATACGTTTCTGTTGATAGCATCTCTATCTTCACAGAGATCATGGGTAATTTACTCTCTTGTCTACTGTGGGTCTTAACGTGAAATCTTCCTCAATGTGAGGATCTTTTTTCACTGGGTAAATCGTGTCATCTTTATCACAACCCGCAAGGTCTCAACCTTCATGTATTCCGTTGTGTGGTCCGTATTGCATTGTAAGCATTGTACTGGACGAGCTTTGGACGCGATTTCTTACTATAGGAGGTCCTCTTCTTCGCTATTCTATGCGGCTAAAGTGGAGGCTCTTCCGTCGTTGTTGTAGGGATCATTATGTTCATATTGTTGATCCCTCCATACTACTCATTGCAATTTTTTAGTATAATTGTTTCACAAGATCTACTGCAGCCTGTTATTATTAAGGTTATAGGTTTATATTACCTCATACCTATGCACTCTACGATAGTTTACAATTGAGTCTTATGTCTCTTTATCTAAGTCAGTTAGTAACTTTTTGATATATAGACTTAGAATCTTTAGATTAAATTCCTATATGGATTTTAACTTCGGTTCTTATTTAGCTAAATAATCATTTGAGCCTCTGGAAACAGTAGTTTTCAAATTCTGACCTTTTAGACAGTAATTCTGTTGGTTTCTCTTTTACTGTAGAGTCAGTGAGTTTCATGCACTATCGATGGATGATTTTCACTTTCGTAGTTTCGGAATCACTATTCCGTTACTATTTAGGTTGGATTTTTGCATAAGAGTTAGGCTCCTAATATCCGGAACCTATTGTTATTAAGGTCCTTCCGTCTTCGTACGGGCATAGGCCTTTACTCTTTCCGGGTAGAGTTTATGTATTTATAAACAGATATCTGTTTATTACTATGGGCGTAAGCTTCTTCTGTCTTTGATGCCTAGTAGAAGGACGTTACGCTCCATTCTATTGTTAATGGATTCTATTAACTATCGGTACTGCTTATGGTATATCATTGACTTAGCAGTTGTGCTTAAGATTTCGGCTCATGAAGTAAGAGTTCTTCTACATCTTGGGCTTACATTAATAGTGTCGCTATTATAGATTTTTGAAGGCTGCTCATTGCGCTCAGCCATCCACATTCATGAATTTTTATCTCAGAAATATCGAGTCCATTTCTGGAGGCCTCTATTGTTAGGTCTATTATCTACTGCTCAGAATGTCATTCACTTAACAGTTGCTACTATAGCTAGGTAGGCTGTCTGTTTCGGCAGTGTCTCCGTTCTGCTGCCCTCTTCGCTCTGGGCTATTTGACCCAGGGCAAGAAAAAGGGGGGGGGGGGGAGGGTGTTCCCTTGGGTCACCTGTTTTTCCTATGAAAACAAGGGGATACCTCCTCCGGAGTTAGTAATTCTGAGCTGTTATTGGGATGGTTGTTTAGTGAGAAGTTTATGTTTTAAAAATTCATTCAAGTCTTAGTTTTTAAAGTATAGCTTTTGAATATTGCATGTGTCAACGGACATGATTATGCAATCCTCAGACACTTTTAAGGAGTATAAGAGTCTCTATTCTCTAGACTTACTTTATTTATTGGCTTACTTTAAAAATTATTAGTATAAGGATTATATTGGATATTAATAGAGTACATAGATGTATGAAGCTCAATTTTGGAAGGTGTTGTATCTTTCTAATTTATCATAAATAATGTAAGGCCTATTACTTCTTTTTCCCTACAGGGGATGACTCTATTTTATATTATTGAGCGTATTCCATTTTGCTCTATGTCCTTGGCCCTCCAGCCTTTTTACTATTCAGCTATGTCTGGGTCATTGGTACAGTATAAAAATGTTAAAAAATTTATAGTAATTTCTATATTTTTTATACTTACCAATGACCCAGACGGGGATGGCCCTCCCAGGAGTTGGGAACTCTTGCCTCCCCGCTGAGTACATAGCGCTTACCAGGCACTGGTTTTTAGAATGATTAATGGCGCCAATTTCGGAACGTCCCTGACACTGCGCATGCGCAGTAGAGGCGAAGTGTGGAGGGCCTTTAAGGACATGTTTTCTTTGGTTTTAGATGCAAATTTTGGGGATTGGGGGGCAAAATTTGTGTTTGGCCCTATATTTTAAGAGTTAGCACCAGCTATGTCTGGGTCATTGGTAAGTATAAAAAATATAGAAATTACTATAAATTTTTTAACTTTTTATGCGTTTATCTCAGTTTTGGGATGTAAAAGTGCAAGAACTGAAAATAGAAGGAAAATCCTGTTTATTGTATGGGCACAACAGCTTCATCTACTTGGTATATGCTTTTCTTAGGAGGGGCATATGCAGCTTATTCAAGTCAAGTCCCTGGTTGATATTTAGACTACCATGTCAGGTAAGCGCCCACAGTCCCCCTGGGGCCTCTTGTTTCTGTTAGTATACATATATCTTATTCCAGTACTTTAGCTTCAATTATGGAGAGCTTGTCCACACTTAGGCTCTATTGGGATGCCGTTGGGCTCATGAGGTTCCCTTGGGGTACTTAGGTTTCATTAAAAAATTTTCGAAAGATTTTATTTTATTTGTTTTGAAAATTTTTGTGATTGTCTATGTTATGTATCCTTGCTATGTTTGTTCTGTATTATTATTTGGGAGTGCAGCAGACTTAGGATTTTGGCTTCATTATTATTGTATCTATTATAAATAATTTGGTACCTTGCATAAGTACAGGAAGTCTCGGATTTACATGATTGTTGTCTGCCTGTAGTCGCTGTACTCCTTCAATACTTGTACTACTTATTAGCATGGGATTGAGGTCTCTAGTTAGTTCTCTTAATCCTCTGCATGCAGCTAGCTCGACCAGTGAAGCGGTTTCCCTATTGCGGGAGCCGGGATGCCGGGTAGGTCTGTTGCAGTCGAGAACTGTAGACATGGGTAGAGCAAGAACCTCAAAAAACAAAAGCTCCCACAGCGATGATGGCAAAAGGGAAGAAACCTGAAAGTTTCTCTACGGGATGCTTGGTGAGATCTGGGGTCAGATCGCGAGTTGGAGAACCCTCTCCATCCCGTCAGCAGTCCGGGTTGACTGTTTCCGTTGCAAGAAACTTCTGTGAGTCGGAGCACCCATCCTCGTTTGCGGTTCCAGACGCTCCTTCCACACTGCAGCCGGGGTCGGCTGCTGTTATGGCTTCCTCTTCTTACATGGAAGAGATCTGTGGTCAGATTGCGAGTTGGAGAACACTCTCCATCCCATCAGCAGTCAGCGTCGACTGTTTCTGTCGTGAGAAACTTCATTGAGTCGGAGCTCCCAACCTCGCTTATGATTTGGGATGCTCCTTCTACACTTCAGCCGGGGTCGGTTGCTGTTAAGTCTTCCTCTTCTTCCATAGAATAGCAAGCTAAGCGGTAGAAGCCTGCAGGTTTCTCAGCGGAACACTCAGCGAGATCTGGAGTCAGATTGCAAGTTGGCGAACCCTCTTCATCCCGTCAGCAGTCGGGGTCAGCTGTGTCTGCTTCGAGAAACTTTAGTGAGTTGGGGCATCCGTTCATGCTTGCGGTCCGAGACGTTCCTTCCACACTACAGTCAGGGTCAGTTGCAGCTATGGCTTCTTCCTTTGCTTCATCGACGAAGCATGTTAGACCGCAGACTAACTGTCTGACTTGGGATGTTCAAGCTGTTCCATGGAGGTATTCCCAATCTTCACCACCAAAGTCGGATTAAGCTGCAGCTAGTGATTCGAGGCATATACATACAGGACCTGCGTCGAAAGATCTGGGGTCAGATCTCCGTTCCGTAAGCAGCATAACGTGAAGAAGCGGATAACCGCTGTTCTGCAAGTCTCATTCACGGACCTGCTGTCGCAGATTGCACAGCTTACCACAGCATATCGCAGCATCCCAGTAGTCGCAGGTTCAGCCATCAGCAGTCTACGGTAATGAGCTGTCGGACCATGCTGTGTTGGTCCAGTAATCTGTTCATTAGGATAGTGTTGGCCATGATTATCAGATGGAACACTCAGATGGTGAGAGGGCTACAGAGGACGATTCTTCATCCCTCATGGAACAGCACATGAAGACTATTAATTTTATTCATCAGTTCTTCCAGTTCTTGTTCAATCTGAACAAAGTCTGCGTTTGCTAGGTGAAAAACAGCTTTCGTCCCTCAATAAGGGTACCGTGCAAAGGAAAGACAAGGTTCTTTCCTTCCCGGGTCATTCTGCTCAGGTGTCGAAGGCCTTCAGTCTGCTTAACGATGCCACCCTTGGCCTAGCAATAGTATAAGAAAGGCAAAAGATCTGTTCTTCGTGAATAGAAGATCCCTAGCTCGTAGTTAGGCTGAGACAGCTGTATTGTTTTGAATAGCACCGTTAGAAGGAAAAAGTATGTCCTAGGCATCAGAGGCATTTAGTTATATTGTTGATGCCATAGTAGCCTTATGTAATTTAGAGCAGTCTTTTCTTATACATTAGCGGCTAATGTTGTAAGTCTCCATTTAGTGAGCTTTCCACGGCCACAGGGTAACACACAAATATCTGTCTTCACGGCTATGAAGACTTTTAGACTGCGTTAGCTACGCTGAGACGGCTGTCTTTTTGGAATAAGACCATTAGAAGGAAAGAGTATGTTCTTTCCTTCTCGGTGTTGTATTCTTGGGCATCACAGGCCTTTAGTCCTGTTGTTGTCGCCTTAGTAGTCTTTTGTGAATTAAGAGTGGCCTGTTTCTATAACATTAGCGGCAACTGCCATAGTACCATTATGTAAATTTAGAGTGGCTTTTTCTTGTACATTAGCGGCTAACGTCATAAGTCTCCATTTAGTGAGCTTCCCAAGGCTGCAGGTGACACAGATATCTGTCTTCACGGAGATGAAGACTTCTAAGCTGCGTTAGCTGAGCTGAGACTGCTGTCTTTTTGGAATTAGGGCCGTTAGAAGGAAACAGTATGTTGTTTCCTTCTTGGCGTTCTGTTCTTAGGTGTTGAGGCTTTTAGTCCTTTTGTTGACGCCATATTAGTATTAAGAGTGGCCTTTTTTCCTTAACTTGAGTGACTAACATCATAAGTTACACCGAGATATCTGTTTCATGGAGATGAAGACTTCTAAGCTGGTTGCTAGGCTGAGACCACTGCCTTTTGGGAATAGGGCCGCTAGAAGGAAAGAATACGTTTTTTCCTTCTCGGTGTTATATTCTTTGGTGTCACAGACATTAGTCTTATTGTTGCCACCATAGTATCCTAGCTAGAATTATGAGCAGTGTTTTTTCTCTATCATTAGTGACTAGCATTGTAAGTCTCCATTTAGTGAGCTTTCAGGGCTCCAGTTTACAGCCATATGATTGTCTTCACGAATAGGAAGACGTTTAGCTGCATCAGCTAACCTGAGACCACTGTCCTCTCGGACAGGGTACCATTATAAGGAAGAGGTTGTTCTCTCCTTAACAGTTTGTTTTGTGTTAGTTGTCTGAGGCATTTAGCCCTATTGATGATGCCATATTAGCCAAGTGAGAAATTATGAGCGTTCTCTCAGGTGCCAGTAGTTCCTTTTTAGCTCACCCAATGGAGCTTAACTTATCACTTGCCGTCCGTCGTCGTCGTCCGTTGTGAACTTTGCATTATCGACTTCTCCTCACAAACTACTTGACCAAATTGAACCAGATTTAGTGTGCATGTTCCTTATCATATGTCAAATCAAGTTTGTACAAATAAACTTGCTGCACCCACAAGGGGCACCAGAAGGGGCATAACTCTGATAGCACCCATAAATTTTTTCACAAATTCAAAAAAACCTTCAGATCCACCAGTCAGAATCTTTTCATATTTGTTATACAACATCTGTGGGGGGTGGGGGGCATATTCCAGTTTGTTCAAATCGAGTCCCTGGGTTGAGATTTGGGCTCTCTTTTGGAGCCCGAAGTTTAACATGGTGCAATTTGAGGAAATTTCTTTAAAAATCTTCTTCTTCAGATCCACTAGTCAAAATCCTTTCATGTTTGGTATACAACATCTGTAGGAGGATCAGATTCAAGTTTGTTCAAATCCAGTCCCTGAGTTAATAATTGGGCTCCCTGTAGGAGCCCAATTTTTAACTTACTGAAATATGAGATTTCTTTAAAAATCTTCTTCAGTTCCACCAGTCAGAATGCTTTCATATTTGGTATACAACATCTCTAGGGAGGGGGGGGGGGGGGGGAGAGGGGGTGAGATTCAAGTTTGTTCAAATCGGGTCCCTGAGTTAGTATTTGGGCTCTCTATTGGAGCCCAAAGTTGAACTTGGTGCAATTTGAGGAAATTTCTTTAAAAATCTTCTTCTTCAGATCGACCACTCAGAATCCCTTTATGTTTGGTATACAACATCTATAGGGGGGCAGATTCAAGTCTGTTCAAATTGAGTCACTGGGTTTATATTTGGGCTCCCTATGGGAGCCCAAATTCTAACTTTGTACAATGCGTGGAATATTCTTTAAAAATCTTCTTCTTCAGATTCACCAGTCAGAATCCTATCATATTTGATATACATCATCTCTAGGGGGTCCAGATTCAAATTTGTTCAAATCGAGTTTCTCGGTCAATATTTGGGTTCCCTATGAGAGCCTGAATTTTAACTTAGTGCAATATGAGAAAATTTCTTTGAAAGTCTCTTTCTTCAGATCCACCAGTCAGAATCCTTTAACATTTGTTATGCATCATCTCTAGGAGGGGTCAGATTCAAGTTTGTTCAAATTGGGTCCCTGGGTTGAAAATGTTGAGTCTGGTTCAGACTTAGAAATTTTTACTAATATTTGAGAAAAAAAAATTGTTTTGGATTTTTTATGCATTTTGTTCAATTTTGAGACGAAAAAAAAATAATTATTTTTTGCCTGAAAATTTTTGGTCCTGTTCCGACTCCAAAATTTTGGGGTCCGGTTCAGACTTGGAAATTTTGAACGAAAATTTGGGGAAATTTTTTTTTTTTTTATACTTTTTGTTCCATTTTGAGATGGAAAAAAAATTTATAGCCTGAAAATTTTGGGTCCTGTTCCGACTTGTTTTTAAAATCTTCTTCAGACCATGTAGTCAGAATGCTTTCATATTTGGTATACAACATCTCTAGGAGGGTTAGATTCAAGTTTGTTCAATCCAAGTCCATGGTTTGATATTTGGGCTCCCTATGGGAGCCGAAATTTTAACTTAGTACAATATAAGAAAATTTTTTTAAAAATCTTCTTCAGATCCACCAGTCAGAATCCTTTCATATTTGGTATACAACATTTCTTGGAGGGTAAGACTCAAGTTTGTTCAAACCTGGTCCCGGGGTTATTAATTTTGGCTACCTATGGGTGCCTGAATTTTAACTGAGTGCAGTCTGAGGGAATTTCTTTTAAAATCTTCTTCTCCAGATCCACCAATCAAAATCCTTTCATATTTGGTATACAACATCTCTAGGTGGGTCAGATTCAAGTTTGTTCAAATTGGGACCCTGGATTAATATTTTTGCTCCCTACTTGAGCCCAATGTTTAACTTAGTGCAATGTGAGGTGATTTCTTTAAAAACCTTCTTCATATCCACCAGTCAAAATTCTTTCCTATTTGGTATATGACATCTCAAAGGGGATCAGATTCAAGTTTGTTCAAATTGAGTCCTTGGCTTAATATTTGAGCTCTATGGGCAGGGGTGGGGTGGGGTGGGGGGGGGGCATGTTACGTTCAGGGTTGTTCAAATCCATTCCTTAGTGTTTTTCCATAAAATTTGCCTCTCATGACTTCATTCCTTTGTAGTGTTGATGAACCATGTCTAACTGAATGTGACCCCAATTACTTCTTTGAACCACTTTGGCCGGTGAGCAATTAAGGCCCCTTGGGGTCTCTTGTTTCAGGAATATGGTTCCAATAATCAGAACGAGGCACAAGAAGTTTATGTAGGTTTTTATGAATTTAGTTTTTCATTGCCCGCTTCATTTTATGTCCAATCTATCGTTGTGGATTATGATTTCACTCGGAGGATTATGTCTATATGGTGTATTTTTGGGGCTCTGTGGTGCTGTCTTGATTTCAAGGGATATAATGGCGCTATATCGCCGGGTGTATTCCTTGTATACTTACCAGTGGCCCAGACGGGGATGGCCCTCCCATGAGTGGGCACTCATACCTCTCTGCTGAGTTATAACATTAGTAGGCACGACTAGGAAGAATGATGCTTCGTGCTAATTCTGGCCTCTTCCTGGGTACTGTGTACGCACAGTACTAAAAGTATGGAGGGCCAGATATGACTTTCAAATTTGGGTTTTGTATGCAAAGTTTGGGGATTGGGGTTTCCTTATTTATGTTTGGCCCTTGATATTATTGAGGTTGCACCAGCTAAGTCTGGGCCATTGGTAAATATAAAAAGTATACAAATTACTTTAAATTTTTCATTTTTGAACATCAGAGTAGAGAGTATATGAAATATCCTGGAGTATTTTGGCTGCGCTTGAGATATATTTAGTTGAGCTATATTTATTTAACAAGATTTCTTTGTTCAGTCAAGTTTCAATTTTAGAAGATATTATAATATATGGATTTGTTTGTTTTCATTTTATTTTCTAGGCTGCGGCTGCCTTATTGTTTAGTCAGATGGTATACTGTGGAGTATTTATTGAGGTACAACCCGAAGAGATGCTTCAAGCTTGCCTGTCTGTCTTTACTGATCTTGCTCAGGTTTGTATGAATTCAGAATGCAGTCCTTATCAATAGGTTGCTGTCTTAATTTAAGCTGCTTCAGAATAATTAAAAGCAGCACAATGGATGAATGAACAAACAAATGAAGGAACCATTGAAGGAACAAATGAATGGGCAAGCAAGCAAACAAATAAAATAATAAATTGGCTTCATACACTTTTGTAAGTAAAAAGGGTATCCCATATGATGCTTTTTGCCAAACCGGTTTCGTTCAATTCGAACGTCATCAGAGGCGAAGGTTCTGCTGATTGGTTCTCCCTTTATATAGTTTTCTTCAATTTTAAATTGGCAGCCACAATTTTGGCGGCCACAATTTTGGCAGCCACAATCCTGATTGTCATAATTTGGTGGCCACAATTATGGTGATCATGATTTTTGGCAGCCACAATTTTGGCAGTCACAATTTTGGCGGCCACAATTGTGGGGGCCATAATTTTGGGGCGGCCACATATTTATTTGTATTCGCATTGAATCGGCTGTTTGGGTGGCCACATAATTGTGTGAACCTAAAATAATTTTGTTGCCAATTTGGCAGCTATAATGGGTGGTGCCCAGTTGTTTCGGTGGCCATTAATAGTTCGTTCTTTTTATGGTTTGTGGGTCCTCAGTTCGAATCCCACCTGTGGCAACCGCATTGTGTCCTTGGGCAAGACACTTCACCCCGATTGCCTACATGGGGGCACGATGACGCTGTGTACTGAGGCGTACTGCACGTCGATGGTGCGCATGTCTTCAACCAATCTAACCCTGCCTGTGCTGCGGTGCAGAGTTCAGAGTTACGATGTTGGAGAGCTGACAGCTGCTCGTCGTTGCTCGGTGGTTCTCTCCGGGTACTCCGGCTTCCTCCACCCGTAAAACTGTCACGGTCACGATTAGCCATTGTGCATAAGTATGTGACCTAAAACACCAATAAATAATAAATAATAATAATTATGGTTTGTGGGTTGCAGAAGCATTGCAAAAAATATTTTGAGTTCAGCATTTTGTTGTTTGATGGACTAATTAACCCTTTGCCCAACACACAAGATTTCAAAATTTGTTATTTTAAATATTTGTCATCTTTTAAATTTTTTGAAACAAAACCATATGATGTGACCCCCTCACTGGAAAGGTCTCATTGAGCTTGTTCCAGTGAGGGGTCGCATGATATGGTTTTGTTGAAATATTTTGAAAAATAATGTTTTTCAACAGCTCAGTTTGTAAAATATGCAGACACATGTGTCCAATTTATTGCGGAAAGGATTGACCCACTAGCTGAAATACTTGTAGTGCATGATGAAAGGGAGGAGTTTTGTAGATCAGGAATAGTATATTTTAATTGTTAGATAGTTGTTAGATCTGTAATGTAAAATTTGTCTTTGTTTAAAGGTCTACAAATTTTTTTTCAGATATGTGTCAAGTGTCCATTTGAATATGGTATATTAGATGGTCTGCTGTTATTATTGTGTGAACTGTTGAAACAGGTAACATTTGAAAAAATTTCTTTGTCTTCCTTTACAAACATTATCGATTTGGAGGTCAACAGGTCATGGAGAGCTCTAATCCAAAAATGGTTTCTAGGCTCACTCAACAATGTTTTGTCCCAGCATCATGAAACTTTGCTGGTACACAACTTAGGGAACAGGAATGGAGCATGTTACTTTGGGGATGCAAAGGTCATGGGTGCTCCAGTCGGAAAACAGTTTCTGTGCTGTAACTTTAGAATGCATTGGTTTAGGATTATTTTCTGGTTTCCTGTCTCTATAACAAAGTTAAAATTGTTAACTGTATGTATACAAACACCAGACGTAATTAACTAGAGGTTCTCCAGTGAGTCCTGAGTTTATATCAAAAGTTACAAAGTAAGTGCAGTAAATTAGGTGTAGACCAAACTTTAGCGAGGTCCATACCTAATTTACTGGTCGAGTTTTCTACATTTTGATATAAACTTGAGAAAAGTTGAAGATTCTATTTATTATATGATCCAGAAACCCCACAAAAGACACTTAAATGGGACAAGAAACAAGCAGCGGCTTCTATAAAGCCTGCAATTACGTTACAGCTTAAGATGCATTGTTTGTCTGCAGTGTGCAAGTCAGGAAATAGTCTCTGATAAAGGATAGATTGCAAAGTATTTAATGACAAAAATTTATTGAAATAATTTTCAAATAAACACCAGCTACTGTCACAGACAACAACACAGACAACAAATGTTGATCATCCCTCGTCCCCTGAGTCTGAATCTACGATTATTCTCTGGTATTTGATGAGCCATGCATTACCATTTTTCTCTCACCTACTATCAATTTTGTAACATCCAATGTTGTAAGAGTTTGTGTATGTAATTTTCTTTAATCCAGTGGCCCCAGCATTTTCAAATTGCAGTTGTGGATTATTTAATACCATGACTACAATACTTAATCCTTGTTTTCTGGAAATTGTTCTTTTTTTTTTTTTTAGATGAAAACTGTTGTAATAAGTTGTGTTCAAGTTAACTGTCCTTTTTTCAGCAAAAAATCTGTGAACTTGTACTTGTATCAATTTAAGTCAGCTCTTCAATATCTGAATTGTAAGAGTTTGTTTCTTCAAACCCAGTGGCACCGTAGCTTTCATCTTGAGGCTTGGTGTTGTTTAGAACCATGACTACAGTACTTAACTTTTATTTTGGTGTTTTGTTTTTTTTAGATGAAAACTTAGTTAATTTTGTGTTGTAAGAAGTTTGTTAAAGTAATTTTTATTAGCTCACCTACTTCAAAGAAGTGGTGAGCTTATGTGATGACTCCATCGATGTCAGATGTACAAGTCACAATTTTGTCAAATTTTGTGTTTAGGTTATTTTCTCAAAGTGCTCTGGAGCCAGAGCAGTTATATAGCATTTGTAGAGTAGGTTGTAGGGGACTATCACAACAGTATCCAACCCTAATACTGTGACTTTTTTTCCAATTTCACCTCAAATTGTCAATTTCTGTTTTAACTCTTTGAACTCCAGAGGCCCTTTTTCTGGCCAGGTCACAAGCCACGTCATAATGTCATTAAGGGGGATGACTGCAAGGTAAATGTGTGGTGTAGACCAATCAATATTTTCAACTTGCAGCCCTAAGTTAAATAATAAATATGGACTCTTCCTATTGCTACCATGGAACTAACATGGAAGATACCACCAGGATTTAAAGGGTTATGAATTAGTATTTAGGACAACTTTTGCATCCTTAACTTTTCATTAGTGTGTATTTTTTTTATTTCAATAACATCTTTACATATTAACCCTACTGTGTGTGAATATTTAACTGATTTTTTAAAAAAAATTTCAGTCAAATGTTTCATGTTTTTCTTGTATTCTAGGTTGTAAAAGTTTGTTTTAAGGTGGGTTTTGTTTTATCTATGTGTCTTTCTATGTGATTGATGTTATAAACTTTGATTAGTGAAGTCCATTGCAATAATATGTAACCTTCATTTTATATATTTTTTAGGAGTTTGATGGCAATTTTTATCCAAAACTTTGTTAGTTTTTGACTGTAAGAATTAGTGTTCAGGTCAGCCTTTATGCACATTGTGGTGCCGTAACTTTTCTTTACACTATATTTGTTTAGTCAAAATCGTCTTTAGATATTACGACAATACATGCACAAATTTATGGAACTTTTTTTTTCAGTAAAAAAATTAATATATTTCCACACATAACCAATTTTAGATTATCAAAGTTTGTGTTAAAATGAGTCCTGTTTCTGTTGGTCTTTTCAGGTGATTGATATTATAAACATAGGTCGCTGAAGATCATTCCAGTCAATAGTATCCAACCACAGTTCTATGACTTTTCCAAATTTCACCTCAAATTTTCAGCCCAAACTTTGTCAATTTCTTGTTGTTTATGTCAGCTTTTGTGCAGGTTATGAGGCCTTAACTTCTCATATTACAATATATCCATTTGAAAAATAAATATATCCATCATTTGGGGCGATGTAAACAATCCTTGTTGTTTTTAATGAAATATAGTTATAACTCCTAAAATACACTTGGTTGATTTTAGAAGGCATATTTTGAAGAAAAAATAATAAAATTGAGAAATATTATTGTGCCTAATTTTACATACATGTACCTTGTTTTGATTTCAGCTCACTTGACTGAAAGTCAGGATGAGCTATAGTGATCACTCGTCGTCCATCATCTGTGAACAAGGTGTTTACACCTGTCTCTCCTAAACTGCTGAACCAATTTTAGTTAAATTTGAGGTGCTTGCTTGTTCTGACATCGCATTTTTTTTTTTTTTTTCAAATCAACTTGCCCAGCCCTATAGGGAAGGGGTAGAGGAAAATCCTCCAAATTTAAAAAAAAAATCTTCTCATGAACCAGTGGGTACAATGACTTGATATTTAGTATGTAGCTTCCTTTTGAAGTGTTGAATAAAGTTTGTTCAAACAAAGTTTGTGCATCATTATTTGCCTTTGTAATGGAAGGGGCAAGATTTTTAGGCCAGCCTAAAATTGCTATTTTCTGAACCGATGGTCCGATTTGAACTAAATTCGGTAATTGGTATTATTGAGTCATAAGTATGTGACTCATGCAAAAAAAAAATCTTGTGTCCCCCTGGGAAACCAAGGAGCTAAAAATAGAAATATTTTCAAATGCCCATATTCCCCAAAGCACACGGAACAGAGAACTGTTATTTGGTATGAAGCATCCTTAGGACCAGTAGAAGTGAATGGTAAAAAAACTGCCATTGGTTGTGTCAGGGTTTTCTGTATGGGGGGGGCGGGGGGGGGGGGGGGGGGGGCACTGAAAATATGCTAAGTCAGGATATTTGCAAAAATTATAAAAAAAACATTTTTCTCCAGAACCACTGATGAGAATCTTTTGATATTTGGTATACAGCATTCATAGAGGAAGCCCCATTGGTTTATATTTCGGCTCAATACCGGAGCCCGAATTTTTAACTTAGGGTAGTGAAAAATCTTCTTCTTCAGAACCACCAGTCAGAATCTTTTAATGTTATACATCATTGTTATGAGGGTCAGATTCAAGATTGTTCAAATCAAGTTCCCCGGTTAATATTTGGGCTTCCTATGGAAGCCCAAATTTTAACATAGTGCAATATGAGGGAAGTTCTTTAAAAATCTTCTTCTTCAGATTTACCAGTCAGAATGCTTTCATGATTGGTATACAACATCTCCTGGGGGGGTCAGATTTAAGATTGTTCAAATCATGTGCCTGGGTTAATATTTGGGCTCCTGAATGGAAGCCTGAATTTTAACTCGGTGCAATATGAGGGAATTTCTTTAAAAATCATCTTCTTCTTTAGATTCGCTGGTCAGAATCCTTTCATATTTGGTATATAACATCTCTGGGTGGGAGAAGGAGATTTAAGTGTGTTCAAATCAAGTGTCTGGCTAAATATTTGAGTCCTCTCTATGGGAGCCCGAATTTTAACTTAGTGCAATATGAGGGAATTTCTTCAAAAATCTTCTCCAGAACCATCTGTTAGATTTTTTTTTATACTTGTGTCCAGCATCTCGGGGTTGGGGAGTGGGGGGATGTTTCAGATTCAAGTGTGTTCAAATCTGCCCCAGTGTTAATATTTGGGCTCCCTATGGTAGCTCAGATTTTAAATTAGTGCAGTATGTGAAAATTTGTTTAAAAATACAACATCTCTGGTTTGGCAGATTCAGATTTGCTCAAATTGAGTGCCTGGGTTAATATTTGGGCTCTCTAAGGGAGCCCAAATGTTTACTTTGTGCAATAAGAGAAATAATCTTTAAGAATCATCTTCTTCAGATCCACCAGTCAAAATCTTTTGATATTTGGTAAACAGCATCTTTAGGAAGGTCAGATCTAAGTTGGTTAAAATCCAGTCCTTGGGTTAATATTTGGGCTCTCTATTGGCACCTGAATTTTAACTTAGTCCAGTATGAGGAATACTCTTTAAAAATCTGCTTCTTGTTGGCTCCAGCAAAAATTTGAAATTTGATTCAAAATTCGATTCGAAAGTCAATATTCGTTTCATTTTGTTTCAAAATAGGAAATTCGAATATTTTCAAATATACTTTGGCCATAACCATGAATGTTTACAGATTGTTATAGATCACATTATTTTATATTGAGTATTGTTCTGAGTAGAAATGTAATTGACTTGTAGAGGTGACAGTATTTGTAGCGATGTACCTACAACTGTACAACAGTTTTAGCTAGATCACTACAAACACCATTACCGATACAACTATTCATTTCAGCTTATTGTGCATTATGACCAGTGACCAGTTTTTTCCAAGAAAACATGATAAAAGTGAGGTATCAGCCCTATTAGCCAGGTTCATTTAAAAATGTTTATTGCTGCTGTTTCGACGCTACAAAGTCAACAATTTGAATAGTTTCAGTCAATAGCTAGTATATTGGTTTATATCTCAATTTATAGTAAGGGAAGTGGTGAGGCGAAAAATGCACTCTACATAACTGTGTGTCTTTTAATAATCAGGGTTATGATTTCAGAAAAAAACTTCTTTTGATAACGTATCCATTAACTGTGATTCGATTCGAAGTGCGATTCAAAATTCAATTTGAAATTCGATTTGTTTTCTCCAATTCGATTAGATCAAAAATGGTAAATCGCAGGTCCCAAGCTTCTTGAGATACAATCAGAACCCTTTGATATTTGGTATACAGCATCCTTTGAAGGTTCAGATTCAGATTGTTCAAATAAAGTCCCTGGGCTGATGTTTGTGTTCCCTATGGGAGGAGTGGCAAATTTTAACATAGAGCAAAATTGGTAATATTCTCAAAATCTTATTCTCCAGAACCACTAGTGAGAATCTTTTGATATTTAGTATACAACATTCTTCAAGTTTGTTCAAGTCAAGTCACTAGGTTTATATTTGTACTCCCTAATTTTCCATTACTGAAAATCTGGGCATTATTTCTGTGGCAGCATCCCAATACTAGAAAAACTCATCTGGCATGGGCAGCAGAGTTTTTAATAATTAAATAGTGTAGTTAACTAGCCATAAATGGTAATTATACCTTCCGCAATGAGTTATAGGGGTATACTGAAATCACCTCGTCCATCCGTCTGTCCATCCGCACGTTCTTCTGTCTGTCCAACTGTCCGTCCGTAGACGTAATTTTATCCAGAGATTTTCTCAGACATTTATAAAGCAATCTTGGTGTGAACGTTCACCAGTATGGGAACCTGTGCACCTCCAATTATAGTTCTGGTTAGATTATTTCTGCCAGAATTATGCCCCTTTTCGACATGAAAAAGCAGTCTAGGAAGTTTGTCTGGAGATTTTCTCAGATGTTTATGGATCGATTCCTTTGAAACTTGATATGGATGTTTACTGTTTACTGCCATGGGAACCTGTGCACCTGCGATTATTGTTTTGATCTGACTTTTTTGGCCTGAATTATTCCCCTTTTCATCTTAGAATGTATGAATTTTGTCCGGAAATTTTCTCAGATGTTTATTGGTTGATTCCTCTGAAACTAGATATGGATGTTCACTACCATGGGATCCTGTGAACCTACGATTATAGTTTTGATCAGACTTTTCTTGCCAGAGTTATGCCATTTTCGTCTTAGCATGCCCGAATTGCCTAGAATTTTGTTTGGAGATTTTCTCAGACGTTTATGGGTTGATTCGTTTGAAACTTAGTATGGATGTTCACTACCATGGGAATCTGTGAACCTGCGATTATAGTATCGAGTTTGGATTTTTTGTCCCAAAGTTATACCCCTTTTCATCTCAGAATGCCTTAATTTTGTCTGGAGATTTTTAAAGATGTTTATCTGTCAATTTCTTTGAAACTTGGTTTGGATTTTCATTACCATGGGAACCTGTGCACCTGCGGTTATAGTTTTGATCGGACCCTTTTTTGCCAGAGTTATGCCCCTTTCATAGAATGCCTGAATTTCCCCCACGGGAACTCCAGGAAGTGAACCAGTGCTCGTTTACTGTGGTAAACAAGCTCTGTTTCACTGGTAAAATAGAACCTAGTCACTACTGCTTGGGGTGTGAGTCCTATAAAATAGGAAACATGGGGTATAAACAATTGACTGACCTTGACTTTATCTCCCATATTGTGGTCATGATTAGCCATTGTGCAGAAGTAATTGACCTTAAATACCAATAAATAAATTGTGCCTGTATTTTGTCCGGAGATTTTCTCAGATGTTTATGGGTCGATTCTTTTGAAACTTGGTATGGATGTTCACTACCACGGGAAACTGTGCACTTGATATTATAGTTTCAATCAGACTTTTTTTGCCAGAGTTGTGCCCCATTTCGTCTTAGAATAATCTTGGCAGCAGGGATGGCGGGGTGTATGGACAAGCCCATCTGGAACAGTCACACCTCTAGTTAAATCCTGCTTTCAACAACTTTGGTCAGGTGAGTGCCTCAGGCTTCATGGAGCCTTTTGTTTTATTTTATAGAAGTAATCTATTGCAGTCGGCACATACACCCAGCAGTGTAAATTCATATTACCTAATTGGCTTAACTTAAAATATATTTCAGTCTGAAATTCCTATTGCTCAGCTTTACATTGAATGTGGTATTTGGGGTAATTTATGGCACCGTGTGGCTCAGGCACTCCAAGTGATCAACCCAGAGACAAACCTGCCTATCCATAACATAGAATATGATGATGGTGAGAAAAAATTTCATCCACCAGATTTCTCACTTGTCTCACCACAGGGTGTCATGGCAATAGTACAGATGTCAGTAATGGTCTTTACTAAGGTAAGTACAGTGGAGCCATGTTGATTGAATAGCCACTTTGCCAGTGAAAAATATTCAGTTAACAGGAATATTCATTTAACTTTTGGAGTGCTGAATTGTAGATGATTTGTAACATGACTATATTTATACCCCACGCAAAGAAGTTGCTGGGGTATAATGTTTTTGACTGGTCCGTCCGTCAGTCAGTCCTACTTGTTTTCCGGACTTTTTTTCTACACGCTTCCAGATATTGAGCTGATTTTTGGTATGTGAGTCTAACATGGTGGCCTACAGATCAAGTTTGCATTTTTTTCTGCTCCACTGATTTTTACCGAAATTACGGTCCTTGGACTCTGAAAAATTCATCAAAATTACAGTTTTCCGGACTTTTTTTCTACACGCTTCCAGATATTGAGCTGATTTTTGGTATGTGAGTCTAACATGGTGGCCTACAGATCAAGTTTGCATTTTTTTCCGCTCCACTGATTTTTACCGAAATTACGGCCCTTGGACTCTGAAAAATTCATCAAAATTACAGTTTTCCAGACTTTTTTTCTACACGCTTCCAGATATTGAGCTGATTTTTGGTATGTGAGTCTAAAATGGTGGCCTACAGATCAAGTTTGCATTTTTTTCTGCTCCACTGATGTTTACCGAAATTATGGCCCTTGGACTCTGAAAAATTCATCAAAATTACAGTTTTCCGGACTTTTTTTCTACACGCTTCCAGATATTGAGCTGATTTTTGGTATGTTAGTCTAAGATGGTGGCCTACAGATCAAGTTTGCATTTTGTTCTGCTCCACTGATTTTTACTGAAATTATGGCCCTTGAACTTTGAAAAGTTCCTCAAAATTACAGTTTTCCGGACTTTTTTTCTACACGCTTCCAGATATTGAGCTGTCTTTGGGTATGTTAGTCTAACATGGTGGCCTACAGATCAAGTTTGCATTTTGTTCCGCTCCACTGATTTTTACCGAAATTACGGCCCTTGAACTTTGAAAAGTTCATCAAAATTACAGTTTTGCAGTATACCCCACGCAACGAAGTTGCTGGGGTATAATGTTTTTGACTGGTCCGTCCGTCAGTCAGTCCTACTTGTTTTCCAGATTTTTTTTCTACACGTTTCCAGATATTGAGCTGATTTTTTGTATGTGAGTCTAACATGGTGGCCTACAGATCAAGTTTGCATTTTTTTCCGCTCCACTGATTTTTACCGAAATTTCGGCCCTTGGACTCTGAAAAAATTCATCAAAATTACAGTTTTCCGGACTTTTTTTCTACACGCTTCCAGATATTGAGCTGATTTTTGGTATGTTAGTCTAACATGATGGCCTACAGATCAAGTTTGCATTTTGTTCCGCTCCACTGATTTTTGCCGAAATTACGGCCCTTGAACTTTGAAAAGTTCCTCAAAATGACAGTTTTCCGGCCTTTTTTTCTACACGCTTCCAGATATTGAGCTGTTTTTGGGTATGTTAATCTAACATGGTGGCCTACAGATCAAGTTTGCATTTTGTTCTGCTCCACTGATTTTTACCGAAATTACGGCCCTTGAACTTTGAAAAGTTCATCAAAATTACAGTTTTGCAGACTTTTTTCTTACACGCTTCCAGATATTGAGATGATTTTTGGTATGTTAGTCTAACATGGTGGCCTACAGAACCAGTTTACGTTTTGTTCCGATCCACTGATTTTTACCGAAATTACGACCCTTGGACTGCATTAAAATTACAGTTTTCCGGACTTTTTTTCTACACGCTTCCAGATATTGAGCTGATGTTTGGTATGTTAGTCTGACATGGTGGCCTACAGATCAAGTTTGCATTTTGTTCCGCTCCACTGATTTTTACCGAAATTACGGCCCTTGAACTTTGAAAAGTTCATCAAAATTACAGTTTTCCAGACTTTTTTCCTACACGCTTCCAGATATTGAGCTGATTTTTGATATGTTAGTCTAACATGGTGGCCTACAGAACAAGTTTGGGTTTTGTTCCGCTCCACTGATTTTTACCAAAATTACGGCCCCATAGACTTTGAAAAGTTCATCAAAATTACAGTTTTCCGGGCTTTTTCTCTGCTTGAATTCTTTCAATAACGTTGAAACTACAGAACACTGTTTTCTGCAGTATTCCTAGAATCTGTGTTTATTTTTAAAAAATGATTAGAGCTTGAAATATCTAGGCGCGTGGGGTATGTGAGCGTGCTCACGAAGGTTCTTTAATTTTTATACTAGAACCAATGGCCCAGACTTAAGCTGGTACAAACTCAATAATATCAAGGGCCAAACACAAATTTTAACCCCCCCCCCCCCCAATCCACAAAATTTGCATACAATACCAAAATTTGAAAGTCCTATCTGGCTCACCATACTTTTAGTACTGCGAATGTGCAGTACCCAGGAAGAGACCAGAATTGGCGCCAAACATCATTCTTTTGTTTGGCCCCAGTCAGTAAACATTTGACCTGACATCTGTGGAATAAATTCTCATTTTTGAAGATGCCAGACACAAATCAATGATGGTTTTCATGGATTCAACAGTGTAGCAGGATGTTGGAAGTGAACAACGGTGGTTTTGGATGTTCAGGGCTGTAACTTTATAATTATTATGTAAAATTATTCATGTTTCCCATTTTTGGGATATACTTCTGAACATCGTCATTATTACTATGATTCCACTGTTATTTTGTTAGTGTTACTTCCCTTCCCTCTCCCGAATCCTCCTGTATACTCCCAAGCTCTTTCGGCTTTTTTATTTAAATTTTTTTTATTAAAATTCTTTGAAGTTTAACTTGTTTTACAGAATGGGTATTCTGTTTATCCCCTGTTTTTACGTCCTGTTCGTTTACTGTTCAGGACATTTTGTATTCTTGCATCTTCTACCAGCTGCATTGTTTTTTCTTCCTATGAAGATCTAGCTTTGCATCAGGTGGTTGTTGATCGGTTTCTGACTTTGGGCCTCTGTTGTGCCTGTTGTTGCTTATTTTCCGGTTTTTCCTCTTGACATTGTTGTCTGTTCAATAATGTTTTGGATACATATTAATTCAATGTTTAGTTAAAAACAGTTATTGTTAGCTCAACTTTGGCGAAGCCAAATTTGAGCTTTTGTCATGGCCCGTCGTCCGTCTGTCCGTACGTCAACAATTGGATACGCCTCAGGCTAGAGGCCGTATTTATGAACCGATCTTTATGAAAATTCTTGGGTACCTTTGTTATGACCGTGGGACGAGAACGAGTGTTTTTGGGTGCGGTCCAAAATTCAAGATGGCTGCTAGCCACCATTTTGTATCGACGATGCAGAAATCTGTTTTTTGTACAGAACTTCCATATGAAAGCTCTGATTTTAATAATTTTTTGTATGAATGTTTAGTACCATGGGATACATCACATATAATACGGGTTTTTTTCTCGTGCTTAAATTATGCAAAGTAGACTAACTTTGATGTTTTTTTGTGTTACTTGCAGCACTATAAGTGCAAATGCCAATACGGCTCAGGCTGGAGGCCATATTTATGAATCGATCTTTACGAAACTTCTTGGGTACCTTTGTTATCACCGTGGGACGAGAACAAGTGTTTTGGGGTCCGGTCCGAAATTCATGATGGCCGATGGCAGCCATTTTGTACAAAATTAGGTGCAGTCTGATTTTTGCACAGAACTTCCATATGAAAGGGCTGATTTGAATTATTTTTTGTATGAATGTTTAGTACCATGAGATACATCACATATAAGGCCTGAAAAAATAAAAAATCTGTTTCTCAGGCCCTCCCGCATGGTCCTTTTGGCTGCCGCATGCTCTCTTTTTATAACCAATTTAAACTTAAAATATTAAAAATTAAATGGTTTATCTCTGATATTTTACCCAAGTTAAAAAAATTGATGAATTTGTCCCTTGAGTGCAAGAAGGCTTTGCAGTGCTTTAGCATTGCAAAGCCTTCTTGCACTCAAGCGATGAACTACAGCACCACCCATGCTATTCTGTAGATTATGAGGCCTAAAACTTGAACCAAGAACATTAACTTTTGATGGCAAAGAAGAAATTACTGAAATAAAAAATAAAATAAAAAAACGCTTGCCCGCATGCAATTTCACAAATAATGGCCTGAGAAACAGAAGATCTACTTTGTGTGCCCTAATACGGGTTTTTTTCTCGTGCAGAAATTATGCAAATTAGATGAACTTTGATTTTTTCAGTGCTACTTACACACCGTAGGTACACATGTCAATACGGCTTGGGCTAGAGTCTATATTTATGAACCGATCTTCACGAAATGTCTGGGGTACCTTTGTTATCACCTTGGGACGAGAACGAGTGTTTCTGGGTGCGGTCTAAAATTCAAGATGGCTGCCAGTGGCAATTTTGTACCGAAATTAGGTCTAATCAGTTTTTTGTACACAACTTCTATACGGCTTAGGCTAGAGGCCGTATTTATGAACCAATCTTTACGAAACTTCTTGGGTACCTTTGTTATCACTGTGGGATGAGAACGAGTGTTTTTGGGTGTGGTCTGAAATTCAAGATGGCCACCAGCAGCCATTTTGTACCAAAATAGTGCACTCAGTCTTTTGTACAGAACTTCTGTATGAAAGTTCTGATTTGAATAAATTTTTGTATGAATGTTTAGTAACATGGAATACATCACATATAGTACAGGTTTTTTTCTCGTGCAGAAATTATGCAAATTAGATGAACTTTGATTTATTCAGTGCTACTTATACACTGTAAATGCACATGTCAATACGCCTCGGGCTAGAGGCTGTATTTATGAACCGATCTTCACAAAACTTCTTGGGTACCTTTGTTATCACCTTGGGAAAAGAACGAGTGTTTCTGGGTGTGGTCCAAAATTCAAGATGGCTGCCAGTGGCCATTTTGTACCGAAATTAGGTCCAATCAATTTTTTGTCACAACTTCTGTACAGCTCGTATCTATGAACTGATCTTCACGAAACTTCTTGTTTTCGCCTTGGGACATGAACGAGTGTGTTTTGGGGTGCCTTTGTTATCACTGTGCTATGAGAACACATATTTTGGGGTTCAGTCAGACCCACTCTGGGACTCAAAGATTTCTTTTCTAGTTTAGCATCTGACTGTCACCCGCTTTTACAATACTTTACCAACACATTTGTTACAGGCTACGGTCAGTATTTATGTACAGACCGTTACAATACTTTATATGTACTTTTGTTATCAGGTCATTACTCAGATGTTTGTCATTGCTGTGTCACATACTATACATATACATGTCTTAACAAGTTGAGCTACAGTGTCATTGACACTTTCATTTTTTCTGTTAGGATACATATTATATCTTATTATACCCCCCACAAACAAAGTTTGGGGGGGTATATAGGAATCACCCTGTCCGTCCATCCATCCGTCCATCCGTCCGTCCGTCTGTCCATCTTTGTAAGCGCAACTCCTCCTAAACCGTTTGAAGAATTTTCATGAAACTTTACACAATGGAAAAACTCCATATGAAGATGTGCATGAAGCAATATAATTCCTTTCTGACATTTCCAAGGGGAGATAATCTAACTTATACCGTCTGTCCATCCTTGTAAGCACAAGTCCTCCTAAACCGTTTGAAGAATTTTCATGAAACTTTACACAATGGAAGAACTCCAAATGAAGATGTGCATGAAGCAATATAATTCTGTTCTGACATTTCCAAGGGGAGATAATCTAACCTATACATTTCAGGTGCGGGGGTATCACTTAGTGAGCTTGCTCACAGTACCTCTAGTTCCAGTAGTTTAGCTTTAATTAGGTACTGCTTGTCCACACTTAGGCTCTATCGGGATGCCCTTGGGCTCATGAGGTTCCCTTGGGGTACTTAGGCTTCATTCAAAATTTTTAAAAAAAATTTCTTTAATTTGTTTCGAAAAATTTTGTGATTGTCTATGTTATGTATCCTTGTGATATTTATTCTGTATTATTATTGGGAGTGCAGCGAACTTATGATTTTGGCTTCATTATTATTATATCTATTATAATAATTTGGTACCTAGGGTAAGTCCAGGAAGTCTCGGACTTATATGCTTGTCTGCCGGTAGTCGTTTCACTCCTTCGATACTTGTACTATGGGGTGTGAACATTGGAAACAGGTGTCAACCTGTGTGGTGGGTGGTAAAGTTCTGATGTCAGAGTTTTCACAGCAGGCTAATACTAGTCTTTCAGTCTCCTTTTTAGAGGAACAAGAACATGGTGATGGTACTTTGACACCAGTCCGTTACATGCTGTGGTCATCGCCCTCTGATGATCCCCACTCTGATGAGTAAACAGAGCTAGCTGCCAAGGTGCTTATGATTATCAGCAGGGGATTGAGGTCTCTTTGTTAGTTAGGGCCCCGCCATGAGGCGGACGCCCTATAGTGATCGCTCTGTCCGTGCATGCGTCCGTCCGGGGTGTAATCTTTCTCTCTTAATAGATAAGGTTTTGATATTTGACAAGTGGGTATATTATCTCAAGACGATGTGTTGCGTACCAAGGTTGTCATGCTTTGACCTTGAACTTTGACCTCATGGTCAAATTATTCCGTTTTCGGGGTTCTTTTCTGACAAGTTCGTGTCCGGGCTGTGACTTTTTTTCCCTTAATAGATAGGGTTTTGATATTTGGTATGTGGGTAGATTATCTCAAGACGATGTGTCGCGTACCAAGGTTGCCATGCTTTGACCTTGAACTTTGACCTCAAGGTCAAATTATTCAGAATTCGGGGTTCTTTTCGGACAAGTTCATGTCCGGGCTGTAACTTTTTTCCCTTCATAGGGTTTTGATATTTGGTATGTGGGTAGATTATCTCAAGACGATGTGTCGCGTACCACGGTTGCCATGCTTTGACCTTGAACTTTGACCTCAAGGTCAAATTATTCCAAATTCGGGGTTCTTTTCTGACAAGTTCGTGTCCGGGCTGCCAAGGTTGCCATGCTTTGACCTTGAAGTTCGACCTCAAGGTCAAATTATTCAGATTTTTTTTTTCTGACAAGTTCGTGTCCGAGCTGTAACTGTTTCCCTTAATAGATAGGGTTTTGATATTTGGTATGTGGGTAGATTATCTCAAGACGATGTGTAGCGTACCAAGGTTGCCATGCTTTGACCTTGAAGTTTGACCTCAAGGTCAAATTATTCAGAATTTGGGGTTTTTTTCTGACAAGTTCGTGTCCGGGAAGGGATTTTAATCAGATTTTACCTATTGCTTGAAATATTTTAGTATTACGGTTCACATCAGTTTATACCTAACATCGGTTAGTTGCTGCGGGGCCCGCAGAGATGGATTCCATCTCCGTGATATCTAGTTCTCTTAATCCTCTGCATGCAGCTAGCTCGACCGGTGAAGTGGTTTTCCTATTATGGAAGCTGGGATGCCGGGTTGGTCCGTTCCGGTCGAGAAGTTTGGATGTGGGTAGACCAAGTACCTCAAAAACAATAGCTCACCCAGCGATGATGGGAAAAGGGGAAGAAGCCTGAAAGTTTCTCTATGGGATGCTAGTGAGATCTGAACCCTTTCCATCCTGTCAGCAGTCAGGGTCAACACCCATCCTCGCTTGTGGTTTGAGATGTTCCTTCCACACTGCAGCCAGGCTTCCTCTTCTTCCATGGAATAGCACGCTAAGGGGTAGAAACCTACAAGTTTCTGTCAGATCTGGTGTCAGATTGCAAGTTGGAGAACCCTTTCCATTCCATCAGCAGTCGGGGTCGACTGTTTCCATTTTGAGAAACTTCAGTGAGTTGGGGCATTGGATGCTCCTTCCACACTTCAGCCGAGACCAGTTGCATCTATGGCTTCTTCCTCTGCTTCATTGACGAAGCACGTTAGACTGCAGACTAGCTGTCTGACTTTGCAGGTTCATGCTGTTCCACAGATGCATTTTCAGTCTTCTCCACTGAAGTCGGGTTAACTTGCAGCTAGTAGTTTGTGGCATATTCATACGGGACATGTGTCAAAAGATGTGGGGTCAGATCTCCATCCTGTGAGCAGCATATGGTGAAAAAGCGGATAACCGCTGCTCTGCAAGCCTCGTGCATCGTTCACGGGCCAGCTGTCACAGATTGCCCAGCTTATCACAGCAATCCTGTAGTCGCAGGTTCAGCCATCAACAGTCTCCGGTAGTGAGCAATCAGACGGTGTTGGGTTGGTCCAGAATTTTATTTGTAAGTTCTTCCAGATCTTGTTCCATCTGAACAAAAGCCAGCGTTTGCTAGGCAAAAAACAGCTTAGGGTACTGGGTCATTCTGCTTAGGTGTCGAAGGCCTTTGGTCTGTTTAACAACACCACCCTTGGCTTAGCAATAGTATAAGAAAGGCAAATGATCTATTCTTGGCTCATAGTTAGGCAGAGACAGCTGTCTGGTTTGGAATAGGGCTGTTATAAGAAAAAGTATGTTTTTTCCTTCTCGGTGTTGTATTCCTAGGCATCAGAGGCATTTAGTTCTATTATTGATGACTTAGTAGCCTTATGTAATTTTAGAGCAGCCTTTTCTTATACATTAGTGGCTAGCATCATAAGTCTCCGTTTAGTGAGCTGTCCAAGGCCACAGGGTAACACAGAGATATCTGTCTTCACAGATATAAGACTTTTAGGCTATGTTAGCTATGTTGAGACCGCTATCTTTTTGGAATAAGGCTGTTAGAAAGCACGTCTTTCATTGCTCTTCAATTGGCGGGTGGGCTGTGGTCTAACGGCGACTTCAGGTGTGCATCCACTCTTTAGTTGGTTTGCTTCCTGCAGTTGTTCGTTCATAGTTCGTATACGAGCATATGATTCCTGAACAGTAAGTGTTTTTGGATTCTAAATTTTTTTATGAAGCCTTTGTGTACTTGTGTGACAGGCATGTCAGTTATCTGGGTGACATTCTCCAGTTATGGCAATTAGTCCACTCTGTGAAGTTTCGTTCAGAGTTGTCTGCTTTTGTTACGATATATGAGTCTATTCCTCATGTTATAAATCACATTAACATCGTTTTATTCCTTCAGTTTCCTGGTTTTATTTTGTATCGCTTGGTTACGCTGATGATACATGCTGTATTCAGGCGAGGGTACATGCAGGATTCTGTTGGTTTTGTGCTTAATATGTATTAATCATTAGGCAGATGTATTTTTTGAATAGATTCTCTTAAATTCTTACTCAGTGTCAGTATAAGAGGTTATGAGAATTTTGGGCTAGTTGGATCAGTAATGGATATTCCTCCAGGCCATCTGTGCATATGTTCTCTATTTTTGTCTTCATTATTCGGAGTTGTATATTCATTCTCCAAACAGTCATTGGTTTTAATGGACCTTAGGAACAATGATTTATTTAGGGACGGTCCTTGACAGGTTTTTATTAATCTCCCATTCCAGGTTCTGAATCCAGTCTTCAACCAGAAGCAGTACACAAAGGGGAATCCTACTCTCTCATTCTCATAGACTGAACGGTTACAATTTGGAAGTTCATTATTGGGATTTACTTGTATACCAGAAAATGGTCACCTGTTGGTTGGCTCAGAAGCATATAAGTTCTCTCAGATAACTTTCCATTGGGATTCAATTGGACAAGTTTAAGGTTGTACATATTAATATCACCGGCAGAATGACGCTTGGTGCCATTTCCGGTTTCTTCCTCGGTACTGTGCATACGCAGTACTAAAAGTATGGAGGGCCAGATAGGACTTTTAAATTTCAGTATTGTATGCAAATCTTGGGGATGGAGGTGGGGAGAATGGAGGATGGGGGGGGGGGGGGGGGTGGTTGTTCAAAATCTGTCTTTGGCCCTTGATATTATTGAGTTTCCACCAGCTAAGTCTGGGCCATTGGTAAGTATAAAAAATATACAAATTACTTTAGATTTATTATTTTTTAATGATTCTATTGCTACCAGCAGGGGCTTGGTTTAGCAATAAATAAATAATTGATTTGTTACAATTGCCTGTTGGCATTCTCCAAAGAAATCTAACAAAATTATTTTATATAAACATTTTTTGTTCTACTGCTGACCAAATATCAAGCTAATGTGCAGTGGTTTTCAGCACTTTTCAATAGATCCATGATAGTGGCTTCTAGTATTTTACCAGTTAATAGGAATGGGTCATTTTCCTGTATTTCCTGTATTCTAGCAATAAAATTCATTTTTAGCTTAACCTGACAAAGTCAAGATAAGCTATTGCCATCAAGCGTGCAGAAGTCTGTGAGTCTTTTAGTCTATATTCACATTTTCTTTAGCACAGGCTACACCCGTAGTTCTTATCCGATCATCACAGAATTTTATATGCTGGTTCAAGGTCATGTCTAGATGAGAACGGCCTATTGCGGTCGTGATCAGTCAACCGTGATGGCTGCATTTGCCCGAAGCCTGAAAACCGTAAGCACAGTCTACAGGTCGTATTTATGAAGGGATTTCATTCTAACTTGGTAGGATGACTCTGTATAATGTCTAGATTCGAAGGTCGTATTTTGGTCATGATGGGTCAACCATGATGGCTGCACAGGCACATGACCTAGATTTGTTTAGCACAGACTACAGTTCATATTTATGAAGTGATTTCATTGTAACTGGTAAGACAACTCGGTATGATGTCCAGATGAGACTGTCCTATTTTGGTCATGATCAGTCAGCAATTACCACCGCTTGGGCACGTGACCTAGATTCCTTTAGCACTGTCTACATGTTGTTTTTATGAAGGGATTTCATTGTAACTTGGTAGGATAACTTGGTATGATATCTAGTTGAGACTGTCGTATTTTGGTCGCGACCGACCTACTGTGACTACTGGACTGGCACGTGACCTACATTCCTTTAGCAAAGTCTACGAGTCATATTTAGGAAGGGATTTGATTGTAACTTTGTAGGATGACTCGCTTTGGAATGATTTTACTGTAACTTGGTAACTTGGTTGACATGTGTTAACTGTGAAGGACACATCAACCCAGGCCCCAATTCTTTAGTACAGTCTGCACTTAAAATTATTCTTGTTGAAAACATAGCATGTAGGGTACTGAACGTAGCATATTCTGTTATCACAATTCTTGTCTTATTTCATAATCTTTTCATAAACATTGAACATTATCCTTTTCATCAAACACCACACACAGTCAAGTTAAGTTGCAGTGTCATTGACACTTTCATATTCTATCATATATTGTTTAACAAGAGCTTTTCAATCACCAGGATTAATCATGATTGCTCAAGTGGGAGCAAGGTGGCATCATGTATTAAAGCATCCAGCACAGTGGTGGTATACTTGCCTTCAGCCAGTGCTAACCCTGCTTGTGCCATGTTAGTAAATTTAAAAGTCCAATAGTTACTCATCACAGCACAGTGGTTCTCTCCGGGTACTCTGGCTTCCTCTACCTCTAAACTGTCTGATATATAACCCTGGATAGGCCTAAAAAAGTTCAAATCAGTTTATCAGGCCCTCTCGCATGGTCATTTTGGTTGCCGCATGCTCTCATTTTATAACCAATGCAAATTTAAAAAAAATAAAAATTAAATGGTTTATATCTGATATATTACCCAAGTTGATAAAATTGATAAATTTGTCACTTGAGTATGACAAGGCTTTGCAATGCTTCCGTATTACAAAGCCTTATTGCACTCAAGGGATAAAAGACACTATCACCCATGCTCATGCTAGTCTGTAGATTATAAGGCCTAAAATATAAAACAAACCAGGAATATGAACTTCTGATGACAAAGAAATAATTAAAAAAATAAAATTTTTGATATTTTATTTAGGGTTTTAATTATATGTTGAGACATTTAGATAACTTTATCACGAATGCTACAAAGCATTAGAAGGCATCTGTCGTACTGTGTCAACTGGACTTAAAAACAGTACTGATACAAGAGTAGGGGGATCCCAGGTGGAGTCACAAGTAAAGTAGCTGTAGCAGGCAACACTGTAACTGATCCTAAGTAATATGTGATTTCCCTCATGTATACAAATATTAGGAAATAGTTGCTCCATGTATTTTTTATTCCTGATAACCTCCCACCCATATCTAACCTCCCTTATTTCTAACATTCATCTATAATATACACCGCTAGATGGTAACATACTACCTATTACAGTTTCGGTATGCTCAAGGAAAAGTACTGGAATTATCTCCAGATTGTTCAACCCTCTGTACATTAATGTCGAAATATAAAATTTCTCATAATACAACTACTGGTAAGAATATAACTAATTCAGTCTCTTTGAGCTCAGACAAACAAGATTGAATTGGTTAAATTCCTAGTTGGGTTATGGGAAATTTCTATATATTTTTATACTGTACCAATGACCCAGACTTAGCTGGTGCTAACTCTAACAAAACCAGGGCCAAACACAAATTTTGCCCCCCAATCCCCAAAATTTGCATCCAAAACAAAAAGAAATCATATCCTAAAGGACCTCCATACTACGCCTCTACTGCGCATGCGCAGTGACGCAGACGTCCCGAAATTGGCGCCAATTATCATTTCTCTGTTTGGCCCTTCATCAGTCAACATCTCACTGATCTTTGTGCTTGTAAATCTCAGTTTAAAGGATGCCAGACACGTAATTTTTGGAGAAAATGTGATTCTAAGGAGGATAGAAGGAGGAGAGGAAAAAGAAGTGACAAAAAATAATCAGGGCTGTACTTAAAATTTTTTTGATGAAATTATGTTAAGTTGCCTATTTTCGAGGCATGGGCCTCTTGTTGTCATTCTTGCTAATTGTTGCACTGCTTATTCAGTGTTTCCTCTCCCCTAGCCTTCTAAAGTCCCCCCTTGCAATTCTCCCATGCTTTTGGCATATTTTTGAGAAATTTCATTTCTAAAATTTCCTGGGAGAGTTGCTTGGTTACAGAATGTTTTCTGTTATTTTCCCCATAGTTACGTTTTCACCCATGGGTGTATAACGTTTGTGTTCTGCATCTTCCATCTGATGTTCTATAGATTCTCCCCTGGGAGTCTCTGTTTTGCATCAGATAGAGTGTAATTGATGACTGATTCCGGGCCAGTTTTTTCAGTGCCTGGAGTCATGTTTTCTGGTGTTTTTACACTGTTTGTTTTCATTGGCAACAGCCTTTTTTGAGGGGGCTGTTTGCCTTTGCTGTAGTTTATCTCACTATAAGATACATTTATATTATCCGAAAGTGTCTCATTAATTATTTAATATAAATTTAAAATTTTTGACCACACTTTGCCATCGGATCCATCGGGGCTCAACGTTACTTTTCAGCAACTTCGGCTTCGCTGAAAAAATATTTTTTCAAAATTATTTTGTTTTGCAATTGTTTTTTCATTTATTAATGGATCATGTTATTATGTATCTTTGTGTCAGGGGTTTTTGCGAGTAACTAGGACTTATTGTTGTTCTTTCACAATGAAGGGACGTTGTTCAAATTGTAATAGGAAGAAATCTTCCTCTGACTTTCATGATCATTGTATTAATTGTAGTCAGTGTTCTCGCATTAATCCCTGTCCTATATGTGAACATTGGGATGAGAAACATTGGAAACGTGTGTCACGATATGTTGTTTCTGGAGAAAGAGCGATGCCGGCTCTTTCTCCGCAAAGTCACTCTACTCTCTCAGTTTCTATTTCAGAGGAACCAGAACAGGGTGATGTTTCCATGTTATCTTCTTCAAGTGTGCGTCCGTCGTCACAAATGAATTCAGAGCTAGCGGCAAAAGTGCTCATGGAGATTAGACAAATGTCGTCCGCTAGCTCGCCCGGTGTAGCGTCCATTCACCGAATGGTTCGGCAGCCGGGTTCGTCCGATGCGGTCCAAGAGGAAATTTTGGGTGATGCGAGCACTATAAACATAATAGATGCACACCCAGTGACGGCGGATAGTAAGCGAGAACGGAGGAAGCCTTTGAGTCCGGTTCCTAGCTCGTCCAGGTCCAGCCGGGCCACGAGCGAGAGAGGCCCCTCTCTCGTACAACAACATCTGGGACCAGATGTTGTGGTACAAAATGTGTCTTTAGCGGAGCATACGTCCGTCGCTTGGGACGCTCCGTTGTATAAGCAGTCCGCAGAGACTGTTAAGGCTTCCTCTTCTCGTCAGCGCACACGACCGCACCTTGGCTGCGTGACCGCCGATATATTACCAGCTTCGCCGATCAAGGATTCTTCGGCGACCAGGTCACACCATCCGGCAGCCAGGGATTCGAGACCGATGGACTCCGGACGTTCGCATAGGAAAAGTATGCGGGAGCCATCTGATGCGGAGCTGCCCTCGGCGAAGCAGCGAAAGACTGTGCCTCCGCAGGTCTCGACGCCGGACATTCTTGTGCAGATAGCACAGCTTATCGCAGCATCCCAGCAGCCGACAGAAACGGTGTCGGATCGAGAATGATCCGACGGCGCTGGGTCGGTACGCTCCGCCGAAGCATCGGGGGCGGACGACCGGGAACATCATGAGGTCCGACCGGATGGTGAAAGGGATACGGATGACTTGGAGCTATCCCTTTCGGAACAACATAAAGCTGCCGTGGATTTCATCCGGCACTTTCTCCCTCAAGTTGTTCCGTCGGGCCAGACTGCTGCGCTTCCGAACAAGAGAATTATAGCGTCATTGGACTCTGAATTTTTTGAGCGGTTCAGGGACATCGCTCCCGAGTTTCCGTCGCAGTCCAATAATGTTGCAAGAACATTTGAATTATTGAACGACGCTATATTTAAACTTGCTTCCAGGACGGGGAAAGCAGGTTTCTTGTCCGCTAATACTCTCAACCTGCCTTTCATTAATGCAAGGAATAAATTCGATACGGCAGGACAGGGTATACCGAGAGTTCCTCTGCGTATGGACGACGAGGCGGAAGACTTAGAGCTATCATTACCGTCGTCAGCTTCTATTCCAACCGCGGTGTTGGAAACAGCTATTGCGTCTAACAGAGCCAATTTAGATGCCTTATCTTACGCAGATCACCTTACTGAGGCGTTATCACTGCGCCTTCAGGGGAAAGAGTTTCAGGATATACAATCCTCTTTAAGACTTCTTTCAAGGGCAGTAGCTTATTCCACGTGTAACTCCGCCTTTTCAGTGGCAAATCTGGAGTTGGTTAGACGTGACGCAGCCCTAGCTACATCCACACTAGTGGATTCTAAGGTGAAGAACTCTCTTAGAGTCGCTTCGGTCTCAGGAGAACTTCTCTTTGACGGCAAGCTTTCCGCTATTTATGATAAAATTACAAAGAAAGCTAAGGATTCTCTGTTGTTCAAATCTGCTCCTAAGAAGTCGGATACAGCAGACACGAATAAGACAGGCACTTCTGGGTCTAATGCGCCCAAGAGAGGTTCCTATAGAGGTTCCGGTGCGTCCTCTTGGTCTTATTCGAGAGACCGTCAGGATAGCGACTCTCGTTCGGGACGTCCTTCAGGCCGGGACAATCGGTCGGACTCCCCGAGGTCGACGGGGCGAGGTGCGGGTCGTGGAAGACGTTTCTCCTACCGCAGGCCTCGCAGGTCCAGGAGGTGATGGCTTAAACCTCTATCGCGTTCCGGTTGGCGGAAGGTTGTCGAGCTTTTCACAAGAATGGGCGTCGATTACGGACGACCCTTGGGTGAGAGGAGTGACTTCGGAAGGTCCAAAGATATCCTTCAAACGAAAGCCTCCATTAACTCGAAGTCCAAAGTGGACTCATCTTCCGTCAAATCCGCAGAAAAGAGACGCTCTGTTATCAGAGGTGCAGTCTCTTTTAATGAAGAACGCGGTAGAGGTCGTAGAAAACCAGGAATCTCCGGGATTCTACAGCCATCTGTTTCTGGTTCCGAAACCAGACGGCTCATTCCGTCCAGTCATAGATTTGAGCTGGATAAACAAGCTGATCGTCGCTCCGAAGTTTTATATGGAGACGATTCGATCGGTCAGAGCGAGTATTCGGGTGAACGATTATGCAACGAGCATAGATCTCAAAGATGCGTACTTTCACGTCATGGTACATCCGACATTCCGAAAGTATCTACGCTTCGCAGTCCTAGGTGTGGTGTATCAATTCCGGGCGATGTGCTTCGGATTGAATCTAGCACCCTGGGCTTTCACTCGGGTAATGAACTCGGTAATGATCTACTTCCGAGCTCATTCGTCTGCGGTAACGTCGGCCTACCTGGACGACATTCTTCAGAGGTACGGCAACGAGTTAACGCTTCAGAACGATGTTCAGAATCTTCTTCTATTGCTCCGACGTCTCGGTTTTATAGTAAACGAGGAGAAGTCGGATCTGGTGCCGTCCAAGTCATTCACTCATCTGGGAATGAGCTTCTAGACGTACAACAATCTCGTTCGTCTGCCGATAACCAGAGCGAAATTAGTCAGTTGTTACGCTCGCTATTGTCTACACGCAGACAAAGTCACGGCGAGAGAATTTATGAGACTGATAGGTCTGTGCGGAGCCGCCGCGGATCTCATTCCGATGGGGCGGTTACGCACACGTCCTCTTCAAATTTTCCTGACTCAGAATTGGAGTGTGAAAATTCATTCGCTCGATGTAGACGTTCTCTTGTCAGATCAAGTGAAACAAGAGATTCAGACTTGGGCAAACATTCAGTGGTTAACTCAAGGAGTTCCGCTGCAGTTGCCGGATCTGAGTTTTACCGTTATGACGGATGCCAGTCAAACAGGTTGGGGTGCATCATTAATCCCAACGGATTCGAGATGCCAGGGTCTTTGGGATCCGCAATTCCTGTGCAAGCACATAAACATCAAGGAAATGATGTCAATTTGGCTTGCGTTACGTCACTGGATGGACATTATTCACGATGCTCATGTCCAAATCCTATCCGACAATACGACAGTAGTGGCGTATATACGGAATCAGGGAGGCACTCATTCAGTTCCGTTGTTCAATCTAACGGAAAGAATCCTTCTGTTTGCGTTAGAACATCACGTTCTTCTTTCGGTCCGTCACATACCGGGTCGTCTGAATGTGCTAGCAGACTCCCTTTCACGAAAGGGTCGCTTGTTGCCGTCGGAGTGGACTCTCAACAAACAAGTATTCAATCAGATTTGCTACCAATGGGAACGGCCAATGATAGACTTATTTGCGACACATCTCAACAATCAGTTGCAGACGTATGTGTCTCCGTGTCCGGATCCAAGAGCATTTGCAGTAGACGCTCTGTCGATCCCTTGGGACGGAATGATAGGATATGCGTATCCTCCAGCGCCGTTAATTCAACAAGTATTGCTAAAGATAAAACAATCTCAATGCAAGATTCTGTTGGTAGCATCTCTGTCGCCACAGAGACCGTGGATAAATCTACTCAGGTGTCTGTTGTGGGACCTACCGCGGAAGCTTCCTCCACGGGAGGATCTTCTTTCGCAGGGGAAATCGCGCCAACTCCATCACAACCCGCAAGGTCTCAACCTTCACGTTTTTCCGTTGTGCGGTCCTTCTTGCATGGCAAGCACTTTACAGGACGAGCAGTGGACGCGATTTCTAACTGTAGGAGGACCTCCTCTTCGCTAAACTATGCGTCTAAGTGGAAGGTTTTTCGTCGTTGGTGTAGGGATCATTCTGTAGATATATTCGATCCCTCTATACCAGACATTGCAAACTTTCTAGTATACTTGTTTGACGAAATCAAACTGCAGTCTATTACTATAAAGGGTTATAGATCTATGTTATCTGATACCTATGCACATCATGATAGTTTACAAATTGGATCTATTGTCTCTTTATCGAAGTTGGTTAGAAACTTTTCGATAAATAGACCCAGAACTCTTAGATTAATTCCTAAGTGGAATTTAGCTTGGGTTCTTCTTAATTTGAAGGAAAAGCCATTTGAACCTCTTGGGACAGTAGATTTCAAATTCTTATCTTATAAGACAGCTTTTCTCTTAGCTTTCTCTTCTGCTAGAAGAGTCAGTGAGCTTCATGCACTATCGGTGGATGATTCTCATTATCGTAGTGTTGGGAACACTATCACCTTCACTACTAATGTGGGTTTTTTAGCTAAGAATCAGGCTCCCAATAAATATCCGGAACCTATTGTTATTAAGGCTCTTCCGTCTTCAGACGGGCGTAGGCCTTTACTCTGTCCTGTTAGAGCATTATGTATCTATAAACAGAGATCTCAGTTTATCAGAAAGGGATGGAAACGTTTCTTTCTGTCTTTGATGCCTAATAGAAAGGATATTTCAGTCCATTCTATTGCTAGATGGATTCAGTTAACTATCCGTATTGCTTATGAAGATTTATCTTCTCAGCAGTCTGTGCTTAAGATTTCTGCTCATGAAGTAAGAGCTCTTTCTACTTCCTGGGCTTATGCTAATAGTGTTGCTATTACAGATTTAATGAAGGCTGCTTATTGGTCTCAGCCATCCACATTTACGAATTTTTATCTCAGAAATATTGAGTCCATTTCTGGAGACCTGCATTGTTTAGGTCCGTTATCTGTTGCTCAGAATGTCTTCCACTAAACAGTTGCAACTATAGTTATGCAGGCGTTCTGTTCCGGCAGTGACTCCGTCCGGCTGCCCTCTTCGCTCTGGGCTATTTGACCCAGGGCAAGGGGAAGGGGGGGGGGGGGGGGTGGGGGGGGGGGTGTTCCCTTAGGTCACCTGCTTTATAGTGAAAAGCAAGGGAATGCCTCCTCCAAGTCAGTATTTCTGAGTCGCTTCCGGGATGGTTTTAAAGTGTAATATTAATATTAATGTTTAAATTCATTCATGTCTTATTTTTAAAGTGTAGCTCGGTGTGAAGCATTTGTATATGTCAAGTGTCAAACGGGCTTTAATATACAATACTCGGACACTTTTAAATGACTATAAAGAGTCTCAATTCTCTGGACTACTTTATTTATTGGCTTGCTTTAAAAATAATTAGTATAAGGGTTATACTGGATGTTAATAGAGAACATGAATGTTATTGTGCTCAATTATTAAAGGTAGTGTATCTTTCTAATTTAATATTAAATAAGAAAGATACATGTAAAGCCTAATTCTCCTTTTCTCCTTAAGGGGTTACCTCTTTACTATATAGTTGAGCTTATTGGATTTTCCTCTATGTCCTAGGCCCTCCAGCCTGTTTACTATTCAGCTAAGTCTGGGTCATTGGTACAGTATAAAAATGTTAAAAAATTTATAGTAATTTATATATTTTTTATACTTACCAATGACCCAGACGGGGATGGCCCTCCCTGGAGTTGGGAACTCTTGCCTCCCCGCTGAGTACATAGCGCTGACCAGGCACTGCCAGTAAGAATGATAATTGGCGCCAATTTCGGGACGTCGGCGTCACTGCGCATGCGCAGTAGAGGCGTAGTATGGAGGTCCTTTAGGACATGATTTCTTTTTGTTTTGGATGCAAATTTTGGGGATTTGGGGGCAAAATTTGTGTTTGGCCCTGGTTTTGTTAGAGTTAGCACCAGCTAAGTCTGGGTCATTGGTAAGTATAAAAAATATATAAATTACTATAAATTTTTTAACTTTTATACCATAAACCAATGGGCCAGACTAGCTGGTGCAAACTCAAATTTATCAATGGCCAAACACAAATTTTGAACCCCCTCAATCACCAGTCACAGCCCACCATGAATATGAATAAGATCACATATGCTGCTTTTTGTTTCCACTCCTATTTTAAGCAATTTTGCTTTATTATACCCCCCCCCACCCCCACCCCCCGCAAACAAAGTTTGGGGGGAGGGGTATATAGGAATCACCCTGTCTGTCCATCCGTCTGTCCAGCCATCTGTCCATCCATCTGTCGTCTGTCCATCCTTATAAGCGCAACTTTTCCTAAACCGTTTGAAGAATTTTCATGAAACTTTACACAATGGAAGTACTCCATATGAATGAAACAGTATAATTCCGTTCTGACATTTCCAAGGGGAGATAATCTAACTTATACATTTCAGGTGCGGGGGGTATCACTTTGTGAGCTTGCTCACAGTACCTCTAGTTAGTTTGGGTTTGAATATGAGCATTTTTATTACAGGAGACCTATCAATGCCTTCCAAACTTGGCAGCACCTGACAGTGTTGTAATGTTAACTTTGATGCACTTATTAAACAAGAACTTTCTTGAGGAAGTTGCAAAGTGGTAAGTTTGTTCGGTAATTGATTTCTTTTTTTTCCGAACGATTTATTTGTCCTCACCAGATTATTTCAACAAGATTCATACATTTCTCGGGAGTCTTGAAAAATTATAGGATTTTAGTATAGGATCAACTCTCAGTCCCCAGTTGGTAGTGAAAGATATTAGTGGAAGAATCAGCTAATTTACTGGACAACCTTGGTAAATTTTACTGTGAAAAGCAGGCCTGTCATTTTCAGGTGTGGGGGGGGGGGGGGGAGGGGGATTGGAAGGGGGGGGGGGGGCAGGTGGTAGCTCAGTTTGATAGTGGTGCAGGCTGCAAACCGAGAGGTCCTCGGTTTGAATCCCACCTGCGGCAATCACGTTTTATCCTGGGGCAAGAGACTTCACCCCGATTGCCCACGTGGGGGCACGGTGACGTGTACTAAGGCGTACTGCACGTCGATGGTGCACCTGTCTTCAGCCAATGCTAACCCTGCTTGTGTGGAGTTGGTATGTTGGAGAGCTGACAGTTGCTCACCGTTGCTTGGTGGTTCTCTCTGGGCACTCAGGCTTCCTCCACCCGTAAAACTGTCACGGTCATGGTTAGCCATTGTGCAGAAATATGTAACCTTAACCACCAATAAATAAATAATAAATAATTTTCAGGTGGGCGATTGCCTCAGGCCACAGTCACCCGCCTAAAGTGAGAATTCTGTGGACCGTAAATTTCCGTCTAACCCAGATTTCTGCATGCCATTAACTCAAAGGCACCTCAAAATTGGTCATCTCCAACGACAATCTTCACAGATAGAAGAAGGCAACAAAGTGCAATTACTGCCATATGAATTTTTAAACTGTTGACAAATTCACAGTGTGGTTACAGGTATATTTATAATTTTTAGCGATTAACACTTGAATAAACTTTAGGGGACTCACTGACTGAGCTGAAACCAATATCTTTAATAAGGCAAACATGCACACTGTTATTTTATTATTTTAATTTAAAATCATAAGATATAATGGACAGCTCATCATGAAGGAAAACAATTAAATACCATGACCTTTTCCTCGAAAACAATATCCCACAATTCATTACTGCAGTCTTCAGTTTTATTTGTTTATGAATATTAATTAATACAGCTGCTATGGAATGGAATACAGCTGCTATGGAATGGATTTACTCTCTGAATGCCGACATGGTGAAATTGGAAAATTAAAATATTTTCTCTGAATGCCGATAGCGAGGGTTGTTAATTAGGTATAGTCTGTTCTATAAAAACACGCCCTTTGATTACCAAGTGTCGGGATTCAGAGAAGTGACCACTGTTTAGATTTTTTTTACAAGACACTGTGCTAGTCACAAACATTGTTGTTCTGTTGTGATTATTAATTAATCAAGCTTACTGGCCAAAAGAGCAAAAGTGCCAATAATAATGCGCTGAAGACTAGTGATGGAACTATGGCCATGGACGACAAGGCAAAGGCCAGCGCTTTAAGGGCTTGAGGGTGTGTGTCTTTGAGAGGGTGTGTTTTTTTGGGTGGGTGAGTGGGGGTGAGGGAGGTCATTTGGAATCTATGAAGGATAACCAGATACCTCATAATCACACATGGCATTCTATCTCCCAGAAGGCTTGATGGATGACTCCCAGGTTTTTCCAAACTAAACTGTTGGAGCTTTCTCAACTCCTTTTTTGTAACCGCTGTGGTCATATACTGGGGCCGCTACCAAACCAGCATTGCTGTTTGGTTTTCTTTTCTCTTCTTCCCTTAAATTTGCCATCGCACAACATTATATTCTGGCTCGCCACCATGGTGGGACTCAAACCTCTACCATTGCCGAGCTGGAACCGAATAGAGCCCACTCTCAAATAGTCTTAATGGCATGTGTCCAAATCTGTTTAAGCAAATTTACATGGTGCATGCTTTGGTGGAGAAAAAAATAATATCATCCGTACTGCAACTCAGGAATGGGGGCAAGGTGCCGCCCAAAAAGAAAAAGTATAGGGCACTTGAGCACAGGCTGGAGAGAGAGAAGGGGAAATTGGAGAGATCAGTATTGTGATACCGTGTCTCATTTTGTAGGATTGTAAATATGAAATGTAAAAATGTCCAAAATTTTTCGTTAAAAATATGGATGTTCATGTGTTGTTTGTTTAAAAAAATTCTTAGAAAATATCTATTTGTTAATTGATCTCGTCTTCATTTGATGAGAAATAATTTGTCCAAAATATAGATACAGGACGTAGCTAGTTAATCCGATTATCACACCTTCACTGGTCCCTGTTGGAGAACAATAGATGTCGGCATTCCGGGAAGTCCCCATGGAGTGTAGGCACTTCGTACCCAGTGTTTTGCTCTTGTTATTTGGCTCTTGTTATGAGCTGTTGTATTGTTAATGTTAACAGATATGCCGAGTGGTATGTTTGTGGTAGTTATTAATGTTCATGTAACATGTAAGCAGAAATTATTAATGGATGATTGGATTATTGCTATGCAGGCTTCTCTTTGTCTTTCCTTCTGTTTCTGCACTGTGTGTACACATATATATCCCCCCACCACCCCAACTAAACCTGATGTGATGCCTGGATAACACACATCTTCAAGAGTTGAGATATAAATACTATGTTTTTTTAATTCATCATTAATTTCTGGGATAATGCTTGTAGGAAAAAAATAATCAACAAAATGAAAAAAAATCAGTTTGCGATCACCGGTACCAAAAGTGACAGGGACATATTAACCTCATCTTTGTTACCAATGAACAGCACATTAATATTCATGAGTTCACAGTGACAGTGTTGATGGAAACGTTGATCACCCTGGCTCACAACTTTTATCTCTTTCTCGAATGGGAAGATTAAATAAAACAAAACACTCCCCCAAATGATTTTGTGAGTAATTTTATTTCATACACATGAAAACCTGAGATTATGCAAAAGAGTTCATTCCCTGAATTCAGTGTGCTCCCGTAGTTTTCAACTTTCAAATTGTTTGTATGAGTAAACTTGTGCAACTGGGAATATCACTCTTGTAATTATGTCTCTCAAGACAACTCTTATGTCATGCACATACATGCGTTCACTCGTGGCCCCCATAAACAAAAAAATGATTCTCGTAAACCAAAAAAATGGCTCACCTGGAGTTATTTGAGGCAAACTAAAAATGGTCCCTCTGGAGTCATTTAAGGTGAACCATAATGGCCCTCCTGGGATTTTGAAAATGGCAGGCCTGGAAAAGGGTGCGAGCTGAAGATTCTGTGTTTTACTTGATCGCATGTCCGATAAAAGATGGCTAAATTGATCGAGAAACAAATAGTGTTTCTTCTACCATCTCCGATTATGCTGTGACAAGCAATTTGTGAAATAGATATATTAAAGCAATCAGTAGTAGAATTTTATTGAAACATCTCAGAAATATTTGCAGTTTACCGAATGAATCAGCTGCATCCACCCACGTAATATACAACGTGAGCAGTTGATAAAAAAAAATTTCAACATTGAGCTCGTTCCAATGAGGGCCACATGATCTAGTTTTGTGGAATTTTTTTTTATTTGAAGATTTTTCACAAACAATAATTATAATAAATTTTCACATCATGTGGATTTGAGATAAATGATGTCATTCCTCTTCTCCCGAGTAACTGCTAATGAGTATTTGGTGATGTCTTTTTAGTGAAATTACTGCCAGCTTACGCAAAAAGAAACAATAATTTGGTAGCCGAAACTTTTTGTGACTATCTGAAAAAAGGACTCCAACTTCAAAGGTTATTTGAAACAGTTAGTCGCTTTATTAGCTGGGCCTATGTTAATTTGTTTGAAAACATTTTTTATACCCCCCGCAAACAAAGTTTGGGGGGGTATATAGGAATCACCCTGTCCATCCGTCTGTCAGTCTGTCCATCCTTATAAGTGCAACTCCTCCTAAACCGTTAGAAGAATTTTCAAGAAACTTTACACAATGGAAGAACTCCATATGAAGATGTGCATGAAGCAATATAATTCCGTTCTGACAGCCGTGGGGGTATCACTTTGTGAGTTTACTCACAGTACCTCTAGTTTCTGCTTGTAAAACTTGGAAATACTGTTTATTCTGATGTTTTTAGAGTAGCTTCTAGTATGCATATTCGTGTTTGGCAGATTATAGAGCCCCACATGCAGTAGAACAATTTTATACACTATTTGCCTGCAGTTCAGGATGAATAAAAGAGGACATGGGTATAACTAATTCTGTATGGTTTTGACAAATGTAATAGTGAAAGTAGTGTTACAGGTTCCAGAGAAAGATGGCATATCTGATTACCTTGTGAATGTGGTAAATTGGCAGAATGGTTGTATGTTATTAAATGATGAAAGTCGCAGATGAATAACCAGTTACTTGCCAAATATGGGAGTGTTTTAGGCATTTATGTTTCAAAATATTTCAACAAAACCATATCATGTGACCCCTCATGGTAACGAGCTCATTGTCACATGATATGGTTTTGTTGAAATATTTTGAAAAATTTTAAAAAACAATAATTAAAATTAGAAATTTTGATTTTCAGTGTGTTGGGTAAAGGGCTAACACATTGGACATTGAAAAGTCATAGGTTTGATTTGGTACCACATCATCTCAGCCAATGTTAACCCGGCTAGTGCCAGATTAGTAAGTTGGAGAATACAGCTCAGTGTTTCTCTTCAGTGTTCTTCCACTTATAAAACTGTATGACTCGATTTGCCTCATTTAATTGAAAGTCCCCCCAAAAGAATAAACTTACCATATTTTAGTTTTGAAAGGTGAAAGTAGTCTTTCATGATGTAACAATAATATATCTTCGTATTAATTTAAAACTTGGAAGGTATGGAACCAACTGACTGATGAACCAGGTGAAAACATTAAATTCTGACAAAAATATTAAAAACCTTGAAAGTAATGGAAATATAGATTTTCTGGGATGTGTGAACCTGGAAATGTCCGCAGTGGTCACAGAGAATTATGGAAAACTTGAGTTGATTTTTGAGAAGCTTTTTATATCAATCTGACATTGATTCTCGGAAATCTCTCTAAGAATCAGTGTTACGCCCACCTTCAGCTCTCAGTCCACTAGTCTAATTCTGTGAGGAATCCCATGCTGGTATGAGCTATTTGTTCACAAACTTTTTATGGAGTCTGCACACAGTCAAGCATTGATGTAATGTGATGTTCCTTCAATCACAGAGATAATACAGATACTCTTTCATGCCCCTGTTACAGAGTTTCCTATCAATTAGTATTTAACCCTTTACCCAACGCAGCCGATATCAAAATTTATTAGTTTAAATATCATTTTTTTTAAATTTTCAAAAAATTTCAACAAGACTATATCATGTGACCCCTCATTGGAATGAGCTTGATGAGCTCGTTCCAATGAGGGGTCACATGATATGGTTTTGTTGAAATTTTTTGAAAAATAATATTTTTTCAACTGCTGAATTTTCATATTACGTGGGCGGATGTGGGTGATTCGTTAGGTAAAGGGTTAATTCACCATGAAACCACCAAATTATTATTATTATTATTCTGCATAATCATAAAACTATGGCTGTGATGAGTCTTCATTCCTGATGGCAATACCATCAAAGATTCGGTCAAATCGAGTTTTGATTGTGCAACATTTCTTGGATCAATTAAAAAAAATGAATGTTTAAGGCCTTTTTTAATTCTATCATTTGTCAATATTGTAGTTGGTCAGAAAAGGGAACCTACTGAAATATTGCCGACAACTGAATGGAAACATAGGCAATGCACTATTTAACTCCTTGCATGCTGCTGGCAGATATTTATGCCCAGGATACAAAATCCCCTGCAAATGAAATAAGTCAAATTTGGGCACATTTAACTAAATTTCACTCCTGTAAATTGAAAAACATTTCGACCAATGATTTCTTTAGATAAATTTTGATGAATTTTTCATTAAATCTAGTCATAGCTGCTTCACAGCAGCCATGGCTAGATTTGATGAAAATTGTTTTGAAAATACTCAGTGGGTTGCGAGTTAAGGGCTATACTAGTTCCAGACCATAACACTAATTCTTTACAGAATTTGACTAGTGGCTTAAGATCGTGTGTCCAACCATTATATGATGTTGATATCAGTAAAGAGAGAAAAACAATTCTTTTTTAACCCTTTACCGACATAAAGTACCACAAATGGCCAGTGCTATGCATACAGTTGCCATTCAGTTTCATTATTTTTTTAAATTTCTGCCTCAAAAACATAACTTATAAACTTCTCATTAGAACAGCTTAGTGAGCTCATTCCAATGAGGGATGATAACTATGGTTTGGAGGCAAAATGAAACTTTTTAGGAATTCATGAATTTTTTTTACCATGTTCAAAGAAATTCTGTTGGATAAAGGGTTAACCCTTTACCTAATGTAACGGGAAAATCTGGTCAGCACTATTCACAAAAATCACCATTCAATATTTTTATACAACAACCAATGGCCCAGACAAGCTGGTGCTAACTCAAAAATTAATCCAGGGCCAAACACAAATTTTGCCCCCAGTACCCCAAATTTGCATGCAAAACTGAAAATTTAATGTCCTATCTGGTCCTCCATACTTTTGCGAACTGCGCATGCGCAGTATCAAGGAAGACACCGAAATTGGCACCAACCATCATTCTTTGTTTGGGCCTCCGGTCAGTAACAACAAACAGACATCTGTGCTCTCAAATCTCAATTTTGATGATGCCAGACACAAATCAATGAAATTGGTGGATCCAAGGACATAATTGGATGATGGAAGTGAACAACGGTGGTTGGAAACGTTCAGGGCTGTAACTTTATAATTTTTATCAAAATTATTTCATGTTTCCCAATTTCGGGACATGGGCTTGACGTCATCATTCTTGCTAATGATTTATCTACTGTTTGTTAAGTGTTCCTTCCCTGTGCTTCCTTGAAGCCCTCCTGTTAAACTCCCAAGCTTTTAGGCTTTTTTTATTGAATTTTTTTTTATAAATTTCTTGGGAGTTTGACGTGATATACGGAATGTTTATTCTGTATATCCCCATGGTTACGTCCTCACCCTAGGGGTGTTTAGGCGTTTTGGGTCATGCATCTTATATCCGATGTATCATTTTTTCTTCATCTGAAGATCTTGCTTTACATCGGATAGTTTAAAATCTGTTACTGACTTCGGGCCTTTTTATTCAGTGCCTGGGGTCTTGTTTCCGGTTTTTCTGGTGACGATGTTTACATTGGCAACGTCTTATAAATATATGTAGTTTCTTATTTAGTTTACTGTAGGATTGTTGTAAGATACATATTATGTTATTCCGGCAGTGTAGCAATTATTTTTGGAATTTTGTCCACACTTAGGCTTTATCGGGATACCCTTGGGCTCGTCTATTTCCTTTGGGAACTTGGGCTCGTGTCAAAATTGTTTTGAAAATTTTTTTGAAATTAATTTTTCGATTTCCACTTTGAATGTTATTTATTATGCATTTTTATCATATATTTATTGTGGAGTTGGTGGGAGTACTGTCGACTTTGTTTTGATTAATTATGAAAGCTTATTGCTCAAAATGCAAGGCGAGGAAGTCTACCTCAGATTTTCATGCTTGTTGCCTTGCTTGTAGTCGATGTACTCCCACTAATTCTTGTCCTACATGTGTTGGATGGGATGACAAACGTTGGAAATGGGTGTCACGGTTCGTTGTTAGTGGTGAGAGGCCAATGCCGGTCCTCTCACTGTAAAGTCAATCAAATTTCTCAGTTTCTTTTTCAGAGGAACAAGAACATGGTGATGGTTACGTGACGCCTAGAGAAAGTGTGCTACCGTCATTGCACTTTGATGAGCAAACAGAGCTAGCTGCCAAGGTGCTCATGAATATTAGACAGGGGATAAAGCCACTAGCCGGTGGTTTTAGTCCCTTGTCTGCAGCTAGCTCAACCGGTGAAGCGGTTACTCCGTCCGTGGGTACCGTGATGCCGGGTGTGTCCGTTGTGGTCGATAGAAGTGGATTAGGTAGAGCAAGCACCTTAAAACATAAACATGCTCACCCAGCGATGGCGGAACAGAGGAAGAAGCCTGCAAGTACCTCGGGAAGCTTGGCGAGGTCTGAAAGAACTGCAAGCGAGAGAGGTCCATCTCTTTCCCAGCAGTAGTGATCGACCGATGAGAGACAGACCCCATGGACCGATTTCTGATTATAGTGAACCATAATCGGCCGATTCCGATATCGATACCGATTATTTTTATTCAATAAAATGCATCCGAAATTCGTCATTCAAGCCATTCATTTCTTCAATAAAATTGTGGTTAAACTGTCATGAAATGAAGCTTGATTGCCGGAGACTGAAAGTGTAAGTGTGCAATTCAATCATAATTAATAATCTGATTATGGAGAATGGGGAATGCTCAAAAAGGACAATACGACCATTATACGAGATACGCGCACGGACGAAACAGACACGTGCGTACCGGTTTGACAATCAGTATATGGTACTATACACAAAGCATTGAAAGCGCATCAGGGGAGAAGACTCTTTTAATACTGGTAACTGCAGAAATTGATATTTCCGATGTGAACAAATTTTTATCAACCATTTTGAAAAAAAAAAATTTCACCAATGCGTGTCTTCATAGAGTGGAGTCATGCATATAATTCACAATAATTAAAAATGCAGGAAGAATAAAAAGAGAACAAAATTCTGATGAAATGCAATGCTCATGGGAATTGCACAAACTTTTTATAAGTGGAAAACTTTCAACTCAATCGAAGTCGACTGTGAAAAACCGAATGCTCCGATGACGATGATTGTATGAAAATGAATGGCTGTGATATGAGTGCCGAATATTTCCGTAAACTAACACGTCAGATGTAAGATGAGTGTTCATCCAGCCATTTGCGTAATTGTGTTAACCTTTTTCAATCGCACTTCCCTTTGGTCTAAGCAAGCATAAACATAGGGTGGGAGGGGGGGCGATTTCTTTCTTCTTATTTTTTTATTAACTAAAACTGTATACCCACCTTCATTTTTTAAAGGAATAAAAACAAACACCATTGACATATATCTTTTAAGTTTTAATGGTACATGTGGTTTAAAAGTTTTATTCGAAATTCAAAATTGTTGTCTCAATGAGTTTGGTAATACAATACTTACCTGAAGTTATACCACACTCCATAAGATAAAAAACAAACTCAGACAGAAGGAATCTCTTTAATTTTTGCAGTAAGAACTTAGAAAAGGCCACGTTAGTGGGGGAGAAGCTTCATACAGAAGGTAGGTGATATAATCGGCAACTGCCGATTTTTTTTGTTCGAACCAATCTGATTCCGATACCTCATAATTGGCCGATTATTCCACCAATTCGATTAATCGGTTGAACACTACCCAGCAGCTTCTGGGACGCTCCATATAGATCGCAGCTGGCCTTGGCTGCAGTTATGGCTTCTACAATGTCATCTACAAAGCACACACGACCGCACCCAAGCTACCTGACTTTGGATATCCAGCCTGCATCGCCAAGAAGGGACTGTTCGTCGTCTGTGAAGTCAGACCATCCGGTAGCTAGAGAGATGAGGCCTCATTCATCGGGATGTTCGGAAAAAAAGAGCCATCTCTGACACACAGTCCCAGGAGCAGCAAGCGGTGAAGAAACTGAAGACCACTGCTCCTCAGGCCTCCGTAACGGACTTGCTGTCGCAGATTGCGCAGCTGATCGCAGCATCCCAGCAAGTTCAAAAGCAGCCTACTGCAGTCTCAGAACCTGAGTTGTCAGATGGTGCTGGGTCGGTCCAGTCATCTGTTCATTCAGATGCAGGAGACAGAGATTCACAACTGATTCTCTCGGATGGTGAAAAGGATGTGGAAGAAGATTACCCTTCCCTTTCGGAACAACACATGGTTGCGATGGATTTAATCCATCAATACTACCCTGAATTTGTTCCGACGAATCAGAATGTTGCGACGACTAGAAAGAAACCGCTGGCGTCGTTGGATGCAGACTTTATCCAGACAAAGGAGGAGGTCCTTTCTTTCTGGTTCAGTCTAGGCAGGTGTCGCAGACCTTCGGCCATTTAGACGCCCCCCCTATTTAAGCTCTCCAGTGGGAAGAAGAAAGGTGGTTTCTTAACATCATCTTCCATAAATGTACCGTTTCTTGGACCATGTTCATTTAAAACGGTCGGGAAGATATTCAGAGAGTTCCTCTGCATTTGGATGAGCAGGCCGAGGATCTAGAGGTATCCTTGCCTGGATCATTCACAATTTGCTCCGACACAATTGAGACGGCAATTTCTTCAAATAGAGCGAATTTGGACGCAATGTCTTACGCAGATCACCTTACAAGAGCTATGGCACAACGTCTCAATAGGAAGGAATTTAAGGACCTCCGTACCCCTTTATGAGTTCTTTCCAGGGCAATTATGTATACCACGTATAACTCCGCCTTAACAGTGGCTAATTTGGAGTTAATCAGACGTGATGGCGCCCTTGCGTCGTCATCTTGGATAGATGACAAGGTGAAAAACTCTCTCCGAGTTGCTCTGGTCTCCAGACATACTATATTTGACGACAAGCTTTCATTCGTATATGACCAAGCTACTAAGAAAGCGTCTAATACTCTGCTTCTAAAGTTGGCGTCTCATCGACCTGCTACAGCAGAAAAGAGTAAAGGTGGACGTCCCAGACAGAAATGGTCAAAAGGGGATTCCTCACGAGGGTATAGGAAACCCTCCTATAATTACTCTGTCCTGGTATATCCAGCATTCAGAAAATACCTGCGGTTCGCTGTACAAGGAAAAGCTTATCGGTTCCGAGCGATGTTCTTCGGTCTGAACCTGGTGCCCTGGGCTTTCACTCAAATAATGAACTCGGTAATGTCTCACTTCTGAGCTCATTCGTCTGCTGTAACGTCGGCTTACTTGAACGACATTCTTCAGAGATACAGCAACAAAATTATTCTTCAGAACGATGTTCAGAGTCTGCTTCTATTGCTCCAACATCTCGGCTTTATCGTAAACGAGAAAAAGTCGGATCTAGCTCCGTCCAAGTCGTTCATTCACTTGGGAATGAGCTTCGAGACTCACAACAATCTGGTTTGTCTGCCGTTACCCAGAGCGAAATTATTCAGTTTTTATACTCGCTTTTGTCTACACTCAGACACATTAACAGTGAGGGAATTCATGCGACTGACTGGGCTGTGCGGAGCGGCTGCAGATCTTATTCCAATGGGCCGCCTGCACACACGTCCTCTCCAGATGTTCTTTACTCAGAACTGGAGCGTGAAGACGCATTCGCTTGTGACCAGTATTGTTTTAACTGACCTAGTAAAACAAAAGAGCCAGATTTGGGCAGATATTCAGTTGTTAACTCCGGGAGTTCTGCTGCAACTGCCGGATCCGGCTTTCACGTTTATGACGGATACGAGTCAAAAGGGTTGGGACACGACCCTGAGCCCAACAGACTTGGAGTGTCAGAGTCTTTGGGACCCTCAGTTCATAGAGAAGCATAAACATCAAGGAGATGATGTCAGTATGGTTACAACATTGGATTCACATTCTAACGGACGCACATGTTCAGATATTGTTGGACAACTCGACTCGACAGTTGTAGCGTATATCAGGAACCAGGGTGGCACTCATTCAATTCCGAACTAACAGAAAAAACTCTTCTGTATGTCATGAATCATCATGTTCATCTCTCTCTGTCCGTCATATACCGGGTCGTCTGAACGTAATAGCAGACTCACTATCTCGGAAAGGTCGCCTGTTGCCATTGGAGTGGATGCTCAACAACTATGTATTCAGACAGATTTGCTACCAGTGGGATCAACCCATGATAGATCTGTTTGTGACGCATCTGAACAGTCAGTTCCTGACGTACGTGTTGCCATGTCCAGACCATTGAGTGTATGTAGTAGACACTCTGTCAATCTCATGGGACGGAATGATAGGATATGCGTATCCTCCAACTCCTTTGATTCAGCAGATTCTGTTAAAGATCAAACAGTCTCATTGCAAAATTCTTCTAGTAGCACCTCTGTCGTCACAGAAACCTTGGATCAATTTTCTCAGGTGTCTGTTATGGGACGTTTCCCAGAAGCTTCCTCCACGAGAGGACCTTCTTTATCAGGGGAACTCACGCGCACTGCATCACAACCGGGAAGGTCTCAACCTTCACAAATTTCCGTTGTGGGGTCCTTTTTGCACGGCAAGCAGTTTACAGGACGAGCAGTGGACGCAATTTCTAACTGCAGGAGGTCCTCCTCTTCGTTGAATTACGCAGCAAAGTGGAAGGTTTTCTTCCATTGGTGTAAGGATCAGTCGATAGATGTCTATGATCCATCCATACCATATATTGCCAACTTTCTGGTCCACTTGTTTGACGATCTCAAACTGCAGCCCGTCACTATTAAGGGCTATAGTCTATGTTATCAGACACTTACGCTCATCATGATAACTTGGCATTTGGATCTAACGCTTCATTATCCAAACTGGTTAGAAATTTTTCTATTAATAGACCTAGAACCCTCAGATTAATTCCTAAGTGGAATTTGGCTTGGGTTCTGTTGAAACTTTAAGAAGCTCCGTTTGAGCCGTTGGACGTTGTAGAGTTCAAATTCTTGACCAATAAAACGTCATTTCTCTTAGCCTTTGCATCTGCCAGAAGAGTTCATGTCCTATTCTGTTTACGAATCTCACTACTGTAGTGTGGGTAATACCATTACTTTAACTACAGAAGTGGGATTTTTGGCTAAGAATCAGGCTCCAGATAAATGGCCTGAGCCTATTACCATTAAGGCTCTGCCGTCTACGGACAACTGTAGACCTCTGCTGTGTCCAGTCAGGGCTATGCACATATATAAACGCCAAGCAGATTTTAAAAGAAAAGGAAGGAAACGCTTCTTTCTTTCTTTAATTCCTAACAGAAGAGATATTTCTGTTCATTCTATTGCTAGATGGATTCAGTTGGCAATACGCATTGCCTATGAAAATCTATCTTCAGATCAGCGTTCTCTAAATAAGATATCAGTGCATGAAGTTAGAGCGCTGTCCACTTCTTGGGCTTATTCTAACAGTATAGCTATTACTGATCTCATGAGGCTGTGTACTGGACACAGCCCTCTACATTTACCAAGTTTTACCTTAGAAATTTAGAGTCCATCTCCGGTGACCTTCGATGTTTAGGTCCTCTTTCTGTTGCTCAGAATGTCGTCGACTAAATGATTACATCTATAGTTATTTAGGCAGCCCGTTCCAGCAGTGACGCTGTTCTGCTGCCCTCTTCGTTCTGTGGTCGTCACGTACCTCAGAACAAGGGGAAGGGGGGGGGGGGGGGCGTTTTTTTTCCCTTATGATCATCTGGCTTTATAGTGAAAAGCAAAGAAAGACCTCCTCCGGTGTCAGTAGTCCCGAGTCGGTGCTGGGATGGTTTTAATGTGGGATGGTTTTAATGTGTGAAACAAATATATATCTCATTTAGGCCTAAAAAAATAAAAAATCTGTTTCTCAGGCCCTCCCGCATGGTCCTTTTGGCTGCCGCATGCTCTCTCTTTATAACCAATTTAAACTTTAAAAAAATAAAAATTAAATGGTTTATGTCTGATATTTTACCCAAGTTAAAAATATTGATGAATTTGCCCCTTGAGTGCAAGAAGGCTTTGCAATGCTTTAGCATTGCAAAGCCTTCTTGCACTCAAGGGATGATATACACCACCACCCATGCTATTCTGTAGATTATGAGGCCTAAACTTGAACCAAGAACATGAACTTTTGATGGCAAAGAAGAAATTACTGAAATAAAAAATAAAATAAAAAACCGCTCGCCCGCATGCAATTTCACAAATAATGGCCTGAGAAACAGAAGATCTACTTTGTGTGGCCTTATGTATTGTTTTTAAAGTGTAGCTCACTGTGAAGCATTTGTATATGTCACGTGTCAAACTGACGTTAATAATATACAATCCTCTGACACTTTTAAATGAGTATAAAGAGTCTCATTCTCTGGACTGTCTTTATAGTTTGGCTTCCCTTCACCGAATTAGCATTATAGGTTATGCTGGCATTAAATGGAGAATTATATATTATGTAATGCTCAATTACATTGTTGGTGTTATGTCTTTCTCATTTCTCGTAAAGGAGAAAGACATATAAAATTCCTTTCTCTCCTATTCTCCTGCAGGAGATATCCTTAATGAAGTGATTGAGTAATTGGATTTTCCTTTATGTCCTAGGCCTTCCAGCCTTTTTACGATTCAGCTAGTCTGGGCCATTGGTTGTTATATAAAAATATTATAAATTTAAAGTAATTTGTATATTTTTTATACTTACCAATGGCCCAGACGGGTATGGCCCTCCCTTTAGTGGGCACTCATACCTCCCCACTGTTTGCAACATTTAACAGGCAATTTTAGAAAGAATGATGGTTGGTGCCAATTCCGGTGTCTTCCTGGATACTGCGCATGCACAGTTCGCAAAAGTATGGAGGACCAGATAGGACGTTGAATTTTTGGTTTTGCTTGCAAATTTGGGAGATTGGGGGGCAAAATTTGTATTTAGCCCTGGATTAATTTTTGAGTTAGCACCAGCTAGTCTGGGCCATTGGCAAGTATAAAAAATATACAAATTACTTTGAATTTATAAATTTTTATACTGTACCAATGACCCAGACTAAGCTGGTGCTAACTCTTAAATATTTAGGGCCAAACACAAATTTTACCCCCAATCCCCAAAATTTGCATCAAAAACCGAAAATTACATGTCCTATATGGTCCTCCATACTTTTACCCCACTGCGCATGCACAGTGTCAAGGAGGTCTCGAAATTGGCACAATTATCATTCTTTGTTTGGCCCTCACATCAGTGACATCTCATTAATATTTGTGCTTGTAAATCTCAGTTTAAATGATGCCAGACACATAATTATGAGAGAAATGGTGGATCTAAGGAGGAAATAGAAGGATGAGAGGAAGAAACAGTGACAGAAAATGTTCAGGGCTGTAACTTATAATTTTTTTACGAAATTATTTCATGTTGCCTATTTTCGAGGCATTGCCCTTATGTTGTCATTCTTGCTATGAATGTACCATTGTTGTTCAGTGTTTCCTCTCTCCCTTTCCTTTATTCCCCCTAGCTATTCTCCCATGCTTTTGGCATATTTTTTGTAATGTTGATTACTAAAATTTCTTGGGAGTTTTGGCTTGGTAAAAGAATAATATTCTGTTTTTTTCCCATGTTTACGTCCTCACCCTTGGGTGTTTAGGTGTTTTGGTCTGCATCTACCATCTGATGTTCTGCAGTTTCTTCTCTGGAAGTCTGTTTTGCATCAGATAGTGTTTAAATTGGTAACTGATTTCGGGTCATGTTTATCAGTGCCTGGAGTCATGTTTCCGGTTTTTGTACACTTTTTGTTTATGTTGACAACGGTTGCTTCTGATAGTGATTACTTGTCCTCTGCTTAGTTCAGTTCATAGCAAGATACATTAATATTGTCCGTAAGTGTTACATTAATTTTTTGAAATGGTTTTAAAATTTTTGTCCACACTTAGGCTTTTTTGGGATCCATTTGGGCTCATTGTTCCCATTGGGAACTTGGGCTCTTCTGAAAATTTTTTCCAAAATTTTTTTTTTTGAAATTATTTTCTTTTGAAATGTTATAATAGATTAAATTATATTATGTATGTTTGTTTCAAGGGTTAGTGCAAGTACTATGACTGTGTATATTTTTTCTTGATGAAAAAATATTGTTCAAATTGTAATGTGAGGAAATCTTCCTCTAATTCTCAGGTTCATTGCGTTTCTTGTAGTCAATGTATTCGCACTAATTCTTGCTCTGTGTGTATTGATTGGAATGACAACGTTGGAGACGTGTGTCACGGTATTTTGTTAGCATTGAGGGGTCCATTCCGGTCCTCTCTTCGCAGGGTCACTCTACTTTATCAGTCTCTTATTCAGAAGAACAAGAACAGGGTGATGTTTCCGTGATGTCTTCAACAAGTGTGTCTCCGTTATTGCAATATTAGGGCTAGCGGCTAAGTGCTGAAGGTAATACAACAATTGCCGAAGAGGTCCCTAGTAGGATCGAAGGCATTGATTGTCTGCTAGTCTGCCCTGTGTCGAATGGCTCGGCAGCAGGGTTCGTCCGTTGCGGTCCAGGGAAGCAATTTGGGTGATGCGAGCACTATAAAACATCGAATGTTCACACCCAGCAACGATGGATCCGAGGATAGTACGGAGGAAGCCTGTCAGTCCGGTAGCTAGCTCATCCAGGTCCACCCGGACCGTGAGCGAGAGAGGTCCCCTCTCTCTTACATCCCCATCTGCGCTGTGATGTTGTTGTATGTTCGTTCGTTAGTCGGAGCTTACGTCCACTCCTCCTGCTCGGGACGCTCCATCGCATAGTCCAATGTAGATGTTATATTGTGTCAACACACACGACCGCACCTTGGCTATGTGACCACAGATTTCCAGAGGACGTTCGCATATTATATAAATGCAGGAATGAACGTCCCTGGTGCTCCTGCTTCGCCGACCAGGGAATACACATCGACCAGGTCACTCCATCTGCTAGCCAAGGACACGAGGCCTTTCCAGTTGGGACGTTCGCATATTATATAAATGCAGGAATAAGCGTCCCTGGAGCTTCCAGCGGATAATTACGTAGGACCGCTAGCGGTAAAAGTGCTCAAGCAGATACATCAATTGCCTAAGAGGTCCCAAGTAGGATCGACGTATGTTTATGGTGGGGGTGGGGCGAGTGGGGAGTGATTGGGTGGTGGTGGAAGAATTGTTTGGAATTTCTTTTATGCACATTTTTTCCAACCTAATTTTTATCAGTTGGATGAAACTGGATGAAACTGTGCATATGTTCCCGCAACATTGCCAGTATTTTATTTATTTATATTTTGAGCATGAATTTTAAAAGTAAAAGTTTTTGTTTATGTTGACAACAGTTTTTGTATGGAAAAAACAAGCCATGCCACGTAAAAATCTCACTATTTTGAGTTTTTCAAATTTAACATGTCTGATTGTAATCTGGAACTTTAACATTGAGCACAAGGGTCTGAAAAATTGTTCTATATTGTGATTGTCTGAAGAAAATTAAAATTCTATCAGCTCCAAAACAGTCTTTTTTTTCTTTTTATAGTGTTAGTGTAGAAGATGACCAGCTAATTGTTGACCTTATTCAGGAGATTACACAGATATTTTGTTTTCCATTTGCTGTAGACACTAATGCTGAGCTGCTGCAGGAAATACAACAGTGAGTAATGAATACATGTACTACTCAGCCAACAGTGAGTAACAAATCAGTACTAATGCACTCTCGAGAGAGAGTGCGGCTGGTTAAGTTGATTGGTTTCTCAATCCGGAGACCATAATAGTGAACCTTAGTCCTGAATGATTTTTGAGGTTAGCACTATCTATGGTGGCATCAGTGGTGGGGTTGATACTATCATAGCATACCATCCTATCTGGTTAGGCTCCAGAATGACTTTCCTTGTGTGGAAGAGACACTGATTGCAGATTAAATATGCTTATGTAACAAATGAGAAGGGCGATGCAACAAAGTTGCTGCTGCAGAGGTTACTTTTCCAAATCCCCACCAGAGACCCAAAACAAGACATTAATATTATTTGCGAAAATTGTTCACCATTCCTTGTAAATTAATAAAGAAGCTCAAAACTTGACATTGAATTTTGCTGCTATCATCATATAGCCATGCATGCTGAAAGTAGGGGTGTCATGATTATTGAGCTTCCTAATAAATCAATCGGCTTAGATAATTGATTATAGTTGACTTATCATACTGAGGTGACTCCTTTAGAGTAATAACTTGTTGTTGCTAGAAGCCACTATCAGGGCTTTCCAAAAGAATGAGGGTACTAGAGCAAAGGTAAATGTTTTCCTTGCTCATGTTTCATATTCCGTAAAACGCAAATAACATTTTGTTTATATAAATTTGTTTTATTACAAATTATTGGAGAGTGCATGTGGGCACTCTCCAATAATTTGTATTGAAGCAAATTTGAATAACAAATTCAGACCACCAAAAATAATGTAGCCCTCAATCAGTTAAGAAAACAAACATACCCCAGACAAAAATGAACATACTGAAAGGTTCATATTGCATTTTGGAAAGTTTGCTTGATGAAATGACTGACTCCTTATGCCATTCGCACCACATTTCTTACTGTTTATCTGTTACTTGAATGGATGTAGGAACCTGGGGACATGTACCCCAAACTAACTCCAGAGAATGGGAGCAGGAGAGACAGAGAGAGTACCATCCTTACCAACCCCTGCATTGCAGTCTTATTGGTATTTAGCAGGAAGAGGGTGCACAGAGTCTTCACTCTCATTATCTCATGTAACTGAATATTCCCTTGTTTGGTTTGTCTCTACCACACCCTTTAACTGGTTGAGTGCTAGAAGCCACTATCAGGGCTTTCAAAACAATGATGGTACTGGAGCAAAAGCCTATATTTTCTTGCTCATGTTTCATATTCATCAAATGCAAATAATAGTTTGTTTATACAAATTTGTTCTATTACAGATTATTGGAGAGTGCCTGCAGGCACTCTTCAACAATTTGTAATAAAACAAATTTTGAATAACAGGTTCAGACCACCCAAAATAATCTAGCCTTCCACCTGTTAAAGTCGAGAGAAATGCATTTTTTGACTCCATATTCCCAGCAAGAAGGAAGTGTACAGACTCTTTTCTCTTAATTAAATTATGTGATTGAAGATTCCCTCATTTGGTTTGTCTCATCTACAACCATTAGATTTGAGAGAAATGCATAGTTTGGGCTCCATATTCCCATTGGGAAATCTGTGTAATATGGAGCCAAAAATGTGAACTTTGCGCAGTGTAGAGGTGTGTTCAATTTCTAAGTATTTAAAAGGAGTAAAAGGTTACCGATTATTCAACTAAGGAAAATTCTAATTGATTATGCCATGATATGATTGATAGTCAATTAATCGAATATTTGTGATAGCTCTGGCTGAAAGTGACCCGCAACACCAAAATATAAATAAATAATAAATAAAATAATGGATGCCAAGTTGAAAAATATGTTAGCCTTTGATAACTTCTACAGTGATCTCCAGATAAAAGAATACTTGTTAAAAGGACAGCCTGCTTAATTGCATATTTTTCCAACACACAAATTCATTTACCAATACAATTTTAATATATAATTGCCTAACAGTTAAATAATAGGATAAAAATGTGAACTGTGTCTTACATAAAATTATTTGGAAAAATGTATAAAGTACTTCATACTTCAGAAATACAGTTTGGCTTCTGAATTCATGAATTGGTATTTAGTTCATAACATCTTGTTTGACACAGATGCTTGTGCTGTATCACAGATATTAAGCATTAAAATTTGAATCCACAGGAGGTAATTAATGAAATCATGGAGTTTCAGTTGTTGATCTCCACACATCTGGATTGCTGCACTGCCAGTGAAAAATGTCCCAACTTAGTTTAACCCTTCACCCCCACCTCCAGGCATTGTGTCAATCAGTGTGGGTAATACTCAAATCGGTGAAAAGTTGTAAATATTCAGTTTGCATAGCTACAAAAACTGTGTGCATCATCTACAAATTCATTTTTTTTAGGCATCAAAAAATATTTTTTAAAAAGTGATTTGTGAGGTCCAGGTGTAAAAACTTGAACAACTTTTCAAGAAAATTTCATTTGTTAAGTATAGTATAGCAACAATTGCCTCCCTCTAAAGTGAGACACTTCTCAGTGTGACCAATGAACATTCCATATGTTGTTGAGAAATCAATGGTTTCAGTATACTTGACATTCTGCATAATTGCAGCATGAACAATAGCTTGCATGTTGAGAAAATTGGAAGCTTACTTTCTTTGGATCTTTAAAAAATGTAATATATAGCATTTCTGTAACATTTGTTGATATCTTTTTAAATATATATAATTTATTTTCAACTTCAATTTATTTTTTAGCTGTCTCTACACAGCCAAGCTTTTACCAAAGCTTCTTCACTCGTGTGTTAGTTATGTAGATGTTACAGAACTGGAAACTCCACTCAGCTTATTGTCAAGGCTGGTCATGGCAAGCTCTATATTTGTGGAACAGTTTGCAACAGCCGTACATGATGAGGTCAAAGTTAGTACATGTAACTCTTCTTTTCTACCAAAAACCAAACAAAAATGCCAACTCAGGCCATCTAGAAATGACATGATCACCAACTAATTTTGTGCCCCTTACAAGGCCTGGAGATTTTAAAATATTTTTGCTACACTTTGACTGTCTACTTTTTGTGTGTTTTCAGTTTCTTGGTAAGTCTTGGCTGCCACTAAAGGCAGCCAAGACTTGCTGAGAAACAACTGCCAGGGTTGTTGAAGTGTAACTTGCCAGTTTATCCAAAGACTGCATGTTAGGGCACCTGTGTTGTTGCAAAAAGCAATCAAAGTCAGAATTAGATCCTTAAGGGTTAATGATCCAATGCCTTATAATGCTTGAAAACTGGTGTCTTTGCCCTATCAAGTAAACCTAGTGGTTTATTTCAAGAATGATCTTTACTATTTTTATTCGGATGACTTCTACCTTACATTTATAACTAAATTCTATCCCTGTTGTGTGAACCATATCCTAGACCGCTTCAAAGCCATTCAAACTTGGTTGAAAATTTTTGCTAAAACTTTAAGGGCTGGAGGAAGAATTCATATAAGTCATAGAGTGATAACATTAATTGTGAAAGTTTTTTAAAAAGTAGACTAGAATAGATGAAAACTAACCGTGGGTTTGTCGAATTTTCCACCATTTTGACTGTGTACAAATCCCATGACTGCATTAAGTACTGTGATCACAAATAGGGTTTAATTCTGGGAATGTAAATTGTTTCGATTCTCATATTTTTAAATCAGTCATGATACCGAAGATTTTCCAGTTGCTATTTCTGAAAATCAGTTCTGATACCCAGGAAATTCATAGGACAGAACCAGGAATCGAAGGTAGTCTATGAATTTTCTGGGCATTAACACTCATTTTCAGAACTGGCAACCAGGAAATTATGAGATTAAACCATAAATCCAACGGCAATTCTGGTCTCGGAAGAAACTGATATTCAGCGTAATCTCACAAACTATAACATACTCAATCATTGATACCATAGTCTATGAATTTCCTGGGTATTGTGATTGAATTTCAGAACCTGGAGCTGCAGAACTATGAAATTTTCGTTCCCTGTATTAAACCTTAATGAGTAAAGTTATCATAGAATTTCATTGGATCTTGAGAGGGTTGCGGTCCAGTCGAACTTCTATGTCTGCTTACCTCCCCACACTCCTATAGAATTTTACCTGTTAAAACAGAAAAATGAGAACATTAAATCTGAGATGCTATTATTGTTTGTTTTCTTGTGGTATGGGCTTGATTTCATGCTATTTTGATTGTGGAATCTCAACCTATTGGTGTAAGTGTGTTGCAATAGAATCACGATTTGATCTCAAAAAAGAAACTATTGTGATGTTTACAGAGAGTTTTGTGATGACCGTACTGTGTAGCAGTATGGATTTCCATAGTCTTGTTTAGGCCTAAAAAATTTAAAAATCTGTTTCTCAGACCCTCCCGCATGGTCTTTTTTGCTGCCAAATGCTCTCTTTTTGTAACCAATGCAAACTTTAAAAAAAAATTAAATGGTTTATGTCTGATATTTTACCCAAGATAATAAAATTGATAAATTTGTCCCTTTAGTGCAACAAAGCTTTGCAATGCTAAAGCATTGTGAAGCCTTCTTGAACTCAAGGGACGAAATACACCACTGCCTATGCTATTCTGTATATTATGAGGTGTAAAACATAAAACAAATCAAGAACATGAACTTTTGATGGCAAAGAAATAATTACAAAAATAAAAAATGAAATAAAAAACTGCCGGCCTCATGCAATTTTACAAAAAAAATGGGTTGAGAAACAGAAGATCTACTTTGTGGGGCCTTATTACGACATTGTATGCATCAGATACTCAAAAACTCTAATTTCTTCTGATAACTCCATGTTTTTCAGGCAATAACCTACTTGGTGAAAGCATTAGACACTAGTAGTCCCTTGGAAGTAATATGTGATACATTGACTATATGCAGTCACCTAGTGAGGATATCTCCACAACATGTGTCACTGGTCAACTCAATATGTCATGGAGATAAAAGTAAGCATTTTACAACTTTTTATCAACCAAACTATCCAAATCTAGTAGCCAGTGTAATACAGAAGCTCCCTCTCAACTCTTAGTTTGTGCATAGCACCTTCAGTGATTACTGCTGTGGTAATAATCTTTTTTATCTGCAAATTCCTCTCAATCCATTTCCAGATGTAACAACCTCAATCAGTTGGTGCCATTCACTATTAAAAAATTAGCCATTCAGATGTAATGCTTTTTACAGTTGACCCTTTACCTGACACAAAAGGGAGACAACACTTGCAAACAAAATTCTTGAATATCTAATTTTTATTTTGGCGAGGGGAATTAAGTGTTACCCTTGTCCGCCTGTCCATATGTATGTCTGTTTGTCCATCCCGAATATGGTATCCGTCCTGACTATGGTTCTGGAAGATAACTTTAGTTTGATTGAACAAAATGAAACAAAATTTATACATAGGTTTATAACTACAAACAGGTTGGGATTGATAATGGGCTCTCTCCGATATTTTTTGGCCGAGTTATGACCTTTTTCTGACTTAGAAGACTTGTTGATATTGGTTTCCGGGCGATAACTTTAGTTTGACTGAACGAAATGAAACAAAAATGTATACCTATGTTTATAACCACATAATATAGGTGGGATTGATAGTGGGCTTGGTCTGATATTTATTTCTATCTATGGCTTCTTCCTCTGCTTTATCGATGAAGCACATTAGACCGCAGACTAGTTGTCCGACTTCGCATGTTCATGCTGTTCCACGGAGATTTTCCCAGTCTTCACCACTGAATTTAGATTAATCTGCAGCTAGTGGTTCGAGGCATTTTTATACGGGACATCCGTCAAAAGATCTGGAGTTCGATCTCCGTCCCATGTGCAGCATATGGTGCAGAAGCGGATAACCGCTGCTCTGCAAGACTTGTTCACGGACCTGCTGCCACAGATTGTGCAGCGTATCGCAGCATTCCAGTAGTCGCAGGTTCAGCCGTCAACAGTCTCCAGAAGTGAGCTGTCGGACGGTGCTGGGTTGGTCCAGTCATCTATTCATTCGAATGGTGTTGACCGTGTTTTTCAGATGGGACATTCAGATGGTGAGAGGGCTACGGAGGTTGATTCTCCATCCCTCGCAGAACAGCACATTAAGACTATGAATTTTATTCATAAGTTATTTCGAATCTTGTTCCATCTGAACAAAAGTCTGCATTTGCTAGGCAAAAAACAGCTTAAGGTACCAGGCGAAGGAAAGACAAAGATCTTTCCTTCCCGGATCTTTTTGCTCAAGTGTTGAAAGCCTTTGGTCCGCTTAACGATGCCTCCCTTGGCCTAGCTATGGTATAAGAAAGGCAATGATCTATTCTTTACGAATAGAAGATCGATAGGTCATAGTTAGGCTGAGACAGCTGTCTTGTTTGGAATAGAGCCGTTAGAAGGAATAAGTATGTCTTTTCCTTCTCGGTGTTGTATTCCTAGGCATCGGAGGCATTTAGTGCTATTGTTGATGCCGTAATAGCCTTATATACTGTTAGAGTGGTCTTTTCTTATACATTAGCAGTTAACGTTGTAAGTCTCCATTTAGTGAGCTGTCTAAGGCTGCAGGGTAAGACACAGATATCTGTCTTCACTGATATATGACTTTTAGGCTGTGTTAGCTATGCTGTGACCACTATCCTTTTGGGAATAGAACTGCAAAAGGAAAGCGTGCATTTTTCCTTCTCGGTGTTGTTTTCTTAGTTGTTTAGTCTTATTCTTGACACGATAGTAGCCTTTCGGATGCTGTAGTCAGCTCCTTTCTCGGGAATATATTTCCTGCTATAGTCGATATGAGGCGCAAGGAATTCATCTAGGTTTTTATGATCGGGTGCCAGAACTTCGTTTCTTATCAGTCTACCTTAAAATTGTTTACAACAGGCTTGCACGACAGTGGAAGTCCCTAACTCGGAAAAATACTGTATATTTTCTTCTTTCCCAAGTGATAATATCAAGGGCCAAACACAAATTTTGAACCCCCCCAATCCCTAAATTTTGCATGCAACACCGAAAATTAAAAGTCCTATCTGGCTCTCCATAATTTTACCATCTGCGCATGCACAGCAGTCAGGAAGAGACCAGAATTGTCTCCCAACATCATTTCTTTGTTTGACCTAAAGTCAGTAACAGTAACAATGATCTGACATCTGTGCTTTTAAAATCTTCTTTTTTGAGGATGCCAGACACAAATCAATGCAAGAATTGGTGGATCCAAGGCTGTTAATGGATAATGGATGATGGAAGTGAACAATGGTGGTTTCATATGTTCAGGGCTGTAACTTTGTAATAATTATAAAAATTATTTCATGTTTCCCATTTTCAGGACATACGCCTGATGTCATCCTTCATGCTAATGATTAATCCACTGTTAAGTATTCCTTCCCTGTCCTTCCATGAACCCTTCCCGTTAAACTCCTTGGCTTTTGGACTTTTTTTATTGAAATTTTTTATAAAATTTCTTGGGAGTTTAATGTGTATTACAGAATATTTATTCTGTTTATCCCCATGGTTACATCCTCACCCTAGGGATGTTAGGTTGTTTTAGTCTTGCACCCTCTATCCAATGTATCGATTTTTCTTCATATAATGATCTAGCTTTGCATCTGGAAACATTTAAATTGGTTACTGACTTGGGGCCTTTTTAAAAAGTGTGCCTGATGTCTTGTTTCCGTTTTTTTCCTTGACATTGTTTACATTGGCAATGTCCTCAAATATATGTAGTATTTTATATTATATTACTGTAGAATTACTGTAGGATACATTGATTATTATTCTGGTAGTGTAGCTCATAATATTTGGATTTTGTCCACACTTAGGCCCTATCAGGATGCCCTTGGGCTCATAATGTTCCCTTTCGAAAATTTTTTATAAATTTTTTTAATTTAATTTTGATTGCTATTATTCATGTATCTTTATCATACATTTTGTTGTGGAGTTTGTAGGAGTGCTATCAACTGTCTTTTGATTGTAATTATGAAAGCTCACTGCTCTAAATGCAAGGTGAGGAAGTCTTCCTCGGATTTACATTCTTGTTGCCTTGCCTGCAGTTGATGCACTCCTGCGGATTCTTGTCCTACTTGTGTACATTTGCATGACAGACGTTGGGGACGGGTGTCGCGATACATTGTTGGCGGTGAGGTTCCTATGCCGGAACTCTCACCGTAATATAATTCAAGTTTTTCAGTTTCGATTTCAGAGGAACATGAACTTGGTGATGGTATTGTGACACCCATCCAAAGTGTGCTACCGTCGTTGCACTCTGGTGAGCAAGTAGAGCTAGCTGCAAGGTGCTCATGAATATAAGCAAGGGATAAGACCTCTAGTTTGTGTTCTTAATCCCTTGCAAGCAGCTAGCTCGACCGGTGAAGCGGTTATTCCATCCGTGGGAGCTGTAACACCGGGTAAGTCCATTGCGGTCGCAGAAAGTGTAGATTTGGGTAGAGCGAGCACCTCAAAATCAAAATCTCACCCAGTGACGACGGAAATAGGGCGGAAGTCAGCAAGTTTCTTTTCGGGAGGCTCGGCAAGGTCTAATAAGACCGTGAGTGGGAGAGGCCCCTCTAACCCAACAACATTTGGTGCCAAATGTTGTTTTGAGAAACTTGCACAAGCCGAAACCAAGTTTTCTTTTCGGGAGGCTCGGCGAGGTCTGATAAGACCGCGAGTGGGAGAGGTCCATGTCTAACCCAACAACATTTGGGGCCAAATGTTGTTTTAAGAAAGTTGCACGAGCCGGAGTGTACGTCCACCTGCTGCTTGGGACACTCTGTCTAGACTGCAGCTGGGGTCAGCTTCAGTCACAGCTTCCTCTGCTACATTATAAAAGCACGCATGCTAGCTACTCGACTTCAGATATCCAGCCAGCTACACGAAGATGGAGCCAGTCTTCACCCGTGAAGTTGGACCATCCGGTAGCTAGCGATCCGAGGCTTTGTTCATGGTAGCGGTGGAATTTTATTCATCAGTACTGTACTGACTTAGTTCCACCTGATCAGCAAGCTGTGACTACTAGAGAGAAACCGCTGTCGTCTCTGAAAGCAGATTTCATCTGGTGGAAAGAGGATGTTCTTTCCTTCCCGAAACAGTCTCGACAGGTGTCAGGGCCTTCGGCCATATTAACAACACCATATTCAACCTCTCCAGTTCTAAGAGGAAGTCGTTTTTTTATCGACATCTTCAATAAATATACCGTTCCTTGGACCACATTCATTTAAAATGGTTGGAGATGTCCAGAGAGCTCCTCTGCATTTAGATGAGCAGGCCGGGGATGCAGATATGTCCCTTCCTGCATCATTCAATATACGCTTGGAAGTGATGGAATTTGCTATTTCATCCAATAGAGCAAATCTGGACGCGATGTCCTACGCAGATCACCTCACCAGAGCTATGGCACGTCGTCTTAATGGGAAGGAATTTGAGGATGTTTGTTCCTCTCTTAGAGCTCTTTCCAGGGCAGTCATGTATGCCACGTACAACTCCGCCCTGACAGTGGCTTTTGCCAGTCTATGAACAGGCTACAAGAAAGCTTCCAGTGCACTGCTACTGATGTCTGCGCCTCAACAAAATGCTTCAGCAGGCTGGGGTAAGCGAGGCCATTCCACTTCATAATCAGCAAAGGGAACTCCTCACGAGAGTACAATAAACCCTCTTATACTTACTCCGGAGGACGTCAGTATAGCGGCGCGGGAAAGGGGCACAGGTCTGATCCCGAATATAGGTCAGACGCCCCTAAGCCGATGGGACGAGGTTCTTTGCGGGGAGGACGTTTCTCCTTCCATAAGCCTTGTTAGTTGTGCAGGTGATGAATAAGACCTCTATTGCTTACCAGTTGACGGAAGGTTATCAACTTCGCGAGAAACTGGATTTATGTCACGGAAGATCAGTGGGTAAAAGTATTGTCTCGGAAGGCCTACGGCTATGATTCAGAACAAAAACTCCCACTTACAAGATGTTGCATTGGACAAATCTTCCGGCAGATCCTTTCAAAAGGGAGTCGCTCCTAGTTGAGGTACAGGCTCTCTTATTGAAGGAAGCAATAGAGGTCATTGAGAATAGACTTCTGTTGCTTTCCACTTAGCAGAAGGTTATCAACCTTGCAAAAAAGTGGATGAAAATTGTGGAAGATCAGTGGATGAGAATGTAGTCTCGGCAGGCCTACAGCTATCAGTCCGAGCAAAGCTCCACTTACAACAAGTATGTGTTGGACAAATCTTTCGACGAATTCTTCCAAGAGAGTCTCTCCTTGCGGAGGTATAGGCTCTCCTATTGAAGAAAAGCAATAGAGGTCGTCAAAATATTCTCCAGGTTTTTTCAAATCACCTGTTTTTCGTCCTGAAGTCGTACGAATAGTGCAAAGATAGGCTGAGACAGCTGTCTTGTTTAGAATAGAGCCATTAGTGGGAATAGTAGGTATGTCTTTTCCCTCTCGGTGTTGTATTCTTTGGCATCAAGACATTTAATGTCATTGTGGACGCCATAGTAGCCTTATGTACTGTTACAGCAGTCTTTTCTTAGCGGCTAGTGTTGTAAGTCTCCATTTAGTGAGCTTCTAAGGCCAAAAGTGACACAGATATGTCTTCAAGTTGACAAAGATTCATAACTGCATAGCTACTTTGAGATTACTGTCTCTTTGGGAATTACAGCTGTTAGAATAGCGGCTTGTCATTCCCTACCTTGCGCGACGATGGTTGTAAGTCTCCTTTTAGTGAGCTTTCAAGGTCGCTAGTTACTCCGAGATATCTGTCTTCATGACATAGACGTTAGCTAGGCTCTAACTGCTGTCTTTTGGGAATAAAACCGATAAAGGTACAGTGCTTTTCGGTTTGTTTTCCTGGGTGTCATTGACTTGAGTCTTATTGTTTATACCATAGTAGCCTAGCTAGAATCATGAGCGAGATTTTTTCAGTAATTATGCAGTGACATAACTCAATTTATTATCTCTTGGGACTGCTGTCTCTTTGGGAATTTAGGGCTGTTGAAATAGCGGCTCTTCATTCCCTACCTTGTGCGACGATAGTTGTAAGTCACTGATATATCTGTCTTCATGGAGATGAAGACTTAGCTACAGCTAGTGTTGTAAGTCTCCTTAGTGAGCTTCTAAGGCCGCAGTTATCAGCCTTTTATTGTCTTCACATATAGGAAGACCTTTAGCTGCTTCAGTTAGGATGAGTTCGTTGTCCTATCGGACATGATACCGTATGTTAGAGGAGTTTATTCTCTTCCTACCGGTATGGTTTGGCGTTAGTTATATGAGGCGATAAGCTCTGTTGATGACACCATATTTACCTAGAGTGATTATGTCAATATGGTGTATTTGTTCATCATGTCCCTCTCCATCCTTAGTGGCATTATGGAGTCGGTGAGACGTGAGGGAGCCCTGTTGTTGCTATTCTATTTGATGACACTTAACACAAGAGCAATTCAAGTAATGTGCGTGAGGGGGGTTTGATATGAATTTTTTGTCCACCCACCCCCCACCCCCCCTGTCAATGTGTTAAGAGGTGATTACAGGGCAGGATGTAATTTTCTTCCTGTAAGCCTCATATGCATTTAAGTATATACATGCCTTTCATGGCTTCTCGATTGGCAGCTGGGTCGTGTTCTGACGGCAACCTCATGGACACATCCACTTTTTAGTTGGTTTGTTTCCTGTGGTTGTTCGTTTATAAGTCATATACGAGCATATGATTCTTTATCAATAAAATTGCTAACCTTCGCGTACCTGTATGGATGACATGTCGGTTATCTGGGCGACATTCTCCAGTGTGGCAATTAGTCCACTCTGAAAACTTTCGCTCAGAGTGGTCTGGCCTTTCTTACGACGTATGAGTTGATTACTCAGTTAACTGCATATTAACATCGTATTATTCATTCAGTCTCCTGGTTACACTTGTATCACTCGGTCATACCGTGGTTACAGGCTGTATTCAGATGAGTACATACAGGATTTCATTGCTCGCATTCATAATATGTGTTTGTATTAGGCAGACGTATTATTGTACAGATTATATAAATTCTTGCTCTGCTTATAGAGCTCATGAGAATTTTGGGGCTATTTAGAAATCAGTTATGGAACTGCCAATAGGCTGGCTATGCATATGTTGTAATTTTTTGGGCATCATAATTCGGAGTAATATATTCTTCGACGAACAGTCATTGGTTGTTATGGACCTAGGAAACAATGAATTATTTCGGGGACGGCCCATGATGAGTCTGTTAATCATAGCTCATTCCATGTTCTAAGTCCAGGTTTCTATGAGATACAGTACAAATTCTCATGTATTCGCATGTGTCAGTGGGAGTGTTATTATTGGAATTAATTGTACTCCTGAATGGGGTCACCTGTTTGTTGCCTTTGAAGCGTGTTTTCTCTTCAGACACTTTCCATAGGGATACTATTGGACAAGTGTACGGTTGTACTAATTATATCGCTGGTTTTCAACCTATCTACGTATTCCGTCTTTGGTATACGTTAGAAGTGTTCACTATTAATTACCAGGATCACCACGATAACCTTGGCTTCTGAAGTGGCGTTAAGCACCATTAATTATTAATAACTAATATTTGGGTGCCTGTTGGGTGAATATATGTTGTTTAATTGGTACCGCTTTTCACTGATTCCAGAGCACTCCCCTTTTTGTTTTGAAGAATATTCCTTCAAAAAAAAGGGGGGATTTTTGTAAAATCTCCTCCGGCTTGATAAGTGTGTAACTATGAATGAAGCTGTTTTGTCTGTAGATTATATCTGATCCTAGATACAGCTTGTTTATTATTTCTATATGGCATATGTTTGTGGGGGTTAATCTCTCACTCTCGAATATGCCATCCTAATTTATAGGGCTTGGTCCGGACTAGCCTCAAAATTGGGGGCTTGTTACACCCAATTTGCATAATCATTCATGCTAAGAATATGGAATTACTTGGATATGGCTCCTTATTTATGATATGTCTTCTCTATTATTGTATATAGAGACACACATTTAATTTCTTTTGAATCCAATCCATTTCTTCGGCATGCGATAACTCAAAAAATATTAATCTGATTATCAGGTTTCTTTATATATGTATTCAGGTTGCTGATGTGCTGTGCTGTATAGTTTTTTATGTAAATGTAATAATTTGATCCGGAGATATTAACCCTTTATCCATCAAATTAGGCGCTCCTCCAGTCCATTTCTGTATGTACCCATACCATGTATGGTGTACATAATGTCGGCATCCGGGGTGTCCCTCCGTCATTCATAGTCCTATGAGCAGAAACCATGGCTCTGCTGCCTATACTAAACAACATTTTCAAATCACCAATTTTCAAGTCAGAATACCAAGGAACTAGAACTGTTATCTTTAAAACTTCCTGAGGACACCAGGATCATTTGTGTATACAGAGCCCCCAAATCTGACATTCAGAAGTTATTTACTGTTCTTGATGACATTTTCAAAGACATACATCAAAGACAAAAAATGATACTCATCGGTGACTTTAATACAGATCAGAATTTGGAAATCCAGAGAGACACAAGTCAGAAAATATGTTCTGCTTACAATTTGTCTCAGGTGATTCATACCTACACCACAGACTATAGAACAACAATTCATCATCTTTACACCAACATCTCACAAGAGAGCCTTCAAACTGGTGTCTATGAAACATACTTTAGTGACCACAAAGCAATATGGATAACATTTCCCATCAAATGTAACCTGTCATGAATTGGACCAAATCTGACATGCAGAAGTTATTTAATTTTCTCTATGACATTTTCAAAGACATACATCAAAGCCAAAAAATTATATTCATTGGTGACTTTAATACACATCAGAATTTGGAAATCCAGAGAGACAAAAGTCAGAAAATATGTTCTGCTTACAATTTGTCTCAGGGGATTCATACCTACACCACAGACTATATAACAACAATTGATCGTCCCCACCCCCACCACCAATATGTTAAGAGGCAATTACAGGGCAGGACATAGTTCTCTTCCTGTAAGCCTCATATGCATTCAGTTATATGCATGTCTTTCATTGCTCTTCGATTGGCAGGTGGGTTGTGGTCTAACGGCGACTTCAGGGGTGCATCCACTCTTTAGTTGGTTTGCTTCCTGTGGTTGTTCATTCTTAAGTTATATACGAGCATATGATTCCTGAACAGTAACTATTTTTGGATTCCGAATTCTTTCATGAATACATTCAGTTGATATTGCTAGCCTTCGTGTACGTGTGTGGCATGCATGTTGGTTATCTGGATGACATTATCCAATATGGCAATTAGTCCACTCAGAAATTTACGCTCAGAGTTGTCTGCTCTGTTACGACGTATGAGTCTATTCCTCAGGTTAAATCGCATTAACGTCATTTTATTCCTTCAGTTTCCTGGTTATATTTTGTATCACTCAGTTATGCTGTTGATACAGGCTGTATTCAGACGAGGGTACATGCAGGGTTCTGTTGGTGGCATGCATAATATGTATTTATCATTAAGCAGATGTATTTCTTAAATAGATTCTCTTAATTCTTGCTCAGTGTAAATATCAGAGCTTATGAAAATTTTGGGCCAGTTGGATCAGTTATGGTTTTCCATACAGACCGCCTGTTTTAGCTTCATTATTTGGAGTGGTATTCTCCGAACAGTCATTGCTGTTAATGGACCTAGGGAACAATGAGTTATTTGGGGATGGTCTCTGACAGGTTTTTATTAGCTCACCTGACTTTCAGTCAGGAGAGCTATAGTGATCACTCACCATCCGTCGTCTGTCGTCATCCGTCGTCCGTGAACATGGTGTTTGCGTCTTCTCCTCCCAAACCGCTGAACCAATTTAATTGATATTTGAGATAATAGTTTGTTATTACATCGCAATTTGATTTTGTTCAAATCAAGTTGCCTCGCCCCTTGGTAAGGCCACGCCCAAAAAGTGTGCCTAAATCTTAAAAAATCTTCTTCTCTTGAACCAGCAGTAGCAGAGACTTGATAATAGGTGTGCAGCTTCCTTTTGAGGTGTAGACTGAGATTTGTTCAAGAGAAGTTTGTCGGGCATGATTTGCCTTCGTTATGGGAGGGGCAAAAATTTTGGCCACGTCTAAAATTTCTATTTTCCGAACCGTGAGGTCGATTTGAACCAAATTTGATATGAGATGATAATGGGTCATAAGTAGTTGATTGATGCAAAAAAAAATTTTCTCCTTGCCCCGTGGGAACCTCAGGAGCTAAAAATAGGAAAAACCTTAAAACTGCCATATCTCCAAAACTACACGGCACAGAAAATTCTTATTTTGTATAAAGCTTACTTTTATCCAGTAGAATAGAATGGTTAAAAAAAAATCCCTATCGGTTTGATCACAAGGTACTTTTTTCAGGACTTTGAAAAAGTGCTGAGTCAGCACTTTTTAACACTGTAGGCAATGGGAAAAACATTAAAAAATCTTCTTCTCCAGATCCAGTAGGCAGAATCTTTTGATATTTGGTACGCAACATTGTGGGGTGGATCTGATTCAAGTTTGTTCAAATTGGCTCCCTAGATTCATATTTGGGCTCACTATAGAAGCTCGAATTCGAACTTTGTGCATTTCAGGCAAATTTCTTCAAAAATCTTCTTTTCCAGATCCAGCAGGCAGAATCTTTTGATATTTGGTATGCAACATTATGGGGTGGATCTGATTCAAGTTTGTTCAAATCAGCCCCCTGGATTCATATTTGGGCTCACTATAGAAGCCAGAATTGAAACTTAGTGCATTTCAGGTAAATTTCTTAAAAAGTCTTCTTCTCCAGATCCAGCAGGCAGAATCTTTTAATATTTGGTATGCAACATTGTGGAGTGGATCTGATTCAAGTTTGTTCAAATCGGCCCCCTGGGTTTATATTTGGGCTCAGTATAGGAGCCCAAATTTAAACTTAGTGCATTTCAGGCAAATTTCTTTGAAAATCTTCTTTTCAAGATCCAGCAGGCAGAATCTTTTGATATTGGGTATGCGCCATGCTTAGGGGAGAGAGATTCAAGTTTGTTCAAGCCAAGTCCCTGGGTTCATATTTGGGCTCACTGTGGTAGCCCGAATTATAACTTAGTTCAAAATGTGGAATTTTCTTTAAAAATCTTCTTCAGATCCAGCATTCGGAATGTTTTGATACTTGGTATGCAGTATCCTTAGGGGGGTGAGATTCAAGTTTGTTCAAGCCATGTCCCTAGGTCCATATTTGGGCTCACTGTAGGTGCCCGAATGATAACTTAGTTCAAAATGAGGAATTTTCTCTAAAATCTTCTTCTTCAGATCCAGCAGAATGTTTTGATATTTGGTATGCAGCATCCTTGAGGGTGAGATTCAAGTTTGTTAAAGCCAAGTCCCTGGGTTCATATATGGGCTCCCTGTGGGAGCCCGAATTATAACTTAGTTCAATATGAGGAATATTCTTTAAAAATCCTTTTTTTTTTTAGATCCACTGGTAAGAATCTTTGGATATTTGGTACAAGCTTTTCTTAGGAGGAGCAGATGCAACTTGTTGAAATCAATTCTCTGGGTTGATATTTAGGCTACCATGTCAGGTGAGCGCCCTTAGGCCCCCTGGGGCCTCTTGTTCATATCCTGTTCTGTGTCCTGAATCCAGTCTTCAACCAGAAGCGGTACACAAAGGGCAATCCTATTCTCTCATTCTGGTAGATTGAACAGTTACAATTTGGAAGTTCATTATTGGAATTTACTTGTACACCTGAACGTTGTTGCCTATTGGTTGGTACAGAAACGTATAAGTTCTCTCAGATAACTTTCCATTGGGATTCAATTGGACAAATTTAAGGTTGTACATATTAATATCAGCGGTTATCGATCTATCTGCGTATTCCGGATATGGCATACATTTAGAAGATTGCGATTTTAATAACTGGGACCACCATGATATAGCCTTAACTGCTGAGGTGGCATTAAGCACTGATAAATAAATAATAAGTAATAACCGGGAGCCTTTTAGGCGACTACATATTATTCGGCACTGCTTTTTCACTGATTCCAGGCCACTTCCCTCTTTGTTTTGAAGATTAATTCCTTCAAAAAAGAGGGGGTGGGGGGGGGATGATTTCTCTTTACCTTTTCTGACCTTATAATAAGTGTGTAACTATGATGGAAGCTGTTATTGTCTATAGATTATACTGATCTTATGTACAGCTTGTTACATTATATACGGCATGTGTTTGTGGGCGTTAGTCTCCCACTCTCGGACACGCTTTTTCTAATTTTAAGTGTCTTATTTTGGACTAGCCTTAAAATTGGGGGCTCTTTACACCCAATTAGCGTAATCATGCTAAGTAATAGGGAATTACTTGGATATCGCTCCTTATTTCAGTGGTATGTCCTTCTCTATTGTTGTATAGAGAGACATATATGTAATTCCTAAAAATTTTCTCCTTTTCACCTTGAGCTGATTTTTAGTCTGCTATTTCTTTTAAGTCCTAGGCCCTCCTGCCTTTTAAGATTTAGTTAAGTCTGGGCCATTGGTTTTAGTATAAAAATATGATAAATTTCAAGTAATTTGTATATTTTTTATACTTACCAATGGCCCAGAGGGGGATGGCCCTCCCATGAGTGGGCGCTCATTCCTCCCCAGGGAGTTATAAGATTAGTAGACACAACTAGGAAGAATGATGCTTGGCACCAATTCTGGTCTCTTCCTTGGTACTGCTCATGCGCAAGTGCTAAAAGTATGGAGGGCCAGATAGACTTTTAAATTTCAGTATTGTATGCAAATTTTGGGGATTAAGGAGTTCAAAATTTGTGTTTGGCCCTTGATAATATTGAGGTTGCACCAGCTAAGTCTGGGCCATTTGTGAGTATAAAAAATATACAAATTACTTTAAATTTATCATTTTTTGGCCCTTTTCTGACTCATAATACATGTTGATATTGGTTTCTGGATGGTAACTTGAGTTATAGGTGTTCCGATTTCAATCAACCCTTGGAATATAGCTTACTGTTGACATATACCAGACATTTTTTATTTTAAGTGTGGTGCCATTATTTTTATCTGAGTTATGGCCCCTGTTTGGACTTTGTTAACCCCCAAATACAGTTTATCATAAAGCGAGGGCATAAGTGTTCCATGGACACATTTGGTGGTCTGCTGTATTGGTGCTATAGTTTAATGGAGATAACATAAGATATTTATTAATTCAATATCTACAAAGATAAATGACCAGAAACTCATGCTTGGTAGTAGGGGGGAGGGGTGGGGGGGGGGGGGGGGGGGGGCATAGCCACCCTTGGAGTTGCACTTGTTTTCATTTTTTGCATCAAAAACATACCTTATGACCCCTCATTGGAACAGGCTTATTGAGGTGGGTCATGAGCTCTGTTTTTTAGAAAAAAAAATGATGAAAATTGAATTGTGATTTTTGTAAATCATGCTAGCTGCTATTAGCTTTTCTTTTGAATAAAGGGTTAAACAAGATAGCTTTTGACCTCTCATTGCAACAAGCTTGTTTCAGCAAGGGTAATAAGCTATGTTTAATTGCTTGAAAATCAGATTTACTTGAGAAAAGCCATCAAAAGCCCTTTTGGTCGAGTTGTTGCAAATAGCTATAACTTGAACATTTAACAATGGATTTCAAAAATATTTGGAATGCGGATTGATATCCAAAACTGTCAGCAGGAGACAGAAAATCGGGTCTGCTCATGAATTCTGGTGAGATTTATTGCCCTTGGTGAAAATTCACTAATTTTGGCCGATTAGCATGATATCTTGAACAAATTTCAACTGATTTGATGATATTTGGTTTTTCATTGTCCAGAACAATATCTTCACCAAGATAGAAAACCAGTTGGTCTGACTTTTCATTTTGGTGTAATGCCCTTTATTACCTAATTTTCATGAATTTGGGATCTTGTTGGCCTGATAACTCGGAAAAAACATCAGTTGATTCAATTGATTATTTAATATGCAGGTTTTTCACAAAACTGTCTTGATCGAGTTTGAAAACCAGTGTGGTCTGCCTTTTGTTATTGGAATTACAGCGCTTAATTAGAAGTTGTTTATGAATTTCAAGCTCATCAGCATGATAACGAAACGTTTAGGAATTTCAAGCTTGTTAGCACGATAAACAAACATCAGCCAGTTTTATTGATATTTGGTGTTTGAGTCTTCCACCCAAAATATCTTGATCAGGTCTGAAAACCAATGTGGTCTGACTTTTCTATGCAGAATTTTTGTCCTTAATTAGTCATATTTAACAAATTTTGAGCTTGTTCACATAGTAACTCAAACAGAAGCTCGTTCGATTAATATTTTGTATACAAGCCTTTCACAACAATATCTTGGTTGATCAAGTTTAAAAACCAGTATAGACAGACTTTTTGGAAAGTATTTTCACAAATTTCAAGCTACCGGTAATTAATTTACTAGTCTTCATCAATGTGATCTTAATTAGATCCATGTCTGTTGGGAGCCACCAAAAATCCAACACTGTATCTGCTCTGAGAGGGGTTCCCAAGGATCTGTGTCATGCGCCATTATTATTGGTTCAGTACATGAATAAGCATTGTTAACTTTTATATATACAAACATCAGAGTGAATAAATAAATTTACAAAGGGTCTTGAAAGTATTTAACCCTTTACCCAATGCAGAGAATATCAAAATTTATTATTTTAAATACTATTTTTTAATTTTTTTCAAAAAATTTCAACAAAGTCATATCATGTCACCACTCATTGGAACGAGCTCATCGAGCTCGTTCCAATGAGGGGTCACATGATATAATTTTGTTGAAGTATTTTTAAAAATTAATTTGATTCATCTGCTCAGTTTGCAAATTACGCTGGTGGATTTGGGCAATTCATTAGGTAAAGGGTTAAAACTACTCAAGAATGGTCCTGGAAAGTCCTGGATATTTGACCCCTGAAGCCTGGTTGAACCCTGCCATATCAGAATATTACAGTGATAATGTAAGAGAGTGTGTTTTATCAGAAAATGGAGAATAAATATTACTGAGCACATCACAACACAAGTGCAGAAAAGTCTGAAGTCAGCTAAAAAATGTGAAAGTTCGACATCTTACATTTTCCATTTACTTTTTATTGTATTTTTTGTTAAAGAATGTTAATTTGTTGTTGGAACACCACAAAACAATTTTCATTATATTTTTCCTGTGTTGATAATTCCAAATCTCACCATCTTTGTTGCTTTGGAAGCTCTTGTCGAAAGCTTCCCAAGTATCAAAGTTGAGCTTAAGTTATCGCATTAGAAAAATAGGCTCATCAAAACTTCCTTGTGATTATCATTCAACCTATTTCATCTAGTACAGCACTAGCAACTGATCTAGATACTTGTTGTCATGAATAACTTTTTGTTTCAGGTGATTATGAAAACCTATCCTCTCTGATAGCCCACAACTCAACTGCCATTAAATCACGGACCTGCAGTCTCTTGGGAAACTTGATGAAGCATGATGGAAAACTTTATACACTCTTTAGGAAAAAGTGAGTGTTTTCTTGTTTTTATTCTGTTGTACTTTTCTCAGGTCAACCCCTAAGAGACAAGACAATTTTTTATAAACTGCAACTCAGCATTATCTGCATTGAAAAGGCTTGGCAGTGATTTCTTGACAATTCTAAAAGGTCATTGAATGTCAACCCCTAGAGCAGAGATGCTAGTTTTCAGTGCTTTTCCTGATTTCAGGCTTTTTAGTATCACAGTCTTAAAAAAAATACAGTGGAATCCTATTAATTGAATAGCCACTTTGCCAAATGAAAATTATTCAGTTAACAGGAATATTCAATTAACAGAGATTGTGTCATTTCCTGTATTCTAGAGATAACCTTAGCATTTATTCTATTATATCTTATTTGACAGAGCTCTGTCAAACAAGGTGTAATAGATTAAATGCCTGTATTGGATATACTGAGGCCAAATAGGTCAAATAGGTCAATAACAAAGGAAAACTCGGGAGAGTCAGGGTAATTTCTCGACAGGTTACAAGATTTTTTATTCAACTCTATAACCTATATTCAGTTAACAGGTCAAATTTGTACTGGAGGTATGGTAAATGGTTTTGTGTTGGGAAATTATTTTTAATTAACAGGGTTATTCAGTTAAGAGATATCCAATTGAGTGGACTCCACTGTATATGGTAATATAAGTATGATAAATTTTAAGTAATTTGTATTTTTTTTATACTTACCAATGGCCCAGACTAGCTGGTGTTAACTCAAATTAATCCAGGTCCAAACACAAATTTTGCCCCCCAATCCCCAAAATTTGCATGCAAAACCGAAAAAATTAAGTCCTAGATGGTCCTCCATACTTTTGAGATCTGCATATGCTCGGTATCCAGGAAGGTACCGAAATTGGTGCCAACCATCATTTTTTTCTACAGACGCCTGCTAAATGTTATAAACAGTGGGGAGGTATGAGTGCCCACTCATGGGAGGGCTATCCCCATCTGGGCCATTGGTAAGTTTAAAAAATATACAAATTACTTAAAATTTATCATATTTTTATACGACAACCAATGGCCCAGACAAGCTGAATCATAAAAAGGCTGGAGGGCCTAGGACATAAAGGAAAATCTAATCTCTCAATTACTTCAGTGAAGGATAGCTCTACAGGAGATTAGGAGAAGATAGGAATTATATATGTCTTTCTCTTTTACGAGAAAAGATAAAGGCATAGCACCAACAATGTAATTGAGTATTACATAACATATAATTCTCCATTTAATGCCAGCATAACCTGTTATGCTAATTCAGTGAAGGAAAACCAATATATATAGTCCAGAGAATGAGACTCTTTATACTCATTTAAAAGTGTCCAAGGATTGTATATTAACGCTCGTTTGACATGTAACATATACAAATGCTTCACAGTGAGCTACACTTTAAAAACTACATAAATGAGACATAGTTATTGCTTCACACCGAGCTACCCATTAAAACCATCCCAGCACCGATGCAGGACTACTGGAGGAGGAATTCCCTTGCTTTTCACTATAAAGTCAAATAATCATAAGGGAAAAAATGCCCCCCCCTTCCCCCCCCCCCCACAACCCCACCCCCCTTCCCCTTGTTCTGAGGTAAAATTCCACAGAACGAAGAGGGCAGCGGAACAACATCAGTACTGGAGCAGACTGCCTAAAGACCTTATAGATGTAACATTAGTGGACAACATTCTGAGCAACAGAAAGAGGACCCAAAGATGTAAAGTCACCAGAGATGGACTCTAAATTTCTCAGGTAAAACTTGGTAAATGAAGTGGGCTGTGTCCAGTAAGCAGCCTTCATGAGATCAGTAATGGGTATACTGTTAGAATTAGCCCAAGAAGTGGACAGTGCTCTAACTTCGTGCGCTGAAATCTTATTGACAGAACGTTGATCCGAAGATAGATTTTCGTAGGCAATGCATATTGCAACTGAATCCATCTAGCGACAGAATGAACAGAAATATCTTTTCTGTTAGGAATCAAAGAAAGAAAGAAACGTTTTCTTCCCTTTCTAATAAAATCTGATCGACGTTTATAAATGCGTATTGCTCTGACTGGACACAGCAAAGGTCTACGGTTTTTCGAGGACGGTAAAGCCTTAATGACAATAGGCTCCGGTGGCTTATCCGGAATCTGATTCTTAGCCAAAAATCCCACTTTCGTAGTGAGGGTAATGGTATTACCCTCACTAAGGTAATGAGATTCATCAACAGATAATGCATGAAGTTCACTGACTCTTCTAGCAGATGCAAAGGCTAAGAGAAACGTTTTATAAGTCAAGAATTTGAACTCTACGACATCTAACGACTCAAAAGGAGCTTCTTTGAGCTTCAACAGAACAATCTCTTTGATGTTTATGTGCTTTTCTAGGAACCGAGAGTCCCAAAGACCCTGACACTTCAAGTCTGCGGGACTTAGGGACGCGCCCCAGCCTGTCTGACTTGCATCCGTCATAATCGTGAAAGCCGGATCCGGCAGTTGAAGCGGAACTCCTTGAGTTAACCACTGAAGATCTGCCCAAATCTGAACATTTTGTTTCACTAGGTCCGTTAAAACAATACTTGTTTCGAGCGAATATGTCTTCACACTCCAGTTCTGAGTAAAGAATATCTGGAGGGGATGCGTGTGCAGACTGCCCATCGGAATAAGATCTGCAGCCACTCCGCACAGTCCCATCAGTCGCATGAAGTCCCTCGCTGTTATTGTGTCTCAGTTTCGACAGAAGCCAGCATAACTAATTTCGCTCTGGGTAACGGCAGATGAACCAGATTGTTGTGAGTCTCGAAGCTCATTCCCAAGTGAGTGAACGACTTGGACGGAGCTAGATCCAACTTTTCCTCGTTTACTATGAAACCAAGACATTGGAGCAATTGTAGCAGACTCTGAACATCATTCTGAAGAATAATTCTGTTGCCATATCTCTGAAGAATGTCGTCCAAGTAAGTCGACGTTACCACAGACGAATGAGATTGGAAGTATGACATTACCAAGTTTATTATTCGAGTGAAAGCCCAAGGAGCCAGGTTCAGACTGAAGCACATTGCTCTGAACTGATAAACCTTTCCTTGCATGGCGAACCGCAGGTACTTTCTGAATGCCGGATGTACCAGGACATGAAAGTAAGCATCCTTTAGATCTATGCTTGCCGCATAGTCGTTCACACGAATGCTCGCTTTTACCGACTGAATGGTTTCCATATAGAACTTTGGAGCCATGATTAACTTGTTTATCCAGCTCTGTCTATTACCGGTCAGAATGAGCTGTCTGGCTTCAGTACGAGGAACAGGTGACTGTAAAAACCTTGAAAATTTTTACTCTCGCCGACCTCTATTGCTTTCTTTAATAAGAGAGCCTGTATCTCCGCTAGGAGAGACTCTCTTTTGAAAGGATCTGCTGGAAGATTTGTCCAACGCGGACATCTTTTTAGTGGGGGTTTTGCTCGGAATGATAGCCGTAGGCCTTCTGAGACTACACTTCTCACTCACTGATCTTCCGTGACTGCTATCCAGTTTCTCACAAAGTTTGATAACCTTCCGCCAACTGGCAAGCAATAGAGGTCTTGACCATCAATGGTAGGACTTGCGAGGATTACAGGAGGAGATACTACATCCTCCCCGTAAAGATCCTCGTCCTGTCGGCTCTGGGTCGTCTGGCCGATAATTCTGATCAGACTTATGCCCCTTTCCCGAGTCGCTGTAGTGACGACCTCCGGAGTAATTATATGAGGGTTTCTTAACCCTCGCGAGGAGTTCCCTTTTGATGATTTTGATTTAGAACGTCCTCACTTACCTCTGTCTGCTGAAGCGTGTTGTTGAGACGCCAACTTCAAAAGCAGAGCACTGGAAGCTTTCTTCGAAGCCTGTTGATAGACTAACGAAAGCTTGTCGTCAAACAGAGTATATCCGGAGACCGGATCGACTCAGAGCTTTTCACCTTGTCATCTATAAGTGATGACGACGCAAGGGCAGCATCACGTCTGATTAACTCCAGATTTGCCACTGTCAGGGCAGAGTTATACATGACTGCCCTGGAAAGAACTCTAAGTGAGGAACAAACGTCCTCAAATTCCTTCCCATTAAGACGTGCCATAGCTCTGGTGAGGTGATCTGCATAGGACATCGCGTCCAGATCTGCTCTGTTGGATGAAATTGTAAATCCCATCACTTCCAAGCGTATATTCCATGATGCAGGTAGGGACATATCTACATCCCCGGCCTGCTCATCTAAATGCAGAGGAGCTCTCTGGACATCTTTAACTGTTTTAAATGAATGTGGTAAAGGAACGGAAAATTTATTGAAGATGTCGATAAGAAACCGACTTCCTCTTAGAACTGGAGAGGTTGAAAATGACGTCATTAACATGGCCGAAGGCCTCCGACACCTGTCGAGACTGTTTCGGGAAGGAAAGAACAGCCTCTTTCCTCCAGATGAAATCTGCTTTCAGAGACGACAGCGGTTTCTCTCTAGTAGTCGCAGCTTGCTGATCAGGTGGAACAAAGTCAGTATAGTACTGATGAATAAAATTCCATCGCTACCATATGCTGTTCCGAAAGGGAAGGGTAATCCTCTTCCTTGTCCCTTTCACCATCCCACTGATTCAGCTGTGACATTCAGTCCATCGCATCTGCATGTGCAGATGACTGGACCGACCCAGCACCGTCCGACAGCTCACCATCGGAGTCTGCAGAAGGCTGCTCTTGCACTTGCTGGGATGCTGCGATCAGCTGCGCAATCTGCGACAGCAAGTCTATTACCGAGGCTTGAGGAGCAGCTGTCTTCTTTTTTTTCGTCGCTTGCTGCTCCAGGGACGAAGATCCGGAGATAGATCTCTTCACCGAACGTCCCGATGAACAAAGCCTTGGATCGCTAGCTACCAGATGGTCCGACTTCACGGGCGAAGACTGGCTCCATCTTCACGTAGAACTCTAAGCGAGGAACAAACGTCCTCAAATTCCTTCCCATTGAGACGTTGCGCCATAGCTTTGGTAAGGTGATCTGTGTAGGACATCGCATCCAAATTTGCTCTATTCGATGAAATAGCACATCCGAGCGAATGTTGAATGAAGCAGGTAGGGATATATCTAAATCCCTGGCCTGCTCATCTAAACGCAGAGGAGCTCTCTGAACATATTCTCCAACCATTTTAAATGAACGTGGTCCAAGGAACGGTATATTTATGGAAGATGTTGATGAGAAACCGCCTTTCCTCCTCACACTGGAGAGGTTAAATATGGTGTTGTTGACATGGCCGAAGGCCTGCGACACCTGTCTAGACTGTACCGGAAAAGAAAGAACTTCTTCTTTCCTCCGTACAAAGTCTGCGTCTAAAGACGACAGCTGTTTCTCCCTTGTTGTCGCAGCTTGCTGATTAGGTGGAACTAATTCAGGATAGCATGGATGGATAAATTCCATCGCTACCATATGTTGTTCCAAAAGGGAAGGGTAATCCTCTTCCTTATCCCTTTCACCATCCAACAGGAATCGGCTGTGATTCTCGGTCCATCGCATCTGCGTGTGCAGATGATTGGACTGACCCAGCACCATCTGACAGCTCACTACCGGAGTCTGTGGGAGGCTGCTCACACACTTGCTGGGATGCTGCGACCCGCTGTGCAATCTGTGACAGCAAGTCTGTGACCTTGGCTTGAGGAGCAGCAGTTTTCTGTTTTTTAGCCGCTTGCTGCTCCTGGGATGGCATTCCGGAGATGGATCTCGTCTCCAAATGTCCCGATGATCGAAGCCTCAGTTCCCTAGCTACTGGATGGTCTGATTTCCTGGGCAAAGACTGGCTCCGTTTTTGCGCAGCTGGCTGGATATCCGGGTAGTCGGGTAGCTAGGATGCGGTCGTGTGTGCTTATGAATTGTAGCTGAGGAAGCCGTGACTGTAGCCGAGGCCGACTGCAGTCTAGATGGAGCATCCCGTGCGGCAGGTGTGGACGTATTCTCTGGCCCGTGCAAGTTTCTCAAAACAACCTCTGGCCCCAGATCCCAGATGTTGTTGGTTTAGAGAGGGACCTCTCCCACTTACAGCCTTGTCAGACCACCGCCGAGCCTCCAGAAAAGAAACTTGCTGGCTTCCTCCCCATTTCCGTCGTCGCTGGGTGAGCTTTTGTTTTTAAGGGCTCGCTCTACCCAATTCTACACTTCCCAGTGTCACGGCTCCCTCGGATGGAGTAACCGCTTCACTGGTCGAGTTAGCTGCCTGCAAGGGATTAAGAATGCTAATTCGAGGCCTTATCCCTTGCTTTAGATTCATGAGCACCTTTGCAGCTAGCTCTGTTTGCTCATCAGAGCTCGACGGCGGTAGCACACTTTTGGTGGGTGTCACAATACCATCACCATGTTCTTGTTCCTCTGAAAAAGAAACTGAAAAACTCAAATTATCTTGCAGTGAGAGCACTGACATAGGCATCTCACTGCCAACTGCGTACCGTGACACCTGTCTCCAGCGTTTGTCATCCCAATTCACACATGTAGGACAAGAATCTGCAGGAGTACATCGACTACAGTCAAGGCAACAAGCATGTAAATCTGAGGAAGATTTCCTCGCCTTGCATTTAAAGCAGTAAGCATTCATGATCCAATCAAAATAAGTCGTTAGTACTCCTACAAACTCCACAATAAATATATGATAAAGATACATACATAATTGCAATCAAAATTGAAAAATTAAATCCAAAAAAATGTTCAAAATTTTTTTGAAAAAGCCTAAGTTCCCAAAGGGAACATGAAGAGCCCAAGGCCATCCCGATAGAGCCTAAGTGTGGACAAAATCCAAATATACTATAAACCAATGGCCCAGACTAGCTGGTGCAAACTCAAAGTTATCAAGGGCCAAACACAAATTTTGAACCCCCCAATCCCCTAAATTTGCTTGCAAAATGGAAATGTAAGGGCGCTATCTGGTCCTCCATACTTTTACTCTCTGCGCATGCGCAGCTGCCAGGAAGTGACCGGAATTGGCACAAACATCATTCTTTGTTTGGCCCTAGAGTCAGTAACAATGAACTGACATCTTTGCCTTAAAATCTCCTTTTTTGAGGATGCCAGACACAAATCAATGCAGGAATTGGTGGATCCAAGGCTGTTATTGGATGATGGAAGTATTCAATGGTGGTTTTAGACGTTCAGGGCTGTAACTTTATAATAATTATAAAATTATTTCATGTTTCCTAATTTCGGGACATATGCCTGACGTCATCATTTTTGATAATGATTATTCCACTGTTTGTTAAGTATTCCTTCCCTATCCTTCCATGAACCCTTCCTGTTAATCTCTTAAGCTTTTTGGCTATTTTTTATTGAAATATTTTAATAAATTTCTTTCTTGGGAGTTTAACATGTATTACAGAAGATTTATTCTGTTTTTCCCCATGGTTACGTCCTCACCCTAGGGGTGTTAGGTCGTTTAGTCTTGCATCTTTTATCTGATGTATCGTTTTGTGTTCGTATGAAGATCTAGCTTTGCATCTGGTAGCATTTAAATTGGTTTCTGACTTTGGGCCTTTTTATGTGCCTGATGTCTTGTTTTCGGTTTTTTCATTGACGTTGTTTACATTGACAACGTCCTCATATATAGGTAATATTTTATATTCTATTACTGGAGAATTACTGTAGGATACATGGATTATTATTCGGGTAGTGAAGCTCAGTAAATTTGGATTTTGTCCACCCCTAATCTCTATCGGGATGCCTTTTGGCATTTAATGTTCCCTTTAACTTAGGCATTTTTTCCCCCATATTTTTTCAAAAAATATTTTGAATTTAATTTTGATTGCTATTATTCATGTATCTTAATTATATATTTTGTTGTGGAGTTTGGAAGAGTGATATCGACTTTAGTCGATGCACTTCTGCGGACTCTTGTCATACTTGTGTTCACTGGGATGGCTAATGTTGGAGACGGGTGTCTTGGTATGTTGCTGGCGGTGAGGTTCTGGGGCCAGTCCTCTCCCCCCATTATAATTCATTTTTTCAGTTTCTATTTCAGAGGAACATGAACATGGTGATGATATTGTGACACCCATCCAAGTGTGTTACCGTCGTCGTGCTCCATTGAGCAAATAGAGCTAGCTGCAGTGCTCATGATATGCAAGGGATAAGGCCTCTAGTTAGTGTTCTTAATCTCTTGCAAGCCGCTAGCTCGACCGGTGAAGCGGTTACTCCGTCTGTGGGAGCAGTGACACCGGGTAAGTCCGTTGCGGTCGAAGGAAGTGCAGATGTGGGTAGAGTGTGCACTTAAATATAAGCTCACCCAGCGACGAAGGAAATAGGGTGGAAATAGGGAGGAAGTCTGCAAGTTTCTTGTTGGGAGGCTCGGCGAGGTCTAATAGACTGTGAGCGGAAGAGGCCCTTCTCTAACCTAACAACATTTGGGGCCAAATGTTATTATGAGAAACTTGCATGAGCCGGAGCATACATCCGCCCACCATTCGGGACGCTCTGTCTAGTCTGCAGCCGGGGTCGGCTTCAGTCCTGTCTTCCTCCACTACGTTTCACAAGCCGAAATGAAGCTTTCTTGTTGGGAGGCTCGGCGAGGTCGATGAGGCCATGAGCGGGAGAGGTCCCTCTCTAACCCAACAACATTTGGGGCCAAATGTTATGAGAAACTTGCACGAGAAGGATCATACGTCTGCCTGCTGCTCGGGACGCTACGTCTAGTCTAGCCGGGGTCGGCTTCAGTCACGCCTTCCTCCACTATGTTATTAAAGCACACACGACTGCACGCTAGCTACCCGACTTCAGATATCCAGTCAGCTGCACGAAGACAGAGCCATTCTTTGCCCCTGAAGTCGGACCATCCTATAGCTAGCGATCCGAGGCATCGATCAATGGGACGCTCGGAGAAGAGATCTATCTCCGGATTTTCGTCCCAGGAGCAGCAAGCGGTGGAAAAAACAGAAGACTGCTGCTCCTCAAGCCTCGGGAACGGACTTGCTGTCGCAGTTGCGCATCTGTTAGCAGCATCCCAGCTAATGCAAGAGCAGCCTCCCGCAGTCTCCAGTGTTGAGCTGTCGGATGGTGCTGGGTCGGTCCGGTCAATTCTGCATGCAGAAGAAGCCAGAACTTTCTCTATGGGATGCTCGGCTAGATCTGGGGTCAGATCTCCGTTTGAGAACCCTCTCTGTCCCATTAACAGTCGGGGTCAACTGTGTCTGTTGTGAGAAACCACATTGAGTCAGAACAGGCATCGAAACGTTCCTTCCACACTGCAGCCGGGCCGGCGGCAGTTATGGCTTCTTCTACTTACATGGAAGTGCACGAAAGAGGATTAGTCTAGCAGTTTCTGCGAGATCTGGGGACAGATCGCGAGTGCAGAGCGTTTTTTCATCCTGTTAACAGTCGGGGATGACTGTTTTGTGTTGTAAGAAACTTCAATGAGGAGGAGCATCCATCCTATGTGACGAGTCGGGATGCTTCTTCCGCACTTCAGCCGGGGTCGGCTGTGGTTACGGCTTCTTCTTCCATGGATATGCACGATAAGGGATAGATGCCTACAAGTGTCTAATGGAACACTCGGCGAGGTCTGGAGCAGACTGCGAGCTGGAGAACCTTCTCCTTTCCGTCAGCAGTCAGGGTCGACTGTTTTTGGTGCGAGAAACTTTAGTGAGTTGGGACGCCCGTTCACTCTTGGGGTTCAGGGCGCTTCTTCCACACTGCAGCCAGATTTGGTGGCAGCTATGGCATCTTCCCTTGCTTCATTAATGAAGCGCGTTGACCACAGACTAGCTATCTGACTTCGCAGGTTCGGGTTGATAGCTAGTCGTTTGAGAATAGTACTACCGTTTAACAGACTCCGATGGTGAGCTGTCAGACGGTGCTGCGTTGGTCCAGTCATCCGTTCTGTCGGATGGAATTGACCATATTGTGGATGGAACATTTGGATGGTGAGAGGGATACGGAGTGTGAGTCTCCATCTCTCACAGAAGGGCACTTTAAGACTTTGAAAAGTCTTAAGCTCTTAAGAATATTGTTCCATCTGAATATAAGTCTGCATTTAGATGAGCAGGCCGGGGATGTAAATATGTCCCTACCTGCATCATTTAATGTATGCTCGGAAATAATGGAATGTGCTATTTCATTGAAAAGAGCAAATCTGAGTGCAATGTCCCAAGCAGATAACGTTACCAGAGCTATGGCGCAACGTCTCAATGGAAAGAAATATGAGGATGTGGTTCCTCGCTAAGAGTTCTTTCCACTTCGTTACAGCGTTCCTTTGGGTTAGGCTCTGTCCACTGTCTTTTGGGAATAAAACCGAAAAAGATACTGTGCTTTTCGGTTTGTTTTTCCTAGGTGTCATAGACTTGAGTCTTATTGTTACACCATAGTAGCCTAGCTAAAATCATGAGTGAGATTTTTTCAGTATTATGCAGTGGCACAACTGAATTTATTATCTCTTGGGATTGTGCGGTCTCTTTAAGAATTCAGGTCTGTTTATATACCGGCTCTTCATTCCCTACCTTGCGCGACGATAATTGTAAGTCTCCATTAAGTGAGCCTTTATGGTCGCAACTTATACCGATATATCTGTCTTCATGTAGATGAAGACTTATAAGCTATGGCTAGCATTGTAAGTCTCCTTAGTGAGCTTCTAGGGCCTCAGTTATCAGCTTTTAATGGTCTTCACATACAGGAAGACCTTCAGCTTCTTCAGCTAGGCTGAGTTAGTTGTCCTATCGGACATGATACCGTTTATTAGAGGTGGTTATTCTCATCAAACCGGTATGGTTTGGTGTGAGTTATTATGTTAATACAGTGTATTTGTTCTTCACGTCCTTCTCCGCCCTTAGTGGCATTATGGAGTCGGTCAGATGTGAGGGAGCCTTGCGGTTCCTATACTATTTGATGACTAACACAAGAATGATTCAAGTAATGTGGGTGAGGGGAGTTCGATATGATTTTGAATCCCCCCCCCCCCCCCCCCCCCATGGAGTTTTCTTCCTGCAAGCCTCGTATGCATTTAAGTATATACATGCATTTCATGACTTCTTGATTATCGGCTGGGTCGTGTTCTATGGCTACCTCATGGGCACATCAACTTTTTAGTTGGTTTGTCTCCTGTGGTTGTTCGTCTATATGTCATATACGAGCATATGATTCATCATCAATAAATTGCTAGCCTTTGGGTACCTGTAAGGCTGTCTAGTCAGTTAACTGGTATTCAGATGATTACATGCAGGATTTCAATGTTCATGTGCATAATAAGTGTATTATTAGGCAGTCACATTATTGTATGTTATGGACCTTAGAAACAATGAATTATTTCAGGGGGGGAGCGCGGTGGCTCAGTAGGTAGAGGTGCAGGCTGCAAGACGAGAGGTCCTCGGTTCGAATCCCACCTGCGGCAACTGCATTGTGTCCTTGGGCAAGACACTTCATCTCCATTGCCCGCATGGGGGCACGATGACGCCATGTACTAAGGCATACTGCACGTCGATGGTACGCATGTCTTCAACCAATCTAACCCTGCCTGGGCTGCAGTGCGGAGTTACAATGTTGGGGAGCTGGCAGCTGCTCGGTGGTTCTCTCCGGGTACTCCGGCTTCCTCCACCCGTAAAACTGTCATGGTCATGATTAGCCATTGTGCATAAATATGTGACCTTAAACATCAATAAATAAATATATTATTTCAGGGGCGGTCCGTGACAAGTTTGTTAATCATAGCTCGTTCCATTTCTAAACCCAGGTATCCATTAATTTCGGTACCCAATCAAATATAACTTGTCTATACATTCTCGTATATTCGCACGTGACTGGGAACATAGATATCGGATAGAACATGTCTGGGAGTGTTATTTATTGAATTTATTGTACACCTGAACGGGGTCGCCTGTGGGTTACCTTGGAAGTGTGTTTACTCTCCAGAGATTGTCCATTGTGATTCTATTGGACATGTATATGTTGTATATATTATATCACCAGTTTTCGGCTTATCTACGTATGCCGACTCCGGTATATGTTACAAGCGGGTGCTATTAATTACCAGGATTGCCGCAATAGCCTTAGCTTCTGAAGTGGAATTGAGCACCAGTTTATTAATAATAATTAATATCTGGGTGCCTGTTCGACAAATATATATTGTTATTTGGTACTGTATTTACTGATTCCAGAGCACTCCCCTCTTTGTTTTTGAAGAAGATTCCTTCAAAAGGGGAAGGGGGGGGGGGGGGATTTTTTAAATCTCCTCCGGCTTGATAAGTGCATAACTATGAGTGACACTGTTTTGTCTGTAGATTATTTCTGATCCTGGATACAGCTTGTTTATTAGGCGTATGTTTGTGGGGTTAACTTCTCACTCTCAAATACGGCATCCTAATTTTTAGGGCTTAGTCTGGACTAGCCTTAAAATTGGGAACCTGTTACATCCAATTAGCATAGTCATTCATGCTAAGAATACGGAATTACTTGAATATGGCTCCTTATTTATGATATGTCTTCTCTATTACTGTATAGAGAGACATACATGTAATTCCTTTTAAATTTAATGTCCTTCGCACCTTGGATTGCAGGCTTGGGAACTATGTTGGTTTGCTAATTCTGAAGTCCTAGGCCCTCTGCCTTTTTACGATTCAGCTAGTCTGGGCCATTGGTTTATAGTATAAAAATATGATAAATTTAAAGTAATTTATTTATTTTTTATACTTACCAATGGCCCAGACGGGTATGGCCCTCCCATGAGTGAGCACTCATATCTCCCCGCTGAGTTATTATGTAGTGCTCTCTTCTACAAAGAATGATGTTGGGGCCAATTCCAGTCACTTCCTGGCGGCTGTGCATTTGCGGAGAGTAAAAGTACGGGGGACCAGATAGGACTTTTAATTTTCGGTTTTGCAAGCAAATTTTGGGGATTGGGGGATTAAAAATTTGTGTTTGGCGCTTGATAACTTTGAGTTTGCACCAGCTAGTCTGGGCCATTGGTAAGTATAAAAAATATACAAATTACTTTAAATTTATCATTTTTTGAGTAACACTGCCGGAATCATAATCAATGTATCTTACAATAATCCCACAGTAATATAATATCTAAATACTGCATATATTTAAAGACGTTGCCAATGTAAACAACGTCAAGGGGAAAACTGGAAACAAGACATCAGGCACAGAGAAAAGGCCCAAAGTCAGTAACAGATTTTAATGCTACCAGATGTAAAGCTAGATCTTCATACAAAGAAAAAACAATACATCAGATAGACGATGCAAGACCAAAACGACCTAACACCCCTAGGGTGAGGACATAACCATGGGGACAAACAGAATAAACATTCTGTAATACATGTTAAACTCCCAAGAAATTTAGTAAAAAATTTCGATAAAAAACAGCCAAAAAGCTTAGGAGTTTAACAGGAGGGCTTCAAGGAGGGATAGGGAAGGAACACTTAACAAACAGTAGAAAAATCATTAGCAAGAATGATGACGTCGGGCATATGCCACGAAATTGGGAAACATGAAATAATTTTTATAATTATTGTAAAGTTACAGCCCTAAACATTTCCAACCACCGCTGTTCACTTCCATCATCCATTTCCAGCCTTGGATCCATCAATTTTAACATTGATTTGTGTCTGGCATCCTCAAAAAAGGAGATTTAAAAGCACAGATGTCAGTTCATTGTTGCTGACTTTAGGGCCAAACAAAGAATGATGTTTGTGCCAATTTCGGTTCTTTTCTGGATACTGCGCATGCGCAGATCTCAAAAGTATGGAGGACCATCTAGGACTTAATTTTTTCGGTTTTGCATGCAAATTTTGGGGATGGGGGGCAAAATTTGTGTTTGACCCTGGATTAATTTGAGTTAGCACCAGCTAGTCTGGGCCATTGGTTGTTGCATAAAAATTAGTTTTTTTCAAAACAGCTAACTGTCCTCAAGTATTTTGTTTGTATTTGTACTATTTTCTATTTTTAAAGCACTTAGCTTGTGACATAATATAATAATTGGTTTAAAGTCTGCATTAGCTTGTTCAATGCAGATCATTTTTCAGGCTTTTTACTTATAAGTCTCTAGCATCTCTGTTAAAGGACTACCGTATACGTCCATGTATAAGTCGCTCCCATGTATAAGTCACACCCCATATTTTTAGTCAAAATGTCTCTCCTGTGACTATTACCTTTGTATAAGTCGCACCCCCGATTGTGAGAATAGCCGGTACACAAGAACGACTGCGGCCCATGATTGAGTGTGGGCTTGTACAACACGAAATTAGGTGAGTATCAGAACATGTGAACGGTTTGGGTTTCTTATTATTTCTTGATTTCAGTAATATTTATCTCATATTAAATGAAAAAATTAAAGTAATAATAAAAATTATATGGTGTTATTTAATTTACTTTGTCCATTTATTCCCTGTTTGATACTTGTTGATGTAAATCCATAATATTTTGCACGTTCTGTAATGACACGAGGGAGAGGTCATACTCGGAACTTCAAATGGAGACGAGAGGTCCAGTAAGGGATCAAGGAACAGAACAGTGAATGGAGTCATTGTGTTATGTAGATGTTTAACATAAAAGAACCAAGTTACAAGTCCACATTATTTATTTTATAGAAATTAAACATAACAATACATGTATAGCATTTAACAGTCAGAACATATGCAAGAAGAACATAAAGTAAAGATGTACAATGAATGAAAGATACAATCCATCCCTTCCCACCTAATATAAACGAAGTCCAATCTGGACACTGATTCGTAAAACAACAAACTCAGAGAATCATTGTTGACCTGCTTGAGTTTTAATCAATCAACAATTACTTGTAGTATAATGGATAGTAAATTTGCAGGTAGAATGTGTACAGTATGAAGTGAAAAAAGTTGTAAATTATCTTACTGGAATGTATATTAACTTTTAAACTCAAGGTAGTGTGTTAAAAAATAATGAACACTCCCAGACAAATTTTTGGAAGCCCTAGTAAGATATGCAATGGCTTGCCATGCAATTTCCAAAAAAAATAGTTAATATCTGTTGAAGGGACTTTCACAGATTTTCAGTCCGAAGAATATTCACAATTTCAGATGAAAGCATGGGAAGCTCAAGCAAACTTTAAGCTGATGGGTTACAGTGCTGTAGTCCATGAGCTGAGAATATGCCGTGGCTTGGGGTGCTTTTTTCCCCAAAATTGTGAATATCTTTCGAATCGAGAATCTAAATCAGAATCCCCCCCCCCCTTACACAAACACAATTATTAATAAAACAGAACCCCACCCCCCACCCCCACCCCTGCAGTGGCTTGCCATGGTTTCTTCAACAACAAAAAAAGATTTTCAGTCCGAAGAATGTCCGATGAATATTCACAATTTCAGAAGAAAGCATGGGAAGCTCAAGCAAACTTTAAGCTGATGGGTTGCAGTGCAGTAGTCCATGAGCTGAGAATATGCTGTGGCTTGCCGTGCTTTTTTCCAAAAAATTGTGAATACCTGTCGAATCAAGAATCTAAATCAGAATCCCCCCCCCCTCCCCCCTTACACAAACACAATTATTAATAATTCAAAGCAAAAAATTCATTACAAAAACAGTACAAATCTTACATATTTCTTATTAAAAAATACCTCTATCTCAACTTGATAATGAATCTCTGGAATTCAATAGTTTTCTCGTCATAATCTCGTGGCATTTTCTGGGAAATTCTTGTCTTCTCTTTCAGAGACAAACCACATCTTTTCATAAATCCACTCACCCAACCTGCAGACCCCTTAAATTCCACACACTTGAGTTTTCCAGTGAGCTTGAACGCTTTAAGCCTTATCATGTTTCTGGAAACGGGCAATGTCTGGGCCCTCATGTCCTCAAACCAGGTCAGTAGTAAGTTTTCCAACTCAGGCCAATTGGCGGTCCTCCCTCTGTTGGCCCTTTTGTCTCGCCTTTTCTCCAGAACAACTTTGTTCTTTCTTCAGTCTCTGACTATTTTTTCGCTCACTGCGAACTCTCTTTCAGCAACTCGATTCCCTTTCTCTTCCGCATATTCGCCACATGGCTGTGTGGCTTACCAGTATTTTTATTTATTCTGATCAAAGAACACAACTCATAGAGATGAGCTTGGTATCAGTACATCACATATACAAACATTGACAAGTACTCAAAAGAAATGCCGCTATAATAATTATTAGGTGTGATACACAGACCAATGATGAAAGGGAAATAACCACATGTTCCTTCTGACATGGGAATTCCCCTTCAGTTTCGAAATTGCACATGTTGCATTCAGCATCCATTTATTTGCAGAGAAATAAATATTAGCAGGGGGATTATTCATTACGCTTTAGAAACGTTGAATATTACGAATGAGATAATGCAGAAGAAGCGGTGAACAGCAGCTGGTACATTTTTTCAGAATTTTAATCTTCTCATTTTTATGGTTCCATCCCATAGAGCACCTTACCTTCACTGAATTACATATCTCACATGCAAGCTGAGGGAAAGTTGACAAGTAAACAACACAGGCAATAGATATCTGGGTTGGTCTTTATACCCCCACTTTCGAAGAAAATGGGGGGTATACTGGATTACATGCATCCGTCTCTCTGTGCATCCGTGCATCTTTCCATGCATCCATGTGTGAGTCTGTCCGAGAATATTCATAACTTTCATAACTTAAGTAAATTATTATGGAACTTGGTATGTAATTATACCCCCATTTTCAAAGAAAATGGGGGGTATACTGGATTACATGCATCCGTCCGTCTGTGCGTCCGTCTGTCCGTATGTGAGTCTGTCCTAGAATATTCATAACTTTCATAACTTAAGAATATAGATGCAGTGTTCATTTTGGTCAAACTTTTGGTGGTAAACAGCCTCTAAAAAATACTTACCTGTGTATAAGTTGCACCCGATTTTTAGTTGAATGTTATGAAGGTAAAAAAGTGTGACTCATACACGGACATATACGGTATTTCTGACTTTGATCACTTTCACTGAAAGAAACAGCCAAGACTTACCTACAAACAATTGCATAGCTACAGGATGTAGAATTTCATAGTATAGCAAAAGTGTATAAAAATCTACAGGCCTTTGAGGTTTAAAAGTGAAATTTTAAGCCTTGAAAATGCATGTAAATCAGTCTCCCTCAGAGAAGTCAAGAAAAGTCTTGAAGAATTGTTTGACATGTTTTGGACAATCTGAACTTTTATACCACAAATTCTGTGTGTATTGAGCATTACGTGATACTATACAGACCTGAAGAAATGTTCTCAGTGCATTACAAGTGGAATCTGTGTAACAGCCTCATGTAAGAATGCATCTGATTGGTCGTTAGGCATCTGGCTGATGTTATGACATAATGAACTTCTTTGACTTAAAATGGTATGAAGCAAGAATATACACAGACCACCAAATTTCTGTTAATTTTTAGCTGCGACTAGCAGCTCTGTAAGTGGCAATGTCAGTCTGTCTGTCGGTCTGTCTGTGACCAACGAGTTTCAAAACTCAATGACTTTTGAAATACTTGATGGAATGACTTTATATTTGGCATGTAAGTGTATCTTATTGATGTCTAGCCACTGTTCAATGCATGTGTTGCTCCAAATATTTTTCTTGGAGTTATGGCCCTTGATGAACTTAGAATTTGTCGGTCTGTCTGTGACCAACGAGTTTCAAAACTCAATAACTTTTGAAATACTTGATGGAATGACTTTATATTTGGCATGTAAGTGTATCTTATTGATGTCTAGCCACTGTTCAATGCATGTGTTGTTCCAAATATTTTTCTTGGAGTTATTGCCCTTGATGAACTTAGAATTATGTGAGATTGCACCACCCGTCGCAGGTACGGCATCGATGTCGCGATTTTTTTGAAAATATCAGCTTCATCCACTTAATTCGAGTTAAATTATGGTATAAGTACAGAACACAACTCATGTAGAGTGGGGGCGGCAGAAATCAACAGCCCTTGTTGGAGTTTTTCTTGTATTTCATGCAAGCCTTTAAAGCAGGAAAAACTGCAACTTGCATCATTGATTCCACTGCCCTAAACTTGACACACATTGTGTTCTATCGTAATAAGTTGGTTTTTATGTTATTATGCATGTATAGGAATTGTTTAACTTTCTTGAAGAAGTAAATAAAATCATTATAACTGAAGGTCCTGAAAGATACTGGAAAATTTTCTTGGAAAGTCCTGGATATCTTCCTGTCTCAGGTGTACAAATAACTCTGTTCTAGTAAAGTGTCCCAATCTATGTTTTCAAAAGCAAACAATCAAAACATAAATTCTGAATAGTAATTCTTGTGTATAAGGCCAAACAGATTTGGCTAGATTGCTGAGTAATAAGTTTCTATCTGTATACATTATGTGGAAGTTGGATTATCATTAAAATATTTGTAGAGTGGAGATTTCACTCCGAAAATAATCTTCAAATTTTCTGAACAACCAAGCAATAATTCTGCATGTTGGCCACTGGGTCCAACTCTTGAGGTCCATTGACTGTGCTTGTAAAGTTTTTTTCATGGTGTTTGAGTTATTGCCTGAGTAGAAACTCCTCTCCTTGAGTGTTCTCATAATAGCTGACTTTAAATTTTGTATTTCTCAACGTATCATAAACGTGACATCCAATTCCAAACTTTATATCGTTAATAAAAATGTTTAGTTGTGATCATTTTGTTCAACTATCGCTCACGTAAAATAAAAAATAGGGTAACTGACTTTTTGTTTTCTTATCTTACAAACCCTCTGAACTCCATTCATTTGTTAAGTGTTTCGGAATCTCAGTCCACTTTAACCTTCCACACATGGAAGTCGAAATATCAAACTTCATTCTCTGATTTTCTTCCATATTGCATCCAAGAATTTAACCAATTCAGTTTTGTTTGACAGAGCTCATTGTGCTCTGTCAAACAAAACCAAATTGGTTCAGTTCCTAATTGTGATTATGGGAAAAAAAGCTTGACGGTTTAGTAATTTGACCTCAGTGTACAGAGGGTTAACTGATTATAAAATAAACTGTTCTTTGAGTTTGGCAAGGAAGTGGTGCAATGTAATACACTGTAAGAAAAGCTTCTCTCGGCCATTTCCCAGAGTTAATCACATTACAATATATCATTGGTTCCATGTGGGGAACGCAAATTTTACCCCCCAATCCCCAAAATTTGCATCTAAAACCGAAAATTACATGTCCTATATGGTCCTCCATACTTTTACTCCACTGCGCATGCGCAGTGTCAAGGAGGTCTCGAAATTGGTGCAATTATAATTCTTTGTTTGGCCCTCAATACAGTTACACTTCACTGTTATTTGTGCTTGTAAATCTCAGTTTTAAGGATGCCAGACACATAATTATGAGAGAAATGGTGGATATAAGGAGGAAATAGGAGAAGAGGAAAAAAACAGTGGAAACAAATGTTCAGGGCTGTAACTTATAATTATTTTACGAAATTATTCATGTTACCTATTTTCGAGGTATGACCTTGTTGTGGTCATTCTTGCTACTTTTGTTCCATTGTTTAATCAGTGTTTCCTCTCTCCCTTTCCTTTATTCCCCCCTAGCTATTCTCCCATGCTTTTGGCTTATTTTTTGTAATGTTTATTACTAAAATTTCTTGGGAGTTTTGGCTTGGAAACAGAATTATTTTCTGTTGTTTTCCCCATGTTTACGTCCTCACCCTTGGGTGGTTAGGCTTTTTGGTCTCCATCTACCATCTGATGTTCTGCAGTTTCTTCTCTGGAAGTCTCTGTTTTGTATCAGATAGTGTTTAAATTGGTAACTGATTTCGGGCCATGTTTATCAGTGCCTGGAGTCATGTTTCCGGTTTGTTTACACTTTTTGTCTATGTTGACAACGGTTACTTCTTATAGTGATTACTTGTCCTCTGCTTAGTTCAGTTCATAGCAAGATACATTAATATTGTCCGTAAGTGTTACATTAATTTTTTGAAATGATTTTAAAATTTTTGTCCACACTCAGGCTTTTTTGGGATCCATTTGGGCTCATTGTTCCCATTGGGAACTTGGGCTCTTCTGAAAATTTTTTCCAAAATATTTTTTTTGGAAATTATTTTCTTTTGAAATGTTATAATGGATTATAATATATTATGTATATTTATTTCAAGGGTTAGTGCGAGTAATATGACTGTGTATATTTTTTCATGTGGAAAAAATATTCTTCAATTGTAATGCGAGGATATCTTCCTCTAATTCACACGTTCCTTGTGTTTCTTATAGTCAATGTAGTCGCACTAATTCTTACTCTGTGTATGTTGATTGATATGACAACGTTGGAGACGTGTGTCACGGTATTTTGTTAGCGGTGAGGGGTCCATTACTGTCCTCTCTCCATAGGGTCACTCTATATTATCAGTTTCTTTTTCAGAATTCAGAGTGATGTTTCCGTGATGTCTTCAACAAGTGTGTCTCCGTCGTTGCAATATTAGGGCTAGCAGGAAGTGCTCAAGGTATTACGACAATTGCCGGGAGTTCGCTAGTTCGATCGAAGGCATTGATCGCCAGCTAGTCCGCCCGGTGTCGCGACCATTCACAAGGAAAGAATGGCTCAGCACTCGGGTTCGTCCGACGCAGTCCAGGGATGCAGATTGGGTGATGCGAGCACTATAAAACATCAGATGTGCACACCCAGCAATGACGGATCCAAGGATAGTACGGAGGAAGCCTGTCAGTCCGGTAGCTAGCTCATCCAGGTCCACCCGGACCGCGAGCGAGAGAGGCCCCCTCTCTCTTGCATCAACATCTGCGCCGCGATGTTGTTATATGTTTGTTTGCTTAGTCGGAGCTTATGTCCACTCCTCCTGCTCAGGACGCTCCGTCGCATGACAGCTGTTATATTGGCTTCCTCATCCTCGTCAACACACACGACCGCACCTTGGCTATGTGACCACAGATTTCCAGGGGACGTTCGCATATTATATAAATGCCGACCAAGGAATACACGTCGACCAGGTCACTCCATCTGCTAGCCAGGGATACGAGACCTTTCCAGTTGGGATGTTCGCATATTATTTAAATGCAGGAATGAACGGGAGCTTACAGCGGATTATTCACGTAGGACCGCGGCTCCACAGGTCTCATAGAGTAACATGAACAAGGTGTTGTTACCGTGATGTCTTCGTAAAGTGTGCTTCAGTCGTCACAGGCAAATGAAGAGCTAGCGGCAAAAGTGCTCATGCAGATACGTCAATTACCCGGGAGTTCGCTAGTTCGATCGAAGGGTTTGACGTCCGCTAGCTTGCCCAGTGTCTCAACCATTCACCGAATGGCTCAGCACCCGGGTTGGTCTGTTGCGGTCCAGGAAGGAAATTTGGGTGATGCAAGCACTATAAAATACAATGTGCACACCCAGTGACGACGGATACGAGGATGGTACGGAGGAAGCCTATTAGTCCGGTTCCCAGCTCGTCCAGGTCCATCCGGGCTGCAAGTGAGAGAGGTCCCTCTTTCGTACTACAACATCTGGGCACAGATGTTGTGGTACAAAACGTTCCTCAGTCAGGGCATACGTCCACCGCTCGGGACGCTCCGTTATATAGACAGTCCAGAGAGACTGCTCTTTTGGCTTCCTCATCCTCAGGGCAGCACACGGTACCGCAACTTGGCTATGTGAACAGTCATATTCAACCAACATCGCCGACCAGGGATTCTATGGCGACCAGGTCACGCCATCCGGTAGTCAAGGATATGAGACCTTCATACTCCGGACGTTCGCATATTAGAAATATGCAGGAATCAACGTCCAAGGAGCTTCTAGCGGCTAAATTCTGTAAGACCGCAGCTCCATAGGCCTTCGTTACGGACGTGCTATCGCTGATAGCACAAATTATCACAGCATCCCAGCACCCGACAGTAACTCTGTCGGATTAAGAATTATCCGAGGAAGCTGGTTTGGTACGTTCCGCTGCAGCTTCAGGCACGGACGACCAAGAACTACAAGTGGTCCGATAGGATGGCGAAAGGGATACGGATGAGTTGTATTTTCCCTTTCGGAACAACATAATTGCCGTAGAGTGCATCCGGCATTATCTTCTGTCATTGTTCCTCCGGACCAAAAATTGCTGCGTTGCCGGATAAGAGACTGATAGCGCCGCCGGACTCAAAATTCTTATCGGTTTAGGGACATCATCCCTCAGTTTCCAACATAGTCCAGATATGTCTCACGGACATTTGATCTTTTGAATGACGCTATATTTTTATACTGTACCAATGACCCAGACTTAGCTGGTGCTAACTCCACAAAAACCAGGGCCAAACACAAATTTTGCCCCCCAATCCCCAAAATTTGCATCCAAAACAAAAAGAAATCATGTCCTAAAGGACCTCCATAGTACGACTCTACTGCGCATGCGCAGTGACGCAGTCGTCCCGAAATTGGCGCCAAATATCATTTTCTCTGTTTGGCCCTTCATCAGTCAACATCTCACTGATCTTTGTGCTTGTAAATCTCAGTTTAAAGGATGCCAGACACGTAATTCTTGGAGAAAATGTGATTCTAAGGAGGATAGAAGGAGGAGAGGAAAAAAGAAGTGGCAAAAAATAATCAGGGCTGTACTTAAAATTTTTTGTTGAAATTATGTTAAGTTGCCTATTTTCGAGGCAAACGCCTCTTGTTGTCATTCTTGCTAATTGTTGCACTGCTTATTCAGTGTTTCCTCTCCCCTAACCTTCTAAAGTCCCCCCTTGCAATTCTCCCATGCTTTTGGCATATTTTTGAGAAGTTTCATTTCTAAAAATTCCCTGGGAGAGTTGCTTGGTTACAGAATGTTTTCTGTTATTTTCCCCATAGTTACGTTTTCACCCATGGGTGTATAACGTTTGTGTTCTGCATCTTCCATCTGATGTTCTGCAGATTCTCCCCTGGGAGTCTCTGTTTTGCATCAGATAGAGTGTAATTGATGACTGATTCCGGGCCAGTTTTTTCAGTGCCTGGAGTCATGTTTTCTTCTGTGTTTACACTGTTTGTTTTCATTGGCAACAGCCTTTTTTGAGGGGGGCTGTTTGCCTTTGAGGTAGTTTATCTCATTATAAGATACATTTATATTATCCGAAAGTGTCTCATTAATTATTTTATATAATTTTAAAATTTTTGACCACACTTTGCCATCGGATCCATCGGGGCTCAACGTTACTTTTCAGCAACTTGGGCTTCTCTGAAAAAATATTTTTTCAAAATTATTTTGTTTTGCAATTGTTTTTTCATTTATTAATGGATCATGTTATTATGTATCTTTGTATCAGGGGTTTTTGCGAGTAACTAGGACTTACTGTTGTTCTTTCACAATGAAGGGAACTTGTTCAAATTGTAATAGGAAGAAATCTTCCTCTGACTTTCATGATTATTGCATTAATTGTAGTCAGTGTTCTCGCATTAATCCCTGTCCTGTATGTGAACATTGGGATGAGAAACATTGGAAACGTGTGTCACGATATGTTGTTTCTGGAGAAAGAGCGATGCCGGCTCTTTCTCCACAAGGTCACTCTACTCTCTCAGTTTCTATTTCAGAGGAACCAGAACAGGGTGATGTTTCCATGTTATCTTCTTCAAGTGTGCGTCCGTCGTCACAATTAAATACAGAGCTAGCGGCAAAAGTGCTCATGGAGATTAGACAAATGTCGTCCGCTAGCTCGCCCGGTGTAGCGTCCATTCACCGAATGGTTCGGCAGCCGGGTTCGTCCGATGCGGTCCAAGAGGAAATTTTGGGTGATGCGAGCACTATAAAAATAATAGATGCACACCCAGTGACGGCGGATAGTGAACGAGAACGGAGGAAGCCTTTTAGTCCGGTTCCTAGCTCGTCCAGGTCCAGCCGGGCCGCGAGCGAGAGAGGCCCCTCTCTCGTACAACAACATCTGGGACCAGATGTTGTGGTACAAAATGTGTCTTTAGCGGAGCATACGTCCGTCGCTCGGGACGCTCCGTTGTATAAGCAGTCCGCAGAGACTGTTAAGGCTTCCTCTTCTCGTCGGCGCACACGACCGCACCTTGGCTGCGTGACCTCCGATATTTTGCCAGCTTCGCCGATGAAGGATTCTTCGGCGACCAGGTCACACCATCCGGCAGCCAGGGATTCGAGACCGATGGACTCCGGACGTTCGCATAGGAAAAGTATGCGGGAGCCATCTGATGCGGAGCTGCCCTCGGCGAAGCAGCGAAAGACCGCTCCTCCGCAGGTCTCGACGTCGGACATTCTAGTGCAGATAGCACAGCTTATCGCAGCATCCCAGCAGCCGACAGAAACGGTGTCGGATCGAGAATTATCCGACGGCGCTGGGTCGGTACGCTCCGCCGAAGTATCGGGGGCGGACGACCGGGAACATCGGGAGGTCCGACCGGATGGTGAAAGGGATACGGATGAATTGGAGCTATCCCTTTTGGAACAGCACAAAGCTGCCGTGGACTTCATCCGGCACTTTCTTCCTCAAGTTGTTCCGTCGGGCCAGACTGCTGCGCTTCCGGACAGGAGAATTATAGCGTCATTGGACTCTGATTTTTTCGAGCGGTTCAGGGACATCGCTCCCGAGTTTCCGTCGCGGTCCAATAATGTTGCAAGAACATTTGAATTATTGAACGACGCTATTTTTAAACTTGCTTCCAGGACGGGGAAAGCAAGCTTCTTGTCCGCAAATACTCTCAACCTGCCTTTCATTAATGCAAGGAATAAATTCGACTCGGCAGGTCAGGGTATACCGAGAGTTCCTCTGCGTATGGACGACGAGGCGGAAGACTTAGAGCTATCATTACCGTCGTCAGCTTCTATTCCAACCGCAGTGTTGGAAACAGCTATTGCATCTAACAGAGCCAATTTAGATGCCTTATCTTACGCAGATCACCTTACTAAGGCGTTATCACTGCGTCTTCAAGGGGAAGAGTTTCAGGATATACAATCCTCCTTAAGACTTCTTTCAAGGGCAGTAGCTTATTCCACGTGTAACTCCGCCCTTTCAGTGGCAAATCTGGAGTTGGTTAGACGTGACGCAGCCCTGTCTACATCCACACTAGTGGATTCTAAGGTGAAGAACTCTCTTAGAGTCGCTTCGGTCTCAGGAGATCTTCTCTTTGACGGCAAGCTTTCCGCTATTTATGATAATATTAAAAAGAAAGCTAGTGATTCTCTGTTGTTTAGATCCGCTCCTAAAAGGTCGGATACAGCAGACACGAATAAGGCGGGCACTTCTGGGTCTTATCCGCCCAAGAGAGGTTCCTATAGAGGTTCCGGTGCGTCCTCTAGCTCTTATTCGAGAGACCGTCAGGATAGTGACTCTCGTTCGGGACGTCCTTCAGGCCGGGACAATCGGTCGGACGCCCCGAGGTCGACGAGGCGAGGTGCGGGTCGTGGAAGACGTGGTTTCTCCTACCGCAGGCCTCGCAGATCCAGGAGGTGATGGCTCAAACCTCTATCGCGTTCCGGTTGGCGGAAGGTTGTCGAGTTTTTCTCAAGAGTGGGCGTCGATTACGGACGACCCGTGGGTGAGAGGAGTGACTTCGGAAGGTCTAAAGATATCCTTCAAACGAAAGCCTCCATTAACTCGAAGTCCAAAGTGGACTCATCTTCCGTCAAACCCTCAGAAAAGAGACGCTCTGCTATCAGAGGTGCAGTCTCTTTTAATGAAGAACGCGGTAGAGGTCGTAGAAAACCAGGAATCGCTGGGATTCTACAGCCATCTGTTTCTGGTTCCGAAACCAGACGGCTCGTTCCGTCCAGTCATAGATTTGAGCTGGATAAACAAGCTGATCATCGCTCCGAAGTTTTATATGGAGACGATTCGATCGGTCAGAGCGAGTATTCGGGTGAACGATTATGCAACGAGCATAGATCTCAAAGATGCGTACTTTCACGTCATGGTACATCCGACATTCCGAAAGTCTCTACGCTTCGCAGTCCTAGGAGTAGTGTATCAGTTCCGGGCCATGTGCTTCGGATTGAATCTAGCACCCTGGGCTTTCACTCGGGTAATGAACTCGGTAATGATTTACTTCCGAGCTCATTCGTCTGCGGTAACGTCGGCCTACCTGGACGACATTCTTCAGAGGTACGGCAACGAGTTAACGCTTCAGAACGATGTTCAGAATCTTCTTCTATTGCTCCGACGTCTCGGTTTCATAGTAAACGAGGAGAAGTCGGATCTGGTGCCGTCCAAGTCATTCACTCATCTGGGAATGAGCTTCGAGACGCACAACAATCTCGTTCGTCTGCCGTTAACCAGAGCGAAATTAGTCAGTTGTTACGCTCGCTATTGTCTGAATACAGACAAAGTCACGGCGAGAGAATTTATGAGACTGATAGGTCTGTGCGGAGCCGCCGCGGATCTCATTCCGATGGGACGGCTACGCACACGGCCTCTTCAAATTTTCCTGACTCAGAATTGGAGTGTGAAAATTCATTCGCTCGATGTAGACGTTCTCTTGTCAGATCAAGTGAAACAAGAGATTCAGACTTGGGCAAACATTCAGTGGTTAACTCAAGGAGTTCCGCTGCAGTTGCCGGATCCGAGTTTTACCATTATGACGGATGCCAGTCAAACAGGTTGGGGTGCATCATTAATCCCAACGGATTCGAGATGCCAGGGTCTTTGGGATCCGCAATTCCTCTGCAAGCACATAAACATCAAGGGAATGATGTCAATTTGGCTTGCGTTACGTCACTGGATGGACATTATTCACGATGCTCATGTCCAAATCCTATCCGACAATACGACAGTAGTGGCGTATATACGGAATCAGGGAGGCACTCATTCAGTTCCGTTGTTCAATCTAACGGAAAGAATCCTTCTGTTTGCGTTGGAACATCACGTTCTTCTTTCGGTCCGTCACATACCGGGTCGTCTGAATGTGCTAGCAGACTCCCTTTCACGAAAGGGTCGCTTGTTGCCGTCGGAGTGGACTCTCAACAAACAAGTATTCAATCAGATTTGCTACCAATGGGAACGGCCAATGATAGACTTATTTGCGACACATCTCAACAATCAGTTGCAGACGTATGTGTCCCCGTGTCCGGATCCAAGAGCATTTGCAGTAGACGCTCTATCGATCCCTTGGGACGGAATGATAGGATATGCGTATCCTCCAGCGCCGTTAATTCAACAAGTATTGCTAAAGATAAAACAATCTCAATGCAAGATTCTGTTGGTAGCATCTCTGTCGCCACAGAGACCGTGGATAAATCTACTCAGGTGTCTGTTGTGGGACCTACCGCGGAAGCTCCCTCCACGAGAGGATCTTCTTTGGCAGGGGAAATCGCGCCAACTACATCACAACCCGCAAGGTCTCAACCTTCACGTTTTTCCGTTGTGCGGTCCTTCTTGCATGGCAAGCACTTTACAGGACGAGCAGTGGACGCGATTTCTAACTGTAGGAGGACCTCCTCTTCGCTAAACTATGCGGCTAAGTGGAAGGTTTTCCGTCGTTGGTGTAGGGATCATTCTGTTGATGTATTTGATCCCTCTATACCAGACATTGCTAACTTTCTAGTATACTTGTTTGACGAAATCAAACTGCAACCTGTTACTATAAAGGGTTATAGATCTATGTTATCTGATACCTATGCACATCATGATAGTTTACAAATTGGATCTAATGTCTCTTTATCGAAACTGGTTAGAAACTTTTCGATAAATAGACCCAGAACTCTCAGATTAATTCCTAAGTGGAATTTAGCTTGGGTTCTCCTTAAATTGAAGGAAAAGCCATTTGAACCTCTTGGGACAGTAGATTTCAAATTCTTATCTTATAAGACAGCTTTTCTCTTAGCTTTCTCTTCTGCCAGAAGAGTCAGTGAGCTTCATGCACTATCGGTGGATGATTCTCATTATCGTAGTGTTGGGAACACTATCACCTTCACTACTAATGTCGGTTTTTTAGCTAAGAATCAGGCTCCTAATAAATATCCGGAACCTATTGTTATTAAGGCTCTTCCGTCTTCAGACGGGCGTAGGCCTTTACTCTGTCCTGTTAGAGCACTACGTATCTATAAACAGAGATCTCAGTTCATCAGAAAGGGACGGAAACGTTTCTTTCTGTCTTTGATGCCTAATAGAAAGGACATTTCAGTCCATTCTATTGCTAGATGGATTCAGTTAACTATCCGTACTGCATATGAAGATTTATCTTCTTCTCAGCAGTCTGTGCTTAAGATTTCTGCTCATGAAGTAAGAGCTCTTTCTACTTCCTGGGCTTATGCTAATAGTGTTGCTATTACAGATTTAATGAAGGCTGCTTATTGGTCTCAGCCATCCACATTTACTAATTTTTATCTCAGAAATATTGAGTCCATTTCTGGAGACCTGCATTGTTTAGGTCCGTTATCTGTTGCTCAGAATGTCGTCCACTAAACAGTTGCAACTATAGTTATGCAGGCTTTCTGTTCCGGCAGTGACTCCGTCCGGCTGCCCTCTTCGCTCTGGGCTATTTGACCCAGGGCAAGGGGAAGGGGGGGGGGCGGGTGTTCCCTTAGGTCACCTGCTTTATAGTGAAAAGCAAGGGAATGCCTCCTCCAAGACAGTATTTCTGAGTCGCTTCCGGGATGGTTTTAAAGTGTAATATTAATGTTTAATTTCATTCATGTCTTATTTTTAAAGTGTAGCTCGGTGTGAAGCATTTGTATATGTCAAGTGTCAAACGGGCTTTAATATACAATACTCGGACACTTTTAAATGATTATAAAGAGTCTCAATTCTCTGGACTACTTTATTTATTGGCTTGCTTTAAAAATAATTAGTATAAGGGTTATACTGGATGTTAATAGAGAACATGAATGTTATTGTGCTCAATTATTAAGGGTAGTGTATCTTTCTAATTTAAATATTAAATAAGAAAGATACATGTAAAGCCTAATACTCCTTTTCTCCTTAAGGGGTTACCTCTTTATTTTATAATTGAGCTTATTGGATTTTCCTCTATGTCCTAGGCCCTCCAGCCTGTTTACTATTCAGCTAAGTCTGGGTCATTGGTACAGTATAAAAATGTTAAAAAATTTATAGTAATTTATATATTTTTTATACTTACCAATGACCCAGACGGGGATGGCCCTCCCTGAGTTGGGAACTCTTGCCTCCCCGCTGAGTACATAGCGCTGACCAGGCACTGCCAGTAAGAATGATATTTGGCGCCAATTTCGGGACGACTGCGTCACTGCGCATGCGCAGTAGAGTCGTACTATGGAGGTCCTTTAGGACATGATTTCTTTTTGTTTTGGATGCAAATTTTGGGGATTGGGGGGCAAAATTTGTGTTTGGCCCTGGTTTTTGTGGAGTTAGCACCAGCTAAGTCTGGGTCATTGGTAAGTATAAAAAATATATAAATTACTATAAATTTTTTAACATTTATATAACTTGCTACCTAAATGGGCAGGTCAGGTTTCTTTTCGGCAAATGCTCTACATCTGCCTTTCATCAATTTATGGAATATTTTGTAACGGCAGGACAGAGCATTCTGAGAGTTCTCTGCATCTAGACGACCAGGTCAGGACCTAGGATTGTTTATACTGTCGTCTATGTCAATTCCAACCACGATGTTGGAAACGAAAATATCGTCTAGCAGGGACAGCTTAGGCGCATCATCGTACGCAGATCACCTTACCAGAACGTTATCATTACATCTCAAAGGAAAAAGAATTCTAGGATGTACAACCTCCTTAAAAGTTCTTTCAAGGGCCTCCCGTAAAACTCTGCCCTTTTAGTGGCAATATGGAGTTAGTTAAATGTGATGGGGCCCTGGCTACATCCACGCGCGTGGATAGTAAGGTGAAAAACTCTCTCAGAGTCGCTCCAGTCTCCGGAGAGCTTCTCTTCGACGGCAAGCTTTCAGCAATTTATGATCAGTTAACTGAGAAAGCTTCAGACTCTCTGCTTTTTAAATCCGCTTCCAAAAAGTCGCATCCAGCAGAGAAGAGTAGGCCAGGCACTTCTGGGATGAGTACATCCAGGGGAAGTTCCTATAGAGGTTTGTACATGTCCTCTAGGTCTTACTCTAGAGACTGTCAAAGTAGCGACTCAAATAGGGGCCGTAACGCTGGACGAAACAACCGGTCAGATGCCCCTAGGTCGACGGGGCGAGGTACGGGTCGTGGAGGACGTGGTTTCTCCTTCCGCAAGCCTCGCAGATCCAGGAGATGATGGTTTAAACCTCTGTCGCATTCCAGTGGGTGGAAGACTGTCAAGTTTCTCAAACAATTGGGAATTAATTACGGGGGACCCTTGGGTTCGAGGGGTTATATCGGAAGGACTGAAACTGTCCTTCAAAGGAAAACCTCCGTTAACTCGAAGTCCAAGATGGACTCGGCTTCCGTCAAATCAGCAGAAAAGAGCCTCGCTTCTATCAGAAGTCCAGTCTCTTTTAGTGAAGAACGCGATAGAGGTTGTAGAGAACCAGGAATCTCCAGGTTTCTACAGCCATCTTTTTCTGGTTCCGAAACCAGACAGCTCGTTCCGTCCAGTCATAGATCTGAGCTGGATAAACAAGCTGATCGTGGCTCCAAAATTCTATATGGAGACCATTCGATCGGTCAGAGCGAGCATTCGAGTGAATGACTATGCTATGAGCATAGATCTCAAGGATGCGTACTTTCACGTCATGGTACATCCGGCATTCAGAAAGTATCTTTGCTTCGCCGTCCTAGGAGGCGTATATGAGTTCTGAGCGATGTGCTTCGGTCTGAATCTAGCGCCCTGGGCTTTCACTCGAATAATGAACTCGGTAATGACTCATTTCTGAGCTCATTCATCTGCGGTAATGTCGGCCTATCTGGACAACATTCTTCAGAGGTACGGCAACGAGTTTACGCTTCAGAACGATGTGCAGAATCTGCTTCTATTGCTCTGACATCTCGGTTTTATAGTAAACGAAGAGAAGTCGGATCTGGTGCCGTCCAAGTCATTCACCCACTTGGGAATGAGCTTCGAGACGCACAACAATCTCATTCGTCTGCCTTTAACCAGAGCAAAGTTAGTCAGTTGTTACGCTGGCTATCGTCTTCACTCAGACAAGGTTATAGTGAGGGAATTCATGAGACTGATAGGTCTGTGCGGAGCTGCCGCAGATCTCATTCCAATGGGGTGGCTATGCACTCGTCCTCTCCAAATCTTTCTGACTTAGAATTGGAGGGCGAAGACTCATTCGCTCGATACAGACCTCCTCTTGTCAATTCAAGTGAAACGAGATTCAGACTTGGGCAGACATTCAGTGGTTAACTCAGGGAGTTCCACTGCAATTGCCGGATCCGAATTTTACAATTATGACGGATGCCAGTCAAAAAGGTTGGGGTGTGACACTGAACCCATCGGATTTGAAGTGCCAGGGTCTTTGGGATCCGCAGTTCTTAAGCAAGCACATGAACATCAAAGAAATGATGTCAATTTGGCTTGCACTACGTCATTGGATGGACGTTATTCAGAATGAACACGTGCAAATTCTATCCAACAATACGACGGTAGTAGCGTATATTCGGAATCAGGGAGGCACTCATTCCATTCCGTTGTTCAAGCTAACGGAAAGAATCCTTCTGTTTGTACTAGAACATCAGGTTCTCCTATCGGTCCGTCATATTCCAGGTCGTCTGAACGTTTTAGCAGACTCCCTTTCACGGAGGGGGTCGCCAGTTGCCGTCAGAATGGACTCTCAACAAACGAGTATTCAATCAGATTTGCTACCAATGGGAGCGGCCAATGATAGACTTATTTGTGATGCATCTCAACAATCAGTTGCAGACGTATGTGTCACCATGTCTGGATCCTCGAGCGTTTGCAGTAGACGCTCTATCGATCTCGTGGGACGGAATAATAGGATAAGCGTATCCTCCAGTGCCGTTGATTCAGCAGATATTGCTCAAGATAAAACAATCACAATGCAAGATTCTGTTGGTAGCATCTCTGTCTCCACAGAGACCGTGGATAAATCTACTCAGGTGTCTGTTGTGGGACATGCCACAGAAGCTTCCTCCACGGGAGGATCTTCTTTCGCAGGGGAAATCGCGCAGACTACAACACAACCCGCAAGGTCTCAACCTTCACGTATTTCCATTGTGCAGTCCTTCTTGCACAGCAAGCATTTTACAGGACGAGCAGTGGACACGATTTCTAACTGTAGGAGGACCTCCTCTTCGCTAAATTATGCTGCTAAGTGGAAGGTCTTTTGTCGGTGGTGTAGGGATCATTCTGTAGATATTTATGATCCCTCCATTCCAGACATTGCAAATTTTCTGGTCTAGTTGTTTGATGAGATCAAACTGCAGCCTGTTACCATTAAGGGTTATAGGGCTATGCTATCCGATACCTATGCACACCATAATAGCTTAATGATTGGATCTAATGTCTCTTTATCTAAGTTAGTTGGAAACTTTTCGATAAATAGACCTAGAACCCTTAGATTAATTCCTAAGTGCAATTTAGCTTGGGTTCTTCTGAACTGGTAGAGTGCTGAAATGTTTTTGTTCCTTAAAATTTGTTGACGTGTCATTGCCCTGTTACAATTTATAGGCACTCTCCCTTAAATTGTAACAAAGCAAATCCTAACAAATTAATTTCACTTCCAGTCTTTGTGAATACATGTAATGTGAAACAATTATTATCCAAAGAATATGAAGCATTTAAGTAGCAGCACCCAGAATAAAGCCCAAATATGGGCTTCCAGCACCCAACCTGTTAAGCTAAAAGAAGCGCCATTTGATCCTCTTGACTCAGTGGACTTCAAATTCTTATCTTATAAGACAGCTTTTCTCTTAGCCTTCTCTTCTGCAAGAAGAGTTAGCGAGCTTCATGCACTATCTGTGGATGATTCTCACTATCGTAGCGTCGGTAATACTATTACCTTTACTACCAATGTTGGATTTTTGGCTAAGAATCAGGCTCCTAATAAGTATCCGGAACCTATTGTTATTAAGGCCCTTCCGTCTTCAGATGGGCATAGGCCTTTACTCTGTCCTGTTAGAGCAATATGTATTTACAAACGTAGATCTGAGTTCATCAGAAAGGGACGTAAGCATTTCTTTCTGTCTCTGATGCCTAATAGAAAGGACATTATGGTCCATTCTGTTGCTAGATGGATTCAATTAACTATCCGTACTGCTTATGAAAAATTATCTTCAACTCAGCAGTCTGTGCTTAAGATTTCAGCTCATGAAGTAAGAGCTCTATCAACAACTTGGTCTTACGCTAATAGTGTTGCTATTACAGATCTAATGAAGGCTGCATATTGGTCTCAGCCTTCCACTTTCACGAATTTTTATCTTAGAAATATTGAGTCCATTTCTGGAGATCTGCATTGTTTTGGTCCGTTATCAATTGCTCAGAATGTTGTGAACTAAACAGTTGTAACTATAGTTATGTAGGCTTTCTGTTCTGGCAGTGACTCTGTCCTGCTGCCCTCTTTGCTCTGGGGTATTTGACCAAGGGCAAGGGGAGGGGGGTGGGGGGGGGGGCTGGGTGGGTGTTCCCTTAGGTCACCTGCTTTATAGTGAAAAGCAAGGGAATACCTCCCCTGGAATCAGTAATTCCGAGTCGGTACCGGGATGGTTTTAAGGTGTAAAGCTAATGTTTACTCCTACATGTAATATTTTTAAAGTGCAGCTCAGTGTGAAGCATTTGTATTCGTCACGTGTCAAACGGGCGTTAATATACAATCCTCAGACACTTTTAATGAGTATAACGAGTCTCATTTCTCTGGTCTTCCTTTATTTATTGGCTTACCTTTAAAAATAATTAGTATAAAGGGTTATACTGGATGTTAATAGAGATCATTGATGTTATTGTGCTCAATTACAGAAGGGTGTTGTGTCTTTCTTCTTTGATACGAATAAGAAAGATACATGTAAAGCCTATCTCTCCTTTTCTCCTTGAGGGGATAATTCTGTTATATGTAACTGAGCCTATTTGATTTTCCTTTATGTCCTAGGCCCTCCAACCTTTTTACTATTCAGCTAAGTCTGGGTCATTGGTTCAGTATAAAAATGTTAAAAAATTTATAGTAATTTATATATTTTTTATACTTACCAATGACCCAGACGGGGATGGCCCTCCCATGAGTTGGGAACTCATACCTTCCCGCTGAGTACATAACGCTTACCAGGCACTGGTTGTAAGAATGACATTTGGCGCCAATTTCAAGACCTCCTTGACACTGTGTATGCGCAGTGGAGTAAAAGTATGGAGGACCATATAGGACATCTATTTTTCGGTTTTTGATGCAAATTTTGGGGATTGGGGGGGGGGGCAAAATTTGTGTTTGGCCCTGAATAATTTAGAGTTAGCTCCAGCTAAGTCTGGGTCATTGGTAAGTATAAAAAAATATATAAATTACTATAAATTTTTTAACTTTTGGGGTGAAATTTGTGAAAAAGTAAATAAAATGTATGAAAATTGGAATTTCATCACTACTCGTTCAAATAGTTTCAAACACTTAAACACTGTCATCGTATTATACACTAAATAGGTATGATTAACACCTCTCTTAAACTCCAAATCAACGGTAGTAAGAAAAATGTGATTTTGGTCGTAAAATGTTTTAAAAAATTACAGTTATATATCAATTTCATATATAAAAAATAAATATAAATAATAACTGCTGCAATGTCAATGTAGATAATCTGGAGATCTGATAAATGGTTCTGCTGCATTTGCGAAATCAGATATATAGATTATCGGCATTGACATAGCAGCAGTTATTACTTTCCTGGCATTTCCCACACACATTTGAACAGGCGACGTCTCACAACCTGTGGCACAGTTATATCTTATCATCTTTAGAAAGGTCTTTGGTGCAGTGGAAGGCCAGTGGTGAGTGGCACAAACTTTCCTTCCCCACTGACAAGCAACTACACTTCTCTGTGACCAAATTTTCACTTGATGGTGTGTTTGAAAACTATGATACTTCATAGCAGACTGTGCTCGGGGTATGTTTTCCCACTTAACAAAATATCAAGCCGATGACACTTTATCAACCAGTAGTCTATATCGACAAGTATAGAGATTTTCAGATTCTTTCCCTCCAAACACCAACACCATAGTTTCACAACCCAAATGTTCAACTTCTCTCAATGCCAGTAACGGATTGAGAAATTTCAATGGATTTCAAGTTAATTGAATTTCCGTGGATCGCGCACGTGCTAAAAGTGAAGATCACGTAAAGTTTTGCAAACTCGGCAACTTCAGAATTTGAACAATGTCACTCTTCTATCAAATAATAATACTAAAATTGTAAGTGAAATAAAGAAAGAAAGTTTGTGCCAATCACCACTGAACTTCCACCTGCAGCAAAGACCTTGCTAAAGATGATAAGATGTAACTGTGCCACAGGTTGCGAGACGTCAAGGGTAGTTGCAAAAAAAAGGACTACCTGTTCAAATAATAATAAGTCTTCAGCCCTCTTCTGATTTGTCGCGGTCCTCTGAAGAGGAAGCCTATATTAACCCACCTCACCGCCAGGCTATTCCTCCCACACTCTCCCCCCTAATCTTCCAGCATTCAGTCAAAAATGGTTTTATAATTCCACGCATCGGCACTTTCTCAATCTCCCTAACTATAAAATTGACCCTTTCCCTCATGTCATCCCATTTTTCCATTATTACTCTCTATGGAGTCTTGTTCTACTAGGCAAATATTGGGGGGATTCTAGAATGAAATGTTCCAGGGTCTTTGTTACTCCTAAATTACACATTTGGCACACTCTTTCCTCTCCTTTTCCGATTCTCCCATCAACTCCAGTGACTTCGGTCTCTTTTTAAACAACAAAGACACCCATAAGATCTCTGTAGGTACTCCTCAAAGGCTGGGGCATTTTTTTGTACAAAACGTCTAAAGAGCCCTTGGTCCGAATTCCAGCTCATCAGTTTCTATTGCAATCCTCGAGCACCCTTCCCATGATAAGGCTACCACCCTGCTTCAGATCCCCCCCCCCCCACATTCTAAATCTTTAGCCTCTATGGAGTAATTCTCCATTAGCTCCCTCACCTGCCTTATCCATCCTGTCTGAATGTGTGGTTCCATACATGCTTAAATATTGTTTTACACCATCTGCTGTTTGGGGGGGTTCCCAGATAATTTAGCATCATAATTTTCCCGTATCTATTTTATCTTTAACCGGTATTCACGCAAGTTCCCTTCTGACTGCTTCCAGTGCAGCTACGTTGCTTGGTCCACTTATCCACTGACCCGCATCATTTTGTGGAACTTCCAAGTTCCTCACTTCTGTTTGATTTAGAGGGATCACATCCGTTCCATATGTTATACTTGGTAATCCCACCAATGCCCAAATGTTTTTTCTAACGAACACCTTGTTAAGGCTATTACTTCCAAGTAGTTTTAACTGATTGAGTATCCTTTTCCCCTTTATCTTAATTTTATTTGTGTGGTTTCTGTTTATGCCTCTACCTGTTGTGCATACATTCGCCCCCAAGTATTCATATTCTCCTGTTTTTCCCACTGTTATATCCTTGCTTTCCTCTTCACCAGATTACGTGCATTGACATTGCAGCAGTTATTATTTTATATTTATTAGTTATATGACATTGATATATAACTGTAATTTTTAAAACATTTACCCCCCAAAATCACATTTTTCTTGCTACCATTTATTTGGAGTTTAAGAGAGGTATTAATCATACCGATTTAGTGTATAATACGATGACAGTGTTTGAGCTTGGAATTATTTGAACGAGTGGTGATGAAATTCTAATTTTCGTACATTTATTTACTTTTTCACAATTTTCACTTCAAAATTACATATTTTCTTGTGTGATCAGTAATTGGGATTTCAAGTATAATATTGTACACGGTTATTTTGATCTAAGTACCATGGAAATGATTGTTGTTTTATAGGTCTCACAGAACTAAATATTTTCCCATAGGCGACCATTATAACGTTCAGGTGGAAAAAAATATGATCGCATCACTTTAATTTTGGCATTCAAATATCTCTGTCAAGTATAGCCCTTCAGACAACTTTTTCTGATCTGAAAACAGGGGGTCATGCAACAAATAAGAGAGAAAAACTGACACAAAGGGAAGTACCGGTCACGTGCACATATTTTTCAGGGAATTCCCTACAAAAACACACAAAAAGTAAATTGTATTTTTTAGGTCCAAAAGTCATCAAATCACCCTCTTTTTTATCAGGAATATTCAACAATAATGCAAGATGTCAATAGAATGTTTCAAACTTTTATTGAAACGACGGATTTTCCCAAGGCTGTTTATTTTTAGAGATTGCATCATTTCCGAGTGCAACATTTTAAGGCGGTTCACTCTAATTTCAATATTTAGTTCCGCGATACCTATAATCATCCCCACCCCCACCAAAGAGACATTTTACCACTTCCATGAGATAAAAGAGTCATTTCTGCATTAGAATCCAACTTTTGGCTTTGGCTGAGTCAAAAACATGGAAAATTTGCTCTTTTAAGGAAAAGTGTCCAAACTTTGTCAAGTGGGCTTGAAAACTGGTATTGCCTCCAAAATATTTTTCTATCCTGTTACTTTATAAATTAACTGAGAAGGATGAGAATTTACAGCTTTCTTTAAAAAACAACCCTGATCCCAAAATAAAACTAACATCTGCATCAGCACAAAATATTTTTAGAAAAAATCTGTCTCATTTAACCATACTGCAAAAAAAAACAGTGTCCCAACCCCCATGGAACAATATGGATGTCAATTTTGTTTCCAAAACTGGGGATGCAGCTATATATTTCACCAATATGAGAGGACTCTACCAGTTTATCCTAACAACTGATGTTAAATTTTATTCCACCATCTGATGTAGTAAAATTTTGCCCTGAATAGGACCCCCCGGTATGTCCCTTTTCATCAAAATATGTGATATAATTCATAATTTAATTGATACTGACCCAAAACAAACCTACTGAGATATGAACTTTCCCATCTGTAATAGTTTTTAAATCACAGTCTGGCTTCTGAAGACATTTCACATTGTATTGATGAATATTTTGCAATTTTTGTAAAGGAAAAGCCTCAGTTTTCTCAGTAAAGGCACATAGAGTCATTGGTATGGCACTGACAAAACATAAAACAGTGTTTTTTCCAAAAGAATGACCAGTACCTGCTACTGTGATATCTCATAACACTGGTAAGATGCCTAAAACCATCAAATATTGATTCTATAGTGCTATGCTTATGCTGCAAGTTCCCATAAGTGCACTTTCATAACCTTTGTTTTAATCCCCACAGACACCCATTCTGGCAAAAAGATTGAAATTGTTGAAAACATGTTTCCAAAGAGGATGAATCAGACATTTGCTTCAAGAATATAGTCGTATTTGATGTTTATTATACTTGTGTGTGTGTGTGGGGTGGGGGGGGGGGGGGGGGTGAAAGTTAGTCAGCTGCCAATTATTGAAAATGTAGATCCAGGCAAGTGAAAAGCAAAGAAACACCATGTCTGATGAAGAGACAGACAGACAGACAGATAGGCTTGCGGTCACACATGCAGGAGGTCTACATGAGAGTACTGAATGGCATACAATGAAAAATATAGTGGAAGAGCCAGGGCAAGGTTGTTAAATTGAAAAATAACTCAGTGGACCATGAGTGCTGAAGCCTCAAAGTAAATCATAAGAAACTGAAAGTGTATGATACTAACTTCAGTCTCTAAAAACATGCTGTTCAGTCTTTCCAAATGTTTATCATCAGCAGAAGGGTTAAATATGTGTGGGAGAGAGGACTTGGTTCAGGGAAAGAGCAATATTTCACAACTGTCACTGTAAATTTATGCTGTATCAGGGGAACCATGGCAGCACTAGTACTAGACAACTATATTGGTAGCTATGCACAAATGCCATTCACTCACATTTGTAATTTTATTATGTTATTTTCCACTGTAGCCCCACCCCTTCCTCAAATTTGTGTTCCAGGATACTCTTTCAATGAAGGAATTGTTTTCCAACATTTTGAAGAACATAATATAGAAGAGAAAAACTTCTAAATAATAGTGAATAGAAGGGCAGTGTAGGGTTTCTGTCTGTGTTTGAATGGTGATTTGGGAGGGGGTTGGAAGATTTGGAATCCTCCCTGCCCCTAAAAATATAAGGAGAAACCATGGTTTAAATAAATATGTTAATAGGGTGAGATAGGCTGTTAGTTAGCAGCTGCCAGAGGTTATAGTGTGCTCCTGGGGAATACACTTCCTCAAGATGTGAATTTTCTTGCACGAACAGCCTCAGTTTTGGAAATATATAGCTTTAATTGCTGACTGTGACAAAAATGTAACTTCTCAAAACAATAAAATGGTTTGGTAAGGTGTATGGTCCCCAAATAAATATTTAAATGTGAAATAATCCCCCAAAATAATAACTGAATCTGGTCTGGAAGCCAAAAAACATATTTCCTATAGGTCTCACAGAACTAAATATTTTCCCATAGGCGAACATTATAACATTCAGGTGGAAAAAAATATGATCGCATCACTTTAATTTTGGCATTCAAATATCTCTGTCAAGTATAGCCCTTCAGACAACTTTTTCTGTTCTGAAAACAGGGGGTCATGCAACAAATAAGAGAGAAAAACTGACACAAAGGGAAGTACCGGTCACGTGCACATATATTTTTATACTGTACCAATGACCCAGACATAGCTGGTGCTAACTCTTAAAATATAGGGCCAAACACAAATTTTGCCCCCCAATCCCCAAAATTTGCATCTAAAACTAAAGAAAACATGTCCTGAAAGGCCCTCCACACTTCGCCCCTACTGCGCATGCGCAGTGTCAAGGACGTTCCGAAATTGGCGCCATTAATCATTCTAAGTTTGGCCCTTCATCAGTTAACATCTGACTGATCTTTGTGCTTATAAATCTCAGTTTAAATGATGCCAGACACATAAATATTAGTGAAATGGTGATTCTAAGGAGGATAGAGAAGGAGGAGAGGAAAAGAATGTGTGACAGAATATTATCAGGGCTGTAACTTAAATTTTTTTAATGAAATTATGTTAAGTTACCTATTTTCAAGGCAGCAGCCATTTTGTTGTCATTCTGATTATTTAGTTACACTGTTTTTTTAAGTGTTTTCCTCTCTCCCTGTCCTTTAAGTTCCCCCTTGCTATTCTCCCATGCTTTTGGCATAGTTTTTGTAATTATTATTACTAAATTTTCTTGGGAGTTTTAGCTGAATAACAGAATGAATTCTGTTCTTTCCCCATGTTTACGTCTTCACCTAGGGGTGGTTAGGCGTTGTGTTCTGCATCTACCATCTGATGTTCTGCAGTTTCTTCCCTGGAAGTCTCTGTTCTGCATCAGATAGTGTATTTTTGGTAACTGATTTCGGGCCTGGGTGCCTGGAGTCTTATTTTAGTGTTTTTACACTCATTGTTTACATTTTCAACAGCCCTCTGTGTGAGGGGGGGATTTCTAAAAAATAATATCTTGATGTTATTTTAATCATAACTAGATACATTATTATTGTTCGTAAGTGTTGAATAAATTGTTTAAAATATTTTTAAAATTTTTGTCCACACTTAGGCTTGGGATCCATTGGGGCTCAACGTTACTTTTCAGAAACTTGGGCTGTTCTGAAAAAATATTTTTTCAAAATATTTTGATTTCAATTATTTTTTCTATATCAATGGATCATATTATTATTATGTATTTTGATTGCCAGGGGTTAGTGCGAGTACCAGGACTTGTTTTCTTTTCACATTGAAAGGATATTGATCAATTGTTTTAAGAGGAAGTCTTCCTCTGACTTTATTATCATTCTATATGTGGTCAGTGTACTCGCATTAACTCCTGTTCTGTATCGTATGATTTCGATGACAATATGGGAAACGTATGTCACGGTATGTTGTTGGGGATTTGGACACTCCGGTCCTTTCCCCGCAGGGTCACTCTACTTTATCAATTTCTATTTCAGACGATCAAGATTAGGGTGATGTATCTGTGATGTCTTCCAACAGTGTGCCTCCGTCGTCACAATTAATGAAGGGCTAGCGGAAAAGTGCTCATGTAAATACGCCAATTGCCTAAGAGGACCCTAGTAGGTTCGACGGCCTTTGACGTCCGCTAGCTCGCCCGGTGTAGCGTCCATTCACCGAATGGTTCGGCAGCCGGGTTCGTCCGTTGCGGTCTAGAAGGAATTTTGGGGTGATGCGAGCACTATAAACTAACCTAATGCACACCCAGTGACGGCGGATCGGAGGGAGAACGCAGGAAGCCTTTTAGTCCGGTTCATAGCTCGTTCCGGTCCATCCGGACGGCAAGCGAGAGAGGCCCCTCTCTCGTTCAACAACATCTGGCCCCAGATGTTGTGGTACAAAATGTGTCGTAAGCGGAGCATACGTCCGTCGCTCGGGACGCTCCGTTGTATAGGCAGTCCGCTGAGACTGCTAAGGCTTCCTCTTCTCGTCAGCGCACACGACCGCACCTTGGCTGCGTGACCGCCGATATATTGCCAGCTTCGCCGATCAAGGATTCTTCGGCGACCAGGTCACACCATCCGGTAGCCAGGGACACGAGGCCTGCAGACTCCGGACGTTCACATAGGAAGTGTGCGGGAGTCAACATACACGGAGCTTCCGGCGGCAATGCATCGTAAGACCGCTACTGCACAGGCCTCGGGAACGGACGTGCTTTCCTTAATAGCACAGTTTATCGCAGCATCCCAGCATCAACTGAATCTGTCGCATATATTTTATCCGACGATGCTGGGTCGGGACGCTCCGCGGAAGCGGGTACGGACGTCCGAAAGTTTCATCCGGTCCGACGGGATACCGAAAGGGATTCGGAGGATTTCGAGCTTTCCCTTTCGGAACAACATATGCTGTTGTGTATGTCATCTGACTTGGTCTTCTCCAGCTTCTTTCGTCGGACCAGAATGCTGCGATGCCGGATAAGAAACTGATAGCGTCGGTGGACTTAGAAATTTTTGGTTCGGTTCAGGGACATCGTCCCTCAGTTCCGACATAGTCCAATAATGTCACACAAACTTTTGAATTATTGAACGACGCTATATATATTATTATTTTATGCTTGCTAACCAAGCATTTCTGGTTTCTTGTTCGAAGAGTTATGGAGATGTCTTTCAAAAGTGTGCCTCTGTCGTCATAGTTAATGAAGAGTTAGCGGCAATAAGTGCTCATGGAATATGTCTATCGCCTACGGAGTGACATTCGCTAGCTCACCCGGTGTAGCGTACATTCATCGAATGGTTCGGCTGCCGGGTTCGTCCGTTGCGGTCTAGGAAGGAGATTTGGGTGATGCGAGCACTTTAATTACTTTAGTACTCACCCAGTGACGGCAGATTGAGGACAGATCGGAGGAAGCCTGTTAGTCCGGTTCCTGGCTGGTCCAGGTCCGTCCGGGCTGTGAGCGAGAGAGGTCCCTCTCTCGCCAAACAACATAGGGGACCGCATGTTGTGGTTCAGATATTTTACATTCGGAGCATATGTCCGTTGGTCGGGACGCTCCGTTATATTGACAGTCCGAGAGACTGTCTTTAATGCTTCCTCATCCTCACAGCAGGGCACACGACCGCACATTGGCTACGTGACCTCGAGTATCCGATCAGTTTCGGCATTCAGTGATTCCACGGCGAATAGGTCGCGCCATCCGGTAGCCAAGGGACACGAGGCCTATACACTCCGTTCGCTCGCATATTGGTAGTATGCACGGGGTAACGATCACGGAGCTTCCAGCGGCAATGCATCGTAAGACCGCTTCTCCTCAGGCCTCAGTGACGGACGTGCTATCCGAGTTAGCACAGTTGTTTCGCAGCATCCCAGCAATTGACAGTTTCTCGGTCGAATCAGGAATTATCCGACGGCGCTGGGTCGGTGCGGTCCGTGGTTGCATCAGGTACGGACGACCGAACGCTTTATAGGGTCCGACAGGATGGCGAAAGGGATTCGAAAGATTTCGAGTTTTCCCTTTAGTAGTATCGGAAGATGCCTTTCATATCTTTTGGCATTATCTTCCAGTGATTATTATTTCGGACTTCATTGCTGCGATCTTGGATAAGAGACTTATAGCGTCATTGGACTCGGATTTTTCGATCGGTTCGGGGACATTGTCCCTGACTTACCGACGTAGTCCAATATTGTCATTACAACATGTGTTTTATTTTTCGACGCTATATATATATATATACAAGTCTGCTACTAAGCATGATAGTTTAGTTTCTTGTCCGCGTTGCTCATTTCTGCCATTTTATCATTTATACAAATAGTTTATTTTGGCAGAGCAGGGCATACCGAGAGTTCATATGCGTCTAGACGGTGTGATTAAAAACTGCATATATTCTTTTTCGCCGTTTATGTCTTTTCCAATTTCAATGTTGGGAACGACATTATGTATAGTAGACTTAACTTAGACGCTTTATTATACGTAATCCGCCTTACTGAGGCGTTATCATTGTCTTCAAGAAAAGATTTACGGGATATTATTCTCAATGTATTTCTTTTGAAGGAAGTAGTTTGTTCACGTATAACTCCGCCCTTCAGTGGCTGATTGGAGTTAGTTAGACGTGACGCAGCCCTAGCTACATCCACTCGCGTGGATAGTAAGGTTAAGAACTCTCTCAGAGTCGCTTCGTTCTCGGAGGAGCTTCTCTTTGACGGCAACTTTTCGGCAATCCATGAATTGCTCGATTTACATGTTCTCTTGTCTATCTAGTGTTACAAGAGATTCAGACTGGGGCAAACATTCGGTGGTTGACTCAGAGAGTGCCGCCGCAGTTGCCGGACCCGAGTGTGGCTGTTATGACGGTTGCCAGTCATACAGATTGGGATATTATACTGATCCCTACGGATTCGAAGTGCCTGGGTCTTTGGGTTCCGCAGTCTTTTAACAATCAGTTTTCTTCCGCGGATTAATGTTTTTTAGGCTTGCTTTATGTCATTGCATGAACATTATTCAGAAACGCATGCCCAAATTCCTGTCCTTTAATTCGACAGTAGTGGCATATCTCCGGAACCAGGGAGGCACTCTTTCGTTTCCGTTATTCAATTTAATGGAAAGAATCCGTCTGTTGGTTATAGTACACCAAGTTCAGTTTTGGTCCGTCATATTCCGGGTCGTCTGATTGTTTTATCGGACTCCCGTTCTCTTACGGGTCGCTTGTTGCTGTCAGAATGGACTCTCAACAAACAAGTATTCAATCAGATTTGCTATCATGGGAGTGCCCAATGATGATTTATTTATGACACAGCTTGCTAATCAATTACAGACGTATGTGTTGGCTTGTCCAGATCTCTGAGCTAATATTCTTAACGCTCTATTGATCTATAGGACGGAATGATAGGATACGCGTATCCTCCGGCGCTGTTGTTTTAGCAGGTATTGCTAAGATAAACAACCACAATACATTTCTGTTGATAGCATCTCTATCTTCACAGAGATCATGAGTAATTTTCTCTCTTGTCTACTGTGGGTTTTAACGTGAAATCTTCCTCTATGTGAGGATCTTTTTCACTGGGTAAATCGTGTCATTTTTATCACAACCTGCAAGGTCGCAACCTTCATGTATTCCGTTGTGTGGTCCGTATTGCATTGTAAGCACTGTACTGGACGAGCTTTGGGCGCGATTTCTTACTATAGGAGATCCTCTTCTTCGCTATTCTATGCGGCTAAAGTGGAGGCTCTTCCGTCGTGGTGTAGGGATCATTATGTTCATATTGTTGATCCCTCCATACTACTCATTGCTATTTTTTAGTATACTTGTTTCACAAGATCTACTGCAGCCTGTTATTATTTAGGTTATAGGTTTATATTACCTCATACCTATGCACTCTACGATAGTTTACAATTGAGTCTTTTGTCTCTTTATCTAAAGTCAGTTAGTAACTTTTTGATAAATAGACTTAGAATCTTTAGATTAAATTCCTATACGGATTTTAACTTCGGTTCTTATTTAGCTAAGTAATCATTTGAGCCTCTGGAAACAGTAGTTTTCAAATTCTGACCTTTTAGACAGTAATTCTGTTGGTTTCTCTTTTACTGTAGAGTCAGTGAGTTTCATGCACTATCGATGGATGATTTTCACTTTCATAGTTTCGGAATCAATACTTCCGTTACTATTTAGGTTGGATTGTTGCATAAGAGTTAGGCTCCTATTATCCGGAACCTATTATTTTAAGGTCCTTCCGTCTTCGTATGGGCATAGGCCTTTACTCTTTCTGGGTACAGTTTATGTATTTATAAACAGATTTCTGTTTATTACTATGGGCGTAAGCTTCTTCTGTCTTTGATGTCTAGTAGAAGGACGTTACGCTCCATTTTATTGTTAATGGATTCTATTAACTATCGGTACTGCTTATAGTATATCATTGACTTAGCAGTTGTGCTTAAGATTTCGGCTCATGAAGTAAGAGTTCTTCTACTTCTTGGGCTTACATTAATAGTGTCGCTATTATAGATTTTTGAAGGCCGCTCATTGCGCTCAGCCATCCACATTCATGAATTTTATCTCAGAAATATCGAGTCCATTTCTGGAGGCCTCTATTGTTAGGTCTATTATCTACTGCTCAGAATGTCATTCACTTAACAGTTGCTACTATAGCTAGGTAGGCTGTCTGTTTCGGCAGTGTCTCCGTTCGGCTGCCCTCTTCGCTCTGGGCTATTTGACCCAGGGCAAGAAAAAGGGGGGGGGGGGAGGGTGTTCCCTTGGGTCACCTGTTTTACTATGAAAACAAGGGGATACCTCCTCCGGAGTTAGTAATTCTGAGCTGTTATTGGGATGGTTGTTTAGTGAGAAGTTTAGATTTTTAAAATTCATTCAAGTCTTAGTTTTTAAAGTATAGCTTTTGAATATTGCATATGTCAACGGACATGATTATGCAATCCTCAGACACTTTTAGGAGTATAAGAGTCTCTATTCTCTAGACTTACTTTATTTATTGGCTTACTTTAAAAATTATTAGTATAAGGATTATATTGGATATTAATAGAGTACATGGATGGATGAAGCTCAATTTTAGAAGGTGTTGTATCTTTCTAATTTATCATAAATAAGAAAGATACATGTAAGGCCTATTACTTCTTTTTCCCTACAGGGGATGACTCTATTTTATTTTATTGAGCGTATTCCATTTTGCTCTATGTCCTTGGCCCTCCAGCCTTTTTACTATTCAGCTATGTCTGGGTCATTGGTACAGTATAAAAATGTTAAAAAATTTATAGTAATTTATATATTTTTTATACTTACCAATGACCCAGACGGGGATGGCCCTCCCAGGAGTTGGGAACTCTTGCCTCCCCGCTGAGTACATAGCGCTTACCAGGCACTGGTTATTAGAATGATTAATGGCGCCAATTTCGGAACGTCCTTGACACTGCGCATGTGCAGTAGGGGCGAAGTGTGGAGGGCCTTTCAGGACATGTTTTCTTTAGTTTTAGATGCAAATTTTGGGGATTGGGGGGCAAAATTTGTGTTTGGCCCTATATTTTAAGAGTTAGCACCAGCTATGTCTGGATCATTGGTAAGTATAAAAAATATATAAATTACTATAAATTTTTTAACTTTTCAGGGAATTCCCTACAAAAACACACAAAAAGTAAATTGTATTTTTTAGGTTCAAAAGTCATCAAATCACCCTCTTTTATCAGGAATATTCAACAATAATGCAAGATGTCAATAGAATGTTTCAAACTTTTATTGAAACGACGGATTTTCCCAAGGCTGTTTATTTTTAGAGATTGCATCATTTCCGAGTGCAACATTTTAAGGCGGTTCACTCTAATTTCAATATTTAGTTCCGCGATACCTTGAACTCTTAATGAGTATTGAGCAAATCCCAATTTTCGCTGATTTTACTGATTTTTTCATTGTTTTCACCCCAAAATAACCATTTTCCCATGATTATTTTGTATACTAATTCCTGCCCTAAAGTAATACAAACATTTGTATAGCAATTTCTTGGTGATTGGGGTATAATTTGACTTGATTGACTGGACCTAGATGAAATTCTGTGTCAAGTAAGAAAGTAAACTGACTGCCGAAGGTGATATTTTTCTTTAAAAATTTCAGCTTCATTCCCTTAAATTCAAGTTTAATGTGATATAAATACAGAACACAACTTGTATGTGGGTCAGGAATGAACAAACCTTGTGGGATTTGGTCCTATATTTCACTCATCGAAACACTTGAAAAACTCCAACTCGAATAATTGATTCTTGTCCCCCTGTACTCTATCCTCTCTGTATTCTGTCTTTGTATTCCAAACTGTTAATTTTAGCCTTCGGACAATCAGTATTACTTTTCTATTCTCTTGCTGACAAAATCAGAAAAATGGAGCTTAAAGATTGCCTGAAAAATGTTGAGTTAACCCTTTTCCAGGTTGCCTTAATTTCTGATTTGTACAGACCTATTTGTTGAGATCAGCTGACTGATGGCTCCATTTTAACATGGCATAGTAGAGGGGATCCCCTGGCCAGGGAAGGATCCAGAGCCATTTTCATACTGGTAACCGGTTTGGGCACCCAAACTCCAGATGCCCAAAAAACAAAAAAACAAAAAAAACCCTTAAACGAACAAACAAATTTAAAAAAAAATAAATCATATAATTGATGGTTCCTCACTTTACTGGAGTCTTATACTGTTGAGAATCAGGTGTCTCCAAACAATTCCTGGATCTTTCCTTGCCCCTGGCAGAATACCCTCACTTGAATACTTTAGATGTTATTTCCTCTTTATTTCATTTTGATATATTTTCAGGGACAAATTGTTTCAGGGATTGATAGCCTGTTTAGCTGATGATGATCCTAATGTTAGAAAGGTAAGAAATGAGCTTAACCATTTACCTAATGCATACACTATCAAAATTTGTTATTATACCCCCCGCAAACAAAGTTTGGGGAGGTATATAGGAATCACCCTGTCTGTCCGTCCGTCTGTCTGTCCATCCTTATAAGCGCAACTCCTCCTAAACCGTTCGAAGAATTTTCATGAAACTTTACACAATTTAAGAACTCCATATGAAGATGTGCATGAAGCAATATAATTCCGTTCTGACAGGCGTGGGGTATCACTTTGTGAACTTGCTCACAGTACCTCTAGTTTTTAGCTCACCTACTTCTATTAGAAGTGGTGAGCTTATATGATGACCTCGGGCGTCGGCGTCCGGCGTGTCCAATATTTAAGATTTAATGTTAAGGTTAATTTCTCAAAGATCAGTGGGCTCAGGCCTTTGATATTGCATATGTAGATTGTAGGGGACTATCAGAACAGTATTTAACCCTGATAGTACGACTTTTTTCCAAATTTCACCTAAAATTTTCTGCCAAAACTTGTAAGAATTTGCGTTTAGGTGTTGTAAAAATTTGCGTTAAAGTCAACTTTTGTGCAGATTGTGCTGCTTTAACTTCTCATTACTGTTGATTTTCATATTTCAGTAACAACTGTAGGTATTAACCCTACTGTATGCAGAAATTTAACAGAAATTTTCTTTTTTTTTCAGTCAAAATTTTCATGTTTTTCTCGGACTTAGTAAATTTTAAGTTGTAAAACTTTGTAAACTTTGTGCTTAGGTGAGTTGTGTTTCTATGTGTCTTTCCAGGCGATTAATATTCTACACTTGGGTTACTGAATCCATTGCAGTAATATTTAACCCTCTTTACATGCATATTTGAGGAATTTGAGGCTGATTTTCTGCCAAAACTTGTTGTAAGAATTAGCGTTCAGGTGTTGTAAGAATTTGCATTAAAGTCAGCTTTTATGCAGATTGTGGTGCCTTCACCGCTCATTACTGTTTATTTTCTCATTTCAATAACTACTTTAGGTATTAACCCTCTGTATGCAGAAATTTAACTGATTTCTTTTCTTTATATATCAATTCAACATAGAATCATTGGATATGAAAGAATTTTTTCTTTTAGAAATGTTTATGATTAAGAATATGAATCGTGAGGCCAGATGTTAAATCATAAATAAGAATTAGGAAAGGCTTTCATAAATTTATTTTTTACAAAATGTGCTGAAAAATAAACATTTATTTACAATAGGGTTAAAAGAAAACAATGTATTCAATGAAAGTCACACAAATTGCTTTGTTACATCATGAGAACATTTTCAAAACATAACAGTTAACCAAATGAAACAAACATTGAACGTGTGTATCTCAAATGAACAAGAGACAGTGAAGTTGTGTGTCTGATTAAACATAGCTTTCTATGTTCAAATATTTCGGAAGAAATCAATTCACCTGTGATGATCACACCAAAAATCCATCAAGAATATATTTACGTACAATATATTTCATGTTGATGTATAAATTCTCCACCATTTAAATGCAGAAATATAGACTTTCCAAAGCCATCACATAAACCACATTAATCATTTGATGCCTAGTTAATGATTTATATTAACTAAATATTAGACATGTTACATTGGAATGACATTGTCAAGCGCGAATGTAGGTGAGCGTTGGGATGTAACATACCTCTTGTTATTAATTTTGTTTGAAATTTTTCAAAAACTTTCAAGAAACTTTCAAGAAAGCCATATCATGTGACCACTCGACGAGCTTGTTCCTATTTGGGGTTTCACACCATTTTGTTGAAATTGCTTGAAAAAAGTATCTTTTTCAACTACTCAATTTCAAAATTTATGTATGCGGATGTGGTCGATTTGTTAGGTAAACGGTAAACTCTTTATCCAAGGAATTGCTCATGTAATTTACAAATTAAGCAGTTGATAAAAATTATAAATTTAAAGTAATTTGTATATTTTTTATACTAACTAATGGCCCAGACTTAGCTGGTGCAAACTCTTTAATTTCCAGGGCAAAACACAAATTTTGAACCACCCAATCTCGAAAATTTGCATACAAAACCAAAAAAGAAAAGTCCTAACTGGTCCTCCATACTTTAGCTTACTGCGCATGCGCAGTAACCAGGAAGAGACCGAAACTGGAGCCAACATCATTCTTCCTAGTTATGCCTGCTAAATCTTATACATATCTATCAGCGGGGAGGTATGAGTGCCCTCTCATGGGAGGGCCATCCCCATCTGGGCCATTGGTAAGTATAAAATATATACAAATTACTTTAAATTTATCATATTTTTATACTAATAACCAATGGCCCAGACTTAGCTGAATCGTAAAAAGTCTGGAGGGCCTAGGGCTTTTAGAAGACTGTAGTCTTAGTTACTCCATAACAAAGAACAGTGCCTACAGGAGAATAGGAGAAGACGTAGGAATTACTTATGTCTATCTCTTTTTCCCAATAAAAAAAGAGAATGACACAACACCCAATATATACTGGAGTAAGACATAATAATTTCTCTATTTAATGCCAGCATAACCCGTATGCTAATTTCGTGAAGGAAATTAATCATAAGGAAGTCCAGAGAATGAGATGCCTTATACTCATTAAAAATGTCTGAGGATTATATATTAATGCTTGTATGACACGTAACATATACAAATGCTTCACACTGAGCTATACTTTAAAAGCAATGCATGAATGAGACACACCGAGCTACACATTAAAACCACCCAGCACCGACGCTGGACTACAGCCGCCGGAGTAAGTATTCCCTTGCTTTTCACTATAAAGCCAGATGAGAAAAAGGGAAAAACTGTCCCCGCCCCCTTCCTCTTGTTCTGAAGGAGAATGCTCAGAACGAAGAGTGCCACGGAATGCGTCAGTGCTCAAGCAGACTGCCTAAGACATCACTGAGATGTATTATTACGAGGACCCAAGGACCTCAAGTCACCAGAGAGAGACTCTAAATTTCTAAGATAGAACTTTGTAAATGAAGACAGTTGCATTCAGTAGGCTGCCTTCATTAAATCAGTAATAGCAATACTATTTGAATAAGCGCAACAAGAAGACAGTGCCCTAACCTGATGCGCTGATATCTTATTGACAGAACTTTGATCTGCCGAAAGGTTCTCATAAGCGATTCTTACTGCCAATTGAATCCATCTAGTGACTGAATGAACAGAAATATCTTTTCTGTTAGGTATAAGTGAAAGGAAAAACCTCTTTCTTCCTTTTCGAATGAAGCTAGATCGACGTTTATATATGCGTATTGCTCTCAGTGGACACAACATCGGTCTATGGTTATCCAAGGACAGTAATGCCTTAATGACAATAGGTTCCGGCTGCTTATCCACTTATTCTTAGGCAAGAATCCCACTTCCACAGTAAGAGTAATAGTAGTGCCCACACTACGGTAATGGGAATCTTCAACAGATACTGCATGGAGTTCACTAACTCATCTGGCAGAAGCAAAAGCTAAGAGAAAAGCCGTTTTATAAGTGAGGAATTTAAGGAGCTTCTTGAAGCTTCAAAAGAACCCAACTCAAATTCCACTTAGGAATTAATTTGAGAGTTATAGGTCTGTTGATAGAGAAATTTCTAACTATCTTGGATAAGGAAGGATCTAATCCAATACTCAAGTTACCATGATGAGAATATGTGTCTGATAACATAGACCTATAGCCCTTAATGGTAATGTGCTGTAATTTGAGTACATCAAACAAGTAGATCAGAAAATTGGCAATCTGAGGAATAGATGGATTATAGATATCCACCAACTGGTCTGTACACCAACGAAAGAAAACCCAGCATTTCACTGTGTAATTCAGCAAAGAGGAGGTCCACCTACAGTTAGAAATTGCGTCCACTGCTTGTCCTGTAAATTGCTTTCCGTGCAAGAAGGACCGCACAACGGAAATATGTGAAGGTTGATACCTTCCGGGTTGTGATGCAGTGTGTGGGACTTCCCCTGATATAGAAGGTCCTTGAGAGGCGGAAGCTTCCGGGGAATGTCCCATAACAGACACCTGATCAGGTTGATCCAAGGTTTCTGAGACAACAGAGGTGCTACTAGCAAGATTTTGCATTGAGACTGTTTGATTTTTAACAGAATCTGCTGAATCAGCGGAGTTGGAGGATTTGCATATCCTATTATTCCATTCCATGAGATCAATAGAGCATCTACTGCGTATGCTCGATGATCTGGAGAAGGTGACACAAACGTTGGTAGCTGATTGTTTAGGTTCGTGGCAAAGAGATCTATTATGAGACTCTCCCACTGGTTGCAAATCTGCCAGAATATTTGTTTGTTGAGAGTCCACTCCGATGGCAACAGGCGACCCTTCCTTGAGAGTGAGTCTGCTACTATGTTCAGATGACCTGAATATGACGGACTGAGAGATGAATGTGATGAATCAGAGCAAATAGGAGAATTTTCTCCATCAATTCGCAAAGAGGAATTGAATGAATGTCGCCCTGGTTCCAGAGATATGCCACTACTGTCGAATTGTCCAACAGAATCTGCACATGGATGTTAGCTATGCAAGTAATTCAGTGCATCAGTTCAAGCCAAATAGACATCATCTCTTTGATGTTTATGTGCTTTTGCAGGAATGAAGAGTCCCAAAGACCCTGGCACTTCAGGTTTGTAGGAATCAGGGACGCACCCCAACCTGTCAGACTTGCATCCATCATAATAGTAAAGACCTGATCCGGTACTTGAAGCGGAACTCCTTGAGTTTTGAGAGCCGCCCAAATCTGAATTTTTTGTTTTATCAGATCTGTTAAAACAATCTGGTGTTCTAATGAATGCGTCTTGACACTCCAGTTCTGAGTAAAGAATATCTGGAGAGGATGTGCGCATAAGCACCCCAGCAGAAATAAGTCTGCTGCTGCTGCTCCGCACAGACCCATTAGTTGCATGAACTCTCTTGCCGATACTGTTAGAAAGTTTTGACAGAAGCGAGCCTAGTAACTGACCAATCTCGCTAGGATTATCGGAAGGCGAACCAGATTGCAATGAGTCTCGAAGCTCATTCCCAAGTAAATGAATGACTATGAAACCGAGACGTTGGAATAAGTGAAGCAGACTCTGAAGTGCATCTTTGTCGCCATATCTCTGAAGAATGTCGTCCAGATAAGCTGACGTAACCACGACTGAATGAGCTTGGAAGTTCAACATTACCGAGTTCATTATGTGAGTGAACACCCAAGATACCAGGTTCAGACCGAAACACATCACTCTGAACTGGTAAACCTTCCCTTGGATGGCAAAGCGGAGGTACTTTCTGAAAGCCGGTCGAACCATGACCATCTTTTAGATCTATGCTTGCCGCAAAGTCGTTCACTCGAATGCTCGCTCTTACTAACTGAATGGTTTCCATATAGAACTTTGGGGCGTTAATCAGTTTTTTTTTATCCAGCTCAAGTCTATGACCGGTCGAAACGAGCCGTCTGGTTTCGGCACAAGGAACAGGTGACTGGGATTTTCTACAACCCCGCTTGCATCTTTTAGCAGGAGAGAATGTGAACTTCTGCAAGAAGAGACTCCTTTTTTGAAGGATTTGCCGGAAGAACTGTCCAACGTGGACTTCTTGTAAGTGGGGGCTTTGATCTGAATAATAGTCGGAGTCCCGATCTGACTACATTTCTGACCCATTAATCTTCCATTATATCCATCCAGTTTTTCACGAAGTTTGACAATCTTCCGCCAACTGGAGAACAATGGAGGTTTTCACCATTACCTGCAAGACCTGCGAAGCCTTTGGGAGGAGAAACCACATTCTTCCTGAGAACCATCTTGTAACGTCAGCCTAGGAGCATCTAATTTATAGTCTCTGTAAGACTTACACCCCTTTCCAGAGTCGCTGTACTGCCGGTTTCCAGAATAATTGTACAAGGGTTTACTAGAACTCAGCGAGGAGCTTTTCTTCGCTGGCTGCGAACTGGAGCCCCCTCACCTACCACGTCCAGCATATGTATGAAGCTGGAAAACTGACCTCAGCAAAAGAGTGCTGGTAGCTTTCTTGGTAGCTTCATCGTACTCCAAGGACATCTTGTCATCAAACAAAGTATGTCCTGAAATCGGAGCGACTCTAAGAGAGCTCTTCACCCGATCGTCGATCAAGGAAGATGTTGCCAAGGTTCCATCACATCTTAATAATTCCATATTTGTAAGGGTGGAATAATGTGTGGCATACATAACTGCCCTAGAAAGAACTCAGAGCGACTTATTAATATCGTCTAAATTCTTTCCCCACAAGACAGTGGTCCAAAGCCCTGGTGATATGATCTGCGTAAGACATAGCATTCAAAACTAGAATCAATAGTAGATTCGATCACATCTGAGCGGATATATCCATAGCCGTAGCCCGATCATCCAAAGGCAGAGGAGCTCTTTGTACATCTTCTCCAACCATTTTTAATTTTCTAGGTCCAGGAAACGGTATGTGAATGGAAGATGCTGTTAAGAAAGGATATTTCTTTCTTGAACTTGCTAGTTTAAATAATGCGTTGTCAACATGGTTGAAAACCTCCAAAACATGGACCGACTGAACCGGGAAGGAAAGAATGTCCTATTTCCTCCGCAGGGTATCCCTATCTAGGGATGAAAGCTATCTCTACCGAGCAGACGCAGCTTGCTGACCAGAGGGAACTAATTCAGGAAAAAACTGATGAATAAAATTCATCGTTTCCATATGTTGTTCCGTATAGGTTGGAGAATCTTCCTCCACCTCTCTATCATCATCAGCTTGGTCAGACTGTGAAATTCAGTCAGCTCCTGATGAGTGAATGATGACTGCCGACCCAGCACCATCCAACAGCTCACTCACGGAGTCTGTTGATGGTCGCACTTGCGTTGGCTGGGAAGCTGCGCTATCTGTGACAGCAAGTCCATAACTGAGGTTTGTGGATCAGCGGTCTTATGTTTCTTTGCCGAATGGTGTTCTCGGACCGGCGATCTGTCCCCAGATCTTTTCGCTGGACGTCCCAAATGCTCCGCATATTCATGCCTCGATGTACTAGCTACCAGTTGACCTGACTTCGGAGGGGAAGACTGGGAGCATCTTCGCGGAACAGCTAGAATTTCCGAAGTCGGATAACTAGTGAGTGGCCTAATGGGCTTGGTACTTGATGAGGAAGAAGTCGCAACTGTCGCCGACGCGGACTGCAGTGTGGACGAAGCACCTTGATCGGCCAACGAGGACATTAGCTCCAACTCAGTAAAGTTTCGTGCCACCGCAACAGTCGTCTCTGACTGTTGATGTTGATGGGTTGGAGAAGGTTCTTCCGCTCGTGAAGTGACCCCAGATCTCGCTGAGCGTCCCGTTAAGAAACTTGCTGGCTTCTTCCCTTTTACCGTCGTTGCTGGGTGAGCTATTTATTTTAAGGTGCTTGCTCTACCCAATTTTACACTCTCCTCGACCGCTACAGACTTATCCGATGATACAGTCCCCACTGGCAGGGTTACTGCTTCACAGGTCAAGTTAGCTCCTTTAAAGGGAATAAGGGGTCTTATTCCTTGTTTTATATTCATGAGCACCTCTGCAGCTAGCTCTGTTTGCTCATCTGAGTGCGACGACAGCAGCACATTTTGGATGGGTGTCGCTGAACCATCACCATATTCTTGTTCCTCTGAAAAAGAGACTGAAAAACTAGAATTAGCATGCGACGACAGTTCTGACATCGGAACTTTGCCACGTACATAATGCGACACCCTCCTCCAATGTTTGGCATCCCAAATGACACAAGTAGCACACGTATCAGAAGGAGTACAGTGACTACAAGCAAGACAGCAAGCGTGTAAATCTGAGGCAGATTTCCTCGCCTTACACTTAGTGCAAAATGATTTCATAATAATATTAAGCCAAAGACTAAGTCCACTGCACTCCTAAACAATCAATAAATTATACATATTAAGGATACTGAAAATATACGGCAATCAAAATCGTTTTTGAAAATTGAAAACAAAATTTAAAAACATTTTTAAAATGCTTAAGTTCCCAAGGGGAACCTCATGAGCCCAAGGGCTTCCCGAGAGAGCCAGACACCAAAATATTTAAGTTACACTACCGGCATAATAAATACATGTATCCTGCTACAAATATGATAACTGTGCTACACTATAATATAATAATACACTAATTTAAAGCGGTGTCCAAGTGAAAAACAATGTCAACAGAAAAAAACGGAAACTAAACAACAGGCTATACAATAAGCCCAAAGTCAGAAACCAGTCAGTTACTACCTGATGCAAAGCTAGATCTTCCTGAGAAGAAAAAACAATACATCTGGTAGAAGATGCAGGACAACATACATCCTAACACCCCAGGATGATGACGTAACCATGGGGATAAACGGAATAAACATTCCATAGATCTCGTAAACTCCCAAGAAATTTAATAAAAAATTTTTTTTTAAAAATGCCAATAAGCATTGGAGTTTAACTGGAGGGTTCATGGGAAGAGAGGGAAAGAACATTTAACAAACAGTAGGTTTATCATTAGTAAGAATGATGATGTTCAGGCCCATGTCCCAAATTGGGAAACATGAATAATTTTATAAAATTATTATTAAGTTATAGCCCTGAACGTCCAAAACCTCCATAGTTCACTTCCAGCATCCTTTCAGTTCCTTGAATCCACCATAATCATGATTGATTTGTGTCTGGCATCTTCAGAAAAGAGTATTTGAAGCACTGATGTCAGTGCAGATGTTGCTGACTTTGGGCCAAACAGAAGAATAATGTTTGCGCCAGTTTCAGTCACTTCTTGGTTACTGTGCGTAAGCAGTAAGCTAAAGTATGGAGGACCAGTTAGGGCTTTTCTTTTTCGGTTTTATATTCAAATTTTGGGGATTGGGGGGGGGGGGGGGGGGGGGGGTTCAAAATTTGTGTTTGGCCCTGGAAATGAATGAATTTATTAATTAATGAGTTTGCACCAGCTAAGTCTGGGCCATTGGTAAGTATAAAAAATATACAAATTACTTTATTAGTATAAAAATATATATATTTTTATACTGTACCAATGACCCAGACATAGCTGGTGCTAACTCTTAAAAATATAGGGCCAAACACAAATTTTGCCCCCCAATCCCCAAAATTTGCATCTAAAACCAAAGAAAACATGTCCTGAATGGCCCTCCATACTTCACCTCTACTGCGCATGCGCAGTGTCAAGCACGTCCCGAAATTGGCGCCATTAATCATTCTTTGTTTGGCCCTTCATCAGTTAACATCTGACTGATCTTTGTGCTTGTAAATCTCAGTTTAAATGATGCCAGACAAATAAATATTAGAGAAATGGTGATTCTAAGGAGGATATAGAAGGAGGAGAGGAAAAATGAGTGACAGAAAATAATCAGGGCTGTAACTTAAAATTTTTTAATGAAATTATGTTAAGTTACCTATTTTCGAGGCAAGAGCCTGTTGTTGTCATTCTTGTTTTCAAGTTGCACTGCTTGTTCAGTGTTTTCCTCTCTCCCTTTCCTTTAAGTTCCCCCTAGCTATTCTCCCATGCTTTTGGCATATTTTCTGTAATATTATTACTAAAATTTCTTGGGAGTTTTAGCTGGATAACAGAATGAATTCTGTTCTTTTCCCCATGTTTACGTCTTCACCTATGGGTGGTTAGGCGTAGTGTTCTGCATCTACCATCTGATGTTCTGCAGTTTCTTCCCTGGAAGTCTCTGTTTTGCATCAGATAGTGTATTATTGGTAACTGATTTCGGGCCAGGGTTATCAGTGCCTGGAGTCTTGCTTCTGGTGTTTTTACACTTCTTGTTTACATTGACAACAGCCCTCTGTGTGAGGGGGGATTTCTTGAAAATAATATCTTGATGTTAGTTTTATCATTACTAGATACATTATTATTGTTCGTAAGTGTTGCATTCATTTTTTAAAATATTTTTAAAATTTTTGCCCACACTTAGGCTTGGGATCCATTGGGGCTCAACGTTACTTTTCAGAAACTTGGGCTTTTCTGAAAAAATATTTTTTCAAAATTTTTTGATTTCAATTATTTTTTCTATGTTAATGGATCATGTTATTATGTATTTTGATTGTCAGGGGTTGGTGCGAGAACTAGGACTTTGTTTTCTTTTCACATTGAAAGGATATTGTTCAATTGCAATAAGAGGAAATCTTCCTCTGACTTTCATAATCATTGTATAAATGTAGTCAGTGTACTCTCACTAACTCCTGTTCCGTATGTGTTAATTTCGATGACAACATGGGAAGCGTGTGTCACGGTATGTTAGTGGGGAAATGGCCATTCCGGTCCTTTCCCCGCAGGGTCACTCTAGTTTATCAATCTCTATTTCAGACGATCAAGAACAGGGTGATGTATCCTTGATGTCTTCCAAAAGTGTGCCTCCGTCGTCACAATTAATGAAGAGCTAGCGGAAAAGTGCTCATGAAAATACGTCAATTGCCTAAGAGGTCCCTAGTAGGATCGATGGCCTTTGACGTCCGCTAGCTCGCCCGGTGTAGCGTCCATTCATCGAATGGTTCGGCAGCAGGGTTCGTCCGTTGCGGTCCAGAAGGAGTTTTGGGTGATGCGAGCACTATAAATCAACCAAATGCACACCCAGTGACGGCGGATTAGAGGAGAGATCGGAGGAAGCCTTTTAGTCCGGTTCCTAGCTCGTCCAGGTCCATCCGGACTGCGAGCGAGAGAGGCCCCTCTCTTGTACAACAACATCTGGCCCCAGATGTTGTGGTACAAAATGTTTCGCATTCGGAGCATATGTCCGCCGCTCGGGACGCTCCGTTAGATAGACAGCCCGGAGAGACTGTCAATAAGGCTTCCTCATCCTCATGGTAGTGCACACGACTGCTCTTGGCTACGTGACCTCGGATATCCAGTCAACTTCGCCAATCAGAGAATCCTCGGCCACCAGGTTACGCCATCCGATAGCCAGGGACATGAGGCCTGCAGACTCCGGACGTTCACATAAGAAAGTATGGGGGAGTCAACGTACACGGAGCTTCCAGCGGCAAAGCATCGTAAGACCGCTACTGCACAGGCCTCGGTGACGGACGTGCTATCCCAAATAGCACAACTTATCGCAGCATCCCAGCAACGATAGAATCTCTGTCGCATCATGTAATATCCGACGACGCTGGGTCGGGATGCTCCGCGGAAGCACGGACGTCCGAAAATGTCATCCGACTTCATCTTCTAGAGGTTCTTCGTCGGACCAGAATGCTGCGATGCCGGATAAGAAACTGATAGCGTCGGTGGACACAGACATTTTTGGTTCGGTTCAGGGACATTGTCCCTCAGTTCCGACACAGTCCAATAATGTCTCAGAAACTTTCGATTTATTGAACGACGCTATATATATTTTTTTATATGCTTGCTATTTACAAGCATGTCTGGTTTCTTGTTCGCAAAATTACTGAGATGTCTTTCAAAAGTGTGCCTCTGTCGTCATAGTTAATGAAGAGCTAGCGGCAGTTAGTGCTCATGGAGTACATCAATTGCCTAAGAGGTCCCTAGTAGGATCGACGGAGTTGACATTCGCTAGCTCACCCGGTGTAGCGTCCATTCATCGAATGGTTCGGCAGTCGGGTTCGTCCGTTGCGGTCTAGGAAGCAGATTTGGGTGATGCGAGCACTATAATAGACTTTAGTACACACCCTGTGACGACGCATTAGAGGAGAGATCGGAGGAAGCCTGTTAGTCCAGTTCCTAGCTCGTCCAGGTCCGTCCGGGCGGCGAGCGAGAGAGGTCCCTCTCTCGTACAACAACATATGGGACCGGATGTTATGGTACAGACATTTCGCATTCGGAGCATATGTCCGCCGCTCGGGACGCTCCGTTATATACACAGTCCGAGTGATTGTCGATAATGCTTCCTCATCCTCACAGCAGCGCACACGACCACACATTGGCTACGTGACCTCGAGTATCGGGCCAGCTTTGTCATTCAGTGATTCCACGGCGAACAGGTCACGCCATCCAGTAACCAAGGGACACGAGGCCTGTACACTCCGGTCGCTCGCATAATAGAAGTATGCACGGGGTAACGAACACGGAGCTTCCAGCGGCAAGGCATCGTAAGACCGCTTCTCCACAGGCCTCAGTGACGGACGTGCTATCCAAAATAGCACAGCTTATCGCAGCATCCCAGCAAACGACAGATTCTCGGTCGGATCAGGAATAATCTGACGGTGCTGGGTCGGTGCGCTCCGCTGTTGCATCAGGTATGGACGACCGAACACTTCATAGGGTCCGACAGGATGGCGAAAAGGATTCGGATGATTTCGAGCTTTCCCTTTCGGAACAACAGAAGCTGCCATACATTTCTTCCGGCATTATCTTTCAGAGGTTGTTCCGTCGGACTACTTTGCTGCGATGCTGGATAAGAGACTAATAGCGTCATTGGACACGGAGTTTTGGATCGGTTCAGGGACATTGTCCCTGAGTTGCCGACGCAGTCCAATAATGTCATTAGAACATTCGAATTATTGAACGACGCTATATATAAGCTTGCTAACAAACATGCTAGTCTAGTTTCTTGTCCGCAATGCTCTATTCTGCCTTTCATCAATTCTAGGAAAATAAATTTTTATTGGCAGAACTGGGCATACCGAGAGTTCCTATGCGTCTAAGACGGCGAGGCTCAACACTGGGAATTATCTTTTTCGCCGTCTGTGTCAATTCCAACCACGACGTTGGAAACGACAATGATGTCTAATAGACTTAACTTAGACGCTTTATCATACGTAGACCACCTTACTGAGGCGTTATCATTACGTCTTCAAGAGAAAGAATTCCAGGATATGATCCTCAATGAGATTTCTTTCAGGGGCAGTAGTTTTCCACGTATAACTCCGCCCTTCAGTGGCAACCTGGAGTTGGTTAGACGTGACGCAGCCCTAGCTACATCCACGCGCGTGGATAGTAAGGTGAAGAACTCTCTCAGAGTCGCTTCGGTCTTGGAGAAGCTTCTCTTCGACGGCAACCTTTCAGCAATCTTTGAATTGATCGATATACACGTTCTCTTGTCAATCAAGTGTAACAAGAGTTTCAGACGTGGGCAAACATTCGGTGGTTGACTCAGAGAGTTCCACTGTAGTTGCCGGATCCGAGTTTTTCGATTATGACGGATGCCAGTCAAACAGGTTGGGACACAATTTTGATCCCAACGGATTCGAAGTGCCAGGGTCTGGGTTCCGCAGTTTTTAGGCAAGCACTTAACTTCCAAGAAATGATATTATTTTGGCTTGCACTACATCATTGGATGAACATTATTCAGAAACGCATGTCCAAATCCTGTCCGATAATACGACAGTAGTTGCATATATCCGGAACCAGGGAGGCACTCATTCGGTTCCGTTATTGATTTTAACGGAAAGAATCCTTCTGTTTGTTATAGAACACCAAGTTCTGTTTCGGTCCGTCATATTCTGGGTCGTCGGATCGTATTAGCAGACTCCCTTTCACGTAAGGGTCGTTTGTTGCCGTCAGAATGGACTCTCAACAAATAGGTATTCAATCAGATTTGCTACCAATGGGAGCGCCCAGTGATAATTTATTTGCGACACAACTCTCCAATCAATTGCAGACGTATGTGTCACCGTGTCCGGATCCCCGAGCATATGTAGTTAACGCTCTATCGATCTAGTAGGACGGGATGATAGGATATACGTATCCTCCAGCGCTGTTGATTCAGCAAGTATTGCTGGGATTATACATTCACAATACAATTCTGTTGGTAGCATCTCTGTCTCCACAGAGACGGTGGATAAATTTACTTAGATGTCTGCTGTGGGACTTACCGCGGAAACTTCCTCCACGAGAGGATCTTTTTTCGCTGGGGAAATCGTGTCAACTTCATCACAACCCGCAAGGTCTCAACCTTCACGTATTCCGTTGTGCGGTCCTTCTTGCATGGCAAGCATTGTACAGGACGAGCAGTGGACGCGATTTCTAACTGTAGGAGGACCTCCTCTTCGCTATACTATGCGGCTAAAGTGGAGGGTCTTCTGTCGTTGGTGTAGGGATCTTTATGTTGATATTTTTGATCCCTCCATACCAGACATTGCAAACTTTCTAGTATACTTGTTTGACGAGATCAACTGCAGCCAGTTACTTTTAAGGTTATAGGTCTATGTTATCTGATACCTATGCACACCATGATAGTTTACAATTGAGCCTAATGTCTCTTTATCTAAGTTAGTTTGAAACTTTTCGATAATAGACCTAGAATCCTTAGATTAATTCCTATACGGAATTTAGCTTGGGTTCTTATTAACTAAAGCAACCATTTGAACCTCTTGAGACAGTAGTTTCAAATTCTGGCCTTTTAAGGCAGCAATTCTCTTAGTCTTCTCTTCTGCTGAAGAGTCAGTGAGCTTCATGCACTATCGGTGGACGATTCTCACTTTCGTAGTATCGGAAACTCTATTACCTTTACTACTAATGTTGGATTTTTGGTTAAGAATCAGGCTCCTAATAAATATCCGGAACCTATTGTTTTTAAGGTCTGTTACAACCAGTAGTGTATAAATTTACCAGTAATGTCGAAATCGACCAGTAATGTCGAAAAAATTAACCAGTAATGTCGAAATCAACCAGTAATGTCGAAAAAATCGACCAGTAATGTAAAAATCCGTAATGTCGAAAAATTACCCAGTAGTGTCAAAAAGTGACGACCAAAATGAGGAGCACTAACACTTGCCGACGGGGGAGGGGGGTATAGCCACCCCCCAAGCCCCCCCCAAACCCCCCCCCCCCCCCCCCCCGATGGCACCCCTGGTCGTGTGCTTTAATGACTGACTATTATAATGTCAGTCACTACCCAATATTTGCTACATGTCTATCATCTAGTTCTACCAATTTGCTGCCTGTCATTTTACCTACATCCATCAATCAGTCAGTCTGCGTCACCCGCATGTACGTGGGGAGCACTATTAGCTCAATCGAGAAATTGCCTCGCAATTCAATTTGATGAATATCCGGGTTCTATACCTGACAAGGTCAGTTAAGTTGTGTCCTTGGGAATGACACTTTATCCCAGGTGCACGTTGACTTCGTGTGCCAAGCCACATGCCGAAATGACACGTGTATGGTGCACGTGCTTTAAACTAAGTGTCGTAAACGAAATCAATCAATCAATCAACCAACCAGTCAATCTTTGTATGTAGGTCTGCCTGTCTTTCCGTCATTCAGTTGTCTATCCACGTCTAGGGGTTATTTTTCACACGCCACATTGCTATCTGTCTGTCTGGATTTCTGTCCGTCTGCCTGGATGCTGCTAACCTGCCTGCCTGCACACTTGCCAGCCCACATGTGTGACTGTATGTCTGTCTGTGCGAGCGCTAAATACTAGACTAAATATTTCAGCGTCGTATCAATTCATTATCTATCCAGAGAGAGAGAGAGGGGGAAGGAGGGGGAGAGAGAGAGAGGGGGGAGAGACAGAGAGAGAGAGTTGGACAAAGACAGAGGGAAAAGGGGATAGGGAGAGAGCGACAGAGAGAGAAAGAAGGGGAGAGAGAGAAGGAGAGATAGAGGTAGGGGCAAAGACAGAGGGGCAGGGAATAGATAGATAGATAGATAGATAGATAGATAGATAGATAGATAGATAGATGGATAGATGGATGGATGGATGGATGGATGGATGGATGGATGGATGGATGGAGAGAGAGAGAGAGGGATGGGGAAGAGAGCTGGGCAAAGACAGAGGGAGAGGGGGACAGAGAGAGAATGATGGAGAGAGAGAGGGGGGCAAAGGCAGAGGGACATGGGATAGAAAGAGAGGGGAGATAGATGGAGAGAAAGGAGAGAGAGGGAGAGAGAGAGGGACGAGAGAGAGAGAGAGAGAGAGAGAGGGAGAGAGAGAGAGAGAGCGAGCAAATAGGATGGGATATGTTGTGCATATGAAAGAGGGAAATAATTGTTAAACATAAAATTCCATATTTACTGGGGTAAATGTGTTTAAACTTGCGCAAAAATGGTTAAAAGTCAATAAATGTAGGCAAAAGTACAATTTGAACAACCCGAAAAAATATTGAAATTTTTGCGAAAAATCGTCATTTTGGTCGTCACTTTTTGACACTACTGGTTCATTTTTCGACATTACGGATTTTTACATTACTGGTTGATTTTTTCGACATTACTGGTTGATTTCTACATTACTGGTTAATTTTTTCGACATTACTGGTGGATTTTGACATTACTGGTAAATTTATACACTACTGGTTGTAACAAGGTCCTTCCATCTTCGAACGGGCATAGGCCTTTACTCTGTCTGGATAGACCTTTATGTATTTATTAACAGATCTCAGTTTATCAGTTAGGACGTAAAGCTTCTTCTGGCTCTGATGCCTAATAGAAAGGTCATTACGGTCCATTCTATTACTAAATGCATTCAATTAACTATCGGTACTGCTTAGGATAATCTATCCTTAACTCAGCAGTCTGTGCTTAAGATTTCGGCTCATGAAGGAAGAGCTCTTCTACATCTTGGGCTTACGTAAATAGTGTTGCTATTATAGATTTAAAATAGACTGCATATTGGTCTCAGCCATCCACATTCACGAATTTTTATCTCAGAAATATCGAGTCCATTTCTGGAGGCCTGCATTATTTAGGTCCATTATCGGCTGCTCAGAATGTCGATCACTTAACAATTGCAACTATAGCTATGTAGGCTTTATGTTCCGGCAGTGACTCCGTCCTGCTGCCCTCTTCGCTCTGGGCTATTTGACCCAGGGCAAGAAAAAGGGGGGGGGGGGGGAGGGAGGGTATTCCCTTGGGTCACCTGTTTTATTATGAAAACAAGGGGATACCTCCTCCGGAGTCAGTAATTCTGAGCTGTTACTGGGATGGTTTTTTAAGTAAAAAGTTATGTTTTAAAATTCATTCATGTCATAGTTTTAAAGTATAGCATTTGAATATGTCACGTGTCAAACGGGCGTTATTTTAAAAGAGTATAAAGAGTCTCAATTCTCTGGACTAACTTTATTTATTGGCTTACTTTAAAAATAATTAGTATAAGAATTATACTGGATATTAATAGAGAATATGGATGTTATGATGCTCAATTATAGAAGGTATTGTGTCTTTCTAATTTATCATAAATAAGAAAGATACATGTGAAGCCTAATTCTCCTTTTCTCCTCCAGGAGATGACTCTATTTTATATAGTTGAGCTTATTGGATTTTCCTCTATGTCCTGGGCCCTCCAGCCTTTTTACTATTCAGCTATGTCTGGGTCATTGGTACAGTATAAAAATCTTAAAAAATTTATAGTAATTTATATATTTTTTATACTTACCAATACCCAGACGGGGATGGCCCTCCCAGGAGTTGGGAACTCATACCTCCCTGCTGAGGACATAGCGCTTACCAGGCACTGATGGTAAAAATGATTAATGGTGCCAATTTCGGGACATCCTTGACACTGCGCATGCGCAGTAGAGGTGAAGTATGGAGGGCCATTCAGGACATGTTTTCTTTGGTTTTAGATGCAAATTTTGGGGATTGGGGGGCAAAATTTGTGTTTGGCCCTATATTTTTAAGAGTTAGCACCATCTATGTCTGGGTCATTGGTAAGTATAAAAAATATATAAATTACTATAAATTTTTTAAGTTTTCAGCAAATGTCAACAAAACCATATCATATAATCCCTCAATGGAACAGTCTCGTCGAACTCGTTCTATTGAGGAGTCACATGATATGGTTTTGTTGAAATGTTTGGAAAAATTTTAAAACAATAATAAAAATAATAAATCCTGAATATCCTGTGCATCGGGTAGAGGATTAACCATTTTCTTAATGTAATGGCCATAACCAACCAGCGCTATTTAAAATGAATGTGTCAGTGACACTGCCGCTTAACTTGAATGTGTGTGTAGTGTTTGATGAAAAGGATAATGTTCAATGTTGATGAAAGGGATTATGAAATAAAACAAGAATTGTGATAATTGAGAGTATGTTTAGTTCTGTGCCCTACATGCTATGTTTTCAACAAGAATAATTTGTTGGGTTGACTGTACTAAAAAATTGAGGCCTGATTTGATGTGGCCCTCACTGTTAACGTATGTTAACCAAATTTACCAGGTTACAGTAAAATCATTCCAAAAAAACTACCTGCAGAGTGTGGTAGAAGAATTAGGTCTGAGGCCTGGTGGCCCCATCTGACTCTTATGGTTAATCAACCTGAACCAAAATGGGAAATTCATCCTGACATTCATTCAGAAATCTATCTACATCACAACACCAAGTCACTTAATCAAGTTGCAACAAAATCACCTCATAAATGTGGCCTGTAGGCTGTGTCAAAGGTTTTAAGATCAAGGGCTTGTGAGGCCCTCACCATTGACCAATATGACCAATTTGGACCAAAATACATGTAGGTTGTTCTTATCTAGTCATCAGACCAAGTCATACTTCCAATTTACAATGAAATTGCTTCATAAATACGACCTATAGACCCTGATAAATAAAGACTTCAATTGACAGATCATGATCAAAACTAGGATGTTCTCATCTAAACATCATACAAAAAGATAGGATGTTCCATGTTTATGAAAGGATTATTAACTGGTAGAGTGCTAGAAGCCACTATCAGGGCTTTAATATGGAGAGCAGGTACCCTAGTCTAAATGTGTCATTCTGTGGATGTGCTTCATATTATTTTAGCAGTGAAATTACTTAGTCTATATGGGTTTGCCTTGTTACAATTTATGGGAGAGTGCCTCTGGGCACTCTCCCATAAATTGTAACAAGGCAAAGACACATGAACAAATTTTGATAACCAAAAATAACTTAGCACTCTACCAGTTAAATTAGACAGATTGTGATAATTGACAATACGTTAAGTTCTGTACCTTATAGTTTATGCATTCAGCAAGAATAATAAGAGGTGTAGACTGTGATAAAGGAATTTAGACTTTAACTTGTGTGGCCCTCATGGTTGACCGATCTCAACCAAAACGGCTACAGGATGAAATAACTATATATCATACCAAGTCATCCTACCAAGTTACAATGAAATCCCTTCATAAGTACGACCTAGGCAGTGTAGGCAGTCCTAAAGGAATCTAGGTCACATGCCAAAGCAGTGGTAATGGCTGACCGATCGTGACCAAAATATGCTACTCAAAGTATATCCAACTACCTGTTTTACGTTTTAGTTGAAATACTGTAATGAAAAGTGTATATATTTTTTATTTAATTTTTTCCTTAATGATTTAAGTACCGAAATTAAGATTTTATTTGTGTTTGACATTATTCTTTAGCTTTTGAATATGATAACCATGGAAATTGGATATTATTGGTAAAAGAGGAAATTTTTCGATTTGCCAAAAAGTTGACGGAGCGAACAATCAACTTGGTGCAGTTTGGCGGATATTCTTTAAAAAAAATTTTCTTCAGATGCACCAGTCAGATTCATTTGATATTTGGTATTCAGCATCTTTAAAGGGGTTAGATTCAAGTTTGTTCAAATGGGATCCCTGGATGAATATTTGGGCTCTTTATTGGATCCCAACTTTTAACTTAGTGCAATATGAGAAAATTTCTTCAAAAATCTTCTTTTCTGATCCACTAGTGAGAATCCTTTTATATTTGGTATGTGACATCTCTAGAGGTGTAAGATTTGAATTTGTTCAAAGTAAGTCCCTGGTTAATATTTGGGCTTCCTATGGGAGTCTGATTATTAACTTGGTGCAATATGGGGGATATTCTTTAAAAATCCTCTTCAGATCCACCAGTCAGATTCTTTTGATATTTGGTATGCAGTATCTTTAGGAGGTTTAGATTCAAGTTTGTTCAAATGGGATCCCTGGATGAATATTTGGGCTCTTTATTGGATCTTACTTTTAACTTAGTGCAATATGAGAAAACTTCTTGAAAAATTTTCTTTTTCAGACCTGCTAGTGAGAATCCTTTCATATTTTGTATGTTCAAATCGAGTCCCTGGGTTAATATTTGGGCTTCCTGTGGGAGTCTGAATATTAACTTGGTGCAATATTGGGAATAATCTTTAAAAATCTTCTTCAGATCCACCAGTCAGATTCTTTTGATATTTGGTATGCAGCATCTCTAGGGGGGTTAGATTCAAATTTGTTCAAATGGGATCCCTGGATGAATACTTAGGCTCTTTATTGGAACCCAAATTTTAACTTAGAGCAATATGAGAAAATTTCTTAAAAAATCTTCTTTTTCAGACCCACCAGTGAGATTTCCTTTCATATTTAGTATGTGACATCTCTAGAGGTGTAAGGTTAAAATTTGTTCAAATGGCGTTCCTCGGTTAATATTTAGGTTCCCCAAGGGAGCCCAAATATTTACTTAGTGCAATAAAAAAGAGGTGTAAGGTTAAAATTTGTTCAAATGGAGTTCCTCGGTTAATATTTGGGTTCCCCAAGGGAGCCCAAATATTTACTTAGTGCAATATGAGGAATTATTGATTAAAATCATCTCCTTCAGATCCAGCAGTCAGATTCTTTTGATATTTGGTGTACAACACCTCTGTGAGGGTTAGATTGAAGGGTGTTCAAATCAGGTCCCTGGGTTAATATTTGTTTTTTTTTTTATTGAAGCCCAAAGTTTAACTTGCTTCAATATGAGAAAATTTCTTGAAAATTCTTCTTCTTCAGGTCCACCAGTGAGAATCCTTTCAAATTTGGAATGGAACATCTCTGGGAGTGTCAAATTCAAGTTTGTTCAAATTGAGTCGCTTGTTTTTTCTTGTTTCAATATTTTTATACTATAAACCAATCGCCTAGACTAACTAGCTGGTGCAAACTCAAAGTTATCAAGGGCCAAACACAAATTTTGAACCCCCCAATCCACAAAATTTGCGTGCAAAACCGAAAATTAAAAGTCCTATCTGGTCCTCCATACTTTTACTCTCTGTGCATGCGCAGCCGTCAGGAAGTGACCGGAATTGGTGCCAACATCATTCTTTGTTTGCTGCTCCTCCCCGTTAACACTCGGGGACAACTGTTTTGTGTTGTAAGAAACTTCAATGAGGAGGAGCATCCGTCCTATGTGACGAGTCTGGATGCTACTTCCGGACTTCAGCCGGGGTTGGCTGTGGTTACGTCTTCATCTTCTTCCATGGATATGCATGATAAGGGATAGATGCCTACAAATTTTTAACAGAATGCTCAACAAGGTCTGGAGCAGACCGCGAGCTGGAGATTCTTCTCCTTTCCGTCAGCAGTCGGAGTCGACTTTTTTTGGTTTAGTGAGTTGGGATGCCTGTTGACGCTTGCGGTTTGGGATGCTCCTTCCACACTGCAGCCAGATTCGGTGGCAGCTATGGCATCTTCCCTTGCTTCATTAATGAAGCACGTTGATCGCTGACTAAGTTCTGACTTCGCAGGTTCGGGTCGATAGCTAGTCATTCGAGGCTTTTTTATACGGGACATGTGTCGAGAATCTGGGGTCAGTTCTCAGTCCTGTGAGCAGCTTATGGTAACAAGTGGATTATCATTGCTCTGCTAGCCTCGGTCACGAACCGGCTGCCACAGATTGCTCTGCTTATCGCAGCATTCCAATAGACGCTGGTACTACCGTTTAACAGACTCTGATGGTGAGCTGTCGGATGGTGCTGCGTTGGTCCAATCATCTGTTCAGTCGGATGGAGTTGCCCATATTTGCAGATGGAACATTTGGATGGTGAGAGGGATACGGAGTGTGAGTCTCCATCCCTCACAGAAGGGCACTTTAAGACTATGAAATTTCAGTCTTAAGCTCTTAGAATATTGTTCCATCTGAATATAAGTCTGCGTTTAGATGAGCCGGCCAGGGATGAAGATATGTCCCTACCTGCATCATTTAATATATGCTCGGAAATAATGAAATGTGCTATTTCATTCAAAAGAGCTAATCTGGACGCACTGTCATGGAAAGGAATATGAGGACGTGGTTCCTTGCTAGGGTTCTTTCCAGGGCAGTCATGTATGCCACGTACAACTCCGCATGGACAGTGGAATTTCGAGTTGGTAAGACGTGATGCTGCCCTTGCGTCGTCATCACTTATAGATGACAAGGTGAAAAGCTCTCTCTGAGTTGCTCCGGTTACCGGAAATATACTATTTGACGACAAGAGCAGGCTACAAGAAAGCTTCTAGTGTTCTGCTTTTGAAGTCGGTGTCTCATCAAAACACTTCAGCAGACTGGGGTAAGCGAGGCCGTTCTGCTTCTAAGAAAGTATCAAGAGAATGTCTTGTGAGGGTACAATAACCCTCTTATATTTACTTCAGAAGTCGTCATTATAGTGACTCAGAAAAGGGGCATAGGTCTGATCAAGGCTATGGATCTGATGCCCCTAGGTCAACGATTAATGGAAGGTTATCTTCACGAGAAACTGGATGTTAATCACGGAAGTTTCTTTCAAAGAGAGTCACTTCTAGTGGAGGTAAAGGCTCTCCTATCGAAGGGAACAATTGAGATTGACGAGATGAGCTTCTTCGCGGGGCGGACTTAGTTTCTCCTCCTGTAAGCATCGTAAGTCGTACAGGTGATGGACCTGACCTCTATTGCTTGCCAGTTGACGGAAAGGGTATCAACTTCACGATAATCTAGATGTTAATCACGGAAGTTCCTTTCAAAGATAGTCGCTCCTAGTGGAGGTAAGGCTCTCTTATTGAAGGGAACAATTGTGGTCGTCGAGAATAGATTTTGGTTGCTTTCCAGCCTTTCAATTAAGTGGATAAATAGTGGAAGATCAGTGGATGAGAATGTAGTCTCAGCAGGCCTGCGGCTATCAGCCTGAGCAAGCTCCACTTACAAGTATACTTCTTGGACAAATGTTCCAAGACAGGCTTTCCTTCTGAAGGTACAAGCTCTCCTATTGAAGAAAAGCATTAGACGTCATCAAAATTATTCTCCAGTTTTTTTATTATCACCTGTTTCTCATCCTGAATCCGGATGGATAGTGCATAGATAGGGTGAGATAATCCTTGGCATCAAGACAATTTATGTCATTGTGGATGCCATAGTAGCCTTCTGTATGGTTACAGCTGTCTTTTGGGTTAGGCTCTGTCCACTGTCCTTTGGGAATAAAACCGAAAAGGATCCACAGTAGCCCAGCTGGAATCATGAGCGAGATTTTTTCAGTATTATGCAGTGTCATAACTGAATTTATTATCTCTTGGGACTGCGGTCTCTTTGGGAATTCAGGGCTGTTTATATAGCAGCTCTTCATTCCCTACCTTGTGCGAAGATAATTGTAAGTCTCCGTTAGTTACACTTACACCGATATATCTGTCTTCACGAAGATGAAGACTTATAAGCCATGGCTAGCATTGTAAGTCTCCTTAGTGAGCTTCTAGGGCCACAGTTATCAGCTTTTAATGGTCTTCACATACAGGAAGACCTTTAGCAGCTTCCACTAGGCTGAGTTTGTTGTCCTATCAGACATGATACCATATGTTAGAGGAGGTTATTCTCTTCAAACCGGTATGGTTTGGTGTGAGTTATTATGTAAATACGGTGTATTTGTTCTTCACGCCCTTCTCCACCCTTAGTGGCATTATGGAGTTGGTCAGACGTGAGGTAGCCTTGAGATTCCTACACAATTTGATGACTAACACAAGAACGATTCAAGTAATGCGGCTGGTCTGTGATGAGTCTGTTAATCATAGCTGGTTCCATTTCTGAATCCAGGTTTCTATAAGTTTCAATACACAAATCGAATATAACATTTCTATGCATTCTCGTATATTCGCACGTGTCTGGGAGTGTTATTTATTGGAATTTATTGTACACCTGAATGGGGTCGTCTGTGGGCTGCCTCGGAAGTGTGTTTACTCTCCAGAGATCATTCATTGTGATTCTGTTGGACAAGTGTATGTTGTACATATTATATCACCGATTTTCAACCTATCTGCGTATGCCGACTCCAGTATACGTTACAAGCGAGCGCTATTAATTACCGGGATCGCCACGATAGCCTTAGCTTCAGAAGTGGCATTAAGCACCAATTTATTAATAATAATTAATATCTGGGTGCCTGTTCGGCGAATATATATTGCTATATGATACCGCTTTTACTCCTCTGCTTCTTCTTTGTTTTTGAAGAAGATTCCTTCAAAAAGGGGGGGTGGGAATTTTTTTAAATCTCCTCCGGCTTGATAAGTGCATAACTATGAGTGACGATGTTTTGTCTGTAGATTATATCTGATCCTGGATACAGCTTGTTTATTATTGTGTAAAGCATGTGTTTGTGGGGTTAACTTCTCACTCTCAAATACGCCATCTTAATTTTTAAGGCTTAGTCCGGACAAGCCTTAAAATTGGGAACTCTTTACATCCAATTAGCATAGTTATTCATGCTAAGAATACGGAATTACTTGAATTTGGCTCCTTATTTATGATATGTCTTCTCTGTTATTGTATAGAGAGACATACATGTAATTCCTTTTAAATTTAATTTCCTTTCACCTTGGATTGCAGGCTTGGGAACTATGTTGGTCTGCTAATTCTGAAGTTCTAGGCCCTCTGCCTTTTAACGATTCAGCTAGTCTGGGCCATTGGTTTATAGTATAAAAATATGATAAATGTAAAGTAATTTGTATATTTTTTATACTTACAATGGCCCACATGGGTATGGCCCTCCCTTGAGTGGGCACTCATACCTCCCCGCTGAGTTATTATGTAGTACACTCTTCTACAAAGAATGATGTTGGCGCCAATTCTGGTCACTTCCTGATGGCTGTGCATGTGCAGAGAATACAAGTGTGGAGGACAAGATAGGACTTTTAATTTTTGGTTTTGCAAACAAATTTTGAGGATTGGGGGGGTTCAAAATTTGTGTTTGGCCCTTGATAACTTTGAGTTTGCACCAGCTAGTCTGGGCCATTGGTAAATATAAAAAATATACAAATTACTTTAAATTTATCATTTTTATTTTTATTTTTTTTTGTGGGCGGGGTGGGGGGGTGGTGGCTTGAGAGAACCACAGTAGTTGAAAACAAAACAAAAATTTAGTTCGGTTGTTTTTTTTTAATACTTCACAGAACAGAGCTTGCTAGGAAGCTTTCCTAGGAGCAGCGGAAATGAATGGCCAAAAGGTTGCCTTTGGTTGTGTCATAGCAAATCCAAAAATTGCTACTGATCACTTACTCATCTCTTTTGACAATTTGAGCCAGGTGAGTGTTTTATGCTCACTTGAGCCTCTGGTTTTTCTTTTCTGATTTTTAAAAAAATATTTTCAGAGTGCATCATATGCTGTTGGAAATGCTGGTTACCATAGTGATGAACTGTATTTGAAATTAAAAACAGCAGTCAGTCCATTGGTTAGTTTATTACAAGATCCTGTCACAAAGACCAGGGCCAATGCTGCAAGTATGTTACACAATAACTTACATTTCAAAAAGTTTGTATTCGAAAACATTTAAATTGGACAGTTTTTACAATGAAATTCTACCTCACAAATTTATTAATATTGCCAATTCAAGGTCAAAAAGCAAAGATTCAAAAGACACTGGAGATGTAATACATATCTGATGAAATTCAGGGCACTCAGCTAAACAACAAACATTTGTACTAAAGTTCCATTCATTTTTCTCTATTTTTCACTTGCACAGACACAGAAGGTAACCTGATAAAAATTTTAATTTGGCCATTTTGGCGGAAGAAAACTAGAACAGAGGATTTGCACACCATTCTCGGTGTTGTGTTTTGGTATCGTCCACCATCAGAACCTTCCTAAAAGTTTTCCGAACATTTGAGTTTTGGTTTGCAAAAGTTTCTCAGGATTGCTCTGTGGTATGAACCATTCTCCGAACGTCCCCGATGATTTCTGCTCTTTAAAGCTCCCCAAAAGCTTGGCTTAGAGGACAAATCTGATTGTTTCTATTGATTAAATAAATCTTTTCAATGTATGTTTTTCTGTTATTTAGTTCAGTTTTAACAAAAATAATTTGATGTTTTTTGTACTGCACAGTTTAGCTGTTATAAGGTACAGTTTTAACAAAAATCATCTTATGTGTTTTAAGTGGATAACCAAACCAAAGTTTTGTTCATTAATTTACTAAAAAGTGTTTGTTGTTTTTTGAAAACTAAACTTATGACCTCCACATTTGAACAAGCTCATCAGTCTTGTTTCAATGAGTGATCAGGAGCTGTGTTTTGGAAGCAAAAATTTGAAAAATAAGATTGGAATGGCAAATATTTTTATAGCATTCAACAGCATTGACCAATTTTTTACCTTGGGGTTTGGGCAAGGTAAAATCAGTGTTCCAAGAATTTTTAAGTTATTGTTTCTGATGATAATGATTTGTATTTTTCAGTTGAGTGAATTTTAAGCTTGGGAATTGCACTGGGTTAGGCGTGCGTGTGTGTGGTGGAGAGGTCTCAGTATTGTCTGAAAAAAATACAAATTTAACTGATTGGGGAGTGGGAAAGGGGGTGGAGGTTCTTGGAAATGTGGAAAAAAAAATGTCAATTTAACTGATTTGTTTTTTAATTTATGGATTAAAATTCAAAATTTGATCATTCCTTTTTAGTTTATGGTTTAGTGGAGGGTGCATCTGACCTCTTGAATAAAATGTAACAACAGAAATCTATATGAATAAAGTTCCCTGTGGGAATCCTAAGAATGGAGTAGTCCTTGAATACAATTGTAAACAAGATCTGTCATACTGATATGCTAGGACTCCAAAATTAATGCTTGGGGAACACTTCTTTGTCAGTGGATGGCTAAGATATAAGTGATTGGATCAAGACGACTTTATATTCTACCGTTACAAGAGAAGAGTTAGTGCTCTCTTTAACGGTATTGTTTTTGTGTTAGTTGTCTGAGGCTTTTAGCCCTATTGATGATTCCATATTAACCTAGTGTGATTAATGAGTGTTCTTTCGAATTCCTTTCAGGAATATATTTCCTGCTATAATCTATATATGATGTATTATTTGGCGCAATGGCATACTGTCTTGATTTCAAGGGATATGTTGACACCTTTTTCAGCGGGTATATTCCTTGCATAAAATTTTTTGAAACTTTTATTTTTCACAATTTATTTCGAAAATTTTTGTGATTGTGTTATGTACCTTGCGATGTTTATTCTGTATTATTATTGGGAGTGCAGAGGACTTATGTTTTTGGCTTCATTATTATTGTATACATTATAATAATTGGTACTTAGTGTAAGTTCAGGAAGCCTTGGAATAAAGGCTTGTTGTTTACCGATAGTCGCGGCACTCCTTCAATACTTGTACTATGGGATGAGAACATTGGAAACGGGTGTCCACCTGTTTGGTGGGCGGTGAAGTTCCGATTTAGAAGCTTTCACTGCTGGCTAATACTAGTCTTTCAGTCTATTTTTCAGAGGAACAAGAACATGGTGATGGTACTTTGACACCTGTCCGTTGCATGCTGCCATCATCACACTCTGATGAGTAAAGCTGCCAAGGTGCTCATAATATTTGCTCAGGATTAAAGCCATAGTAGCTTAATTCTCTGCATGCAGCTAGCTTGACCGGTGAAGTGATCATCCCTAGATGGGAGCCGGGACACTGGATAGGTCCGTGCGGTCGAGTAGTATAATGTGGGTAGAGCGAGCACCTTATAATATAAAGCTCACCCAGTGATGATGGCAAAAGGAGAAGAAGCTTAAAAGTTTCTCTATGAAATGCTCAGCGAGATCAGGGGTCGGATCGCGAACTCGAGAAACCTCTCCGTCCTGTTAGCAGTCGGGGTCGACCGTGTCTGTTGAAAGAAACTATAATGAGTCTGAACATGTGTCAGGTTGTTCCTTCCACACTGCAGCCTGGGTCGGCTGCAGTTATGGCTTCTTACATGGAACACACGCAAAGGGGATTATCTACAAGTTTCTCAGCGGGATACTCGGCGAGATCTGGGGTCAGATAGGGAGTTGGAGAGCATTCTCCATCCCGTTAGCAGTCGGGATTGACTGTTGTCTGTTGTGAGAAACTTCATTGCAAATCGAGATGCTCCTTCCACACTTCAGCCGGGGCCGGCTGTTGTTACGGCTTCCTCTTCTTTGATGCAAAAGCAAACTAAGGTGTAGAAGCCTACAAATTTCTAAACGGAATGCTTGATGAGGTCTGGAGCCAGACTGTGAGCTGGAGAACCCTCTTAGTTCTGCCAGCAGTCGGGGGTCAACTGTTTTCGATTCGAGACACTTTAGTGAGTTGGGATGCCTGTTCACGCTTGCGGTTTTGGACGTTCCTTCCACACTGCAGCCAGGGCCGGTTGCTATGGCTTCTTCCTCTGCTTCATCGATGAAGCACGTTAGACTGCAGACTGACTATCTGACCATGTTTTCAGATGGAACATTCAGATGGTGAGAGGGCTACGGAGGTTGATTCTCCATCCCTTGCAGAACGGTACATTAAGACAATGAATTTTTAGCTCACCGAAGGGAGCTCAACTTATCACTTGCCATCCGTCGTCCATCGTCGTCGTCTGTCGTCGTGAACACTTTTCAAACGACTTTTCCTCTGAAACCACTGGTATGATTTTCAGGAAACTTCAAGTGGATGTTCATTACTATATGGCAATTCATGTTTGTTTAAATGAAATAGCCACGTCCCTTGGGGGCTCTGTATGAGGCATAACTCTGATAGCACTGTATGAATTCTAGAAAAATTATTAAAAAATCTTCTCCTCCAGAACCAGTGGGCAGAATCTTTTGATACTTGGTATGCAGCATCATGGTATGGGTCCGATTCAAATTTGTTCAAATCGAGTCCCTCAACCAATATTGGGGCTCACTATGGGGGTGTGATTTTTTTCTTAGTGCAATTTAAGAAAAATTCTTTAAAAATCTTCTTCTCCAGAACCAATGGGCAGAATCTTTTGATATTTGGTATGCATCATCTTGGTATGGGTCTGATTCAAGTTTGTTCAAATTGAGTCCCATGATCAATATTGGGGTTCCCTATAGGGGCATGAATTTTTACTTAGTGCAATTTAAGGAAAAATCTTCTTCTCCAGAACCAGTGGGCAGAATCTTTTGATATTTGGTATACAGCATCTTGGTATGGGTCTGATTCAAGTTTGTTCAAATCGAGTCCCTTGATCAATATTGGGGTTCCCCATAGGGGCATGAATTTTTCCTTAGTGCAATTTAAGGAAAAATCTTCTTCTCCAGAACCAGTGGGCAGAATCTTTTGGTATTTTGTATACAGCATCTTGGTATGGCTCTGATTTAAGTTTGTTCAAATGGAGTCCCTTGATCAATTTTGAGGCTCACTATGGGGACCTGAATTTTTACTTAGTGCAATTTAAGAAAAAAAAAATTATTCTCCAGAAACAATGGGCAGGATCTTTTGATATTTGGTATACAGCATCTTGGTATGGGTCTGATTCAAGTTTGTGCAAATTGAGTCCCTCGATCAATATTGGGACTCACTAAAGGGGTGTGAATTTTTACTTAGTGCAATTTAAGAAAATTTCTTTAAAAATCTTCTTTTCTGGAACCGATGGGCAGAATCTTTTGATATTTGGTATACAGCATCTTGGTATGGGTCTGATTCAAGTTTGTTCAAATTGAATCCCTCATTCAATATTGAGGATCACTATGGGGGGTGTGAATTTTTACTTAGTGCAATTTAAGAAAAAATCTTTAACAATCTTCTTCACCAGAACCAGCGGGCAGAATCCTTAGATATTTGGTATGCAGCATTTTGGTATGGGTTGGATTCACGTTGGTTCAAATTGAGTCTTTTGATCAATATTGGGGCTCACTATGGGGGCGTGAATTTTTACTTAGTGCAATTTAAGAAAAAATTCTTTAAAAATCTTCTCCTCCCGAACAAGTGGGCAAAATCTTTTGATATTTGGTATGTAACATCTTATGTTCTGATTCAAGTTTGTTCAAATTGAGTCCCTCGATCAATTTTGGGCCTCACTATGGGGGCATGAATGTTTACTTTGTGCAATTTAAGGAAAATTCTTTAAAAATCTTCTTTAGAACCATCATGCAGAATCTTTTGATATTTGATCAGCAGCATTGTTCCATTCAGTCCTGTTGATGTTTTAGCTCCACAGAGATTATAGATTTACTCTGTAGAACCTTAAGAATAGCTTTTGATAAAATTTGTGTCTTAACAGTATGGAACATTCGGTGAGTGCCTAAGGCCCCCTGGGGCCTCTTGTTATTCATAAGCTCTTTGAATCTTGTTCCATCTGAACAAAAGACTGCATTTGCTAGGCAAAAAACAGCTTACGGTACTGGGTGAAGGCAAGACGAAGATTTTTCCTTCTGGGGTCTTTTGGCTCAGGTGTTGAAGGCTTTTGGTCCGATTAACGATGCCTCCTTTGGCTTAGCAGTAGTATAAGAAAGGCAATGATCTATTCCTTACGAATAGAAGATTGATAGCTCATAGATAGTCTGAGACAGCTGTCTTGTTGGAATAGAGCCGTTGGAAGGAATAAGTACATCTTTTTCTTCTCGATGTTGTATTCCTAGGCGTCAGAGGCTTTTAGTGCTATTGTGGACGCCATAGTAGCCTTATGTATTGTTAGAGCAGTGTTTTCTTATACATTAGCGGCTAACGTCGTAAGTCTCCATTTAGTGAGCTGTCTAACACATAGATATCTGTCTTCACCAGTATATGACTTTGAGGCTATGTTAGCTATGCTGAGACCGCTAGCTTTTTGAAATAAGGCCGTTAGAATGAAAGATTATGTTTTCCTTCTTGGTGTAGTATTCCTAGGCATCACAGGCAATTAGTTCTATTGTTGTCACCTTAGTTTGGCATATGTGAATTAAGAGCAGTCTGTGTTTATATATCATTCGCGGCTAACGTTATAGTGGCCTTGTGTATTTTACAGCAGTGTTTTTTTTAAACATTACGGCTAACTTTGTAAGTCTCCATTTAGTGAGCTTTCCAAGGCTGCAGGTGACACAGATATTTGTCTTCATGGAGATGAAGACTAATAAACTGAGTTAGCTAAGGTGAGACTACTGTGTCTTTGGAATTACGGCCATTAGAAGTGTGGTCCTTTATTCCTTACCTTGAACGAATAATGTTGTAAGTCTCCATTTAGTGAGTTTTCAATGTCGCAAGTTTTACCAAGGTATCTGTCTTACGGGATGAAGACTTATTATCTCCGCTAGCTTATCTGAGACTGCTGTCTCTTTGGAATTAGGGCCGTTAAAAAGAAAGAGTTTGTTGTTTCCTTCTCGGCATTGTATTCTGAGGCATCTGGGGCTTTTAGTCCTTTTGTTGATGCCTTATAAGAATCAAGGACAGTCCTTTTTCCCTTAACTTGAGTGACTAACTTTGTAAGTCTCTGTCTAGTGAGCTCTCTAAAGTCACAAAAATTACACCAAGATATCTGTCTTCATGGAGATGAAGTCTTATAAGCTTTCTTAGCTGGGCTGAGTCCACTGCCTTTTGGGAATAGAACCGCTAAAGGAAAGAGTGCATATTTTCCTTCTCTGTGTTTTCCTTAGTGTCGCAGACATTAATCTTATTATTGACACTATAGTAGCCTAGCTAGAATGATGAGTGTTTTTTCCTTATCATTAGCGGCTAGAGTTGTAAGTCTTTTGTGAGCTTCTATTGCCACAGTTATCAGCCATTAATTGTGTCTTCATGAATAGGAAGACCTTTAGCAGCTTCAGCCAGGTTGAGACCACTGAGGTACCGTTACAAGAGAAGAGTTTGTTCTCTCTTTAACAGTATTGTTTTTGTGTTAGTTGTCTGAGGCTTTTAGCCCTATTGATGACGCCATATTAGCCTAGTGTGATATTAATGAGTGTTCGTTTGAATGCCTATAGTTAACTCCTTTCAGGAATATATGTCCTGCTATAATCTATATATGAGTATTATTTGGCACAATGGCGTACTGTCGTGATTTCAAGGGATATGTTGACACTGTTTCAGCAGGTATATTCCTTGCAATAGTGCCATGTTCATCACGTCCCCCTCGGTCCTTAGTGGCATTATGGAGTTGGTCCAGATGTGAGGGAGCCCTACGGTTTCTGCACTCTTCTAGATAACTAACACTAAATAATGTTGGGTTGCACCGGCTAATTCAGGCCATTGGTAAGTATAAAAAATATACAAATTACTTTAAATTTATCATTTTGCTGCAATATCTTGAACAATGTCTGTTGGAACTCTCCAATAAATTGTAACAAAACAATTTAATATAAACATTTTTTTATTCTGCTGTGAGCAAATTGCAGGCTATTACCTGTTGGCACACTCCAATATTTTGGAACCAAACAGTTTTTAATATATAAGCATTTTTCTGTTCTCCTGAGCAAACACATGGTTTGCATGGTTTTTGAGAAAACCTTTGAAAATGATGTTTTTCGTGAAAAACCAATGAATTGGAAAATGGTCCTAAAATCCCTAGAATATTATAGGAATTCTTGAAAACTTTTCCATTTCTAGCATTTCCCAATGTAAGTGTTAAGATATAATATTAAAAGGATTTAAAAAAAAATTAAACTGGGTCTTTTGGACAGTCACAGATCATTTTTATGTGTACCCATACTATGTATGGTACACATAATGCCGGCATCCGAGGTGACCATCCGTCGTTCGTCCATCCTTTGTCCATCCATCTGTCTCTCTGTCCGTCCATCCGTCTGAACGTCCGGCATCCGTATCCACTTCTTTGGCATTCGATAACTTGAAAACTATTGCTTGGATTGTCAAGTTACTTTATATTTGTGTTCAGGTTACTGATATGCTGAGCTGTATAGTTTTTGGTGTAAATTGGATAATTTGATCCTGAGATATTAACCCTTTATCCTTCAAATTGAAAATTCCTCCAATCCCTGTGGCATTCGATAACTTGAAAAATATTGCTTGGATTGTCTAGTTACTTTATATTTGTGTTCAGGTTACTGATTTGCCGAGCTGTATAGTTTTTGGTGTAAATCTGATGATTTGATCTCGAGATATTAACCCTTTGTCCTTCAAATTGAAAATTCCTCCAATCCCTTTGGCATTCGATAACTTGAAAAATATTGCTTGGATTGTCAAGTTACTTTATATTTGTGTTCAGGTTAATGATGTGCCGAGCTGTATAGTTTTTGGTGTAAATCTGTTATTTTGATCCTGAGATATTAACCCTTTATCCTTCAAATTGAAAATTCCTCCAATCCCTTTGGCATTCGATAACTTGAAAAATATTGCTTGGATTCTCGAGTTACTTTATATTTGTGTTCAGGTTACTGATGTGCCGAGCTGTATAGTTTTTGGTGTAAATCGGATAATTTGATCCTGAGATATTAACCCTTTATCCTTCAAATTGAAAATTCCTCCAATCCCTTTGGCATTTGATAACTTGAAAAATATTGCTTGTATTGTCTAGTTACTTTATATTTGTGTTCAGGTTACTGATGTGCCGAGCTGTATAGTTTTGGTGTAAATCTGATGATTTGATCCCAAGATATTAACCCTTTATCCTTCAAATTGAAAATTCCTCCAATCCCTTTGGCATTCGATAACTTGAAAAATATTACTTGGATTGTCAAGTTACTTTATATTTGTGTTCAGGTTACTGATGTGCCGAGCTGTATAGTTTTTGGTGTAAATATGTTATTTTGATCCTGAGATATTAACCCTTTATCCTTCAAATTGAAAATTCCTCCAATCCCTTTGACATTTGATAACTTGAAAAATATCGCTTGGATTGTCAAGTTACTTTATAATTGTGTTCAGGTTACTCATGTGCTGAGCTGTATAGTTTTTGGTGTTAATCTGATAATTTGATCCGGAGATATAACCCTTTATCCTTCAAATTGAAAATTCCTCCAATCCCTTTGGCATGAGATAACTCAAAAAATATCAATCTGATTGTCATGTTACTTTATATATTTATTCAGGTTACTGATGTGCTGTGCTGTGTAGTTTTTTATGTAAATCTGATAATTTGATCCGGAGATATTAACCCTTTATCCATCAGATTAGACACTCCTCCAATCCATTTCTTTATGTACCCATACCTTGTATGGTGTACATAATGTCGGCATCCGTGGTGGCCCTCCGTCATACAGCTTTCTACTAGTTGCACGTATGGGTACACATCTGACGATTTCATCGGCCTATTTTTGTTAAAAGGTTTTTACCAAGTTGTTGTATGAACAATGAAACCTTACTCTCCAATAAATTGTAATGAAACAATTGTAACACCACAATTTCACATTAACAGTTTTTTCAACTGCTGCGTAAACAACTAGCCAATGCATAGAAGTGACTTTTTTAAAACACTTTTCAATTGAGCCAGGATAACCAGAAGTAAATTTGGAGTATTTAGGGCAACTATTTTTTCATTAGGGCTGTGGTTGTGGTACTGAAACAGCGTTTTATGCATATTTTATTTTTTATAGGTGCCTGTGGTAATTTGGGAATGCACTCATCATCACTCTGCACAGAACTCAAGAAGCATAAAGTTGTTCCGATGTGAGTGAATTTTCTAAAAGCTGTATACCTTCGACATGTATTCTAGAACTGTAAGGGGAGGGATGCAGGCAACTTTTACACAGGATACTTGTGTGTAATTTCAAGCTGCAAACTTTCTTCATATTGCAACTGGGAATTTAATAAATTCAGCCTTGTTTGACAGAGCTCATTGAGCTCTGACAAACAAGAATGAATTGATTAAATTTCTAAACAATTTCTCCATTTTGTTTGTATTTTGCGATTTTTCAGTAAACCATGTGATCAAATTATATTCTTGATTATTATTTTAACAAACAAAATTTTAGTCTCAAGGTCAAGAAAAAAATAAATGGGTTTTGGATCTCTCGTAATCCTTGACTGAAATTTAATCCCGTCAGTGAACAGTTTAGCTCAATTTGACGAAGTCAAGCTGAGTTATTGCTGTCTCTTGGCATCTGCATACATACACCCACAATTTCCTTTGGCATCCCGCTCAGGTCGCATTTATGATCGAATCACTTTGAAACTTGATATGCTTGTTTGTGGTGGCCTCTCGGTGGTGGCTATGCATTTTCTTCCATTTCCATCAAAAACGTTGCTGTTAGATATGACCTTTGAACTTAGTTTAGTTATGCATCAGTATTTCCCTTTGGCAGCCTTCCACGGCACTTTTATGATTGGATCACTTTGAAACTTGGTATGCTTGTTTTGGGTGATCTCTAGATGGGCGCTATCGATTTTCTTCAAAAAACAGTGCTGTTGGCAGCGACCATTGAACTTAGCACAGTTATGCATCAATATTTTCTATTGGCACCCCTACAGGGCACATTTATGATTGGATTGCTTTGAAACTTGGCATGTTTGTTGGGCTGACATCCACATGGGAGCTTTTCTTCCATTGCGGTCAAAAAACATTGCCATTGGCAACGACCTTGAACGTAGTTTAGTTATGCATCCATATATTCCTTTGGCATGCTTTGTTTGGAGTGACCTTTAGATGGGAGATGTTGATTTTCTTCCATTTCCACAAAAAATGTTGCCTTGGCATCGACCTTTGAACTTTGTGCAGTTATGCATCAATATTCCCCTATGGTACACCCTACAGGGCACATTTATGACCAGATTGCCTTGAAACTTGGTATGCTTGTTTGGAGTGATCTCCAGAAGGGAGCTATCAATTTTTTTCATTTCCGTCGGAAAAACAATTGCTGTTGGCAACGACCTTTGAACTTAGTTTAGTTAAGCATCAATATATTCCTTTGGCATGCCCTACAGAGCACATTTATGAATGGATCATGTTGAACCTTGGTACACTTGTTTGGAGTGACCTCTAGATGGAAGCTATCAATATTTTTATACTGTAAACCAATGGCCCAGACTAGCTGGTGCTTAACTCAAAGTTATTAAGGGCCAAACACAAATTTTGACCACCCCCCCCCCCCCCCAATCCCCAAAATTTGCTTGCAAAACCGAAAATTAAAAGTCCTATCTGGCCCTCCATACATTTACTCTCCACGCATGCGCAGACGTCAGGAAGTGACCGGAATTGGCGGCAATATCATTCTTTGTTTGGCCCTAAAAGTCATCAACAATGAAATGACATCTGCGCTTTAAAATCTCCTATATTTGTATACTGTACCAATGACCCAGACTTAGCTGGTGCTAACTCTAAAATATTTAGGGCCAAATGCAAATTTTACCCCCCAATCCCCAAAATTTGCATCTGAAAAACTGAAAAATACATGTCCTTTTTGGTCCTCCATACTTTTACTTCACTGCGCATGCGCAGTGTCAAGGAGGTCTCGAAACTGCCGCCAAAAGTCATTCTTTGTTTGGCCCTCAATATTGTTATTTATGCTTGTAAATCTTAGTTTTATAGATAATGTTATTTGTGCTTGTAAATCTCAGTTTTATAGATGCTAGATGCATATTTATGAGAGAAATGGTGGATATATGGTGGAAATAGAAGGTGGAAAGGAGAAAACAGTGGAAACAAATGTTCAGGGCTGTAACTTATAATTATTTTACGAAATTGTTCCATGTTACCTATTTTCGTGGCATGACCTTATTGTGGTCATTCTTGCTATGAATGTTCCATTGTTTAATCAGTGTTTCCTCTCTCCCTTTCCTTTATTCCCTCCTAGCTATTCTCCCATGCTTTTGGCTTATTTTATGTAATGTTTATTACTAAAATTTCTTGGGAGTTTTGGATTGGAAACAGAATTATTTTCTGTTTTTTCCCCATGTTTACATCCTCACCCTAGGGGTGTTTAGGCGTTTTGAACTGCGTCTACCATCTGATGTTCTACAGTTTCTTCTCTGGAAGCCTCTGTTTTGCATCAGATAGTGTTTAAATTGGTAACTGATTTCGGGCCATGTTCGTTTCAGTGCCTGGAGTCATGTTTCCAGTTTGTTGACACTTTTGCTTATGTTGACAACTGTTACTTCTGACAATGATTACTTGTCTTCTGCTCAATTTAGTTCATAGCAAGATACTTTAATATTGTCTGTAAGTGTTATATTAATTTTTCAAAATGATTAAAAAATTTTGTCTACACTTAGGCTTTTTAGGGGTCCTTTGGGCTCAGGGTTCCCATTGGGAACTTGGGCTCTTCTGAAAATTTTTTCAAAAAATTTTTTTTGGAAAATTATTTTCTTTTGAATGTTATAATGAATTATAATATATTATGTATTTTTATTTCAAGAGTTAGTGCGAGTAATATGATGGTGTATAGTTTTTCTGGTTGAAAAAATATTCTTCAATCGTAATACAAGGATATCTTCCTCTAATTCACAAGTTCATTGTGTTTCTTATAGTCAATGTAGTTGCATTAATTCTTGGTCTGTGTGTGTTGATTGATATGACAACGTTGGAGACGTGTGTCACTGTATTTTGTTGCGGTGAGAGGTCCATTCCGGTCCTCACTCCGTAGGGTCACTATATATTATCAGTTTCTTTTTCAGAACTCAGAGTTATGTTTCCGTGATGTCTTCAATAAGTGTGTCTCCATCATTGCAATATTAGGGCTAGCGGGAAGTGCTCAAGGTATTACGACAATTGCTGGGAGTTAGCTAGTTCTATCGAAGGCATTGTTGCCCGCTAGTCCGCCCGGTGTCGCGACCATTCACCTGGAAAGAATGGCTCAGCACCCGGGTTAGTCTGTTGCGGTCCAGGGAAGCAGATTGGGTGATGCGAGCACTATAAAACTTCAGATGTGCACACCCAGCAACGACGGATCCGAGGATAGTACGGAGGAAGCCTGTCAGTCTGATAGCTAGCTCGTCCAGGTCCCCCGCACTGCGAGCAAGAGAGGCCCCCTCTCTCTTGCATCAACATCTGCATCGGGACGCTCCGCCGCATGATAGTCCTACGTGGCTGTTATATTGGCTTCCTCATCCTCGTCAACACACACGACTGCACCTTGGCTATGTGACCACAGATTTCCAGGGAACGTTCGCATATTATATAAATGCAGGATTGAACGTCCCTGGTGCTCCTGCTTCGCCGACCAAGGAATACACGTCGACCAGGTCACTCCATCTGCTGGCCAAGGATACGAGACCTTTCCAGTTGGGACGTTCGCATATTATATAAATGCAGGAATGAACGTCCCGGGAGCTTCCAGCGGATATTCACGTAGGACCGCAGCTCCACAGGTCTCAGAGGATAACATGAACTAGGTATTGTTACCATGATGTCTTAGTAAGTGTGCTTCCGTTATCACAGTCAAATGAAGAGTTAGCGGCAAAGTGCTCATGTAGATACATCAATTGCCTGGAGTTCCCTAGTAGGATCAATGGCGTTGACGTCCGCTAGCTCGCCCGGTGTCACGACCATTCACCGAATGGCTCAGCACATGGGTTCGTCTGTTGCGGTCCAGGAAGGAGATTTGGGTGATGCGAGCACTATAAAATACAATGTGCACACCCAGTGACGACGGATACGAGGATGGTACGGAGGAAGCCTATTAGTCCAGTTCCTAGCTCGTCCAGGTCCATCTGGGCTGCGAGCAAGAGAGGTCCCTCTCTCGTATTACAACATCTGAGCCCAGATGTTGTGGTACTAAACGTTCCTCAGTCGGAGTATACGTCCACCGCTCGGAACGCTCTGTTATATAGACAGTCCGGAGAGACTGCTCTTTCGGCTTCCTCATCCTCACGGCAGCACACGTGACTGAACCTTGGCTACGTGACCTGTGATATTCTATCAATATCGCTGACCAGGGATTCTACGGCGACCAGGTCACGCCATCCAGTAGCCAAGGATTCTTCATTCTCCGGATGTTCGCATACTAGAAGTATGCAGGAGTGAACATCCAAGGAGCTTCCAGCGGCTAAATCCTATAAGACTGCAGCTCCACAGGCCTCTGTTACAGACATGGTATCGCAGATAGCACAAATTATCACAGCATCCCAGCAACCGGCAGTAACTCTGTCGGATCAGGAATTATCCGAGGAAGCTGGGTTGGTACGTTCCACTGCAGGTTCAGGCATGGATGACCAAGAATTTCAAGTAGTCCGACAGGATGGTGAAAGGGATACGGATGAGTTGTATTTTCCCTTTTTGGAACAACATAATTGCCCTAGAGTGCATCCGGCATTATCATCGGACATTGTTCCTCCAGACCAAAATGCTGCGTTGCCGGATAAGTGACGGATAGCGCCACTGGACACAGAATTCTTAATCGGTTTAGGGACATCATCCCTCAGTTTCCGACATAGTCCAGATATGTTTCACGGACATTTGATCTGTTGAATGACGCTATATTTATATAACTTGCTACCTAAATGGGCAGGTCAGGTTTCTTATCGGCAATATGCTCTACATCTGCCTTTCATCAATTCATCGAATATTTTAAAACAGCAGGACAGAGCATTCTGAGAGTTCTCTGCGTCTAGATGACCAGGTCAGGAACTAGTATTGTTTATCCGTCGTCTAAATCAATTCCAACCGTGATGTTGGAAATAACCATATTGTCTAGCAGGGACAGCTTAGACGCATTATCGTATGCAGATCACCTTACCAGAATGTTATCATTACATCTCAAAGCAAAAAGAATTCTAGGATGTACAACCTCCTTAAGAGATCTTTCAAGGGCCTCACGTAAACTCCGTCCTTTAGTGGCATTATGGAGTTGATTGGACGTGACGCGGCCCTGGCTACATCCACGCGTGTAGATAGTATGGTGAAAAACTCTCTCAGAGTCGCTCCGGTCTCTGGAGAGTTTTCTTTGATGGCAAGCTTTCCGCAGTTTATGATCAATTAACTAAGAAAGCTTTAGACTCACTGCTATTTAAATTTGCTTCCAAAAAGTCGGATTTAGCAGAGAAGAGTAAGACGGGCACTTCTAGGATGAATACATCCAAGGGAATTTCCTATAGAGGTTCCCATGCGTCCTCTAGGTCTTATTCTAGAGACCGTCAGGGTAGCGACTCAGATATGGGCTGTAATTCCGGTCAGATGCCCCTAGGTCGACGAGGCGAGGTGCGGGCCATAGAGGACATGGCTTCTCCTTCCGCAAGCCTCGTAGGACCAGGAGGTAATGGTTTTATCCTCTATCGTGTATTAGTGAGCAGAAGTCTACCGAGTTTCTCAATTATTTGAGATTAGATTACGGACGTACCTTGGATTCAAGGGGTGTTTTCCGAAGGACTATATTGTTCCTAAAACGAAATCCTCTGTTAACTCGGAGTCCAAGATGGACTCGGCTTCCGTCAGCCAGTAGAATAGAGGCTCGCTTCCATCAGAAGTCCAGTCTCTTCTGGAATGATCGTGATAGAGATCGTAGAAATCCAGGATTTTTAGGTTTTTACAACCATCCTTTTCTGGTTCCAAAACCAGATGGCTCGTTCCGTCCACTCATAATCTGGGCTGGATAACAAGCTGATCATGGCTCTAAGTTTCTATATGGAGTCCATCCGATCGGTCAGAGCAAGTATTTGGGTGTACGACTATGCTACATGCATAGATTTCTAGTTACATACTTTCACGTCATGGTACATCAGGCATTCAGAAAGTATCTTTGCTTCTTTATCATAGAAATTGTGTTTCAGCACCGACCAATGTGTTCTGGTCTGAATCTAGTTCCTAGGCTTTCACTCGAATAACGAACTCGGTAATGACTCATTTCCGAGCTCATTCGTCTGCGGTATCGTCGGCCTTCCTGGACGACATTCTTCAGAGGTACGGCAACGAGTTAACGCTTCAGAACGATGTGCAGATTCTGCTTCTTTTAATCCGACGTCTCGGTTTCATAAGTAAACGAGAAGTCGGATCTGGTTTTGTTCAAGTCATTTACCCACCGGGGGATGAGCTTCGAGACGCATAACATTCTCGTTCGTCTGCCGTTAACCAGAGCGAAATTAATCAGTCATTATGCTCGCTATTGTCTTCGCTCAGACAAGGTCTCAGCGAGAGATCTCATGTGACTGATACGTTGTGCGGATCTGCCGTGATTTTATTCCAATGGGATGGTTACGCATTTGTCCTCTCTAAATTTCTTTTAATTCAGAATTGGAGGGTGAAGTTTTTTTCACTCGATACGGACATCTTCTTGTCAAATCAAGTGAATAAGAGATTCAGACTTGGGCAAGTTTTCAGTGCTTAACTCAAGTAGTTCCACGGCAATTGCCGGATCCGAGTTTTCAGTTTTGACGGATGCCAGTCAAATAGATTGGGCAGTCTCATTTAACCTAATGGATTAAAGTGCCAGAGTCTTTTGTTTCCGTAGTTCCTTATCAAGCACACAAACATCAAGATTGATGTCATTTTGGCTTGCGCTACTTTATTGGAGGAACGTTATTCAGAATGTTCATATGCTAATTCTGTCCGACAACTCGATGGTATTAGCGTATTTTCAGAATTATTGAGGCACTCATTCCATCCTGTTATTTATGTTAACGGATTGAATCTTTCGGTTGGTACTAGAACATCAAGTTCTCTTATTGGTCCGTCATATTCCGGGTCGTCTGAACGTATTAGCGGACTCCCTTCACGGAGAGGCTGTTTGTTGCCACCAGAATGGACTTCCAACAAATGAATATTCAATCAGATTGCTACCAAGGAGAGCGGCCAATGATCGACTTATTTGCGACGCATCTCAATAATCAGTTGCAGACGTATGTGTCATAATGTTTCGATCTTCGAGCGTTTGCAGTAAACACTCTATCGTTCTTGTGAGATGGAATAATAAGATATACGTATCTTCCAGTGCCGTTGATTCAACAGATATTGCTCAAATGTAATTTTTTCAATGCAAATTCTGTTGGTAGGTTCTCTAGCTCCACAAAGACCGTGGATTAATTTACTCAGACGTCTGTTGTGGGACATGCAGTGGAAGCTTCCTCCACATTTCGGTCCATTCTATGGTCAGATGGATTCAATCTACTATCAGTTCTGCTTATCATTATATCTTCATTCAGCATTCTGTGCTTTAGTTTTAAGCTCATGAAGTAAGAGTTCTTCTACATCATGGGCTTAGACTAATAATGTAGCCCTATTGAGGGCTGCATATTGGTTTTAGCCCTCCATTTTCACGATTTTGTATCTGAGAATATTGAGTCCTTTCTGCAGATCTACATTGTTTAGGTCCGTTATTTTTTACTCAGAATGTCGTCTACTAAACAGTGGCAACTATATGTGTATAGGCCTTCGGTTATGGCAGTGACTCTGTCCTGCTGCCCTCTTTTCTCTGGAGTATTTGATCCAGGGCAAGGGGAAGGGGGGGGGGGGCAGGTGTTCCCTTAGGTCACCTGCTTTATAGTGTAAAACAAGGGAATACCTCCCTTAGAGTCAGTAATTCTGAGTCGGTTCCGAGATGATTTTAAGGGTAAAGCCTATGTTTACTCATCTGTGTAATATTTTTTAAAGTGTTGATTGGTGTGAAGTATCTGTATATATCACGTGATTAATTGGGTGTTAATATACAATCCTCGAACACTTAAATGAGTATATTGAGTCTCATTTCTCTAGACTCCTGTATTTATTGGCTTTCCTTTTAAAAATATTAGTATAAAGGGCTATACTAGATGTTTATAGAGATCATTGATGTTATTGTGCTCAATTACAGAATGGTGTTGTGTCTTTCTTTTTTGATACAAATAAGAAAGATACATGTAGCCTATCTCTCCTTTTCTCATTGAGGGGATAGGTCTGTTATAGGTAATTGAGTCTATTGGATTTTCCTTTTGTCCTAGGCCCTCCAACCTTTTTACTATTCAACTAAGTCTGGGTCATTGGTACAGTATAAAAATGTTAAAAAATTTATAGTAATTTATATATTTTTTATACTTACCAATGACCCAGACGGGGATGGCCCTCCCAGGAGTTGGGAACTCTTGCCTCCCTGCTGCATACATAACGCTTACCAGGCACTGGTTGTAAGAATGACTTATGGCGGCAGTTTCGAGACCACCTTGACACTGCACATGCGCAGTGGAGTAAAAGTATGGAGGACCATATAGGACATGTATTTTTCGGTTTTAGATGCAAATTTTGGGGATTGGGGGGTAAAATTTGCGTTTGGCCCTAAATATTTTAGAGTTAGCACCAGCTAAGTCTGGGTCATTGGTAAGTATAAAAAATATATAAATTACTATAAATTTTTTAACTTTTATACTGTAACCAATGACCCAGACTTAGCTGGTGCTAACCCAAAAATATCTAGGGCCAAACACAACTTTTGCCCCCCAATCCCCAAAATTTGCATGCAAAACTGAAAATTAGAAGTCCTAACTGGCCCTCCATACATTTTACCCTCCGTGCATGCGCAGACGCCAGGAAGTCACTGAATCTGGCGCCAATAAAATCATTCTTTGTTTGGCCCTTGTCAGATAACAACAAACTGATATTCGTCCTTTTAAATCTCATTTAATAATGATGTCAGACACAAATCAATGGTTAATTGGTAGATCCAAGGACAGAACTGGATGAAGGAAGGAAGAAACGGTGGTTTGAAACGTTCAGGGCTGTAATTTTATATTATTTATTAAAATTAGTTCTTGGGCTCTAAAATTTGGAAAAAATTTTCAAAAAATTTTTTATTTTATTTTTTTACAGAGTTTTTTTTGGATATGTTTATTTCATTGATTATATTTAATGTTATCTTATATTATATGTAGATTTGGTGGTGGTACAATGACATATATTAGTTTTTAGGTAATTATTTTTATCTAATAGTATGGCAAATAAAGGAAACCTTTCCTTTATTTACTTGGTCGTTGTAATGAGTTTACTTGATGTACTACCACTAATTCTACTCCATGATGAGGCTTCTTTCATCGAGTCGTCCGCAGTAATAACTATATTGGACCCCCTGTCCTAGGAGCAGCTGGCGAAGAGGCTATTCATGACCGCTGCTCCTCAGGCCTCTATAACGGACTTGCTGTCGCAGTTGCACAGCTAATCGCAGTATTCCTGCTAAGGCAGAAGCACTCAATGTCAGTCTCAATTCTTGAGCTGTTGCATAGAGCTTATTTGGTCCAGTCACCTGTCTGTTTAGATACTGGTGACTGTGATTCTAACTGAGTTGAACATATGATGGATAGGATAACTTTTCCTTTCGGAACAACTCTTGGATGATATAGATACCATACATTATCATTTCCTTGATCTTGTTCCAGTGATTCAAAATGCTGCGAGCAATTATGAGAAACCGCTAGCGTAGTTCAAAGCTGACTTCATCCGGGTAAAGAGCACGGTAATAAGATCTCTTTCCAGTAAAGTCTACACGGGTGTCACAGGTCTTCGATTCTGTAGACGACACCATATTTATCTTCCAGCGGAAAAAGTAATTCGGTTTCTTATCTTCTTCCTATGTATTTTTAGCTCAACTTGACAAAGTCAAGCTGAGCTATTGCCATCACTTCTCGTCCGTCGGCATACGTACGTACGTAAGTACGTTAGTATGTTAGTACGTTAGTATGTACGTCCACAATTTCCTTTGGCACACCTCACAGGTCGCATTTATGATCAGATTACTTTGAAACTGGGCATGCTTGTTTGGGGTGACCTCTAGATGGGAGCTATCGATTTTCTTCAATTCCCGTCAAAAAATGTTGCCGCGGCCAACGTTAGTAGAACTTAGTTTAGTCAAACCACAATATTTCCCTTTGGCACACCCTACAGGGCACATTTATGATTTGATTGCTTTGAAACCTGGTATGCTTATTTAGGGTGACCTCTAGATGGGAGCTATCGATTTTCTTCAATTTCCGGCAAAAAATGTTGCCACGGCCAACGTTCGTAGAACTTAGTTTAGTCAGACCTCAATATTTCCCTTTGGCACACCCTACAGGGCACATTTATGATCAGATTGCTTTGAAACCTGATATGCTTGTTTGGGGAGACCTCTAGATGGGTGCTATCGATTTTCTTCAATTTCTGTCAAAAAATGTTGCCGCGGCCAACATTCTTAGAACTTAGTTCAGTCAGAAGACTCAATATTTCCCTTTGGCACACCCTACAGGGTACATTTATGATCGGATTGCTTTGAAACCTGGCATGCTTGTTTGGGGTGACCTCTAGATGGGAGCTATCGATTTTCTTCAATTTCTGTCAAAAAATGTTGTCGCGGCCAACGTTCTTAGAACTTAGTTTAGTCAAACCACAATATTTCCTTTTGGCACACCCTACAGGGCACATTTATGACTTGATTGCTTTGAAACCTGGTATGCTTATTTAGGGTGACCTCTAGATGGTAGCTATCGATTTTCTTTAATTTCCGGCAAAAAATGTTGCCGCGACCAACATTCTTAGGACTTAGTTTAGTCAAACCACAATATTTCCCTTTGGCACACCCTATAGGGCACATTTATGATTTGATTGCTTTGAAACCTGGTATGCTTATTTAGGGTGACCTCTAGATGGTAGCTATCGATTTTCTTCAATTTCCGGCAAAAAATGTTGCCACGGCCAACGTTCGTAGAACTTAGTTTAGTCAGACCTCAATATTTTCCTTTGGCACACCCTACAGGGCCCATTTATGATCAGATTGCTTTGAAACCTGGTATGCTTGTTTGGGGAGACCTCTAGATGGGAGCTATCGATTTTCTGCAATTTCTGTCAAAAAATGTTGCTGCGGCCAACGTTCTTAGAACTTAGTTTAGTCAGAAGACTCAATATTTCCCTTTGGCACACCCTACAGGGCACATTTATGATCGGATTGCTTTGAAACCTTTCATGCTTGTTTGGGGTGACCTCTAGTTGGGAGCTATCGATTTTCTTCAATTTCCATCGAAAAATGTTGCCGCGGCCAACATTCTTAGAACTTAGTTTAGTCAGACCACAATATTTCCCTTTGGCTCACCCTACAGGGCACATTTATGATTAGATTGCTTTGAAACCTGGTATGCTTATTTACGGTGACCTCTAGATGGGAGCTATCGATTTTCTTCCATTTCCGTCAAAAAATGTTGCCACGGCCAACATTCTTAGAATTTAGTCTAGTCAGACCACAATATTTCCCTTTTATACACCATACAGGGCATATTTATGATCGGATTGCTTTGAAACCTGGCATGCTTGTTTGGGGAGGCCTCTAGATGGGAGCTATCGATTTTCTTCGGTTTCTGTCAAAAAATGTTGCCACTGGCAAAAAAAATGACATTGGTACCAATGATCTTCAATTTTGCCATTTCATTTATAACTTACCAAGTTCAAGTTTGTCAAGTTGAGCTACAGTGTCATTGACACTTTCATTAATCTTTTGTGATGGTTCACATACTTTTAAAAACAACAGGGAAGATGTGGAGAGTTCCTCAGTGTTGATTGAGCAGGCTAAGATCCTAGTTTTAGCCTTACCTTCATCATTTAGCTGTTCGCTCGGACGCAATTGAGAAGATAATTTCTTAGAGCGAATTTAGTCTCATGGTCTTATGTACTTTAATTTTAAGTACTGTAACGCATCGTCTATATGGAAGGAATTTTGTGGTCGTTTGTACCTTTTATAATTCTTTCCAGACCTAGTATTTATTTCTCGGTCTTAACTAATGTTAAGTGAGAGTTATTCTGATGCAACGAAGCCTTGTGTCTTCATCTTTGCATTTGACTAGGTGGAAAACTTGCCATAGGTTGCTTTAGTCTTCCAACTCTAGTTTTTATTATAGAATCAGTTCTCGTCTTTTTAAGCTGGAGTCTAATGTACCATCCCCAGCAGAAAGAGTACGAGAGGTTGTACTAGACTCAAACTGTCTATAAGGACTCATAGCAAGGTATAGGTATACCTAAGTCTTTGATGGTGAGCTTTCATTATTGTAGGATTAAACTACAAGAAAGCATGTATTCTCTACTCTTTAAGTTGGGGTCTAATCAACCACAGCCAACAGAAGAGTAGGAGAGTTTGTCCTAGACTCATTTCACTTATAAGGCTCATAGCAAAGGTATAGGTATCTCTCCTATATATAATTCTTTAGGTTTGTCTATACAGCCACTTGGATAGGGGTTTCTCATCAGACTGAGGCACTGATCAGACTCCCCTGAGCCAGTAGTTCTAGACTCTTATAGAACTCTGTCCGGCCGATTTTGACTGAAAGTGGATAATTGGGTTATTTATTATTATCTTTCAGTCGATAAGCGAACGTTCGGCAATTGTAGCGAGTATAATTCTTTAGATCACTTGTTTTGTGAACTAGATAATGTCTCATGGGATTTATGATAGGATTCATGTATCCCACTATTCATTTGGCTGGTTCATCTGTTTCACAGAGTGAATTAACCAGCTCTTTCGCTAGCTTTTATCAGTTATCTGATGCATTAACGGCGATAGTTTTGTGCGCCGGATGGAGTTGTGTGGAGCGGCTTGGAATGTTATTTCGATGGGTTGCTTACACACATGTCTACTCCAGTTATTAACTGGAGTGGTAGACGTTTTTCCCTTTTGACCTGTTTTGTTTTAGAGAATCTTTTAACATAAGGTCGCATAAATATGTGACCTTAAACACCAATAAATAAATAAATAACATAAGGTCAAGTTTGGGCATATATTACAGTTTTCTCAATTATTTCGGACGTGAGTTCATATATTGCATTACAATCCTGAGTCCGACGGTCTCTCTATGCACATCAGAGTTTATCAGAAGAGAAGTTACGCTTTTGTTGTCATTATTTTTCAATAGAAGGGACGTTATGTTCATTCTATTGCTAAATAAGTCAGTTAGCTATTCGTACTGCTTGGGTTATTTAACTGATAATAATAATAATTATAGCGGATAATGTTATTTACCAAAATCATCGCTATAACCTTTGCTTGTGAAGTGGCATTAAGCACCATTTATTATTCATGAATTAATTTGTTGAGTGCCTGATTGATATTTATTTATATCGTTTCCGGGTTCTGCTTATTGATTCCAGAGCTCTCCCCTCTTTCTTTTGAAGTTATGTTAAAAAAAAAGGGGGGGGGGGGGTCATTTTGTCCACTTCTCTGCCTTATGGGGTATGTAACTATTGAGGAAGCTGTCTTGTCCGTACTATGTTCGGCGATCAGCTGCAGTATTATTGTGTGGTGTAGGTTTATGGGAAATTTTCTCTCATTCTCAGTATGCCATAATTTTTAGGGCCTAGTCCAGACTAGTCTCTAAAATTGTTTATTTGTTACATTTTTTAATAGAAGGGACGTTATGTTCATTCTATTGCTAAATAAGTCAGTTAACTATTCGTACTGCTTGGGTTATTTATCTTCCTATTAGCAGTCAATGCTTAAGATTTCAGCACATAAGTAAGCGCTGGCTATATCTTGCGCTTATTCTAACTGTTTGGCAATTATATGATCTTGTGTGGGACTCTTCAGGATAGTTAAGTTTTCGGCGCATGGGAATAATAGTTTCCATTATTTGTGTCACTAGTATAAGGCTTTTGAGTGCATATATTGGCGCTCAGCCGTTTTCTTGGGAATGAATGATAGGATACGTGTATCCTTCAATTTATTTGTTTCTATTGATTTCATTGAGGTTATGGGGTCTGCTATTGAGCATTCGCCAGAAGCTTCCCCATTAGAGGGTTTTCTTCTTTAAGGGAAGTTTTATTCTCCATGTCATTCTCCGCTCTCAGTGGGTGAGGAGGTTTCTACATATATTTGAATTCCCACCCCCAACACACTCACGCTGTCGCGTATATATTTTTTAATACATACATACTTTGTGTCTGGGTCGCATTAGATGGCATCAACATACGCATATATGCTGTTCTGTTGCATTTGTTTCCGGTATTTATTTTCTGATTTTGGATCCGGTTTATCATACCTACCTCCATTTCTAGATCCTGGTCTCTATTTTGTCAGTTCTCAAATCGCATATTCTCACATGTTTATAGTTGTAGATACCAAATAGTACACGTTGGAGAGTGTTTTTTACCGGATTTAATATTACAGAGGCCTCCTGTGAATGATCTTGTAGCGTGTTTTCTCTGCAGAGATTGTTCATCTTATCCTACTTTTGTATGTATATGTTATAATTAATTTCCCACTGATTTTGTCGTACCTGTATACGGCGTCTGCAGTGCATATTTATAGCGGATAATGTTATTTACCAAAATCATCGCTATAACCTTTGCTTGTGAAGTGGCATTAAGCACCATTTATTATTCATGAATTAATTTGTTGAGTGCCTGATTGATATTTATTTATATCGTTTCCGGGTTCTGCTTATTGATTCCAGAGCTCTCCCCTCTTTCTTTTGAGGTTATGTTAAAAAAAAAAGGGGGGGGGTCATTTTGTCCACTTCTCTGCCTTATGGGGTATGTAACTATTGAGGAAGCTGTCTTGTCCGTACTATGTTCGGCGAACAGCTGCAGTATTATTGTGTGGTGTAGGTTTATGGGAAATTTTCTCTCATTCTCAGTATGCCATAATTTTTAGGGCCTAGTCCAGACTAGTCTCTAAAATTGTTTATTTGTTACATCCTAATTAACATGAATTTATGCGTAGATTTAGGATTTACATTATTGAGATCCATATTAGGTTATGTCTCTTCTGTTATAGTATTAAGAGACATTCATGTAAATTCTAATTTCTTCATCATGGATTGAAGGATTTGATCTATGTTGATCTAATATTTCGGAAGTTCTTAGCCCTCCGCCATTTTACGATTCAGCTAAGTCTGGATCATTGGTTACAGTATATAAATATGAAAACATTTATAGTAATTTATATATACTCTCCCAAAAAAGAAAGTGTGCATGCTAAAAAATAACACTAAAAAAAGATATATATCATTTTCATTCATGGAAATTTTATTCAATCACAGATGAATCAATTTGTGATCAACACGAGAAATTTCATTACGCTACGACGAATACTCTTGGTGCCATGGAGAGTCAAAGACACTAAGGGTCAAACACAAAAGTCACACACTCAATATCTGGTATGACCTCCGTCTGCATCGACTACTGCTGTGCATCTACACCTCATGGAAGCGAACAAGTTAGCATGGAAGTGTTGTGGGATGTTGTTCCATATTCTGATAAGCTGTCTTTGGAGTTCCACAAGCGTTGACGGTGCATGGGGAAGCCGGCGTAGCTGACGTTTCATTTCGTCCCATACGTGCTCAATGGGTGAGATATCGGGCGAATTTGCGGGCCAGGGAAGAACATCCACTTGTTGTTGCTGCAGATACTGTTGAACAACACGAGCTGCGTGAGGTCGGGCGTTGTCATGCTGTAGAATGACGCCGGGGCCGTGACGTTGCAGAAATGGGACAACAACAGGTGTAAGCACTTCATCACGATATCTGGCTGCATTGAGATTGCCATCAATAATGACCAGCTCAGTTCTGTTACGGGCAGTGATGCCACCCCACACCATGAGAGACCCTCCCCCATAACGGTTTCGCTCCACGACACATGGATCTGCGTAGCGTTCGTTTCGACGTCTGTACACTCTCTGGCGGCCATCTGATGATGAAAGATGGAAACGACATTCATAACGTCAAAATCGGACGAACTGCAGGTCTTCGAGGACGTAAGTCGTATTCTCCCAGCCGGTTGATTACTGTTTGAGGATGTATCTGTCTCAGGTTAGGGATGTTCCTGGCTGTCGTCGTTGCCGTTTGTTGCCGGTTCCGGGGATGGTCGACACGGATATACCGATCTTGTGCAGGGGTGGTAACTCGGGGTCTCCCGGAGCGGGGTCGGTCTCGAACGTCATCATGTTGTGCATGTCGATGGACTAGCCTGTCTACAGTGTTACGGTGGCAGTTCAAATGCTGGGCAACCTCTCTGTGTGTTCTGCCAGCTCTAATCATACCCAGGGCAAGGAGACGTTGATTCATTGTCAATCTTGGCATGCTAATGTGGAGTCGTTTTAACAGCAGCGCAAGTTTGATTGTGAACGATAGGAAGGCTTTACTTTAGTGTTTAAATACCCAAGGATTCACACTGCTGCATGAATTTTCAGACTCTCCATGTGCAAAACATGCCTTTTCACAAACGTGCAGCACGTCATTTAACGTTAATGCAATTTTAACGGGGAAAGCTGTTTTTGTGTTCAATATAACTTATCCATGAACAGGTTAACACTCTTTACACCTACAAAATTATTTTTTTTGGAGTTTGATCAATTTCTGCAATGCACACTTTCTTTTTTTGGGCGAGTATATTTTTTATACTTACCAATGACCCAGACGAGAATGGCCCTCCCATGAGTGGGCAGTACTGGGCACTTATACCTCCCCGCTGAATTATTATAATCTTTTTTCTACAAAGAATGACTTTATTGGCGCCAGATTCGGTGACTTCCTGGCGTCTGCGCATGCGCGGAGGGTAAAATGTATGGAGGGCCAGTTAGGACTTCTAATTTTCGGTTTTGCATGCAAATTTGGGGGATTGGGGGGCAAAATTTGTGTTTGGCCCTAGATATTTTGGGGTTAGCACCAGCTAAGTCTGGGTCATTGGTAAGTATAAAAAATATATAAATTACTATAAATTTTTTCATTTTGAGCTCAACTTTGGCAAAGCCAAATTTGAGCTTTTGTCATGGCCCATCGTCCGTCTGTCTGTCTGTCCATCTGTCCATACGTCAACAATTGGATACGGCTTGGGCTAGAGGCGGTATTTATGAACCGATCTTTACGAAACTTCTTGGGTACCTTTGTTATGACCATGTGACGAGAACGAGTGTTTTTGGCAAGATGGCTGCCAGCCTCCATTTTGTACCGACGATGCAGAAATCTGTTTTTTGTACAGAACTTCCATATGAAAGCTCTGATTTGAATAATTTTTTTGTATGAATGTTTAGTACCATGGGATACATCACATATAATACAGGTTTTTTTCTTGTGCATAAATTGTGCAAATTAGACTAATTTTGCTGTTTTTTGGTGTTACTTTTATCACTGTAAGTGCAAATGCCAATGTGGCTCGGGCTAGCAGCCGTTTTTATGAACCGATCTTTACGAAACTTCTTGGGTACCTTTGGTATCACCGTGGGACGAGAAAGAGTGTTTTTGGGTCCGGTCCGAAATTCAAGATGGCCGATGGCAGCCATTTTCTACAAAATTAGGTGCATTCAGATTTTTGCACAGAACTTCCATATGAAAGCGCTGATTTGAATAATTTTTTGTGTGAATGTTTAGTACCATGGGATACATTACATAAAATACGGGTTTTTTTCTCGTGCAGAAATTATGCAAATTAGATGAACTTTGATTTTTTCAGTGCGACTTCCACACAGTAAGTACACATGTCAATACGGCTCGGGCTAGAGTCTGTATTTATGAACTGATCTTCATGAAATGTCTTTGGTACCTTTGTTATCACCTTGGGACGAGAACGAGTGTTTCTGTGTGCTGTCTAAAATTTAAGATGGCTGCCAGTGGCCATTTTGTACCAAAATTAGTGCAATCAGTCTTTTGTACAGAACGTCTGTATGAAAGTTCTTATTTGAATAAATTTTTGTCTGAATGTTTAGTAACATGGAATACATCACATATTGTAAGGGGTTTTTTTTCGTGCAGAAATTATGCAAATTAGATGAACTTTGATTTATTCAGTGCTACTTACACAATGTGAGCACACATGTCAATACGGCTCAGGGTAGAGGCTGTATTTATGGACCGATCTTCACAAAACTTCTTGGGAGCCTTTGTTATCACCTTGGGATGAGAATGAGTGTTTCTGGGTGCGGTCCAAAATTCAAGATGGCTGCCAATGGCCATTTTGTACCGAAATTAGGTCCAATCAGTTTTTTGTCACAAGTTCTATACAGCTCGTATTTATGAACTGATCTTCACAAAACTTCTTGGGTACCTTTTGTTTTCACCTTGGGACAGGAACGAGTGTGTTTTGGGGTGCCTTTGTTATCACTGTGCTATGAGAACAAATATTTTGGGGTTCAGTCAGACCCACTCTGGGACTCAAAGATTTCTTTTCTAGTTTAGCATCTGACTGTCACCCACATTTACAATACTTTACCTATACATTTGTTACAGGCAACGGTCAGTATTTATGTACAGACCGTTACAATACTTTATATGTACCTTTGTTATCATGTCATTACCTAGATGTTTGTCATTGCCGTGTCACATTCTATACATGTACATGTCTTTGTCTTGACAAGTTGAGCTACAGTGTCATTGACACTTTCATTTGAGGATGCCAGACACAAATCAATGCAAGAATTGGTGGATACAAGGCTGTAAATGGACGAAGGAAGTGTTTAACGGTTGTTTTGGACATTCAGAGCTGTAACTTAATAATATTTATAAAATTATTTTATGTTTCCCAATTTCGGGACATATGCCTGACGTCATCATTTTTAAAAATGATTATTCCACTGTGTGTTAAGTATAAATATGCATTTGATAGCATTTCAATTGGTTCTGATTTTGAGCCTTTTTGTGTGCCTGATGTCTTGTTTGCATTAACATTGTTTACATAATCAACGTCCTCATATTTAGGTAGTTTCTTATATTCTGTTACTGTAATATACTGTAGAATACATGGATTATTATTCTGGTAGTGTAGCTCATAAAATTTTGGATTTTGCCCACACTTAGGCTCTATCGGGATGCCCTTGGGCTCTTCATGATCCCTTTGGGAACTTGGGCGTTTTTCAAAAAAATTTTTTGTTTACAAAATATTTTGAATTTAATTATGATTGTTATTATTCATGTATCTCAGTTATATATATATATTGTGGAGTTTGGAGGACTGATATCGACTTTAATTGATACACTCCTGCGGACTCATGTCATTCTTGTGTAGCACTGGGATGACTGATGTAGGAGTCGGGTGTCGTGGTACATTGTTGGCGGTGAGGTTCTGAGGATCAGAGCCTCTTACCGCGTTTTAATTCATTCTGTCAGTTTCTATTTCAGAGGAACATGAACATGGTGATGATATTCTGACACCCATCCAAGTGTGCTACCGTTGTCGCGCTCCATGGAGTATATAGAGCTAGCTGCAGTGCTCATTATTGCAAGAGTTAGGGCCTTTGGGTAAAGGTGCTAATCTCTTGCAAGCAGCTAGCTCGACCGGTGAAGCGGTACTCCATCTGTGGGTGCTGTGACGCCGGGTAAGTCTGTTGCGGTCTAAGAGGTGGATTGGGTAGAGCAAGCACTATAATATAAATAGCTCACCCAGTGACGACGGAAATAGGGAGGAAGTCTGCAAGTTCTGGTACTCGGCGAGGTCTGATAGACCGCATGTGGGAGAGGCCCCCCTCTCTAATATAGCAACGTCTGGGGTCAGATGTTTTGAGAAACTTGCACAAGCCGGAGCATATGTCCGCCCTCCACTCGGGACGCTCGGTTTAGTCTGCAGGCAGGGTCGGCTTCAGTCAAGGCTTCCTCCGCTACGTTTCACAAGGCCGAAATGAAGTTTTCTGGTTGGAAACATGCACGAGACAGAGCATATGCCCGCCCGCCCGCCCGCCACTCGGGACGCTCCTTCTAGTCTGCAGCCAGGGTCGGCTTCTGTCACGGCTTCCCCCGCTACGTTATTTAAGCACATATGACCGCATCCCAGCTACCTGACTTTGGATATCCAGCTTGCCGCACGAAGAAGGAACCACTCTTCGCCTGTGAAGTCGGACCATCTGGTAGCTAAGGAGACGAGGCCTTGATCATCGGGATGCTCGGAGAAAGGATCCGTTTCCGACACACCGTCCCAGGAGCAGCATGCAGCCAAGGAATGGAAATCCGCTGCTCCTCAGGCCTCGATGACGGACTTGCTGTCGCAGATTGCACAGCTAATCGCAGCAAGTGCAGATGCAGCCTCCCTCAGACACAGAATCTTGAGCTGTCGGACGGTGCTGGGTCAGTCCAGTCATATGTTCATGCAGATGCAGTGGACTGAGATTCGCAACTGATTCTCTCGAATAGTAAAAGGGATAAGGAAGAGGATTACCCTTCCCTTTCGGAACAGTACATGGTTGCGATGGCTTTCATCCATCAATACTACCCTGCTTTTGTTCTGCCGAATCAGAATGCTGCGTCGACAAGAGAGAAACTGCTGGCGTCGTTAGGCGCAGACTTTATCCGGACAAAGGAGGAAGTCCTTTCTTTTCCGGTTCAGTTTGTGCAGGTGTCGTAGGCCTTCGGCCATATAGACGCCACCGTATTTATCCTCTTGAGTGCGAGGAAGAAGGTGGTTTCTTATCTTCATCTTCCGTATACATACCGTTTTTTGGACCACGTTTATTTAAAAACGGTCAGGGAAGATGTTCAGAGAGTTCTTCTGCGTTTGGATGAGCAGGCCGGGGATCTAGAGGTATCCTTACCTGTATCATTCACTATTCACTCAGAAGCAATTGAGTCGGCAATTTCTTCAAATACAGTGAATTTGGACGTTATGTCTTACCCAGATCACCACCTTACAAGAGCTATGGCGCAACGTCTCAAGGGAAAGGAATTTTGAGGATGTTCGTACCTCTCTTTAGAGTTCTTTCCAGTGCAGTTATGTATACCATGTATAACTCCGCCCTAACAGTGGCTAATCTGGAGTTAATCAGATGTGATGCTGCCCTTGAGTCGACATCACTGATAAGATGACAAGGTGAAAGCTCTCTCCGAGTCGCTCCGATTTCCGGACATTTTATTTTCGACGACTAGCTTTCATTAGTCTATGAACAGGCTACTAAGAAAGCATCTAGTGCTCTGCTTTGAAGTCGGCGTATCAACGACCTGCTTCAGCAGACAAGAGTAAAGGAGGGTGTTTCAGACAAAAATCGCCAAAAGGAAACTCCTCACGAGGGTACAAGAAACCCTCTTATAATTACTCTGGAGGTTGTCAGTATAGCGACTCGAAAAAGGGGCGTAGGTCTGATCGGGACTATAGGTCAGATGCCCCTAGGCCGATGAGATAAGGTTTTTCATGGGGAGGACATGGTTCCTCCTCCCGTAAGCCTCACAGGTCATACAGGTGATGGTTTAGACCTCTATTGCTGGCCAGTTGGCAGAAGGTTATTAAGCTCCGCAAAAAAACTGGATAACAATCACGAAAGATCAGTGGGTGAGAAGTGTAGTCTCGGACGGCTTACGGCTATCATTCCGAGTAAAACCCCACTAACAAATTGTCCGTGTGGGACAAATCTTCCATTAAAAGAGAATTTCTCCTACCAGAGGTATAAGCTCTCTTATCAAGGGAGCAATGCAGGTCATGGAGAATCAGGATTCTCAAGATTTTTACAATCACCTGTTCCTCGTACCAAAGCCAGACGGCTCATTCCAACTGGTAATAGACTTGAGCTGGATAACAAGTTTATCATGGCTTTAAAAGTTTATTTATGGAAATCATTCAGTTTGTAAAAGCGAGCGTTCGAGTGATCGACTATGTGGCAAGCATAGATCTAAGGATCCGTACTTTCTTGTCCTGGTACATCTGGCATTCTAAAAGTACCTGCCGTCTGCCGTACAAGGGAATGTGTACCAGTTCAGAACAATATGCTTTGGTCTGAATCTGGCCCCCTGGGCATTTCACTCGAATAATGAACTTGGTAATGTCTTACTTACGTGCTCATTTGTCTGCGGTAACATCGGCTTACTTGGACAACCTTCCACAGGGATAAGGCAACAGAATTATTCTTCAGAACGATGTTCTGCTTCTATTACTCCAACGTCTCGGTTTCATCGTAAACGAGAAAAAGTCGGATCTAACTCCGTAAAGTCGTCTATTCACTTGGGATTGAGCTTTGAGACTCACAACAATCTGGTTCGCCTGCCGTTACCCGGGAGCGAAATTAGTCAGTTGTTATGCTCGCTTTTGTCTACACTCAGACGCATTAATAGTGAGGGAATTCATGCAACTGTTGGAATTGTGTGGAGCGGCTGTGGATCTCATTCCAATGGGCCGCCTATGCACACGTCCCCTTCAGATATTCTTTACTCAGAATTGGAGTGTGAAGACGTTTTCGCTTGAACCAGTATTGTTTTAACGGACCTAGTAAAACAAGGGTTCAATTGGGCAGATATTCAGTGGTTAACTCAGGGAGTTACGCTGCAACTGCCGGATCCAGCTTTTACGATTATGATGGATGTCAGTCTGACGGGTTGGGGTGCGACCCTAAGTCCCACAGTCTTGAGGTGTCAGGGTCTTTGGGACCCTCAGTTCCAGGAGAGACACATAAACATTAACGAGATGATGTTAATTAGCTAGCGCTACAACATTGGATTCACATAATTACGGACGTCCATGTTCAATTTGGTTGGACAACTCGACAGTAGTAGCGTACATCGAGAACCAGGGCGGCACCCATTCATTTCTGTTATGCCAACTAACGGAGAAGATTTTCCTAATACATCATGAATCATCATGTCCATCTTTTTATCCATCATATACCACGTCGTCTGAACGTACTAGCAGACTCGCTCTCTCAGAAAGGTCGCCTGTTGCAATTGGAATGGACGCTCAACAAGCGAGTATTTGAACAGTTTTGCTACCAGAGGGATCGCCTCATGATAGATCCGTTTGCGACGCACCGGAACAATTGATTAGCGTTGTTTGTGTCGCCATGCCCAGACCATTGAGCGCATGCAGTAGACACTCTGCCGATCTCATGGTGATGGATGATAGGATATGCGTATCCTCCAATTCATTTGATTCAGTAGATTACGTTTAAGATCAAACAGTCTTGTTGTGAATCCTACTAGTAGCACCTCTGTCGGCACAGAAACCTTGGATCAGTCTTCTCAAGAGTCTGTTATGGGACGTTCCCTGGAAGCTTCCTTCACGAGAGGACCTTCTTTATCAGGAGAAGTTTTTGTTCTTCATGTCCTTCTCTGCCCATAGTGGCATAATGGAGTCTGTTAGACGTGAAGTAACCATTGACTAACACAAGAACGATTGAGTAATGCGGGTGAGGAGGGTTCGATATGACTTCGAATCCCCCCCCCCCCCCCCCCCCCCACACACACACACACACACCGCCTATGTGTTTAGAGGCGATTACCGGGCAAAATGTAATTTTCTTCCCGCAAGCCTCGTATAAGTTTAAATACATACATGCATTTCTTCACTTTTTGATTGGCGACTGGGTCATGTTCTATGGCGACCTCATGGGTACATCCACTTTTTAGTTTGATTGGTTTCCTGTGATTATTCGTCAAAATGTCATATACGAGTGCATATTTCATCATAATTAAATTGCTAGTCTTTGGGTACCTCGGAGGCTGCATAACCAGTTAACTGGTATTCAGATGATTACATGTGGGATTTTAATGCTCACACGCATAATAATTATTAGGCTGATGCTTTATTGTATATTATGGACCTTTGAAATTATGAATTATTTTGGGGGCGGTCCATGTCGGAGCCTGTTAATCATACCTACTTCCATGTCTACATCCAGGTTTCTATTAATGTCCATACTCATCTCGTATATTCCCACGCTTATAGTATCATAGCTATCGGATCGTACACGTCGGGGAGTGTTGTTACTGGAATTTATTGCACACCTGAATGGGGTCGCCTGTGGGTTACCACGGAAGTGTGTTTACTCTCCAGAGATCATTCATTGTGGTTCGATTGGACATGTGAATGTTATATATTATATCACCGGTTTTCGACATATCTGCGTACGCTGTCTGCAGTGTATGTTATATAGCGGGCAATATTAATTACCGGGATTGTCATTATAGCCTTAACTTCTGAAGTGGCATTAAGCACCATTTATTAATAATAAATTAATAGCTGAGTGCCTGTTCAATGAATATTTATATTGTTTTTTGGTACTGCTTTTACTGATTCCAGAGCGCTCCCCTTTTTCTTTTTGAAGATTCCTTCAAAAGAAAAGGGAGGGGGGGTGATTTTTTCCCTCTCCTCTGGTTTGACAGGTATGTCAATGTGAAGAAAGCTGTTTGGTCCGTAATTATATCCTGCATACAGCTGGAGTTTTATTGTGTATGGCGTATGTTTGTGGGGGATATTCTCTCGTTCTCAAATACGCCATCCTAATTTTGGGGTCTCAGTCCGGGCTAACCTTAAAAATTGGAAACTTGTTACATCCACTTAGCATAGTCTTCATGCTAAGTATCCAGAATTATTTGAACTGGGCTCCTTTTGTATGATATGTCTTCTCTATTACTGTGTAGAGAGACATACATGTAATTCCTAATAATTTTATTTTCCTTTCTCCTTGGATTATGTTGATCTACTAATTCTGAAGTCCTAGGCCCTTCACCTTTTTACGATTCAGCTAGTCTGGGCCATTGGTTTACAGTGTAAAAATATAAATTTACAGTAATTTGTATATTTTTATACTTACTAATGGCCCAGACGGAGATGGCCCTCCCATGAGTGGGCACTCATACCTCCCCGCTGAATTTTTATGTAGTACTCTCTTTTACAAAGAATGATGTTGGCGCCAATTCCGGTCACTTCCTGACCTATGCACATGTGCGGAGAGTAAATGTATGGAGAGCCAGATAGGACTTTTTATTTTCGGTTTTGCAAGCAAATTTGGGGGATTGGGGGGGGGGGGGGGGGGGGGGTTCAAAATTTGTGTTTTGCCCTTAATAACTTTGAGTTAAGCACCAGCTAGTCTCAGCCATTGTTAAGTATAAAAATATACAAATTACTGTAAATTTATAATTTTCTTCTATTTCTGTCAAAAAACGTTGCCGTTAGCAATGACCTTTGAACTTAGTGTATTTGTACATCAGTATATTCCTTAGTGTATTTGTACATCAGTATATTCCTTTGGCACATGACACAGGTCGCATTTATGCTCAGTTCACTTTGAAACCTGGTATGCTTGTTTGGGGTCACCTCCAAATCGGAGCTATTGATTTTCTTCCATTTCCATTAAAAACGTTGCCATTAGCAATGACCTTTGAACTTTGTCCATCAATATATTTCTTGGGCACGCCCTACAGGGCACATTTATAAATGGATTGCTTTGAAACTTGGTATGCTTGTTTGGGGTGAGCTCTAGATGAGAGCTATCAATTTTCTTTCATTTCCATCAAAAAACATTGCCGTTAGCAACAACATTCAACTTATCCATTTTGTCAATGACCTTTGAACTTTGTTTAGAGAGGCATCAATATATTCCTTTGGCACGCCCTACAGGGCAGATTTATGATCAGATCGGTTTGAAACATGGTATGCTTATTTGGGGTGACCTCTAGATGGGAGCTATCAATTTTCTTTCATTTCCGTCAATAAACATTGCTGTTAGCAACAACATTCAATTTATCTGTTTTGTAAGTCAGCAATTTCCTTTGGCACACTGAACAGGTCTCATTTATTATCGACTCGCTTTGAAACTTGGTATGCAGGTTTGGGGTGACCTCTAGATGGGAGCTATGAATATTCTTTCATTTCCATTAAAAAATGTTAGTTACCTTGACCTTTGAACTTTGTGGATTTGTGCATCAACATTTTCCTTTGGCATAGCTTGCAGGATGGCCAGACCTTTAGATAACAACTGCCGATTAGCATTCATTTCTGTGAAAAATATTGCCAATTAAAATTACCTTTAAACTTACTGCATTTGTGTATCAACATTCTTCCTTCAGCTAGCCCTACAGTTTACATTTAAAAATGCATGGATTGCTCTGATTTTGTGCCCACACAATGCTTTTATGTTGAAGTTTCACCAAATAACATAGGAACCAATAATCTTCAGTTTTGCCGTTTCAGTTATAACTTACAAAGTTCAAGTTTGTCAAGCTGAGTTACAGTGTCATTGACACTTTCATTATTGGCTTGCTGTGTCTTCCAAAATAAGTTTGAAATAATAAGACTTTTCATGTTTTACCTTTTTTAATTGCTGTGTATTTTTTTGCATGTGCTTGAAACAAAACATGATTGAAATGGAGTGTTTATTTATTATATTTATTTTGTAAACATCCAGTTTTCTCTGTTCTGCAGAAAACAACTCATTGCGGATGGTATTTATTGTTTTGAAAAAGATGCATAAATGTATGTTGATTCACTGTTCCTTTTTAGTCAGTTCAGTGACCAAATGTTGTGTCTTCTAAGCAAGTACAGCACTACCAGAATCATTATACATCATCATAATGTAAATCTAATCTGGTATTATATGGTTTTTAAATTCTGTGTCTATTTTTCTTGATTATAGAGACTATGTTTATCCTTCTGATATTATGAAGGCTAATGGGTTTATTGAATCAATTTTCATTATGCTTCAAAGACGTGGGGGCTTTATTATCATCATCCTGGTCCATCCATATAAACTTCATGTTGCACAACATATTGTATATTTCTGACCTATTTCTGTGAAACTTCTCAAGTTAGGCCATTAAAAAAAAATGTTCTCAGGCAATTGTGCCTCAAATTTTTAATGAGGGCGAGAGGCTTTTTATTTTTATTTTTTATTCTGAAATCTGAAAAAGATACCCTAAAAAAATATATTCACATTTCAGGAAGAAATCTTTTACAAATGGACTGGTGTAATCTTATCACATATATTGCAAAATGCTTCAGTGAACTTGGCTGTTGACAACATGCCAAAGATGCTCCATTGCAGGATTATGTTTAGCCCGGCACTAATTTGAAAATATAATATTGGCATTTTCCTCAAAGGTTGTTTTATGTACCAACATAGAAAACATTTATATAATAGTCAGAAATTTGAAGCATGAAAATACGGAGGAAAATGGGATTAGGAAGTTGAAATACTACAGAGAAATGTGTACGGTGCCGGGGCTCAATATTTCGATCTGAAAATACTGACCGGGGACATTTTTTTGACCGGGCAAAATTTTTTTTTTTTTTTTGTACTGTGTATTTAAAAATTTTTGACGCGGAAATTTAATGACGCGGGTGGTACCTGAGAAAATAGACTTTTTTTTAATGGCCTTACATACACATTTTAAGTTACTGTGATGAATTGACAGTAACATAGCCTGAGTATTGTAGGTTGGTGCATATGTTCAACCAAGAAAGGAAGCATTGAGATTGAATATATGCTCCTAGTTGCAAACCTCAGACCATGTTACCATCTATTCATCACAATAACGTATATGTTCCAATAAAACCCTACCCATAGCCCAAAATCCACATCATGAAATGAACAGATCAAGTTTTAATGATAACAAGTTAAGTAAATAAACCTTGCATTTACCACATGGCATTACTGGACAAATAATCAATAAATTAGATAAAGGTTGAAGTCACTCCATCACTCCATTGATGGAATAATTGCAAAACGGGCAACCTCATTTCAAATATTTTATGTGGTGGTGTCAAACTGTCACATATTCTACTAGATCCATAAGCTTAGAAAAAACTACTTAAGATCTTGTCCAATCAGAGGGTGAGGATTTTAGTAGTATTGGAACACATTCTGTTATTTTCAAGCTGTGATTATGCAGGGTTCCTGTGCAGCCTTGGATTCAAGGAATGGCCTTGAATTTGACTACTGGTCATTCAAGACCGTGACATCCTGGAAAATTTGTCGGGAGGCCTTAAAAAGCCTGATGAAGCACATCATAATAACTATAGTTTTATATGCCAGAGTTAATGAAGGCCTAGTCCTAAAGTGGACCCTCTGGTTGTTACCCTCTCCTCCCACTTCCCTTGTAGGGAAGTGGGAGGAGGGGATAATGACCAGAGTGCCCTAGTTTGGACTAGAGAAGATGGGTCTTTGAAAATCCTTGAATTTGGATATTGTAGGGTCTTGAAAAATGCTGAAATATATCGAGAAACAGCCTCGAAATAGCCAGGAATTTTATCAGTCCTTGCCTGCAGGAACTAACCTTGTTATCTGCTCTTGAACTCAAGATTTAATTTGGATTTCTATAGGACCTGGTATTATGTTGTGGACAATTGCTCCTAAATCTGTGAACCTATTTTGACTCCTCAAACATGATCTCTGGCAAGTGAACATGAACATAGTCAAAACTTCTCATTTTGCAATTTTTATAAAGAATTTATCTCCCCTTCTTTAAATTTTAGTTTGCTTGATACTGCATGCCATGATTTACAGACAAGTGTCCAGATTAGTGCTGTGCTTGCTTTGAGAAGCTTATCTCAACAAGAGGATCTGAAAAAGGTAAATATAATAATACATTACTTCTGATAATGTCATGCAATAAGAAACATTTCATGAGAAATGCACTAAAATATTAATATCTGTCTGCAGCCTTCTCATATTGTAATTAATTGTCTATCATGAGTTGTTCATGATGTGCAAACATTCCCTAAAAAAATTGACCACAGGGTTCCCATGATTTGGGGCCATTCAAGGCCTTGATCACATCCTAGAAAATGGGCCAGGAGGCATCGAAACACTTTGAATATATATTCATGAAATAAAAGTGCTGACAGGGCATGTATAGTTTTATGTGCTAGAGTTTGCAAAGGCGTAGTCCTAAGACCCTTGGTAATGACCAGAGAGTCATAGTTAGGACTCATAGTTAGGACTAGTGACAGTGGGATCTTGAAAATCCTTGAATTTGGTTATTGTAGGGGCTTGACAAATGCTAAACTAGAACGGTGTCATTTGTGTGCAAAGCACACTAAGGTGTATCTCCACATTTTCAGTATGCCATCATGATGGTCGCAAATCAATTCACATCCTCTTAATGACAAACATAGTCCTACTGGCACCACATGGGACCACATCAAAAATCCAAAACCTTTATGCACATCTGGAGACCATACTTGAACACTTTCAATGTTTCGAATTAAAACTCCTAGGAGCCTTTTGCCAGAAACTTATTCTCTAATGACAAAAGTGGCTCTACAGGCACCACATGGGGCCAAATCAAAAATCCGAAACCTTTATGCATGTCTAGAGACCCTACCAGAACATATCAACACACTTTCATCGTTTCGTATTAAAACCCCTAGGAGCCTTTCCCCAGAAACCGATTCTCTAACAACAAATGTGGCGCTACGGTCGCAACATTGGGCTGAATGAAAAATTCAAAGCCTTTTGCCAGAAACCGATTCTCTACTGACAAAATTGGTACTACATGTGCCACATGGGGCAGAATCAAAAATCCGAAACCTTTATGCACATCTAGAGACTTTACCAGAATATATGAACACACTTTCAATGTTTCGAATTAAAACCCCTAGGAGCCTTTCGCCAAAAACTTATTCTCTAATGACAAAAGTGGCCCAACAAGTGCCACATGGAGGAGAATAAAAAATCTGAAATCTTTATGCACATCTAGAGACCCTACCGGAACATATGAACACACTTTCAACATTTTGAATTAAAACTCCAAGGAGGTTTTTGCTGGAAACCGATTCTCTAACGACAAAAGTGGCACAATGTGTGCCTCATGGGGATCGATTCAAAAATCTGCAACCTTTATGCACATCTAGAGACCATACCACAATATTTGAAGACACTTTCAACGTTTGGAATTAAAACCTTTAAAAGCGTTTCTCCTCAAACCAATTCTCTAATAAAAAAAGTTGCGCTACGAGCATTACCTGGGGCAGAATCAAATATTCTGAAACCTTTATGCACATCTAGAGACCCTACCAGAACATATGAACACACTTTCATCGTTTTGAATTAAAACCCCTAGGAGCCTTTCACTGGAAATCGATTGTGTGATGACAAAAGTGGCACCATAAGTGCCACATGGGGCGAAATAAAAAATTTGAATCATTTATGCACATCTAGAGACCCCACCGGAACATGTGAACACACATTCATCATTTCAAATTAAAATCCCTAGGAGTCTTTTGCCGTAAACCTATTCTCTAGTGATAAAAGTGATGCTATGGACGCCACATGGGACCAAATCAAAAATCTGAAACATTTATGCACATCTACAGACCCTACCGGTACATATGAACACACTTTCAACTTTTTGAATTAAAACCCCTCGGAGCCTTCGCCGGAAACCGATTCTCTAATGACAAAAGTGGTGCTACAGGTGCCATATGGGGCTGAATCAAAAATCTGAAACCTTTACACACATCTAGAGACCCAACCAGAACATGCGAACACACTTTCAATGTTTAGAATTAAAGCCCTTAGGAGCCTTTCCCTGGAAACCAATTCTCTAACGACAAAAGTGGTGCTATGATCGCCCCGTGGGGCCAATAAAATATCTGAAACATTTTTGCATATCTGGAGACTCTGCCATAACATATGACCACACCTTCAATGTTTCGAATTAAAACCCCTAGGAGCCTTTCACTGAAAAGCGATTCTCTAAGAGCAAAAGTGGCGCTACGGTCGCCACATGGGGGCCGAATAAAAAATCCGGAACATTTAGGCATATCTAGAGACCCTACCAGAACATACGAACACATTTTCAATGTTTCAAATTAAAACCCCTAGGACCCTTTCCCCGGAAACCGATTTTCTAATGACAAAAGTGGCGCTATGAGTGCCACATGGGGCCAATAACAAATCTGAAACTTTTTGCACAATAAGAGACCCTACCGGAACATATCAACACACTTTCATCATTTCGCATTAAAACCCCTAGGAGCCTTTTGCCAGAAACCGATTCTCTAATAACAAAAGTGGTGATACGGTCGCAACATGGGGCTGAATGAAAAATCTGAAACCTTTATGCATATCTAGAGACCCTACCAGAACATATGAACACACTTTCAACGTTTCAAATTAAAACCCCTAGGAGCCTTTTGTCCGAAACCAATTCTTTAATGACAAAAGTGGCGCTATGCATGCCACATGGGTCCGAATCAAAAATCTGCACCCTTTATGCACATTGAGAGACCCTACCAGAATATATGAATACACTTTCAGCATTTTGAATTAAAACCCCGTAGGAGCCTTTCGCCGGAAACCAATTCTCTAACGACAAAAGTGGCACAGCGAGCATCACATGGGGCAGAAGCAAATAGTCTTTATGCACATCTAGAGACCCTACCGGAACATATGAACACACTTTCAACATTTTGAATTAAAACCCTCTGGAGCCTTTTGCTGGAAACCGATTCTCTAACAACAAAAGAGGCACTATGGGCTCAACATGGTTCAAAATTCAGAATCTGAAACCTTTATGCACATCTAGAGACTCCACTGGAACATATGAACACACTTTCAACGTTTCAAATTAAAATCCCTAGGAGTCTTTCACCGTAAACCTATTCTCTAATGACAAAAGTGGTGCTACGGGCACCATATGGGGTCAAATCAAAAATCCGAAACCTTTATGCACGACCCTACCAGAACATACAAACACACTTTCAATGTTTCAAATTAAAACCCCTAGGAGCCTTTCCCCCGGAAACCAACAAAAGTGGCACTCTGAGCGTTACATGGGGCCAATAAAAAATTTCAAACCTTTTTGCACATCAAGAGACCCTACCACATATGACCACACTTTCAATGTTTCAAATAAAAACCTCTAGGAGCCTTTCGCCAAAAAGCAATTCTTTAGCGGCAAAAGTGGCACTACGGCCGCCACATGAGGCCGAATCAAAAATCGGGAACCTTTATGCAAAGCTACAGACCCTACCGGAACATGTAAACACACTTTAAACAACCAAAATTACATAACCTAGGAGCCTTTCGTTGGAAAGCAGTATTTTAGGTCAGTCTTTAAGTGGCACCACCTGATGACAAAAATTCAAACTAAACCTAATCTCTATACCATACTTAAGAAGTATGGTAAGTTTAAAAACTATAGCTAAAAAAAGGGACGTATGGATCTTCGGACATACAGACGGAGATCACTATATTCCCTTCATTTTTGAAAGTACGGGGATAAAAATGTCAAGAAATTGCCTTGAATTGCCTTGAATTTTGTCAGTCCTTGTCTGCAGGAACCTTGGATCATGAAATCAGTGTCAATTGATTATGTGTTCTCAATAAATATTGGACCTACTTAACTGTAATGTCATTTGAAATACAGTGGGACTCGCTCATTTGTGTACTCATCAGTAGTATTCATGTGGCATGTCTTTGGTAAAAAGAAAAAGTGGAGGGGCTCATGCCCCTTTTTTTTGTAGTCTCTGCCTTTATCAGTCGCTGATCATGTGGGGAGTAGGGGAATAATAATATATGGAGCCGTATAGTGGTAGCATGAAGCTGAAGGTTAACATTATGACCTAACTTTACTAACAAATAATTACATTGTTAATGTAGTTATACGTTTTGGGTCCAAATACTCAATTCCCATTGGCCAACTGGATGAAAACGTCGTGACCAAATGTAATTCATTTTCCAGTGAATACATTTGGTCGAACTTTGACTTGCATTTACGTTCAAGTTAATAATTTGTGATATCTCAAACAACTTACAAGAAATGTCAATCGAAAGTGTGAAATTATTTCAGTGATTTTATTCTTGAACCTGTTGTCGTTTCATAGGTGATTATAGTTTACTGATATGTTAAATAAATTGTTTTGAATATTCCAAGTTTCGTTGCGAAAGACGGCAATTTGACAAATTTGGGTCAATGCTAAAAACCGGCACTCAACTCAGAGTTGTGCGCTTTGTCTTTTGTGTGAGGGTGGTTTTTTGCCTCGTTCGTTCGTACATGTTTCATTTCGTCTTTCTGCTTTGTTGTTTGGCAAAAAGTAGTTTAAACAGTTACGGAATGTAATTATAAGAATTGAATGCAATTTTTATAATCTTTATTGGAGTATGAACATGTGGGAATGGGTACAAATTGTATGAATCCAATACTCCAATAAAGATTATAAAAATTGCATTCAATTCTTAAATACACAATGGAGTGTTCCAATAATTATAATTACTAGACATTAAAACAGTTATGTTTATTTGAGGGGTGGGTGTGTTGTAAAGTTAGTGAACTGGAGCTGTAATTACCATTCTAAAAATCTTGTTTACTAATGCCTTCTCTCATTAATATTATCGTTATAGGAAATGATTACTTTCAAGGCTGTGGAGAAGTTGTCTCATCTGAAGGTAGGAGATACACCACGTGCTGCCTCAGCAACCCCTCGACCTCACAGTGGACTGTCTGTTAATGTTCCTATCACATCAAGACCACAATCATCCAACATCACCTCACATTGTAACAAACTGATTCGAGTATTACAGGGATAACAAAGAAAACCTAAACATATCACAAAATATTGATTCACTCTCTTACTGCTGAGACTGATTTGAAGAAAAATCTTCATGGAACGAGGAAGGCAAGAATAAAGGCAAAATTTCTCGCTGGAACCTATCAACTTCAAGTTCATAAAGCAGTGTTCAACTGACGGTTCGTGTCTGATTTTACAATCAGAAGCTGCAAGTTATTTTATGAAGAAGTTGAAGATCAAGCACATTTTCTACTGAACTGTAAAACTTTTGAATCAGCATGGTCAAAATACCCTCCTGCTATAGAAAGAATTCTTTGGAGAAATATTTCTTCTTTAATTGATCCTAGCTCTCTGTCCTTGTTTACTCTTCCTGAACTAACACTACAAGCATTACTAGATCTTCTTCATAAAACTCTTGTTCCTCTTAACTGGTAGAGTGCTAGAAGCCCATATTTGGGCTTTATTCTGAAATGCAGGTACTGCGACTTAACTGGTTGAGGGCTAGATTATTTTTGGTGGTCATAATTTGTTATTGAAAATTTGTTTTATTACAAATTTTCGGAGAATGGCCACAGGCACTCTCCAATAATTTGTAATAGAACATATGTATAAGAACAAAAATTATTTGCATTTGACCGAATATGAAAGATGAGCAAGGAAAACATTGGCTTTTGCTCTGGTACCCGCATTTTTTTAAAGCCCTGATAGTGGATTCTAGCACTCAACCAGTTAAAGGTTTCATGGATGTGCTTCATATTATCTTTGAATAAAAATTAATTTAGTCTGTAATGGTTTTCTGTATTACAATTAATGGAAGAGTGCTAAAAAGGCAGTCTCCCATAACTTGTAGCAACGCAAAGACATCTGAACAATTTTGATGACCAAAATCAATTCAGCACTCAACGAGTTAACCTGAATACTAACAACATTATTCAGACAGAACAGCTGTCCAGAAACCTAATTTATGGACTACTTATAGACAGATCAAAACTTTTCAGTTGCACTGAGCCCAGGGATAAGACCAATTGTCAACCAGCCAGTCATTAAAATTAAAATCATCCAAAATTAACTTTAAATATTCTACAGGAATATCTGTGCTCCCGAGAGAGGAGGTACATACAGAATACAGATGATCTAATTAATTGAGCACAATCATCCAACATTAACTCACATTGTAAAAAACTGATTTGAGTGTTAAAGGGAGACAATATCAAAATATATGATTTTAAATATTATTCTTTCAAATTTTTCAAACGATTTCAACAAAACCATATCATGTGACCCCTCACTGGAACGAGCTTGATGTGCATGTTCCAATGAGGGATCAAATGATATTGTTTTGTTGAAATTTTTTGAAATATCATATTTTTTCAACTGTTCAATTTATCTATTATGCAGGTGGATGTGGCCGATTTGTTTAGGCGAAGGGTTAATTATATGACAACATATTGATTTATTCTTCTTAGGCCTAAAAAAATAAAAAATCTGTTTCTCAGGCCCTTCTGCATGGTCCTTTTGGCTGCCGCATGCTCTCTTTTTATAACCAATTTAAACTTTAAAAAAATAAAATTTAAATGGTTTATGTCTGATATTTTACCCAAGTTAAAAAAATTGATGAATTTGTCCCTTGAGTGCAAGAAGGCTTTGCAATGCTTTAGCATTGCAAAGCCTTCTTGCACTCAAGGGATGAAATACACCGCCACCCGTGCTATTCTGCAGATTATGAGGCCTAAAACTTGAACCTAGAACATGAACTTTTAATGGCAAAGAAGTAATTACTGAAATAAAAAATAAAATAAAAAACCGCTCACCCGCATGCAATTTCACAAATAATGGCCTGAGAAACAGAAGATCTACTTTGTGTGGCCTTACTGATGAGATATATTTGAAGGCTCAGTTCTTGCAGTTTTTTTGGCATTGCAGCCTTTCACATGTGGATTAATAGTCGCTTCTAATGAAATATAGATTCCTCGTTCACAGTTGTCAAAAAGTCTGGTAAAGCAGTAAGATGAAGTCATAATAAAATTTTTTGCATTATCAGAAATTGAAGAATAGTATCACCAATACACACACTTTTCCACAAATTGATTGATCGCTTGAACGTCAGATTATGTGGGAGAATTTTTAGTCATGCAGAGAATCTTTTCAGTGTTTAAATTTTTATATTTTTTATGGTTGTGTTGTTGTGTTTGAGCTCTGTGGTTTTTCACTTTTGTAAGTTGATTTCAATTTTGGTTATTTGAAAAAACTGAAAACCAGAAGTAGTTGTTACTGAAATATGAGCTAGTTTTTACTGTAAAATCTGTTACATTCACATTTAAAGAATTCTGAGAATTGGCCATTGGACATATTTGTTTGTTTGTCGTCAGTGTTAAGTTTGAATATGTATAAATTTAATAATATAACTTGCATACTTGCAATATCGACAGAAAATACATGTCTGACTTATTTTATCTCAAACTGTAAACAACACAAAAGGACTGTAAATGTTTATTTTTTGCATTTAAAAAACTGTTGAAAAAAAATGTTCTGTTTTTTAACGAAAGCAAAAACCTGAACTGAAACTGGGTTACAATTTCAAAACCACAGAGCTCTTGTCTCAATATAGGCCCAACCATCAATGCATGCATGTGGATTGTCATTAATTCAGATTTCTGAACTATAATTTAGCCAGTTTTCACATATATATTGGTATAAACATTAGTGAACATCTAGAAATAATTTTTGCTAGTTTGACAGGCAGGGACCAATACCGGTACTATAAAACTTTTACAATTGTATTTTCTTGAACTGTAATTTTCAGGTGTGGATAAAAATGGCTAGAGTGAATCATTAGTATTTTAAAAAGCACGCCAGTTTACCTCCCCTGTAAATTGCCCTGCCTTTTAAAATGATAATAATTCTTTTCCATCAGTCGTGAAGAGAAAATACAATTCTAGAAAATGCAATTGTAAAAGTTTATACTATTGGCTCCTGGTGTCACTGATAAGTAACTTTTAGTAAGCATTCTTAATTTCTTATCCTTTATTTATACTGTAGAGTCAGCTTGATCAAATGAAGGGTCATAGGCTATGTTTTAGAGGAAAAGTTTGAAAATCAAACGTTAAAATTTGAATTGCTACATTTTTGTGACAGATACGGGAGATCTTAAGATTGATCTAATTTGCAAATTTCATAGACTTCACACATCCTGTATGGTTCAGACCCCTTGAAGAAAATGTTTATAATACTGACTTTATCAGAATAGACAAGTTGTGGATTCTCAGGGTTTGATTGGTGCTGCAGAATATTTATTAAAACACGGCGGGATAAAAAAAACACCAAAAAACATATCAAACTATCTGTTATGGCAGAGTTTGAAGCATGGAAATTGGGAAGGGGCCTTTTTCATGAGTAAAGATCCACTGGAGTCGGCAAAACCTGTCAAGTTCAAGCAAGCAATGTCGGGAACTAATTCCAGGAACCTTGGTAGATCTGTGGTACCTGATAATTTGTCAGGCACCACAGACCTATTGAGGTTCCTTGAACTGATATTCTTAAACCAGGCCTGGTACCTTGCCCTACATCAGACCCTGTGAAAACTTAATCTGCTATAGTTTAGTGCCTACATGTATGCTTGCAATATGTTCAGGACTTGGATTCATTGTTGATTGGATTGGAGTACATGTTGATAGGAGGTCAGGGGAAACATGGTTAGCTCAGTTGGGAAATTTACTGCCCATTCACACCGGGAAATTCGGCCCCCATAAGCCCTGAATTAAACCCTGGTTATGACCTTGAATTTTGGAACATACATGTATCTGTAATTTGGAGACACCCATTACAGCTATGAAATTGAGGGAATTGAACTAGTTAAGTGCTAAATTATTTTTCAAAGGCGATTTGGAACATGAGTAGTTTTTTTCAAGGATACCATGCATAATGACAAAAAGAGACCTATTTTAGTAAAATTTTATTCATACAAATCATTTTGTTACAATTTATTGGCGAGTGCTTATGAGCATTCTCCCAAAAATTGTAACAAAACAGTTTTGTATAAACATTTTTGTGTTCCTGCTGCTGAGCAAACAAGCTAATGAATATAGCATAAAGTCACTAAAGTGACTTCCAGCTCTTTTCAATAGAGCCATGATAGTGGCTTCCTGCACTCAACAAGTTAAAGACCTGGATATGGTCATTAAATTAGATGAAGAGTTAAAGAGACTATAAGCTGCCATTTGGCAAAAAAACGTTTATTTAACAAAACCACAATTTGTGTTAATCAAATGAATTAACTTGAAGCAAGAATTTATTGGATATTTGAAAAATGGCACTTAGTAGTTTTTCTACCCGAATTGGTCAGCTGATCACTCGCAGAAAATTCTGTGCAATGTCACTTTCCATATTTGTGAAAATTAGCTTCCTTCGAAGGACAAAGGTGAAGTTTTTGTTTCTATTTATAGCACCCATGCAATCTATCAGTCTATTTCAGATTGCCATTACCAATGGACATGCTGTAGGTTTTATTGGATGCACTACTGCAATTTATTAAAAATTATACATTTTTTTTCATCTGATAATACCCAATTATTGCCAAAATAATGCAGAGTTGTTTGTGGAGACATTCATTTAAACAGCAGCAAATTTAAAACTAGAAACTGTGTCTACTCTGAAATGATGTCACAGCGAGCTCTTAACTGGTTGAGTGCTAGAAGCTGCTATCAGGGCTTTCAAAACAGTGAGGGTACCAGAGCAAAGCCAACATTTCCCTTGCTCATGCTTCATATTCATTTAAACGTAAATAGTATTTTATTTATATAAACTTGTTTTATCTCAAACTATTGAAGAGTGCCTCTAGGCACTCTTCAATAGTTTGTAATAAAACAAATTTTGATTAACAAATTCAGACCACCAAAAATAATGTAGCGCTCACCTGCCTCTGGGCACTCTTCAATAATTTGTAATAAAACAAATTTTGATTAACAAATTCAGACCACCAAAAATAATGAAGCCCTCAACCAGTTAAATTCTGTTAACTTTTGGAGAACTTTGTCCAATGTTGCATATTCTGAAATTTTGTCTGCATTAAAGCATTTTAATTATAGATTTACATAATTACATATTGCTTCTGATGTCTTACACTTTGCATGACGAGGGGTTTTTTTGTATGCTTTTTCACTTACAAACAGAATATGAGAGTCAGCGTTTTTTTCAAATTAGCAGCTTATTGTCCCTTTCACAGAATTTATGTATATATTGCTCTCCGAATTTTGCCTGTTCAGTAGATGAAGGTTTAAAAAATGCACAATTCGCTGGAATATTGTTTATTTTTCTCAGGCTATTTCACAAAATGTGTGACCTATTTTCTGGGTGGAAACATCACTCAGAGAGTGTTTTAGTAGTAACTGGCTCTCCACAAACTGTATACAGGTGGGCAGGTGTTTGTTGTGTAGATGTATTCCGTCCAGTTTATATGTAGATCTCAATTTATTTTTGACCGTCACATTCAATCATTATCTTTGTATTATTATCTATTCATTCACAGCATCACATGATATTGTTTCAATTATTTAATCATTTTTGTGTACCCAAGTTTATACAAACTAAAAGTTAACTTTATTTTTAAAGGCCTTTAACTGATTGAGTGCTAGAAGCCACCATCAGGGTTTTCAAAAAAATGAAGATAGCAGAGCAAAAGCCAACATTTTCCTTGCTCATGTTTCATATTCAGACAAACACAAATAATATTTTGTTTATATAAATTTGTTTGATCACAAATTATTGGAGAGTACCTGCAGGCACTCTCCAATAATTTGTAATAAAACAAATTTTGATGAACAAATTGAGACTACCAGAAATAATATAGCTCTCAACCAGTTAAACAGTCAATTTTATAATCATAGAACAGTGCATACTTCAGTATGTATTTTTTTAAAATATTTTGTCACATGGAAATCGCAACTACAGCATTGTCATCACAAAAGCAAAATTCGAATCACAATAGGATTACATTGGGAATAACACTGGTACTCACCACCAATTATTTGACATATAAAAAAAAAGTTTGAGAGGAAATATGCAGCATTTTATTACATCAAATGACAGATGGTGAGTGCCTGTGGAAATAAGTGTCAGTAAGGCCTAAGCAAGTTAAAAATTGGTTTCTCAGGCCCTCCCACATGGTCCTTTTGGCTGCCGCATGCTCTCTTTTTAGAACCAATGCAAACATAAAAAAATAAAAATCAAATGGATTATGTCTGATATTTTACCCAAGTTAATGGAAGCACTGTGGCTCAGTGGTAGACTGTTGGACTTCTATGCTAGAGGTCTCATGTTCGATCCCGTCCGGGACGACCCGCATTGTGTCCTTGGGCAAGGCACTTTATCCCGGTTGCCTACATGGGGCATGATGATGCCATGTACTAAGGCGTATTGCACGTCGATGGTGCACATGTCTTCAACTGCTGTAACCCTGCTTGAGCGGAGCTTGAACAGAGTTAGAATGTTGAGGAGCTGACAGTTGCTCGGTGGTTCTCTCCGGGTACTCTGGCTTCCTCCACCTGTAAAACTGCCATGGTTACGATTAGCCATTGTGCATAAGTATGTGGCCTTAAACACCAATAAATAAATAAATAAATTTACCCAAGTTAATAAAATTGATAAATTTGTCCCTTGAGTGCAAGAAAGCTTTGCAATGCGCATTGCAAAGCTTTCTTGCACTCAAGGGACGAAATACACCACCACCCATGCTATTCTGTAGATAATGAGGCCTAAAACATAAAACAGACCAAGGACATGAACTTTTTATGGCAAAGAAATAATGACAAAAATTAAAATTAAAATAAACAAATACCTGCCCACATGCAATTTTACAAAAAAATGGCCTGAGAAACAGAAGATTTACATTGTGGGGCCTAAATTGGGGTAACTGTCTCTAACAGACGTTGGAAGTAATTTTCAGTATCAAAGTTTAGGTATTTTGAGATACCTTCTGTACAATAAATTGATATTGGTATGATACCAATACCGTATGATATGTATGGTGCATCACCCATCTCTAGTCACAGTGCTAAGAAACTGCATAGTGAGAAGAAACATAGTTAATCATTTCTTTAATTTATCACATCCATTGTGTAAATATATGTTATCACCACTATGTGTTGAGTGAGAAACTTGTATAAAGCCATGATGGTGTTCATAATAGGTATTGTGGTGAGCCCTTTAGGGTGAGTCGCAATACGTAATAGGAATACCATCGACGTTGATACAAGTTTCTCGATCAACACATAGTGGTGATGACAAATTTATCTTACCATCTCTGAAACCCACTTGGGGGTAATAACCAATTTAGCTTACAATATTCCCGCCTCTCTTGACTTGTTCGCATATATTTTGACAACCATTCAGCATCTATGAACTGTTTTTTTATGAATGAAGACCATGATATTACGTTCTTCAGTTGTGCATGACTTAGTCCTCATTCATTGTTCCACTTGTGCTGTAATCACTGAAGTTTATAGAAGTGTTTCAGCTATGTGCTTCTTTGCTTTATTTTTCAGCTATATCGCATGGTATGCCAATATAAAAATATACTACTCAAAGTTTGCTAAGCACCAAGTACATCCAACTACCTGTTTTACGTTTCAGTTGAAATATTGTTATGAAAAGTGAATATATTTTTTTATTTAATTATATCTTTAATGATTAAGTACAGAAATTAAGATTTTATTTGTGTTTGACATTATTTTTTAGCTTTTGAATCTGATAACCATGGAAAATAGATATTTTTGGTAAAAGAGGAAATTTTTCAATATGCTAAAAAGTTGACAGAGCGAACTGGTATGGCTTCAATATGGAGTATGAGACCCCCGTTGATACTCCCCGACAACATGAGCAACATGAGGATGGGCATTATCGTCCATATGAATGAATCTATCACCCACTGCACTTAAATACAATGTGACGTGGACATCCAAGATCTCATCAATATACCGTTGTGCAGTCAATGTACCATGTTCAAGGACACAGAGCTCTGTACGTCCATCCATCCATCCCAGCTGATGCCGTCCGGACCATGATTGACCCTCCACCATAGCAGACATGCTCAGCAATGTTGGCTGCATAGAATCGCTCTCTTGGTCTTCTCCATACCCTAGAACACCTATCTGTGCGGTCTAGGCAGTACCTTGACTTATCTGTAAAAAGGACAGGTCGCCAATCTTCTCTGGTCCATCCAAAGTGGTCCATGGCCCATTAATATCATGCCTGGTGGTAGTTCTGGGACAGCAGAATGCAAATACATGGTCTCCTCGATTGGAGGCCACCTTCATGCAACCTTGCCTGGATAGTCTGTGTCGAAACATTTACCCCGGATGCATTCTGAAGGTCATTGCGAAAAGCGGACCTGAATGATCAAAAACCGGTCTTCAGCTGCAGATGTTGCCCTGTCTCTGCCACCACCATGCCGTCTTACTGGTATGCCATACTGCGGAAAGCTTGCCCAGGCTCTGGTGATCACTGTATGGTGCACACCAAGGGCTTCACCAACCTGACGATGGGTAGCCCATTGCTCCACCATCCTACAGCCCACCATGTTTCTGCTTCAGACAAATGTCTTCTTACATTTACATTTGCCATATTCAATCATTAAATCACAAGGGTTTCTGTTGAAATGAAGATTGAAAACCCTACACATGTCATGTACATGTAGACAGTACACGAAAACATCATGAAATCAAGGGGTACATGCTTTCCATGACTGTCATGAAAAGTCTGCCTGCCAAGAGAGCTAATGTAAACACTGGGGACCATCTCAATACATTCCTCAATCATATTCAACAAAAATATCGCAAATATGTCACAGACAAAGTTGAAAATGATGTGTCAAATATTTGGTTCTTATCAAACTTTGAGTAGTATATTATCTTGGCAAAAAATGATCTAGTGTAGTTTATTTGATTGAAGGATCATTTACATGATGTCGGTTGCTTCCAGAGGTGGTGTAAAAATCTGATCAAATTTTTATCCATGTAAATGCTAATACTCCTGGAGTTGAGGCGCTAATCCTGGAGTTGATTTTCCAAAAACTACACCTGCTGGCTATCAGATGCAAATCCGTTTACTCATGGAGTTAATGCATTTTTTGAAGCATGTACATGGAAATGTCATTGCTATTGGAGTTAATGTATTTTCAACGGTCAATCTTCATAGGCATTTGTACTGAAAAAACATGATATCTATCAGGACATTGAACATTTATTTTCTAAATAATCGTCAAAATGGTAGGAATGTCCAACAATGGTAAGACAATAACCACCAAAGCTTCCTGGGGGAGGGGGGGGGGGGGGGGGGGGGGGGGGTAAGGAGAGAGGAAGGGAATAGACTGGCAATGAAACAAATGTCCTTTTAGATATATAGGTGAATAAAGATGTGCTTGGTGGTTCTCTCTGGGTACTCTGGTTTCCTCCAGTACGTTGGGGTGTCAGACATTTGCTTGTCACTGCTTGGTGGTTCTCTCTGGGTACTCTGGCCTACTCCACCAGTAAAACTGACATGTGACCCTAGCTGTTGAAAGTGTCATTAAACCCCCAATAGACAAACACACCAACAATAAAATGAGTATGGTCATTCAATAACATTCCAGATGTGTGGCCAAATAAAAAAAGTTCTTGAGCAATCAGTATTTCAAATCAGTGAGGGAGAGAGGCTTTTATTTTTATTTTTTGTGTTTGATAACTGGCAGAGTGCTAAATTATGTTTGGTCGGAAAAACGTGTTCCCATGTTCCTGCCTAGTTAAAATTTTAGGCACTCTCCCATAAATTGTAACAAGGAAAATCCATATAGTCTAAATAATTTCCCTTCTCATATATTATAAAGCACATCCACAAAATATGAAGCCTCTAAGATGCAGTACCTGCACTTTAGAAAAGAGCCCAAATTTGGATTTCAGTGCTCAACCAGTTGATGAAGAAATAGGAAATGCATTTATATTTATGCACCTTTTACAACAAATAAACACCATACACATAATATTTGAGTTATTTTGTGGAGAACAGAACAAATTGGAAGTTTACAAAACAATATAATAAGGCCTAAACAAGTTAAAAATCTGTTTCTCAGGCCCTCCTGCATGGTTCTTTTGGCTGCCGCATGCTCTCTTTTTATAATCAATGCAAACTTAAAAAAAATAAAAATTAAATGGTTTATGTATTTTATTTATTTATTTTATTATATATTTTACCCAAGTTAATAAAATTGATAAATAAGGGATGAATTAAACTACCACCCATGCTATTTTGTAGATTATGAGACCTAAAACATAGCAAAGAAATAATTACCAAAATAAAAAATAAAATAAAAAACCACCTGCCCACAGGTAATATTGAGAAACAGATCTACTTGGTGGAGGCCTAAATAGACACTGTATTTTTATTATGCTTTATTGCAAACATGTGCATATGAATTTACACCATGTATACACGATAGGTTGTATAATATAATAATAACACTTCTGCCGGCCGCTGATTTGTCGCAGTTCTCGTATGAGAAGGCCTTGGTTACCCATGTTCTACCAACTGCCTCCCTATTCCCGTGCATCTTCTCTCCTCCCAACACTCGGAGACGAACTGCTTGATGACATCCCTTGCCCCATTCTTCCCAATCTCTCCAATTAGTATATTAACCCTCTCCTTTGAGTCGCCCCCTAACCACATGTCCTTCATTCTCCCATCCCACTTCTCCATTATACTCCCCGTGAATCTTGTTCTTTTAGACTGGTATTTTGGGCATTCTATAAGAAAGTGTTCCAGGGTCTCCACCACGCCCACATTACACATCTGGCACTCCTTTTCACTGTTTTTCCCAATTTTTCCCCTCAGCTCCAGGGACCGCGACCTCAGCTTGAACAACAGTGACCCCCCAAAGGTGCCATCAAGGTACTCTTCAAAACCAGGCTTCTCTTTATCACGCAGGCCACCCAAAGATCTCTTTGATTTGACCCTCTCTCGCCAATTACGGTTACAATCCTCCATGACCCTTTCTCTGACGATCTTTTTGCCCTGGTTTGCCCCAACGTCAAGGTCCGAGATCTCCATTGAGTAGTTTTCTACTAGCTCCCTCACTTGGACCATCCACCCCGTCTTGATATTTGAGTTGAAAGTTCTCAGGAACATTACTTTACACCATCGGCTATCGGGGAGATTTACCAAATAATTAAGATAACCGAGTTTCAATAGGTCTATACATTCATGTAGTGAAATTCATGAAACTTTTCTGCTAAATGAGGTCGGAATCCTGCTAATGGCTTGAAACAGACCTGATTTACTATACCAGTTTTATAAATTTCATTAAGAACACAGCCCTCATTTGAGATCATCTGTGTGTACTGCTTTCAAAATCATCAAATAAGTGTGAACCTATGGAGAAAATGTTAACTTTACATTCCATTTCAATGCAAGACGATCAATTGTTGTATTTTGCTGAAACATGTATATTTGTGAATGTATCACAGAACACATATTGTAGATATAATAAATAATTTATTAAGAAACTTGAGTTGTGATTTTCATATCTTTGAGTGGATTTTCCCCGACTTCTTTATGAATGAGGCCCAGACCTTTCCAAATGGGAAATTTACTACTGTCAGGAATAAATTGGAAATTTTGTAAATCTATGAATGGTTGCCTGTCATGTTACTTTTTCACTTACTTTCCTGGTAGACTGTCAGCCATAAAAGCTTAACCCTTAAAGGCCTATCTCTGACTTTTACAACCTCAGAACAGGTGCCCTGTACATGCCATCATAAAGAGGTCCTGTTGATAACAGATAAATTAGGTAAGCAGTGGTTTCTAGTCAAGTCTGCTGCCTGTTAAGGCAGCTAAGACTTGACTAGAAATCACTGCTGAGCCTCTGGACGTAAAGAGGCTGTGGGCTGGTGGGAATTGAGGACACTTGTCCAGGTCCTTAAGGGTTAAACTTTGAAGACCAGGGGTGTTGCAAAGATGACAATCGGGAGGGTGTAAACCCAATTTGTCCTGACTGTTAAGACTCAAGTCCCAACTAATAAAATATTCCAACTACATTATCAAGGCATGCCTTCTTTTAATATTATATCAGTTGGGATTAAAGTTTAAAAACTCATGAAGCTTGTTTGTGGAAAAATATATGCAGGTGTCATGACATATGAGCTTTCCAACTTGTTAAGGAGCGCGGTGGCTCAGTGGTAGACTGTTTGACTTTTATGCTAGAGGTCCCAAGTTCGAACCCCGTCCAGGACGACCCGCATCGTGTTCTTGGGCAAGGCATTTTATCCTGGTTGCCTACATGGGGGCACGATGATGCTGTGTACTAAGGCATACTGCAAGTTGATGGTGCACCAGTCTTCAACCGCTGTAACCCTGCTTGGAGAGCTTGAACAGAGTTAGAATGTTGAGCTGACAGTTGCTCGTCGATGCTCACTGGTTCTCTATGGTTACTCCGTCTTCCTCCACCCGTAAAACTGTCATGGTCACGATTAGCCATTGTGGATAAGTATGTGACCTTAAACACCAATACATAAATAGTAATATTCAACTTGTTTCATTGGCATGTCCCGGACTCAACATTGGTCATGCTGGGACCGAATTGGCCATAAACCTGCATTTGCCTGAGACCAACTATGTGTGTGATGTCAGACTAAGAAGCAAATCTTGTCTTGTAAGAAAGTATGTACTTACTAGCAAGAGTGGATCAATATCTGAAGCTCCAATCCAGACATAAATATCCCGACCGGAAAATTATTGAGGAGTGCAGTGGAGCCCACTTAATTGGATCTCTCTCAACTGAATAACCCTGTTAATTGAATATAATTTCCCATCATAAAACCATTTTACCATACCTCCAGTACAAATTTGACCTGTTAATTGAATAGGTTATAGAGTGTACTCCTGTTAATTGAATAAAAACTCTTGTTTCCTGTCAAGAAATTACTCTGACTCTCCCCAGTTTTCCTTTGTTTATAGACCTATTTATCCTCAGTACATCTAATACAGGCATTTAATCTATTGTATCTTGTTTGGCAGAGCTCATGGAGCTCTGTCAAACAAGATCTAATAGAATGAATGCTAAGTATATCTCTAGAATACAGGAAAGTGGCACAATCCCTGTAAGTTGAATAATCCTGTTAATTGAATAATTTTCATTAGCTAAATGGCTATTCAAATAACAGGGTTCCACTGTATCACACACCACCCCCCACCCCCTCCCCCAATAGTTACGCCTCTGTTAACTGATTGAAGGCTATATTATTTTTGGTGGTCTGAATTTGTTCATCAACATTTGTTTTATTACAATTTATTGCAGAGTGCACCCTGGCACCCTCCAATAATTTGTAATAAAACCAATTTATGTAAACAAAATAGTATTTGTGTTTGACTGAATATGAAACATGAGCAAGGAAAATGCTGGCTTTAGCTCTGGTATCCCTCGTTTTTTTGAAAGCCCTGATAGTGGCTTCCAGCACTCAATTAACAGCCTGATTCCAGCCTTAGCAATTTTTTACACCACAGAAGTGTTGTCTCAAAAGGGAGTGTTGAAGGACGTTTTATAGATAATGATAAAATTACCCTGACAATGGTTTCTAGTCAAGTCTTGGCTACAGAGGCGGCCAAGACGTAACAAGAAATCATTACCAAGCAAGCTCTTAAGCCACCAGTCTAATTCTGTAAAGAATTCAACACTGTTATGGTCTAGAACCAGTCTAGCCCTTAAATAGTTCATCACCTGTGTTTAAATTCATTCATCTGGAATATTTCAGGTCGGAAAAGCAAGCCTATGGTTTGCTTTTCTGAGCAACTGATATATTCCACTTGATTGAATCTAAAAAATACCATGAACATTCATTTTCTTTGAATAAACAATAGAAATGTTGCTCAATTCGAATTGATTTGACCAAATTTGTTGATGACATTAGCATTTTGAATGAAAACTCACCATAGCTGTAGTTTTCTGATTTTGCTATCATTTCCACTAATTGTGTTGATATCTTTGATAGTTGAAAGGTGAATTAAATATTTATTGATTGAAATATCCATAATTGGAGCACAAAAGAATATATGTACATCTCAGAGGAAAGGAACATCAATGGTGGTCTGCTCACAAATACCACGAAAAGTTGGGAAACAAACAACCCATAACAGTATCAAATGCCATACAGAATAAGACTGATTGCCTGATAGCTTGAATATTACCATTACTCTGGTTTCTAGTTGAGTCTCAGACACCATAAAAGGGAGCCAAGACATGACTAGAAATCTCTGCAAGGCCAACAAATTGTGATGTGGTACTAAACTTGACTTCATATCTACGTTGTCATGATATAGCCATATATGTTGAAAGTGACATTAAACAGCAATAAATAAATAAATATTTGCATTGCATTAGAAAAGGGGCCATAACCAGACTCTGCCAGCTACTTGGAAGAACCTGGCTTTTCCTTTAAAAACTGGGGTTTCCAAGATCATTGAAAAACATGCGAGAAAGTTGTTCATTGAAATGAAATGGAAAATCGCATTTTCTAAAAATTCATAGAAAAATCCCTATATTTAACGCTTAACCCACTGAGTATTTTCAGAATATTTTTTATTAAATCTAGTCACGGCTGCTGTGAAGCAGGCATGACTAGATTGGATACAGAATTCATTTAAATATAACTCTTGATATCACTGTCGATAAAGCCATTCAGTTTACAAGGGGGGAATGGGATTAAATGTGCTCAAATTATACTTATTTCAGGGGCAAGAGAATTTCTGTCCATTGGAATATCTGCCAGGAGCATGCAAGGAGTTAAACCAGAATACCATTCTTCATGATCATGGTTTAACTTTTGGGGTTGGGATAGTCTATAAGTGCAATAAAAATTTCATAGAAAAGTCTGGAGTATATGAAGCATGCTAAGTTTATCACACAACATGTTCTGAAATAAAATTTCTGTAACATGTTTTCTTTGTTGATATTTCCAACCATTGATGACATAAAGTGATGCTGAGTGTCGGAATTACAAATTCCCTGTCGATATCCCAGAATGCACTTAAGCTTGTCTGTGCAGCTAACAGCCATAGTACATGGATATTAACCATCATTTGCCCAGAAAATTGATCAAAAGTGGCCATGGAGAAATATAATTTGTCATAGAAAAATCGTGGAAATTCTTTAAGAGCTTTGTTTGGAACTATTTTAAAAACTTTTTACTTGAAAAAGTTTTTGGAGAAATATATAAATCTGTTGCATCAGATTAAACAAATTTTTTTCCATTTTTGACTTTAATCAAATTCCTCATGAACTGCTGTTTTAATTGTAATCGAGAATGGAAGAGAATGTATTTCAACACAGCATAAGGGAAGTAACTCTACCAATTTAATTATGCTTTCTACTTCTGATAAGTAGGTTTTGAGGGTGAATGTTCTTTGGTGTAATGAGTTATCAGCAGTGCTGGTGGGATAGTGGCAGAGGCTATCCAGGTACTTGTTGGGTGGGTATCATTTGCTAAGTTTTTTTTCTAAGTTTTGTTTCCCAACCTTCCATCGAAGAATTAGAGAAATAAGCAATGTGTTTCTGCTTTTGGTACCTTAAACCCCAACAGTGTAATCAACTCCTACACCTTTGAATGTGAGATTTGAAATGTTTGTACCTTGTCACCTTCATACTGAAGATGTACAGATGATGAAAAGAAATAATTTCTGATAGAGTTGTTGACCTTTACTGAAGTACAAATCTTTGAATTTGCTACACGTTGGGTGCTCACATATGGTGTTATCAACTCCTGCTACAGTTTCTAATTTTGAGAATTGAAACTTACTCTGAAAATGCTGTTGGCAGATATTCTCTTGCCACTGAAATAAGGATAACTTGGGCTCATTATGCCCCCTGTGAACGAAGTTCAGGGCGGTTTTTTGGAATCTGCCTGTCCATCCATCTGTCTGCCCATCTGTCTGTCTTTCTGTGCAAGTCATTTCTGGCTTAGGACTTTTGATGGCCTTAAAGGATATTAATGATACTTGGTATTAATGTTGTCATACCACCAGAGGGGGTGTCACAAATGAGGTTGGAATGCCTGTCTACAAGGTCAAGGTCACAGACTTAGTTGAAGTTCACATACCCCCACATCCAAATCAAACTATAACAAGTCGTGTCTGGCTTAGGACATTTGATAGCCTTGAAGAATATTAATGGTGCCTACTACTAGAGGGTGTGTGACGAATAAGGGTTGGAATGACTGTCTACAAGGTCAAGCTCCCAGACTTAGTTCAAGTTTACATAACCCCACATCCAAATCCAACTATAACAAGTTGAGTCAGACTCAGAATTTTTGAATATCTCTAAGGATATTAATGGTACATGGTATTATCATTGCCCACTTTCAGAGAGTGTGTCGCGGGGGTATTCTTGGTTCCAAGTTGGGATTGGCCACATCTAGTTTAGTCAAATTTTTCTCTGGTAAATTGAATGGATTGTTTCTCCAATGATTTCTCAAGTTAAATTTAGTTGAATTTTTCATCAAATCTAGTCATGGCTGCTTTACAGCAGCCATGACTAGATTTGATGAAAAATTATCTTTAAAATACTCAATGAGTTTAAGCATGGCTACACACACATTGAAGATGTACAGTACAGTCACCGTTGAATGGTTGTAAAATCTATATGTGGTAGTGATGTCCACACATGCCTTTACCAGGTAATAAAAATCATCAACAGCAAAATTGTAATTAATGAAGCACCAGGTTGTACCCGATGCTTCATAAATTAAATTTTTGAGGATTGTTCCCAAAATTAGTTTTTGGAATCTAGAATTTTTGCGTCAGTGGAAATATTGTCCACCCACGGAAAATGACCAGTCCACAGCGGCTGCACTGTACAACAGGTCTACAGGTTACAGAATCAATAATATTCAACAGATTTATTGCCTTTTATAAACTTAAATTTTCATCCATTCTTCAAAATTGCCACCCCTGTTGGGGGACGTTGGCCAGTGGCCTTTTTATTATATGCCCGTTTTGAAAAAAATGGTCGTATTATCGTATACCGCTGTCTGTCTGTCTGTCTGTCTGTCTGTCTGTCTGTCTGTCTGTCCGTCTGTCTGTCTGTCCGTCCGTCCGTCCGTCCGTCCGTCCGTCCGTCCGTCTGTCCGTCCGTCCGTCCGTCAGTCCACACGTCGTACAATAACTAGAAAACGCTTCAAGCAATTTTTGTGATTTTTTGGTGGAGAGTATATTTTGATGGAAGGAAGCTTCCTTTCAATTTGTGTCACTGTCCGATTTGTCATTCCAGAGTTATTGGACTTTATTCATCAAAATATAGGCAATTTTCCACATGTCGGACAATAACTTGAAAATGCTTTGAGCAATTTCATGATTTTTTGGTGGTAAGTATATGTTGATGGAAGAAATTTTCCTTTCTATTTGTGTCGCCATCCGATATGTCATTCCAGAGTTATGGGACTTTATTCATCAAAATATAAGCAATTTTCCACATGTCGAACAATAACTTGAAAATGCCTAGAGCAATTTTCATGATGTTTTGGTTGCAAGTATATGTTGATAAAAGGAATCTCCCTTTCGATTTGTGTCGCTGTCCATTTTGTCATTCCAGAGTTATAGGACTTTATTCGTCAAAATATAGGCAATTTTCCACATGTTGGACTTTGAGAAATTTCATGATTTTTTGGTGGCAAGTATATGTTGTTGGAAGGACTCAACCTGACAAGTACACATGTATACTCATATTGTGTGTTTCCCTCTTGCAATTAATGACGTCATATCATGCGCTCATGGCGCAGCTGTTTATTACCATAATTATAGTCTTGGTTGAACTTTGAAATATAGTGAGATCTATTGTCACGGCAAACATTTTGTGTTGTATCTCAAACTCGAGTCTTTCCCCAATGTTGCTAATCTATCAGCATAGCAAATAGCATGTTATTTGCTATGCTGGTAGACTAGCAACATTGGGAAAAGGCAAACAATGCAAGATGGACCTAGTCAGTTTCCAGGAATGATTCAAAACAGTTTATTAATGAGTGCCTTCACGAACTTTTATAACAGGGTTAACAGAAACATTTGAATGTAGCATATTTCTTGAATCGTTGTACATGTTGAGAGAGAAGGGGGTGGGGGTGTGGGGGGGGGGGGGGGCATAACAAAACTTTGTGGTTCTTCCACTTTGTAATGGTAAAATGGGATAATCCCTTTTTTGACATAACCCGCTAACATTTGTTTTGTTTTTTTTGTGGGGGTGGTGCAGAGGTGATGCCTGTGATTGTGACAAGTACGAACAGTTTTGCACCAGTCATTTCATACTTGATACCTGACCGACTCCACCCTGGGCAATACCAACAAATGTCATTCAGATTTTGGTTATTTAACCCTTTAATACTTTTGTATGTGTTATTATGAACAAAATCTTCTGTTTAATTTAACCCTTTGATACTTTTGTAAGTGTTATTACGTACGAAATCAAACAGCACATTGATACTCTGTGGTCATTTGTTTTGTTATTATTTTTCGATTTTTTAAAGTTTTAATCTCAAATTCCTATTTTCTCTCGAATAGTGCTCAGTGATAACCGTTGAGCCAAATGTTATCACAGCTTGAAATACTAACATAGTCCTGCTGTCAAGACTTCTTAACTGGTTGAGTGCTAGAAGCCACTATCAGGGCTTTCATAAAATGAGGATACCAGAGCAAAAGCCAACACTTTCCTTGCTTATATTTCATATTCAGTCAAACACAAATAATATTTTGTTTATATAAATTTATTTTATTACAAAATTATTGGAGAGTGCCTGTGGGCACTCTCCAATAATTTGTAATAAAACAAGTTTTGAATAACAAATTCAGACCACCAAAAATAATCTAGCCCTCAAACAGTTAATCACTAATGTGAAAAATATCTTGTTATTTGTACTTTCCGATGTTTGACGTCGCATTTTGAAAAAAGTTGAAGACCCTGAATTCCCATTGACGTTTGAACGTCAGGATAATTAAAGTCTCAAAGGGTTAAATGAGCCTGGAGAGGTGGTTCCAAGCTAAATCAAGAGTGATTACGATTTGCAAAAAAAAAAAAAATTAAAATTAAACAAAAACAAAATCATTATGGGTTTGATTAAAAAAAAAATTATAGATGTTTCTTGCCTTAATCAATAGAAAATAATCTGAATTATTACAATCAACCCACAGAGACTGCCTCATCCTGGTCTGGAAAGAGGTGAAACATGTATGTACATATATTGTTTAATATATCCTTTGCATATCAGTTTGAAGCACGTGATATAAGGGCAGTAACTTTACTTTCTAAACATTTCAAACCTTGCCTACGCCTGCCCCCCCCCCCTCCCCCCAATGGTAACATCATATGCATTACTGTGTACACTGAAAATGAAATGGTGGAGTCTATTTTGTGTTTTTGGGGAGGCTGAGTAATAAATAATTCTACAGTCGTGTATTAGTTCAGCACACACAGACTACCAGCTTTTGCTTTATGAAAAAAATTATGCATACTGTTTGAAAGAGTTAAGGTGACAATTTCTCTCCACGTTTTTCAATTGCACACACATATCTTGATAAATAACCTTAATATCAGTTTAAATTAAAAGACAGAAGAAATTTGAGGGTGGCGGTGGTGGAAGCTTGGTCTCTCAACCCCCCCCCCCCCCCCCCCAAAAAAAAACAAAACAAACAAAACAAACAATGCACCCCCTAAAAAAAGAAAGAAAAAAGAAGACAAACAAAAATATAGAAGGGTCTGCTGCTCCCATGACTCATTTTAGAGATGGAGAGAGGTGGGGTGGGTGGCTGTGGCCAGTGTAAATAAAAAAAGAGGAAAAGTTGCCATCCCTTTGTATATCGTCAATATAATTACCCAGTGTTTTATATTACATACAGTACAGTATCAATACCGAATACAATGGAGCCCACTTAATTGGATATCTCTTAACTGAATAACCCTGATAATGGAATATAATTTCCCAACACAAAACCATTTACCATACATCCAGTACAAATATGAACTGTTAATTGAATATAGGTTATAGAGTAAACTCCTGTTAATTGAATAAAAAATATTTTGGCCTGTTGAGAAATTACCCTGATCTCCCCACTTTTCCTTTGTTAATAGACTTATTTGGCCTCAATTCTTCTAATACAGGCATTTAAATCTATTATATCTTGATTGATAGAGCTCATGGAGCTCTGTCAAACAAGATATAATAGAATAAATGCTAAGTTATCTCTAGAATACAGGAAAGTGATATAATCCATGTTAATTGAATACTCATGTTAATTGAATAATTTTCATTGGCAAAGTGGCTATTCAATTAACAGGGTTCCACTGTAATATGCTTTGTACACCACTGTATTTTTCCGCATGTTGAAGTATTCACCCAAGAGATATTGTACATCGAAGTTATAAATGTAGTGGAGTCAGATGTGTCAGTCTTGTGTTTTATAAAGTTCACTGTTTAGGTTAATGTGATCATTACGTTGTATGATGCTTTCCCTGATAGTGCAATAAGAGACATTGCACCAACTTTAACCCTTCACACAACACATTGATAATCGGTCTTCACTGTCCACTGAAACTACGATTCTAATATTATAATGTTTGCCTCAAAAACATAACTTATGACCACCACCACCCTGAAAGTGAAGCAATGTTTGTTTACTGTGGTAAACAAGCTCTGTTTTACTGCTAAAATAGAAACCGGTAACCAATGCTTGGGGCAACGTGTATAAATTATTGGCTTGACTTGACTTTATCTCCATGTTGCGTTCAGGATTATCCATTGTACATAAATATGTGACCTTAAACACCAATAAATAAGTAACTAAATAATGCCTCATTGGAATGAGCTCAATGAGCTTATACCAATGAGGGATCATAATGTATGTTTCGGATAAAAGAAAGTGAAAATATTTAGCTATTCAAGATTTTCCTTACAAGTGTCATATGTTATTCGCTTTAGGTTAAAGGTTAAGAAAGAAATACCACTAATTTTGATTCTACCCTCCATGTCCATTCAAAGCCTGCCTGCTGGTGGACTCTCGTCTATACCTATAAAAGTTATGATCAAAACTTGCAAAACATGTGGTGCTTCAAGTGCTGGGAATGCTAGCCCAAATAAAATACGGAAATACTTGATGATAATTATACCCCCACTCGCGAAGGGAATGGGGGTATACTGGATTACATGCTTCGAGTGCTGGGAGTGCTAGTCCAAATAAAATATGGAAATACTTGATGATAAATTATATCCTTACTCTGGAAGAGAATTGGGATATACAGGACAACATGCTTCGAGTGCTGGAAATGCTAGTCCAAATAAAATACTGGAAATACTCGGTGATAAATTATATCCTTACTCTCGAAGAGAATGGGGATATACGGGATTACATGCTTCGAGTTCTGGGAGTGCTAGTCCAAATAAAATATGGAAATACTTGATGATAAATTATATCCTCACTCTCGAAGAGAATGGGGATTACATGCTTCGAGTGCTGGGAATGCTAGTCCAAATAAAATATGGAAATACTTGGTGATAAATTATATCCTTACTCTTAAAGAGAATGGAGATATACGGGGTTACATGCTTCGAGTGCTGGGAATGCTAGTCCAAATAAAATATGGAAATACTTGATGATAAATTATATCCTTACTCTCAAAGAGAATGGGGATATACGAGATTAAATGCTTCGAGTGCTGGGAATGCTAGCCCAAATAAAATATGGAAATACTTGGTGATAATTATATCCTTACTCTCGAAGAGAATGGGGATATACGGGCTTACATGCTTCGAGTGCTGGGAATGCTAGTCCAAATAAAATATGGAAATACTTTATGATAATTATACCCCCACTCGCGACGAGAATGGAGATATACGGGATTACATTCTTTGAGCGCTAGGACTGCTAGTCCGAATAAAATATGGAAATACTTTATGATAATTATATCCTTACTCGCGAAGAGAATGGGGATATTGAGGATTACATGCTTCGAGTGCTGGGAATGCTAGTCCAACAAAAATATGGAAATACTTGATGATAATTATATCCCCACTCGCGAAGAGAATGGGGATATACAGGATTACATGTTTCGAGTGCTGGGAATGCTAGTCCAAATAAAATATGGAAATACTTGATGATAATTATGTCCCCACTCGCGAAGAGAATGGGGATATATGGGATTGCATGCTTCGAGTGCTGGGAATGCTAGTCCAAATAAAATATGGAAATACTTGATGGTTATACCCCCACTCACGAAGAGAATGAGGATATACTGGATTACATGCTTCGAGTGCTGGGAATGCTAGCCCAAATAAAATATGGAAATACTTTATGATAATTATACCCCCACTCGCGAAGAGAATGGGGATATACTGGATTACATGCTTCGAGTGCTGGGAATGCTAGTCCAAATAAAATATGGAAATACTTGATAATTATACCCCCACTCGCGAAGAGAATGGGGATATTCTGGATTACATGCTTCGAGTGCTGGGAATGCTAGTCCAAATAAAATATGGAAATACTTGATGATAATTATACCCCCACTGCGAAGAGAATGGGGATATACTGGATTACATGCTTCGAGTGCTGGGAATGCTAGTCCAAATAAAATATGGAAATACTTGATGATAATTATACCCCCACTCGCGAAGAGAATGGGGATATACGGGATTACATGCTTCGAGTGCTGGGAACACTAGTCCAAATAAAATATGGAAATACTTGATGATAATTATATCCTTACTCTCGAAGAGAATGGGGGTATACGGGATTACGATCCGTCCGTCCGTCCGTCCGTCCGTCCGTCCGTCCGTCCGTCCTTCTGCCTGGCTGTTCATCCGCCTGTCCATCCATCCATCCATCCATCCATCCGCAGCGATATATCCTCATTGAGTGGGTGGGTTTTAAGCGGTGACAAGCCGTGTTATAAAAAAGCACCCCGCGCATATTTCACCTGAGTTACGGTCCTCACTTTGTCAATTTTCATGATTTTTTGGTCATTACTTTGTTTTTAATTAGTCTATGTTTCATCGGTCCAGCACCGCAATGGGGGTATAATTGCCTATAGCAATGGGTCTTGTTTCATGTAGAACCCCAAATATTCCAGACCTTCTCTCATCTCGTGGCTCTTCCTAAATGACCTCCTTCAAATACTTTTCCGAACTTCATGCATTCACCGGGGATCAGTATGATACACCTTTACCTGGCAAACATCATCGATGGAATTTGTGGATTGGTGATCTGCATCATCGTTATCTGCATTATGCTATCGTTCAAGACACTTAACCCTTTACCCAACAAATCGGCCACATCCGCCCGCGTAATTTGCAGATTTAGCAGCAGAAAAAATACTATTTTTCAAAACATTTCAACAAAACCATATCATGTGACCCCTCTCAGGAACGAGCTCGTCGAGCTCGTTCCAAAGAGGGCTCACATGATATGGTTTTGAAAAATTAAAAAAAAATGGTATTTAAAATAATAAATTTTGATATCGTCTGCGTTGGGTAAAGGGTTAATCCCAATTGCTCAAGTGGGAGCATGGTAGTGACTTATTCTAAAGCATAGAACACGTCGATGGCACTCTTGCAATTCTCCAACATGTCACCCATTGTTGCTCTGTTTAATACGGCAGCATTTAACATTACAACTCAGGCGAAATGGGAGGGAGCAGGGCGTAGCCAGATGTGGAGGGGGAACTCCCGACCACTTCTCATGAAAAATGCCAACCTGAAACACGTATGTAGTATTTATCTGACAATCGACTTAATTTACACCCAATAACAAGGAAAAATGTTTGTATCTGCCCACCTCCCCTCCCGTTCTGATTCCGTATCAGACAAATTCAGTTTCCGATAAACATTCACATATATGCATTGTTATTACGCATTAAAATATAGTTCCTGAAATTCAAAATTTTGACCAATTTCAGCCCAAGTTAAACTGAAAAATTCGGAAAACGGGCTATTTGGAACGGGATTGTTAGATAAATGTTTTATCGGTTGTGTTTACAATCGGATCGCAACTCGTCCAAACGGGTTCTTTGCGATCCGGTTGTAAACACGACCTCGAATCATATACAAATTACAGGACATGCACATGGTCATGATGATGTATATGTACCTGAAATCCACAAATTGGTTCATTCACTCTCTTCTTGATACGTCTTGGGTCCTTTTGCTAAGTAATACCTTCAATTTCTGGGCATGAAAGGTTCATTTTTGTGTCCGGATAAAACCCAGGACCTTCACTGACCTGTAGGGGAAATACACTCTTGGCCAAACACAAAATAAGGAGTAGGGAAAAGTTTTTCTGTTGCCATTAAAGTGAGGTGTAGAGGACAAAATATTTTTCTGCTGCTAATGGTGTCACAACTGTATAGTTTTATATGCCACAGTTCCTGAAGGCATGGTCCTAACTGGGACTCTCTAGTCATTACTACTACCTCCCACTGCCCTTGTAAGAAAGTTGGAGGGGGGGGGGGGGGGTTATGACTGGAGGCCTTGTATGACCTTAAAAAAGTCCCCGTGGGAACCCCGGGAAGTAAGCAGCACTTGTTTACTGCGGTAAACCAGCTCCGCTTTACTAGTAAAATAGGACCCAGTCACCAATGCTTGGGGTGAAAGTCCTCTAAAATGGGCAACATGTTGATCAACGATTGACTACACTTGACTTCATCTCCATGTTGTGTCACGATTAGCCATGGTGCATAAATATGCGACGTTAACCACCAACCAACAAACCTTAAAAAATGCTGAAATCTATCGAGAAACGGCCTTGCATTTTATCAGTTCTTGTCTGCAGGAGCCCTGAAAATGGAAGGTCAATGTGGTGTTCCGGAGTCTTCTTCGCTGGACCAAGAGCTGTATGCATGGGGTACGATATTATCGACGATAACGCATAGACAAGTGGATGCCCGTGCGTTATCGGGAATAACACTGCGCCCTAGCATCGGGTACTTGTGAAAATAAAAATTCGTTACACAAAATGAGAGGATCTGCCCATGGTATTAATCACCTTCAATGATAGTTCTAATTTTGTACCGCAAATTTGCACCATCCGAGACAGGTGGGTATCAACCCTGCCAAAAACGACTACGCGATGGAAATGCACAATTGTTTTTTCAATAATTCAAATTTTGAATTTTTTGGGGTCCCACAAACGTAGCTCACGGTTCATTATTGGAACGTGTACTCGACGACCAGTTTCCAAGGAGGGGTTTTGTAAGCAGTTTTGGCGGCAACATCGAAAAAATCAAATTTGAATGGTGATTTTCATGTCTAGCTTCGGGTGGGCGTGGCCGTTATATTTGTTAACTGAAAAGAGCGCTGAATTATTTTGGGTTGTCAGAATGTATTCAGAAATGTTTTCCTAGTTACAATTTACGGGAGAGTACCTACAGGCACTCACCAATAAATTGTAACAAAGCAATTCCATACGTTCTTAGTCATTTGACTTCAAAGATAATATGACGCACATCAACAGAATATGAAGACCTTAAATTACGATATCTACACTACAGAATAAAACCCAAATATGTCCTTCCAGCACTCTATCAGTAAAATGATTAAGCGAAGAGAACAAAATCTAGTAGTAGTAGATGAATTGCATAAGAAGTCTGAAACAAGTTCTTTTTACGTGAACGCACGTGGGTAATATAAGTTATCTCCGCCAACACGTATGGTATATGGAGATTTAATATCTGGATGTCGCCTTTTAAACACCGAGCCGCATGCGAGGTGTTTAAATGAGGCATCCAGGTATTAAACCTCCATATACCATACATGTCGGCGGAGATAACGTTTTTGTCCCGTTTGAAACACGAAAGACGCGTTTCTCACGCTCTGCTAATTGTTTTGTTTTTACAAACGCAGAAGACACCAGATAGAGTTACATCCCTTGGGTTGTTAAGGAGACGAGTAAACAGTATTTTGATGAAATATCGTCCCCGGAATTCCAATGTGTTCTATGTGCCTACTGGCACATAGAACACATTGGTACTCACTCACAGGACGAATTATTTGCTCTTATTTTATTTTTCTCAAGTTGTTTCATTTTAATTGTTTGACTATTTAATTAATAACGACAAAATATGACCGAATTGTCGGAAATCTGATGATATTTGTTACTATTTTCAGGTTTTTTGGTTCGATTTTTATGTCGAGGCGAGCAAACGTGGAAAGCTTTCATTTAAACCATATACCCCTGATGTTTCGCATGCGCTTATACCGGCCCTGGATGTTGAACGCTCTCATACACCTTGGATGTTGGGTGCACCCTTTGTCATGGCTATTTGTCCAAGGCATTCTGACCAAACAAAAGACAGAATTTATCGGGATATAGGGACAAGTAAAGTTGACGAAGAAGAGCGATGAACTTGTTTACAAGACTTTAATGCAGAAGAGACTACATGTTTTACAAGCATTGTCCTGGTGATGAAATTTTACTAAAAATATAAACATGTGATTCTTGACAAAATGAAATTAATATTTTGAACACCGGTGGTATATTCCATGTCAGTTCAGTTATTCCATATTCGTTATTTAAGGGTTGACCAATTAATATTTTTAAAGTGCAGCCTCCCAAATACAGGGAGGATTGAAACAATCTCCCTAAAAAAATCAACACACACACAAACTAAATTCCGGAGAATGATTTAAACAAGCTTGTTCGGAAATGGCCATTTTTCAATCCCCTTCAGAAAAGATCTTCTTTATTGAAATATTAGACCCCCACACTGGCGGTTCTGTGGTCTTGGGGTGTGTTATCAGGGGGACAAGCACGGTCCGTACGTTGCTATTATATAAGTGCATTAGAGGAAAGCAAAATCCATGTTACGTGACAGATTCTGGGGGCACTGGCAGCCTTGCCATAGGTATGTGCTCTTTTTCGGGGCCCAACTACCACTGGAACCGGATGTGAATATACTGGGTATGAAAAAGAAACACTTTGGGTATGTGGAAAGTTAAGGTGGCCTCAGTATCATCCGCGTATGTCTTTATACAGTCTGTATTCTTTTGCCTCCCCACCTCTCTCTCCTTCATGATATGATAATTATCTTTAAAACAATCCCTCCGAAATCTTCATCCCTCCCCAGCCCTGGGCCCTCTGTGAGGCTGTGAACAAATGAAGGGGCCACCTGGAATCCTCAAAGGAAGGGGATCTTGACACAGGTTATTAATTTATGACGAAAACCGCTGATCGATATATAGCTTTTTGATGATCGTATCTCCCAAATGGGTATCTCGCTGAGCCCTGCACTCCTCTCTCCCTGCATCTACACTTCGGCGTTTCACTCAAGTTATGCCCTCGACTTTCCGAAGGATGATTCGGGGGTATCAAGTGGAGACCTATGTACGTCCGTCCGTCTATACGAACATTTTGCATTGCTGTTCCAAAACCACCAGTCATAGCTGAGTCTATGGTATGTTGATGGACAAGGACGTCGCAAAGATCACTGTTTGAAGAGAGGTGGGGTGTAAAATGATTTATCCCGACTCGCACACCCCTTCCCTTAGCGATGCCCTTAAGTCAACCAGCATGGGCGAAATTACCTTCCCATGGGACGCGTTCTGCCTGTAGTTTCCTTTCAGAGTATGCAAAATACGCCTATTGCATCCGGGGCATATGCACGCGCTTGCTTTGCACTTCTTTTATTTATATGCCCCGACACGCATTGGCAAACTTGAAACCTAACTCAATATACCTTTTAAAACAATAAAAAACGAAAGTAATTCTTTAAAAAATAAACGGACATTTTCCTCTAAAGTAGGCAACATGCGTATAAACGATTGACTAACGATTAGTCACTGTGCAAAAATATGTGATCTTAAACACCAGTAAATGAATAAATAAATTGAAAGAGAAGGAGAGGGTGCGCTAAACATAATCATGATAATCAAGTCACAAAAATGCTTGCATTTAAACCCGATTTGTCCTGACTAATGATGGCTCATGTCCCGACTGTTAAGTCGCATGGGCTTCCTGACTTTTTTAATCAACACGCCGTGCTCCAAAGTGACCATGCTGGGTCTCAGCAGTCTGAATCGTGTCCAGTAAACTTCAATTTATATGACGGTCTACGTGAGGCATAAGGCCCGAGTATCAAATCCCCGGTTGAATGCCCTGTGCGAGAAGGTCCCAAATGTTTGATGCACAGTGTTTGTCTTTGGCGAGAGAGGTTGCCTAGTTGTGCAGTCCAATACATTAGAATATTATAATGCATGTGCATTTCGTTGTATTATTATTCTATAAGCATGCATATATGCCGATGGAGAGGATATTGGGGAACAGAGGCTACAGTGGGACTCGTCCACCTACTATTTGCTCAGGAATTCTAAAAGAAGGCATCCCTGCAAAAACATATGATCTTTCCTTCACCTAACCTAACAGCAATATCATGCCAGCGATTCTCGCACAAATCAACATTCAAATTTTATTAACCCCCCCCCCCCCCCAAAAAAAAAAGGAGGGATATAGCGAAGACCTCCGCCCGTCTGTCCGTCCGGTCGAACTTATGGCATAACTTGAACAATACTTAACGGATTTCAGTTCGTTTTGGTGCATGTCTCTACAGCGATGACTACGTCAAGTTCGATGGCCAGCGATATCCGATGAAAATTATGGCATTTATGTCCCTTTGTTATAAAAATATCCTGTAAAACTTGTTTATGGCATAACTTGAACAATTAACGGATTTTAATTCTTTTCGGTATATCTCTCCATAGCAACAATGACGACGTTAAGTTCGATGACCACCAATCTCCGATGAAAATTATGGGAGTTACTGACCTTTGTTAAAAAATATCGTTAATGCTTATTTTTCTTGCTCCAACATTCGTTTTGAAGGATTTAGAGTGATTATATGGGAAATAAAAAATTGAGTCCTGTGAGGGTGGGGGAGGGGGTGCTTCACTTGGCGATGCAGGCCTCTTGTTTTGGGTTTAAAAACTTTTGAGCCCGTTCCAATGAGCGTTCAAAAGTTATGGTTTTAAGTGACACACAGAATTTTTTCCGGGTATTGCCCCTTTGTCACAATGGCGGAGCCAGGATCCCCAAATCAAGGGGGCGGGAGGGGGCAATTTCAGTATCGGAGGGGGCGAGATCGATTTTCCGCAGGTTTATCTCGAATGCCTGAGCCATGAAGGGTATCGGAGAAGGTAGCCCTAACTTGAACCTATCACACAAAAGCTTATATGCTTATATTGCGGTCTTTGAGTCACAGTTTGGACTAGGGAGGGGGTATCTCCTCCTTCGCTTTTGAGTCTGACATGGAAGATGAGGATTGGAAATCATAAGTGGCAGTTTCAAAGGGGGTAATTTTCATTGGGGTGGGGGCTCTCTCCTCCATGGCGCCGCCACTGCTTTTGTTTTGTCGTCCTATAACGAGTTAAAGCACACAAACAAACGTAATATACATTGATAACATGTGTACCAACACCCCATACGCTGACAGCTTAGTACTCATGGAGCTCAACTTAACATTTTCAGGCACTTTGAGGGCCTCGGCCTGGGCATTATCAGCGAGGTAATCGTCATAAAGGTATAAATAGTCATTCAACTTCCGCTCTTTATCGTCTTTGCCGATCGTGCTTCGTTTTTCCGCAGAATGTTCCAAAATTGAAGAACACAGACCGGCGAGGTCACCGACCTCTTCTGGGATTGGCTTAAAACCTGGTCGAAGAGGTGGTGGTTTCGGGAATGGTTTGGTGAATGGTTTTCCGTTCGCGCAACATAGACAGTAACATTCGGATTCTTGTTTTTCTGTTGTATTACGAACTGTTGGAAGAATCGACATGTCGCCCATTTCATCTTCTGTATCATCGATAGGGCTGGTACCGCTGGACATTCTGCTTTCTGAAACATGAATGTATAAAATGAATTTTGTTTTAACATTAGAGCTTTGTGAATCAATTTACACGTTTTGTACACAGGAGCAAAAAACATCAAAACTCCTCATTCAGTGCCAATTAGTGTTGTAGGCCTTTGTATGGTCGCGGTGGGCGAAAATCGCACAAAAGATGCCGCCTGCCGCGAACCCTCCAGGCCATAGCCAGATGCCTTTTTCTACCAGCGAGCTGTCATTAAGTTTGTGAGCTGCCAAAATATCCTGCTAGCTAGCCGCGATGATATGTTAGATTTGAACATAAAGAAACTGAATGCGAATGTACCGTTAGGCATAACTTGTGCCACAATGTTAGAGCAGACACGCAGACCCTCGCGATATGCAGTGGCGTCTCGAAGATGACATGATTTGTCTCAACTGATAAAATATTTCGACTGCATCATGATGTAGTTGGAATATTTGTCAATCTGGATTACAGTTCAAAACTAAAAGTTTTTGGACATCTATTTGCATGGACTTCCCAACTTGTTACTTTATTTAACCCTTTACCCAACGCAGACGATATCAAAATATATTATTTTAAATATCATTTCTTTTAATTTTTCCAAAAATTTCAACAAAACCATATCAAGTGACCCCTCGTTGGAACGAGCTCGACGAGCTCGTTCCAACGAGGGGTCACATGATATGGTTTTGTTGAAAGTTTTTGAAAAATAATATTTTTTCAATTGCTGAATTTGCATAATACGCCATCGGATGCGGGCGATTCGTTGGATAAAGGGTTAACTCATTACCTAACACGAAAATGAGATGACACTTGCAAATAAAATGATTGAATAACTAATTTTTTCATTTTTTTGCGTCAAAACATGGCTTATGGCCACTCAATGGAACTAGCTCAACGAGCTCATTCCAATGAGGCGTCATAAGCTATGTTTTTGAGACAAAAATGAAAAAAATAATGAAAACTAAATGGTGACTTTGTGAATAGCACTGGCCGGTTTTGGTCGATACGTTGGGTAAAGGGTTAATTAGCACGTATCCTACTCTAAGAAATGCATGCCCCAAAAAATGAATAACCCAAATCGGGTACTGAAGATCTCCTTTGTATGGGTGTATGTGATACATAAGTCCAGGTATCAAAACCTGTCTCGTAAAAAACTACATGATTAAATATCAAGAGTAAGTCGTTATCCAATCGAAAGCAAAATATCCTGACTGGAGAAATTAGGGGTGGGTGGGGATGAACTCCCTAAACTCCTATACCGTCGCCCCTTCTGGAATACAACACACGCCAGCTTTGCTATGGAAATGCGAATTGCACAAAATTTCAACCTTCCCCTACCAGTTCAGCTTCCACGAAAACAAGATGGTAAAACAGTCACGGACGCAACGGCTTAGCTCTTACCACATAGCCGAGTCAGCTGCGAATTCTAAATTTCACGGCTTCGGTGTCTATCATGTACCATAGATGTACAGTACGCCTTAACACACTGCGCCACCGTGCTCCCACTTGGGTGATTTGGATTAAGTGTCAAATGGCACAGAGCAGATGGAACTGGTCAAGAACGAGTTTGCAACCTTTCGATCCTGCGCACTCATCAACGAGATTAAGTGCCTTGCCCAAAGACAACGCAGTTTGCGCTGCACAGTATCATCGAATCGTCGACCTTTCGGTTTGAAGTCCAGTGTTCTAGCCACTGGGCCACCACGCTCCTCTAGGGTCCATTGGTCAAATGAAACTAAATTTGCAGAAGATCCGATTCAAGACTACATATACATTGATACAGCTGCATATTCTAAAATGGTAAAACTGATTGTGTAATCATGGAGGATGTCGATTGAAACAAGTGGGAGGATAAGTCTTATTCTCCCACCACCTGCCTGTTGAGATACGCCAGTCTCGGCTGGGATACCTAGGTGAGACAGATCTCTCTTACCCACACCAGATGACCATACTCCTTTGAAATGATTTCATCATCGTCTACCCTTTGTAATCAAACATGGCGTCCCACTTAGTATCAATTGACACAGCTATCCACCCCACCACCAAATCACTTTTTATTACTCGCCTGTTCTATGAAATCCACCACCATGCGGAAATAGAAAAGTCGTTCCGCACACATGTGCCGTACGAAGATCGTTAACGGACTATTTTTAAACAGAAGCGAAATTTCACTGGAATTTTCTACAATTATAATTTGAATCACTAGCGATAGCTAAAATAGTAACACGGGTTCCCCTCGCAAATTTGGTCGGCGATAAAATGTGTTCATAAATTGTCAAATGAATTGCTGAGTGTCCTTCTGATAAGTGCTTTATAGGCGCGAGGGTGTGTAATAAAAACAGAACGAACGACACACGGGTGTGAATGGGTTAATCGATATGGCACATGTGCAATCGCGGAAGGATAATGTCGAGGCCTGCGGTCTTTCATTTCATACTTTTCGCGCTGACACTCATGCCATATCGATTAAGCCATTCATACGCGTGTGTTGTTCTGTGTATTTCTCCCACCTAACATCATTGACATCAATAATTCCAAACGTGACGTCACCGGAATGCGAGCTGCTTGAAAACTCGCGTCAATGTGTTAACCCAACGTGGTATATACGAAGTTTATTATTCGATGCTCTTTCCGAATATGCAACTCATTTTTCATCAGGCAATTATAGGTGGGCAATATACCGAAAAACCGAACCGATAACGATACCATGGGCATGCCGAAAAACTAAACGAACCAATCATTGAATACTGAAGCTGTCTGAATTTTCAAATTTTCCTATATTCACTATTTATGAGACGTATTCAGGCTAAACAGCAGCTGAAGACTTGAAGTGTTCATTTTCATGAAAGAAGTGGTCGATTTGCTTTTCAGTATTGTTAACCCTCAAGTGGCTGGGAAATTGTCCCGAATTTTCACAAGACTACAATCTGTACATGTTCAGCTGCTTAACGGTAATTTCTAGCCATGTTTTGGCCGCCTTCATCGGTCCTACTAATTACCGACCAAAACCGTCCAAAACAGTCCAAAACCGACCAAAAGTGCTAATTACGACCAAAATACCGACCAAAACCCAATGAGTACCGGCCAAAAAAAATTAAATGAGTACCGACCAAAAAAATACGATTTTTTAGAATCTCAAAAGTTTTTAAGTAGTTATTTGTGGTGGCGGACACAGGTGCTCGGCACTCGGCTCCAAACCGACCAAAAGTGCTAATTACTGACCAAAATACCGACCAAAATTCAATGAGTACCGACCAAAAAACTTAAATGAGTACCGACCAAAAAAATAATAATCTGCCGCAATATCATTGTATTTTGTCGGCGAAGGTGGTTTCATTCAGTATGTATGGCGTGTACTGTTGCTCGCTTCTTTCTTGATATGACAGTTGTTTCTACAATGGCAAGCCTCACAATGTTTTACTGTGATGACTTTACTTTTAGCCAGTCGGTGCGACAAACTGTTTTCTGTAAAACAACATTAAATGCCGCAAAAGAGCGTTGTTTATTTTTTATTGTGATTTCTCCATTGTTGGTTGGAGCTTATTCCCCCTAAAAAAATACCTCTAAAAACTTTGACCCACCTGCACCTGCACCTGTAGTTTTTGGGCCCGACTTCTCTCGTGGGCCGACTTCTCCTAAATCGCTATGGGGTGGGGTCGACTTCGTCTTGTGGCCAAGTTCTCCTGTTCTCCTCCGACTTCTCATAAATTGTTTTGACAGACTTCTCCGTGGCCGATTCCGTAATAGCTGGACTTCTCTGCACCTACAGGTTTTTGGCCAAACTGCGAATTCTAAAAACTGACATTTAATAAGAATTTTTTTGGATCGATTCTCTCCACCTCCTTAATAGATATAAAATACCAGCTCGTATTTTATATCTACTGGGGGAGGTGAGAACAAACGATCAAAAAAATCCTTACTAGATATAATTTTTTATATATTGTTGCTGAATCCATTTCCTCCTGTGTCTATTGTTAAGTAAGCTATACAAGTTTGTATTTTATTGTCTTTTGTACCTAGATACTACGGAAATAAATACTGTTTAAACTAAACTAATTTTTTACAGTTCTCAACTTGTACCGAGCACCTGTGTCCGCCGCCACAAATAACTGCTTAAAAACTTTTGAGATTCTAAAAAATCGTATTTTTTTGGTCGGTACTCATTTATTTTTTTTGGTCGGTACTCATTGGGTTTTGGTCGATATTTTGGTCGGTAATTAGCACTTTTGGACGGTTTTGGTCGGTAATTAGTAGGACCCACCTTAATAGGCAACCAAGACTTGCCAAAAATCACTGCCCATGGTTGCTAACTCTATTGTCAATCTCTTGAACACAGCATAGTCAGGGCACATGCTCTGAGACGGCAAATGCCTGAAATTGGGCTTTAACCCTTTAGGCTACCCAACGTAACGGCCAAAACCGGCCAGCGCTATTCTCTAAAATCGCTAATTAATTTTCATTATTTTTTTCATTTTTTGTCTCAAAAACATAGGTTATGACCCCTCATTGGAACGAGCTCGTTCCAATGAGTGGTCATAACCTATGTTTTTGAGACAAAAAATTAGTTATTCAAGAATTTTTTTTGCAAGTGTCCTCTGCTTTTCGTGTTAGGTAATGGGTTAAAGGTTAATGTGTGTTTAGACAAGTCACAAAATTACTGTGGATATGATTTGTTTTCGTAAAATAATGCCACTGTTGAGCAGACTGGCAGTGGCATTTGTGGTGCAGTAGTAGAATGATACAAAAAACAACTTATTCTGTATTTTCCGGATGTGAATTCCCCATTGATAGGCCGACTATCAGCAAATATCAATCAAATCAGATACCGAACACCGAACCGATGCCGAGGTATATCCCCCTTAAAAATACCGAAACCGACACCGAACTCAAAATTCCAATACCACAGTAGAACAGTAACTTTTCATCGCATAAACAGCATTTTGATTTCGATGACTTCATACGTGATGTACTGGGAGAAAAACAACCATCCTCGAGAAGTGTGCCGGTGTGGGATGAGAAATTCTCACCCTTGGGGGAAGACATTTGACCCAGACACTCGGCAAGCCTCGTATCGAGGTCAAATATTTTCCTCCTTGGGTGGGATTTACCGATAGCAGCAACATCACTCGAGAATAATAATAAGTAGAATTTTGAAATTGCACAGCAATGTCTAGTAATACTTCCATGTCTTACATGAAACTATGATAACTAAATGATTTTGAAATTTCAGAGCAACATCTAGAAGCCAGGGGTGTACAGAAAGTACTCAACCAAACTGATTCTGAAGGGGAAAAGAATTCTGAACCAACTAAAACTTTTAGGGAAAAATAGTTTCAACAAGGTCTTTGTGGGGAAAACACTGTGGGAGAGGGTGGGTTTACCAAGTATAACGTATGGCACGGACGTGATTCCATTAAACCAAACCGTTATTAAGAAGTTGGAAAGTACTCAGAATGATGCCGGCAGATGGATAACAGGGTCGAGTAATGCTGCAGCTTTGGAAGCAGTAAGGGGGGAGCTTGGGTGGATGAAAATCAAGGACAGGGTAGATTTGGGAAAACTGTGTTACTTTAACTACTTGAGAAACCTGCCTGACAACCGGTGGTGCAAATTGATGCTCGATACCATTTGGAATTCTAATATAGATACGGGGTGGTCAAAACATGTGAGGGAACTAATGGACAATTACTCTATAGAGGTCACAAACATAGAAGTAGGAATGAAAGAAGGCAAAAGGTTTGTCAAAGAGAGAGTCATGGAAGATTGCAATCGAAACTGGCGAGCAGGGGTTAGCGTGAAAAGATCACTGCAGGGGTTACAATATAAAGAAAAGCCAGCTTTTGAGAAGTACCTAGATGGCACCTTTGGAGGGTCACTGCTGTTCAAACTGAGATCAAGATCACTGGAGCTTCGGGGAAAAATTGGGAGAGATGGAGAAAAGGGATGCCAAATGTGCCACTCTGGAGTAGTGGAGACCCTGGAACATTTTCTCTTGGAATGCCCACAGTATATACCTCATAGAATAAAATTTACTGGAAGAATAATGCAGAAGTGGGGTGAAGAAACAAAGGATAGATGGCTGAAGGGGGACACGAGGGAGAGGGTAGGAATGCTTATTGAAGAAATTGAAAAAGAGGAAGTGAGGGACACTATTAAGCAGTTTATATCTGAATGCTGGGAGGAGAGGAGGGGAAGAGAGGGTGGGGTGCAGGGGGAATGATGGCCTTCTCTTATGAGGACCGCGACAAATCAGCGGCTGGCCAAAGAGTTATTATTATCCAGCGACGTGTGTACTTAACAATAACAACCTGTGCTTATCTTGCGCTTGGAATACAGTACTTTTCATGTACAGTAGATTGCGGCGAATATTTATGGAGTAGCGACTCGAAACTTTCAGCGTTTGTTCTTGACGCTCTGCTGAATTTGGTCATTTTATTAGAAAGTCAGACATCAAGCACGTGCCCCGTGGGAACCCCCGCACACCTCCGGACGTTCAACACGCTAGAATGTGGAATTGATATCGCTTTCTGTGTGAAACGATGTAGTAACTATTTGTGAGCTTTTATATATATAGACGAGAGTCCACCAACAGACAGTCTCTGAATGGACATGGAGGGTATAAACAAAACCAGTGGTATTTCTTTCTTAATCTTTTACCTAACGCGAATAACATATGACACTTGTAAAGAAAATAAATCTTGAATAGCTAAATATTTTCACTTTCTTTTATCCGAAACATAGCTTATGACCCCTCATTGGTATAAGCTCATTGACATCATTCCAACGAAGCAGCCGTAAGCTATTATTTAGTTACTTATTTATTGGTGTTTAAGGTCATATATTTATGTACAATGGATAATCCTGAACGCAACATGGAGATAAAGTCAAGTCAAACCAGTCATTTATACACATGTTGCCCCAAGCATTGGATACCGGTTCCTATTTTAGCAGTAAAACAGAGCTTGTTTCCACAGGCTCATTCATTTTTGGCTCTCATTTCCCTTCGTCATTCATTGATTGGCACCGAGCGAAGTACAAGTTATTAGACAAGTCATTCCCCCGAGAAAGTGATTTTCATCATATTTCGGTTAAAAAGAGTTAAACTAAAACACTATACGCTTTGTCTACAAAACTAATACCTTGCTACAGAAAAATGTCTCAAAATTACAAGCATCCGGCCACGGCCACAGCAGCTACCATCAAGGATAGACAGACGGAAGAAAAGAAGGACGACAGAACATCCAGAAGAGAAAGAGAAAGAGCAGCTAGGAGAGCCTCTACTGGAAAGGTTAGTGGATTTTCTGATATAGAATCTAGGGAGGGACTCAGTCTAGTAGCTCAGATTGCCACTCTAACCCAAACTGTTAACACCTTAGGTGCACAATTAGAAGGTCTTAGGGAGGATATCAAGGCCAAAGATGCGGAAATAGCTAGGCTCAGTCTAGTCGCAGCAACCAGGCTTGATGTTCCGAGCAGTATGCCTGATACTGCCTCGGAAGTAGTTCCACTCACCCCTGACTCTCCTCCGAGGGAGATTCAGGTAGTGGTGGACGTACACCCACTCCACTCCCCACTCTCAGACAGTGGCAATAACTCCTCTGCCATAAAAACAAATGACAGGGGCGCCATAGAAAATAATAGTAGCAGCACAGCTGAAAAATCAATCAACTCAGCAACCCCAGCAATCTCCGCATCGGTGGAGGGCATAAGCCCGAGATCGTATGCGGAGATTGCTAGGGCTGCTGGGAATAAGACAATCAACAGGAGACTCTCCCCTAAGGATCCGAAGGACCCTCTAAATGCCAAAAGCTTCAATCCTGACAAACAACTGTCGGAAATGTTCAGTAACAGCCTGGAAGACCTAAATGAGATCAGCCTACCTGATAGGAAACTCTCATCCAACAAGGATACTGAAAGTAGAGTCCACACCCACAGTAAAACTCCCCCAAAAAGAAAATTAAACAGGGACAATGCAGACTCAGATACAGAGCTGCAGGAGATCACGAACGAGGCGGGCTTCAACACCATGATTGTACGGAAAATCAAGAGATGTAGGAGCTTAATTCCTCGCCCGGGCTCTTCTGGTTCTGGCTCTGCCCCAATTCCAGACCATTCCAATATTGGTACTGAAACAAATAATGCATTTGATACCAATAGTGTCTCCAGCCTCTCTAACACAGCACCTGAAGTACCTAAGACACAAGGCAAGCCAACTCAGTCAACGCCCAGAAAAGCGCCACTGCCAACCCCACTCATGGAAATGAGCTTCTCCGCGGCGATCAAAAGGAACGCTGGCGGCCTAGGACAAATAAGAGACGCTAGGAAGAAAGGGGGTAACCCGGCTCTTAACTCTCAAAAATCAAAAGTATTGCCTTGCTCTGTTGTCGTTACAAGGGTTCACCCTGATACTCCCGCGGAAGCCATCACTAAGGGTGTCCAAAGCTGCAAATGGGAGCGATTTACGTCGAAAGCAACTGGCAACAGCACCTGGAAGATAAAAGTTACTTGCCCTGACCCCGAAATAAAAAAGAGAATACTCTAACCAATGGGGTCACCATTAACGGAAGAAAGCACATGGCGGAGGAGTACCGATCCACTCCCCCTCCTGTGCAATGTCACAAATGCCAAAAGTTTGGACACGTTGCCAACAAATGCAGGGGGGCCTTGACCTGTATGAAATGGGGAGAAAACCATTTCACCAAGGCATGCAAGTCAAAATCCCCCTCATGCCCCAACTGTAAAGGTCCCCACATCAGCAACTACCGGGGTTGCCCCCACTTCAAAAAGGTTAAAACAAATATAGAACTGAAAAACCTTAACTTAAAAAAACCCGACAACGCCTCTTCACCCCATACAATATGCTCCCTCGTCGCGGGAGCACTCTACTCCGTCCTAAATAAACATGTCAACACCAACCTGTCTGACATCTGTCAGGATGTCAGCCGTTCAGCCTCTAAGTTATTCAAAACCCAAATATCAGAAACACTAATTAAAGCCGCCATCAACATCAACTAAAGCTACCCTCCATGAGTAACTAAAAGACCGCAATAACTCAACACCCATCATGAATAAATTACAAATAGCCGTGTGGAACGCTAGAAGCGTTAACAATAAGAAGCTTCAAATGGGCCGATACTTCGAAGGTAGAGACATTGTCTGCATCTGTGAAAGTTGGCTTCAACCCAGCAAAAATTTCTCAATAAGTGGGTTCACCAATATTAGAAGAGACCGACTAACCACCCAAGGTGGCGGCGTCGCTCTTCTAATAAAACAGAACATCAAAACCAAAACCATAAAAACTAATCACCTCGATGCAGAGGTGATTGCTACTGAAATCACCGTTGACAATAAAAACATCGCGATTGTTTGTTATTATAACGATCCAAGCAAAATTGTTTCCAACACTGTCTTTGAATTCTTCACGAGGAAATACAAACACTGCATTTTCCTCGGCGACTTCAATGCCAAACACCTGTACTTTGGCTGCAATAAAACTAAACCCAACGGTGAAGCCCTTCTTGAAATCACAAAAAGCATAACCTTCATGTGATTATGAATGACAGCTCAGCAACTTATATCAGTAACAACCCATTGTTTTCATCCGAAATCCTTGATCTAATTATCGTCATTGACTTCCTGATAAACCACATCGACGACCACTGGGTCGGCGACGATGACTTAGGCAGCGACAACCTCCCGGTCCATGCCTCCCTGCAGTTAGGAAATGGCCCACTCAGGTATCCCCCCACTCTCCGCAGAAACTTCAGGAAAATTAATTGGAACCTCTACCGCGACATCATTGATGTCAAACTCACTAACTCCCCCCATCCAATGCAGCGGAACTAAAAACCCAATGCGAGAGCATAGAGAAAATCATTAACTCAACCCTAAACGAAATATGCCCCAAAGAGGAAGTACGCCCCTGGAGAAACACTATCTCGGGCGAGACTCTGTCACTTATCAAATCTAAACGGAAAGCTCTTCGCGCTCTCAAAAAAGAAACTGACCCAGCAAGAAATCTGAACTAAAAAAAACATACAACCGCCTTCACGGCGAAGTCAAAGAAGCCATCAAAGCTGAAAAACAAGCCAGCTGGGAAAAGGCAACAGCCAACCTAAACGGGACCCAAGATGCTAAAAAATTCTGGGACTCTTTCAAAATTCTTACTGGGCAAAAAAACAAGGGGCGGTAAAGCCGCAGCTAAACCTCTTAAGAAGGAAGATGGCTCTTACACACGCACCGAAAAAGAGAAGGCCGACACCTTTGCCGACCTCCTAAGAAAAACGCATCGCCCGTATCAAGGCACGGGCAATGATGACGCCGCCATCAATGCGATTGATGACTTCATCAATGATCACCCTGAAATCTACCGCGACCCCAATTTCGATAACGAGCCAGAAGACGGGGACGATGATGACCTTGTCACCCCCATCACCAATGACGAAATCATCAATGTCATAAAAAATGCAAAAACTCCTCCTCTCCCGGCGAAGACGAGGTAAGCTACAAAATCCTAAAACAAAGCCCAAACTCCCTAATCGAAAAACTAAACGAACTATTCAACGCGTGCCTCACCCATGGCTACTTTCCCAAATGCTGGAAAAAAGCCATCGGTGTCATGATACCAAAACCCGACAAGGACCCCCCTGACCCAGCCAGCTACCGCCCAATCAGCCTGCTCAGCTGCATTGGTAAGACATTCGAACGAATTCTTACCAATCGGTTCAGGGGGCACCTTGAAGACATCGACTTCTTCAATAAATGGCAAAGAGCCTAGAGAAACCGCAAAGAAGGCATCGAACATGTCTACCGACTAGTCACCCAAATGAAAACCGCTATCAACAATCAGCAAATAGGCGCGGCAGTCCTGTTAGACGTCGAAAAAGCATTCGACTCTGTTTGGCATAATGGAATGCGCTACAAACTATCACAAATGAGACTCCCCACGAAACTGCTCAGATTACTATCCTCTGTCTTAAATGACCGCGAAATTAAAAGTCAGAGTGAACAACGAAATGTCTGACAGTGTCCCCCTCGAAGCAGGCACCCCAAGATTCCGTCCTAAGCCCCCTCCTGTATATCTTCTTCGTAAATGACCTTAGCTTCTCCGAAGATCGCTTTCAAGTTTCCCAATTCGCGGATGATAAGGGCCTCTGGGACTTTAACAATACGGCCAATCTGCTCCAAACCCCCTGCAACGCGATCTCGACGAGCTTGAACAATGGTGCGCCAAATGGAGAATTAAGCTAAACGCCAATAAAACCCAACGAATCACCTTTACTCGCAAGATAACTAAACAGGATTTTGACTTAAAACTTATGGATAACACCCTCCCGGAATGCAAAGAAGCGAAATTCCTGGGCATCACCATTGATCAAAAATTGTCCTTCAACAAACATACCGACGACATGGCGAAAAAAGCTACCAAACGCATTAACTTACTGAAAATGCTTAAGGGAACTTTATGGGGGGGGGGGGGGGGGGAGGTGGGGGGGGGGGGGGGGGGCAACCAGTCCACCCTACTCAAACTGTACAAAGCCTTTGTGCGCCCAGTACTAGAATACGGTGCAATCATACTAACTGACCTCAACCAAACTAATATGGGAAAACTCCAGAAGGTCCAAAATCACGCGCTTAGAGTTGCCCTTCGCGCCCCATGGGACACACCCATCAAAACACTCCACGACAGGGCCGATATCTCCACCATTAAAGACCGCCTAGCCACCCTGGCCGCGAAAAATCATGACCGGTTAGCCGACAGCGAACTAATGTCCGAAATTGGAATCATTTGCGAAAGCCGACAAAAGCCCAAAAATTGCAATCAAAACTAAGACCGCTCGAAAAACAGTCAGCGCGCATAAACAACACGGGGAACAAAGGGGAAGGGTAGGTAGGCCAAGTCACTGTCAGTAAATCTACTGCGACCCCACAGTACGACATGTCCTGCTCCAGGCATGCTACAATGCTCGGAACCAAACTACCCTGCCCCCACAATATCAGCAAATCTACATAGGGAAAGGGTAGGTAGGCCAAGCCACTGTCTAGCAAACCTACTGCGACCCCACAGTACGACATGTCCTGCTCCAGGCATGCTACAATGCGCGGAACCAAACTACCCTGCCCAAACTCGTGACCCTAAATAAACTCAATTTAATCTAAATATGGTCGAAACCAGCGAAGGGCATAACAGAAACACCCTCGGGTGTGGTTTAGTGTCTAAACCTGTTACCCTCCCGCTACAAACTCACTATCACCCTATGAAGGTGATCTTACAGGCTGATCAGCAGCTTAACTGTGATCATAATTAAAACATAATGTGCTACTTTTATCTCTTATTCTAATGAAAACTAATTCTGCCTTCTTCTATTAAGCAGGTACACAGAAGATGCTTTTTGACCAGCATCCCAATAACCGCTACGGACAGTCCAACCGTTACAGAAACGGTAACCCCCATGGTTCCTGTACATCCTCCGCTCCATCCCTAAAAGTGGTCGACCACTTTAGGGGAGGCGAGCGTTGGTCCTGCGTCCCGCCTCTGCCCCTTTTTGTAAGCTCATTGCGCATCTTTTTGTCACAACCCAATAGGATTACAAATGCAGGCCTGCCCCCGAACCAGGGAAGTTCGGGTCTTCTTCTTCTTGGTGGTCCCCGAAAGGGGTCGTTGTTGTTTTCCTTCAAAGAGTCCAACCAAACAGAGACAGCCTGAGGCAGATTATACTTGCCAGTGATGGCCATCACTCAAAATCATCCCCGAAGTGGCAGACTATACTTGCCCGAAAATCCAGATCGACTGCACCCTCGAGGAGAGGTAGTACCTTTGTGAGAGGACCCAACCTCTCACACTGGTCATCACCCGAGGGTTCAACCGACATCAGCCAAGAGACCACCACGACGCAACTGGCGACACCTGCCGAGTACCTGAAGCCGTTCCTCCTTCAACACGCCTAGACATGTGGAAACCCATCACCTACAGCCAATGAGGGTCGAAAGGGGCTTGTCCCCCAAATCGTCCCTGCGCGCCTTCGGCGCGCCAAACCATTTCTTTCTTTCGTTGTTTCCACAGTAAACAAACACTGCTTCACTTTCAGGGGGTGGTGGTCATAAGCTATGTTTCTGAGGCAAACATTATAATATTAGAATGGCAGTTTCAGTGGACAGTGAAGGTGGATTATGAATGTGGTGTTGGGTGAAAGGTTAACCCTTTACCCAACGAATCGCCCGCATCCGCCCGCGTAATATGCAAATTCAGCAGTTGAAAAAATATTATTTTTCGAAAAATTTCAACAAAACCATATCATGTGACCCCTGTTTGGAACGAGCTCGTCGAGCTCGTTCCATAGAGGGGTCACATAATATGGTTTTGTTGAAATATTTTGAAAAACTTTAAAAAATGATATTTAAAATAATAAATTTTGATATCGTCTGCGTTGGGTAAAGGGTTAAAGTTGGAGCAATGTCCATTATTGCACTATTGGGGAAAGTAGCATACAATATTAGAACCATATTGACCTGAACAGTGGACTTTATAAAACACATGACTAGCACATCTGACTCCACTTCATTCATAAATTCTAATGAAACCCCCGCACACCTCCTGATATCCAACACGCTAGAATGCGGAAATGGTATCGCTCTCTGCGGGAAACAATGCAGTAACTATTTGTGAAGAATGAGTGAAAAGTTCATGGAAATCGGTTGAGAATTAGTTGAGCTACAGAGTTTTGATGAGTGGAGGTAATTATTTGAGTTTGGTCTTTTTCTAGCCGGTGCGAGCTGGCGCTGGGTGGTTGTCTTAAGTTTTGGTCCCTCTGAGCTAGTTCCATTTGAAACTTATAATTCACAGTTACTGGTGGAGAGATGCTGGTGACTGAAAGATGCATCTTGTACGCTGGCACAAAAGGCCCCCCCCCCCCCCACACACACACACAACCGGTAACAGTTAGATAATTGACAGAAATTAAAAGTTGACAGAAATCGCGCTTGGATTAATGGCGAAAGTAGTATGTAATGTGGTTTTCAGGGGCTATTTGAGGGACCTCGGTGGGAGACCTCGGAAGTGACGTCATGTCACGTGACCTAGTGGCGCCATGTTGTGTTGTCAAGGTAACCCGCGTGAGCGGCCATGTTGTGACGTCATCCCCATAGTGATACGTGACGTTAGTGCGCATGCGCAGCGCGTGTTGTTAAGGTGATACGTGTTTCCGTCGTTCATTTTGTATACTGGAGGCCGCCATCTTGGTTTCTATGGTAGCACGTGATTGCTACGTGATGTTACCCAATTTTTCTGCAATAAGACGGGGTATGTTTGGAGGGTATGTTCCTTTGGCGAAGAGTAAATCTAATTACCACAAACAACCCGACAAACCCTCCAAATCACCAAAATCTATCCCAACTTTTACTATTTCGAATTCTTTCAGAATTCTCTGCTTCTGTCTATATATGCAATAGTTTTCGTCTATCTGGCCATGTTCCTTTGTTCTGGAGTATACTCCAGTAGCGAAGAAGAGCCTATTAGTTGGAACAGTTTGCCTTATTATTACTATATTTAGCAATTTCTGGTCTATTCTTGTTAGTTCTGACCCTATTCCAAGTACTCTTGTTGTTTCATATATCTAGATCATTTATAACCAATCAGATTGCTTGATTTCCCATAATCTGTATGCAGAGTTATCTCCCCTTATTACAACGAAGTCCTATCCGATTCTCATCACCTCTATATCCAATGGCCATATCCCATGGAATCCCATTTTTGGGAAACACCCGTGGCTATGGAATCCCTTTTTTGTCGTATGAGGCCATGAGGGCTATGTAAAAGCCCTCAATGAGTCCTCATTTATTATCCCTCATAGCCTCATTGAATTTTGAGGTTATGAGGACCATTAAAAATCCCTCAATGAGGTATAATTTACTACGACTCTTATCCTCATTTCAGTATTTGAGGATACCTATGGCCTGGTATTGTATTATTCGAGGATACCTATCGAGGATACCTTTAGGAGAATCCTTTTTTTGTCGTATGAGGCCATGAGGGCTATGTAAAAGCCCTCAATGAGTCCTCATTTATTATTCCTCATAGCCTCATTGAATTTTGAGGTTATGAGGACCATTAAAAATCCCTCAATGAGGTATAATTTACTACGACTCTTAGCCTCATTTCAGTATTTGAGGATACCTATGGCCTGGTATTGTATTATTCGAGGATACCTATCGAGGATACCTTCAGGAGAATCCCCTTTTTGTCGTATGAGGCTATGGGGGCTATGTAAAAGCCCTCAATGAGTCCTCATTTATTATCCCTCATAGCCTCATTGAATTTTGTGGTAATGAGGACCATTAAAAATCCCTCAATGAGGTATAATTTACTACTACTCTTAGCCTCATTTCAGTATTTGAGGATACCTATGGCCTGGTATTGTATTATTTGAGGATACCTATTGAGGATACCTATCGAGGATACCTTTTGGAGAATCCCTTTTTTGTCGCATTAGGCTATGTAAAAGCCCTCAATGGGTCTAATGTAGTCTTACCAACTGCTTCTATCTTGTCGCCAAAGCTCCAAGGCCATTACAGGTCTATGGCCTATCTGTCCTATCATTAGCTTCTACAGCAGTCTTGTTCCATTGCGGCCTTGTACCAGTGCTATTGGCTTCTGTTATTCTGCCCCATATCTCATCCATTACTTCCTAGCTATACCTATCTCAGTCTCGACTATAACATTGATCAAGGTTGAATCAGATTTCCCCTGTATACATATAAGGCATTCCGTTATTGAGATTCCTAGCCGAGTCCGTAAAATTTGCATTCCGTGTTTTAACATCAACACTCGAGGGTATTCCCCTTCCCTATTGGAAGAATTTAGTTTAATGGGTTGTAGTTTAAAAATTCAGATCACCTTTCGTTATATTTTCATTAAGGCTGTAAAATTTGTTCAAAAGGGAGTGTTAATACCTTCATTTAGGTTATAGTTCGTTCATTCAGTTCAAAGGGGTTTTAATTACATAAAGTCTATTCAAATAGTTCAAAGGGGTTTTAATTACATAAAGTCCATTCAAATAGTTCAAAGGGTTAACATTATTTTATATTTAGGGGTTAGAGTTCAGAACTTTGTTATGTTCACTTCGATCTTGATTGTGTTGGATCTTTGTTCACTTTTTATGGTCAGTTCAATGATTCGATCAGATCTGTTCAGTCTTTCCAACTAGTTCGATCAATCCTACTAGTTTGACATTCTTTCACTTTGTTATGTTTACTTCGATCTTGGTTCTGTTGGATCTTCGTTCTGTACCATTGTTATTTTGTAGTGGTTGGTTGTCTCTATTCAGAGACTTGTAGTCATTGCTGAATTTTCCATACCCTCGAGTGCTGATGTTAAAACACGGAATCCAAATTTTACGGACTCGGCTAGGAATCTCAATAACGGAATACCTTATATGTATACAGGGGAAATGTGATTCAACCTTGATCAATGTTATAGTCGAGACTGAGATAGGTATAGCTAGGAAGTAATGGATGAGATATGGGGCAGAATAACAGAAGCCAATAGTACTGGTACAAGGCCGCAATGGAACAAGACTGCTGTAGAAGCTAATGATAGGACAAATAAGCCATATATCTGTAATGGCCTTGGAGCTTTGGCGACAAGATGGAAGCGGTTGGTAAGACTACATTAGACCCATTGAGAGCTTTTACATAGCCTAATGCGACAAAAAAGGGATTCCCCAAAAGGTATCCTCGATAGGTATCCTCAATATGTATCCTCAAATAATACAATACCAGGCCATAGGTATCCTCAAATACTGAAATGAGGCTAAGAGTCGTAGTAAATTATACCTCATTGAGGGATTTTTAATGGTCCTCATAACCTCAAAATTCAATGAGGCTATGATGGATAATAAATGAGGACTCATTGAGGGCCTTTACATAGCCCCATGGCCTCATACGACAAAAAGGGATTCCCCTAAAGGTATCCTCGATAGGTATCCTCGAATAATACAATACCAGTCCACAGGTATCCTCAAATACTGAAATGAGGCTAAGAGTCGTAGTAAATTATACCTCATTGAGGGATTTTTAATGGTCCTCATAACCTCAAAATTCAATGAGGCTATGAGGGATAATAAGTGAGGACTCATTGAGGGCTTTTAAATAGCCCTCATGGCCTCATACGACAAAAAAGGGATTCTCCTAAAGGTATCCTCGATAGGTATCCTCGAATAATACAATACCAGGCCATAGGTATCCTCAAATACTGAAATGAGGCTAAGAGTCGTAGTAAATTATACCTCATTGAGGGATTTTTAATGGTCCTCATAACCTCAAAATTCAATGAGGCTATGAGGGATAATAAATGAGGACTCATTGAGGGCTTTTACATTGCCCTCATGGCCTCATACGACAAAAAGGGATTCCATAGCCACGGGTGTTTCCCAAAAATGGGATTCCATGGGATATGGCCATTGGATATAGAGGTGATGAGAATCGGATAGGACTTCGTTGTAATAAGGGGAGAATACTCTGCATACAGATTATGGGAAATCAAGCAATCTGATTGGTTATAAATGATCTAGATATATGAAACAACAAGAGTACTTGGAATAGGGTCAGAACTAAAAAGAATAGACCAGAAATTGCTAAATATAGTAATAATAAGGTAAACTGTTCCAACTAATAGGCTCTTCTACGCTACTGGAGTATACTCCAAACAAAGGAACATGGCCAGATAGACGAAAACTATTGCATATATAGACAGAAGCAGAAAATTCTGAAAGAATTCGAAATAGTAAAAGTTGGGATAGATTTTGGTGATTTGGAGGGTTTGTCGGGTTGTTTGTGGTAATTAGATTTACTCTTCTACAATCGAACATACCCTCCGAACATACCCCGTCCTATTATAGAAAAATTGGGTAACATAGCAACCACGTGCTACCATAGAAACCAAGATGGCGGCCTCTAGTATTCAAAATGGACGACCGAAACACGTATCACCCTAAGAACACGCGCTGCGCATGCGCACTCACACCACGTATCACTATGGAGATGACGTCACAAGATGGCCGCTCACGCGGGTTACCATGACAACACAACATGGCGCCACTGGGTCACGTGACATGACGTCACTTCCTAGGTCCCCCACAGAGGTCACCCAAATAGCCCCTGAAAACCACATTACATACTACTGGCGAAAAAGGTGCAATTTGGCTAATTTGACATCAAAATTGAACAGACACCAGCGTCGGACATGCGCTAATTGTATCGAGACCACTGAAAGCAGCTGCTTGAAATTTTCAGAATATATTCTACGATCTCTGCTCAACAGTTTGGTAACTTTATTCGAGTGCCGAGACTGTGGGGAAATACCGTGGATCGCGTGGAAACCACCGAGGGAACGATTCGCCCATCCATTATTATCAATGCAGTCACTTTTCCATTTCACCGTCCGAGTTTGGCATTATGTCTGTCCATTTGATGAACTTTCCAATTTCAACTGTTCGCAGCTTTATACGGGACCTCGTTTGGAGTTAAACTGTTTAATTAGACAGTCAGAAACTGACAACTCGACCCAGTGGCAAAAAGCCGTAATTTGGCTAATTTGACATTAAAATGGAACAGACACCAGTGTCGGTCATACGCCCACTGTATCCAGACCACTGGAGGCAGCTACAAGAACTGTTTAGAATTTGTTCTACGATCCCTGCTCAACAATTTAGTATCTTTCGAGTGCCGAGACCGCGAGGAAACACTGTGGATCGCGTGGAAATTGATGGGGACGTTTCGCCCCTGCTTGATTCTTAATCCAATGACTTTTCCATCATTCATTATTTACCTGTCACCGGCCGAGTTTGGCACTATTTCTGTCTATTTGATGAATGAACTGTTCAACTTCAACTATTCGCACCTTTATACAGGACCGAACGTTTCGAGTTGAACTGTTTATTTCAGACCGTCTTAAACTGATAACTCGACTCAGTGGCGAAAAAACCGTAATTTGTCTAATTTGACATTAAAATTGAACAGACACTAGTATCGGATATATATAAATTTTTAGAATGTGTTCTACTATCCCTGTTCGAGAGTTTAGTATCTTTGCAGATTGCCGAGACCGCGTGGGAACACCGTGGGCCGCGTGGAAACCAAGGGAACGATTCGTCCCTACTTTATTCTCAATGCAGTGACTTTCCTTTCATTATATCTACCCGTTATCGGCCGAGTTTGGTATTATTTCTGCCTATTTGATGAACTACTCAACAGGACACGCTGGCACCCTTGTAAGGACTGACGAACTGTTTATTTTAAACCATCTAAATCAGACAACTGGGCCGTTTCGTCGACTACTGACTAATGAATATTTTTATGTCAAAATAGATAACTTTTTAGAGACACACAACGGCATGAAAATGAGGTGTGTTTCGGGTATTTATTTGTCGCGCTCATGAATTGATTGTTCGAAACTTTGTGACACGGGGGGGGGGGGGGGGGGGTATCTCCGCCTTTTGAGGTGTTATATATGGAATGAATCAAGATTTGAAGGTGGGAGATTGTTCCTGCAGAAGTGGTCTATCGTGTATGTTAATGGTGTCAGCATCACACTGTGATTTCAGCAGGTAGACTCGGTCTTTGCATACAGCATACCTCCATGTAAAAGAGTATTCTCGCAAGAGCATCGTCAGATTGTCTACCTTACCGATCTCACGAACCGGGAGTCGGACCCCTGCGATTTTTGGACTGAATATACTAGATATGTAGGCGCACGTAAAGAAAGAAATGCGAACTCCATAGGTCAAGCTGTTCCAGAGGAGTAGTGATTACAAGCATTTCATGTAATGAGTTTTTTTTTAACTTCTATGGTCAAAACATTTAACCCAACGTATCTCCCGAACCGGAAGACTGGCCCTTGTCATTTTTAGACAGTGCCATCCTCACGTACAGGCTTATATGACGCAAAAATCTGAACTCCATATCTCGAGCCATTCGGGAGGAGTAGTGATTACAGTAAGTTTCGATAAAGAGCATTTCTAAATTTTCTACCTCTACCAATCTCCTGAACCGGAAGGCGGATCCCTACTATTTTTGCACAGACCGTAGTAAACATACAGATTAATATAGAGGAAAAAATGAACTCAATATCTCAAGCCGTTCCGGGGGAGTAGTGATTAGAAGGATTTCCGACAAAGAGCGTTGGTGGCGAAGACCATGGCCGTCGGACAAAATTCACAAGGGCTACCAACTCTGTAACTATCATGACTATAGGCATTGCCATTATTGAGTTCTTAATAATGACTAAAAATAATAGTAAACCCTACCTTTCTCCCGAACCGGAAGTTGGCCCCCTACCATTTTGAGGCAGTGTGTATAAACGTATAGGCAAATATAAGAAAAAAAACCGAATTCGATGCGTCGAGCCGTTCCTGGGAAGTAGTGTTTACAAGGAGTGAAGAAAATTTCCAACAATAGAGCGGTGGTGGCGAAGGTCAAGGTCGGACAAAATTCGCAATAGTCCCAGCCAGATCTACACCATAAGGGCTACCATCTCTGCAAATTCAAGGCTGTGTGCTTTGCACTTCCTGAAATCTCAATGATGATTAATAAGTATAATAATAATAAAAAGGCAAAAAATGAATTACAATATACTTCCATTAACAACAGTAACATGGGTGTGAGAGAAAATTCACTCCAGCGGCTAAGGCGATAATGGTGCGAGTCAAATAATTGGTTGAACAATTTAACAATATCGTCTATCATGCTATCATGGAAGGTACCAAAATCTTCAGCATTTCATTTGACACCTGATCTGTACCAGGAGTCCTTATGTTTTTCTGTTGCCGAAGAGCAGTATTTATCTCTTCTGCGGTTATATTTCCATTATTTAAAGGAAGCTCTTTCAAATTAATTTTTGTTTTTGTAAGATGATTTTTCTCAATTGTGACCTCTTTACAAAACAAATTTTTAAAGAAAGTGACGCTTGTCTCGGCGTCAAGCTCATTTGAAGGCGCTTCTTTTGATCTAAGACAGTTTACTATTTTCCAGTAAGACTTGGGGTCCAAGGATTCTAATGTGTCGAGCTGATTACACAGGTTTTTGTAAAAACTGTTACAAAAGATTTGTCTGTCACCAGGGGTCAACACTATACAACTTTTAAAATTGTATTTTCTAGAATTGTATTTTCTAGTTGTGACTTTAAAAGGGTTAAATTGAACCATTAGCATTTTCAAAGATATGGCAATTTGCCAACTGGCAAATTGCCATATCTTTTAAAATGCTAATGATTCATTTTAGTCAGTTATATTACTAGGTAGAAATTCTAGAAAATACAATTGTAAAAGTTTTACAGCATTGGCTCCTGGTCTTTTTTTCATAGCATTAACAATTGCGCTCATTTTTTTGTTATATGTCGCGATGCGCCCACTGTTGATTCTGTGAACAGTAAAAATGTTACAGAACGTCAAAAGATGGTGAATACTCCATTTTCTTATTTTTAAATGGGTTTCAATGGAGAACAATAGTCAAACGTTCAAACTGAATTTGGGAAAATTTGTTAAAAAAACAAGCTTCTGTATTTTTATACTTCTCTATAGGAAAATGCCTGAAGTTTGTGAAATGATGCACACATCAATTATACAAATTCGCTAACATTTCGAGATTTCAATTTTTATCTGAAATTCCCATGCCCTTAGTGTTAAATTTACTGAGAGCCTTAGGAAATTAAAGGGAGCTAACTTTCTTGAAATCTCTTCCAGTGATACTCACCATTATACATCTGTATTAGAAGATTCAGTTGTTCGTATTCCAATGAAAGTTTATTGTACTTGGATAGCAACTCATCCATCTCATTATCTTTGGGTTTGACCTCATCCTCCTTTAAACTAGTACCGCATGCAGACATCAGGTGGGTAATATTCTTTCGGCAATCAGAAACTGAATTCGTCAACTCCTCATTCGTCTTCAAGAACATTTCCATCAAATCACGGACTGTGTTGTTCAGTTCGTTGTTCTTGTTTTTCAACACATTTATCTCGTCCAAAAGGGCCATATTTGCGGTTTGCAGCAGCGCGATATTGTCACCGTTAGCAATACCTGCAAGTTCCAGTTCCGAAGTGGTCTGATTAAAAAGTTCATTCTTTTTATTTAGAGTGTCCACAGTTCTCGACATTTGCTCATTTTCCGACAACAGCGACTGCATCGTATCAAATCCATTTAGTATCATTTGACGTAACATTGTAGTCGTCTTGTTAAAATGTGCAATCGTGCTATTAATGTCTGTGTCGGAGAGATTATTTAGTTGTGAGATTACAGTTTGTAACGTCTCGTTATTGTTAGATATCTGATCAAATACGCTTGATATGTTATTTTTCATTTCTCTGAAGAGCTCGTCGTTGTTATTCGATTGAATTATATTTTTCAAATCGTTTTCAATTGTAAAAATCTGTCCTTTAGTTTCATATTGAGTGTTCATCAACTCATGTACCGTGTTGTTTAAAGACGATAGCCGCTTCTGTACATTTTCGTGTTCGTCGGAGAGTTCCTTTTCTTTCTCAAGTGCTCTGTGCATCTTTTCCGACTCCTGAATTTCTAGATTTGATAAATTTTGCCTTATCTGTGATACACCAGTACTGAGAGCCATTGTCTCTTGCCGAACGTTTGTTAGCGACTCCTCCAATGCCTACAAAGCAAATGTTATTGGGTTATTGCATACATATAAATATTGACGTAGATATGAGTGGGGGGGGGGGGGGGGGGGGGGGAGGGGGGGGGGGGTCTGGTGGACATTGGACATGGTAAAGCGTGACCCAACCTTTACCTCTCAACTGTTGGATATTTAACCCTTTACCCAACGCAGACGATATCAAAATTTATTATTTTAAATATCATTTTTTCAAATTTTTCAAAAACTTTCAACAAAACCATATCATGTGACCCCTCGTTGGAATGTTCCAACGAGGGGTCACATGATATGGTTTTGTTGAATTTTTTTGAAAATTTTTTTTTTTTCAACTGCTGAATTTGCATATTACGCGGGCGGATGCGGGCGATTCGTTGGGTAAAGGGTTAAAAGTATTTTCTATCAAATCTAGTAGTAATGACTGCTTCAAAGCAGCCATGACCTGATATGATGGAAAATTAATTACAATTTAATTCAAGAAATTAATGAACAAAACGTTGAGATAGTTTACTGGGGGGGGGGGGGGAGGGGGGGATTAAATGCGCCCAAATTTATCCTTATTTTAGTGGGAAGAGATTTTCTCTCCTGGGCAGGAATATCTGCCAGCAGCATTCAAGGAGTTAATAGGTGTACTTCATATTTTTAGGCTTTATTTAGTTCCAGGTTACAAGAAGAAATACAAGTTAAAAAATATAAAAACGAAAAGGGGGCCATATATGGCATACATCGTCTTTTCTACATAAAATTCTCAGGTAGAAAAGCTGATGTATGACAACTATGACATGAGCAACTTTTTTGACCTCTCTTGTAAAGAAGTGCGGAAAATTTACTATAGCTCCCAGAGTTAACCCTTTACCTAATGTAACGGCCAAAACCGGCCAGCGCTATTTTCAAAAATCGCCTATTAATTTTCATTATTTTTTTCATTTTTTGTCTCAAAAACATAGGTTATGACCCCTCGTTGGAACGAGCTCGTCGAGCTCGTTCCAACGAGGGGTCATAACCTATGTTTTTGAGACAAAAAATGAAAAAAATTAGTTATTCAAGAATTATTTTTGCAAGTGTCGTCTGCTTTTCATGTTAGGTAAAGGGTTAAACTAATTCAAGTTTAAAAAAAAACAACGTTTTTTTTTGATAGGACAACATAAGTTCACAAAGGTAATAACAAATGCTTTCAAATGATGTACGCGTTTAGTGACAAGATGATAGTTTAGAAGTCCATTTTCATTTGAAGTTTACCATTTTCTCTGTACATAATATTAAAAAAACGGCCGTCTGTTTCAAAGTTAAATATTTACTGCAGGTTAAAAACTCACAGGACATCGTTTCAGAAAAGGCAAAGATTGAACTATGTAAATTGAATGAAAAAGCCAAGTAAGAATTTGTTTTACTTTTTTTCACTTCCAAAAAAAAAAAAAAATAAAAAAAAATATGCACTGAGATTTCAGAGATGTTTATCAATTGTTTAGGATTTTCGCACCTTCTAGTCAGGAATGACGCCAGAGGGGAGTGAGGGTGTCAGGGGGCACAACCCCCTCCTCCATTGGGAAGGATTTGCTGCACCCCCACCCCCGTAGGGTAGATAAAAAATGATGCAAACACCACGGAGATAGAGATAGTACTCCCGAAGACCCGATTCACGCGCACAATAGGAATAACCTGATGGGGATACATAATTACTGTGACATAGGCAGAGTTAATTACATTGCGAGGGAGCGCGGTGGCTCAATGGTAGACTGTTGGACTTCTATGCTAGAGGCCCCGAGTTCGATCCCCGTCCGGGAAGACCCGCGTTGTGTCCTTGGCCAAGGCACTTTATCCCGGTTGCCTAACATTGTTCGCCAAACGATTATGATATGTTTAGCGATGTGTATTGGAAATTCTAGTTCACGTCTCCACGATCTTTTGCGTATCAAATTAATAAAAATATAGTACTTTGATCATGGAAAATTGGTGGATGAAATTGTAATATTTTGAGTACTACTTTTGTTCATGTTACTTGTAGATTATCGCATACTGTCCTGTATAGGATGTTTTATGCTAATAAATGTTATGTTATGTTATCTTATGTTATGGTGGGACGATGATGCCGTGAACTCAGGCGTACAGCACGTCGATGGTGCACATGTCTTCAACCGCTGTAACCCTGTTTGAGTGAAGCTTGAACAGAATGTTGAGGAGCTGACAGTTGCTCGTCGATGGTCGGTGGTTCTCTCCGGCTTCCTCCACCCGTAAAACTGTCACGGTCACGATTGGCCATAGTTCATAAGTATGTGACCTTAAACACCAATAAATTAATAACAATAAATAAATAATTACATTGCAACTTTCTACACAATCACTGGTCGACCTACACGAATCTAGTCTCTGTTTTATGTTTTAAGTTCTATCGTACTTCTTAAATTTGTGGGTTGTGGAACTAGGGTATCGAAAACATGTGTCATGGCGATTCGCCATGACACCTGTTTTTGAGACCCTGGTTCAACAAGCCACAATTTCTTTTTGGCTTTGACTCTGTCAAAACTTCTAGAGTCATGGATATTGAGACATTTCCCAATTAAAACAAAAATGTCCCCCGCCGGGTCAAACCAAGCTGGACCCGGTGGGCCCGGGGTCCGGGGACTCTCTATCGCTCTGTCGGGGATCATAACCCCCGCATTGGGGGAATCTTGGCGCCACCCCTGCTTCTGGCGTGAAAAGTCTTGGCTGTTTTATCGAAAATATAGCTTGGCAAAAGTAGATAGGTATTATTTTGATTTCAATGTTTTCTTTAAAAAAAAAGAACCAATATAGTACATTGTGGCGTGAAACTGTTCCATATTAACTGTGTATTGTCAGCTTTAATAACGCCGGAAAATTCGTCTTTTTCTACACTCTGCAAAGATGGCATTTTCTTTCATGCTTTCATGGCCAGAGCCCCCAAATCCCACCTTTGCCCAGGCCTCATTCATCCACAGACATGATGCGGTCTCATCCAATTGTGCGAAAATTTCAAGTTCTTCAGCAACGGCCTATTATTGATAAAGCGAGTGCCAACAACCAAATTATAGTCGGATGGATTAAGCCTGTTTGAAATCACTTCTGAGTCTTGGAGAGATGGTATTGAATTAGGATAGGGTATCTACTTTGAAAATTCCAGTTGCAGCCCATCTGGTTGGAAACTTACTGACTGGAGACTTTAGAAAAACCACTTGGGAGAAATCCAAATGCACCTGAACACACCAACTATTCCTGGTCAAATGTTTTCCACTGACATTCTAGGGAGTCTAGAATTCCCACTGCAACACCATAATTGTGAATAAATCTTCTACTCTTCGGTCTGAAATTGTCTAAACTATACTGAATTCCAGATGAAAAGGAAGAAGGTCCTACCAAATTCTACCAATTATAGGAATGTAGAATTTCTACGACAGGTATTTTTCATCTTTTGAGAGAGAGATTTGTGTGTGTGTGTGGGGGGGGGAGGGGAGGGGGGGGGGGGCACTCACAGTTTCTTCTTCTTGACCCAATGGCATGATATATATTTTGCAGTGGCTGGGCGTTGCAACACATTTTTAAGCATTGGTCCTCATGCAAAGGACCATCCGACACGCGCAGCCGCGTGTTGAGGGTAAGCATGAGTCGGAGTATTGTATTCCAATCTCGTCTGTGGTAAGGGGGGGGGGGGGGGGGGGGGGCTCCGGGAGAAATTTTTAAGATTGGCAAGTTATTGCAGCGTCCGGTGGCTTCTTTATACCCTGCAACTACATTTTGTATAAACTCATTCAGATTCTGAAAAAGGAAAACCAATTTGAAAAACCTCATGGGCGACTCGCGCAGGACCCATAAGTGTATACATGGGCTACGGTAATATCGTTGATAACACATGGACATTCACTTCCCCCGGTACAGTGGGTGTCCGTGCATTATTTCTGATAATAGCCATGTTCCCAAGTCTCTGTGCTTGTGAAAAGTATTGAGTTATAAAAATCAATGAGGAGGGGGGGGGGGGGGGGGGGCTCTCTTCTGGATCCACCCATGATTTGCAGTCAGGTTGTAAATATAAATCGTCCTATGCCCAAAATTCTTTGAGTCCAGTCGCTCTGGATATTGGCTGAACAGTTAATCCTTTACCTAACATGAAAAGCAGACGACACATGACACTCGACGAGCTCGTTCCAACGAGTGGTCATAACCTATGTTTTTGAGACAAAAAATAAAAAAAAATAATGAAAATTAATTGGTGATTTTTTTAGACATGTACAACTATTAGTATCCCCATAATTGCGCATGCGCGAAAAACATAGTTCTCATCTGTGCTTAAATTACTATAGCGGTGAATGGAAGAAACAAATATAAGTTATTTTTTCTCTCAAACTTCCATTTTGTTCAAACTGACGTTCATCAATTCATATAATTCAGAGTTTCCTCTTTAAAATGATGTAAAATACTTACGGATAGAAAAAGTTTTTTATATTTCCATTTTTAGTTTTAAATTTATACCCTGGTTTACGTGCATTTCCATATAAATTAATCCAAATCGGCTGACTGTTGCCGTTTCAGAGTTAAAACAAACATATTGCCATTAGTAGCACGAAGCCTACGTTCATCAATTCAGATAGTTAAGGGTTTCCTCTTTAAAGTGATATAAAATAATTACAAATAGAAACAAGTTTTTATATTTCCATTTTTCGTTTTAAATTTCTACAAATTCTAGTTTGATTAGCGTGCATTTCCATATAAATTAATGCGAATCGCCTGACTATTGCCGTTTGAAAGTTAAAACAAATATATTAACGTTCGTAGCACGAAGCCTGCGTCCATCATTCAGTAAAAATTAAACTTCAAATTATATGATTCTATAAAAATATTAAAGATAAAATTAATTTTTAATACTTTAAATTACTTTGAAACTTATATTGATTTCATGTTCGCGTGATTTCGACAGCTGACTTCACAGATAATTATTCTTGCTATCTTCAAGGCGCTGTAATTACAAAAGGTATCATAATAGAGTGTCTGGTTTTGTGATGGTCATACTGTATGTGATTTTAACAATTTAGAAATATTAAACGTGTAGAAAGTAGACGCTTGGTGAGTCCTTTGGTGTTACGTTTGTCTATTTGACAATATCAATTTTTGGTGGGTTTGTTTTTTCAACAATTGCTTTAACTCGGGTAATGAATTGATATAAACCCGACTTATTATGCATATGTGGCATTCGAAAAGTATTCCTGTTGGGGTTTCAGTTCTTTGTCAACTGAATATATATATAAAACGTCAGTTATGGGAGAACGGTCACTTCGTCCTCGTAAAAACGTTGATTGGAAGAAACTTTCTGAAGGAGAAACACTCCCACGAACTGAAGATATTTCTGAAAGAAGAATTGTTTTACCTTCAACTTATCAAGTTGAAAGACTTATTACACACAAAAAGGAGAAAAAGGTGAGTTATGCAATAATTATTTTATGTTATAATTTTTTGGGTACACGTCAAGTCCAACATATTAAAAGATTAAAAAAAAAAATTCAAAAATTGACTAGATCGAGTGAAAATGAATACAAATGGGTTCATATTCACACAACCCAGTCAATTTTGATTATTTTTCAATGAAATTAAATTAAGAATTCATAAAATGTGGATTCAAACAACTGATATATAATTGTTACATGCGGACAAAATAGGACAGTATTATAGTATTATAGTCAACGCTGGGTGGGGTTATTCGATATTCCCCAATTATGATATATCAGCAGTGGCGTTGCCAGCCCAAACCAAGTGGGGGGGGGGGGGGGGGGGGGGGCAAAGGGAACTAATCAAGACCTCACCCCCTTAGACCTTACCCCCTACGATTTTTATTGCATTTTTGGCCATATTTCAGATACCACTTTTGGAGGAAAGTGGGGGACATGTCCCCCCAGCCCCCCTTGGCTACGCCACTGTATATCAGAAAACAATATTCAGTAGAGTTGGGTGGTTCGATTTTCGGAACACTGGGAGCGGAAAATCCGATACTCTACCCCTGAGCTATCCCCCCACCCACACTCAAGATATCGTATTCCATCTCACGCTACCCCCATAACGTGTACACGCCATAGAAAAATAAGCTTGACTGTATAATTCACTGTAAGTTTGGATTAATGTTAAATTTACTCTGTCAAAAAGTTGATGAATAGCAAAGTAAAAATAATTTTGGGTTATGTGGCAGGGAAATGAGTGTTAACCCTTTACCTTCAATCTTTTTAACCTTTAATCATGGGTGATTTTAATGTCCAAGTTTTCTTGGGAAGTGTTGCCCAAAGGATTCATATTTTATTTGTATATTCTATTGATCATGGTGTATTTGTCCGGCTAATGAAAATAAATTAAGAATTCATAAAATGTGGATTCAAACATCTGATATATAATTGTTGTTACATGCGGACAAAATAGGACAGTATTATAGTATTACAGGTTCGCACCAAAGGTGGGGGTGGGGGCAGATAGGGGGACACAAAGCAAATCTTGTAATATAATTTTATGGGTATCTACTTCCTTCATGCATGAAGGCTGTACATATCCATGAAATTTTTCATATTATTAATATTAATTTTGCTTATAATTTATATTTCAGGAAGAAATTTATTTGGTGAAATGGAAAGATTATCCAACATATCAGTGTAGTTGGGAGCCCGCTCATCATTTTTCAACCGAGCTTTTAGAAACATTTAATCAGCCTATAATTAGTGATGACAGAAAAATCATTGCTGCACATAGTTTTGAAAAAGCTGTACAGAAAGGTCTGAAGTCTTCATCTAATCGTTCAAGTATTAATTTTGATGGAGACATTTTTCGATATTGCTTTGGTCACCTAGATTCTGATTTGCTTTCAATTAACGACTTTGATAAACTTCCATTATCTGAAGGATGGTATTATAGAATAAACAGGAAGGGTAAGGGTGTTCAACTTTCCTTCCCAGTGAGAGTTAGATTTTATTTGCGAATGAAAAAGAACTTCATAGTGTTAAACAATAAAGTTACAGAAACAACATCCCCACTAGAAAGTCTAGTTGTGATATCGGCTGTGGATGGTATAAATATTGAATGATGTTGTAACTTAACGTCACTTGTATAGATTTCTCTTTTGATTTATTCCTTCTGTCTCATTAATTGACCTACCTGTATAATTTTCTATCATTCATCATGTCTGATTGTATGTCTACATTTGAAATATCTAAATTCAAAAACAACCTTTCAATAGGTGATCATTCCAAAAAATTACAGAAACATGTTTTAGAAAACCCACAACTGGCTTTAACTATATCGCTGAACAATTCGTTCTATAAGGAATTGCACGCGGCTAAACTTAAATACCCACATTGCAGTTATACTACAATTGTCAACAGTCAGATATCGTCTTTTCAGCTAAACTTTTCCGACAGACTAGAAAAAAGGTTTATTGATAGAACTAACAGTGTTATTAATAAATACAAAGTGATTGCAGGTCGTAAGCGATGTGAGCTTGATTCAGTTGTACATAGAACAGCTGTTTTCAACAACGAGTTGGAAAACGTAATTGATATGAATTTTGAACTTAATAAATTTTCTGTAAAAAATTTAGAATTGGAGCAAAAATGCATGAATTTATTTGAAACATTACGTACAGAGAAAAGTAAATTGAAAGAAATGACTAATAAATTAATTGTGTTAGAAAAAAATGTACAAAAAAGTGAAACTGAAAGACCTCTGCTTTTAAAATATATTGAAAACCTAAATAAAAATGTCGCCACTCCAAACAAAGGTAAAAATATTGACGATGTAAATAAATCTAACCAGATTAAAAAAATTAAGGAATTGAAATTAAAATCAGAAAAGGCACTATGGTTTGCTGAGACTTATGGTCTTATTCCCAGGTCTTTGACATTTCAAAGTTTCTTAGGAAAAGACATAAATATTGATTTAACGTCACCTGGGTCAAATGAGTATGAAAACCTAGATTTTGAAGAAAAAGAAAAAATAAAGAAACTTTTGTACATTTTAGATAAATTTAATGTCAGCGACCATTCATATCATGAAATTACAATGATGTATAATCAGTTACCACGAAAATATTTAATTGCTGAATGTCGTGACAAAATAAATACCATCTATCATTTTGAAAGAACTGCTGGCAACATACCTGGGTGCTATGTAAGTATTCACGCAGAAATCATTCGGTATGTGGAGGAGAATTGGAAATTGCTTAGCAATGGTTCACGATCTTTAAAAATTAAATTATCTGGCGACGGGTCCAAAGTCAGCAGAATTTCAAATTTTAATGTTCTGTCATTTTCTTTAATTCAAGAAAAAAGTGCTTTGTCATCTCTTGATCAAAGTGTGTTTTGCATTGTTAATTGCAAAGAAGATTACCAAAGCATTTCTTTAGCTTGTCGACCAGTGTTTGATGAAATAAACAACTTAATTGAATCAGGTGCTATTTGTGTAAATGGAGAACAATTTCAGCTAGAATTTTTTGTTGGCGGTGATGTTAAATTTATTCAGATATTGTTAGGGTTAAATAACTGTTTAAGTACCTATTCGTGCCCTTGGTGTAAAATAAATAAAAATAATAGAGATGAATTTTCCAAATCGGCCGACTATTATCATAAGTCTCCATTATGCAGGACAACACAAAATATAATTGATGAATTAGGCTCAAAAACTTCTGGTGTGATAAACCCCTCACTTATTAAAATTGATCCAGAACATATAATACCAGATGAACTTCACTTGTTGCTGAGAATTTCAGACAAACTTTTAAAAAATCTAATATTTGATGCAAAGTCATTAGACGATAAAAATAAAGTAGAAGGTGAACCATCTGAATGTGTCAATAGTTTGATACAAAAAATTCGAGAGTGTGGAATCTCATTCAATATATGGACAAAAAAGGGTTCAGATGGTGAAATTGAATGGACATCTCTTGCAGGCGAGGATTATAAAAAAATGTTTGAATTATTACCACACAGACTGTTTTTTATCATTCACCACGACACTCATGACAAAACAGTCAAACTTTGGCAAGATTTTTTCAAATTATATAAATATTTAACGAATGAGATAAAAGATTTTGAACAACTGGATGATGTATTTCAAAAATGTAGAGATTGGGCTATTTCATATTTGTCATTGAGCTCATCACGCCAAGGTTATAACTCAATTACACCATACATACACATTTTAGTATACCACATTCCATATTTTGTAACACATTATGGGCCACTTATTAAATTCAGTGGTCAAGGCACTGAAAAAATTAACGATGACATAAAAACTATTCATCAAAAAAAATCTAACAAATTTGACGCGACGGTTGATGCGCTGAAGGTGCGAAAACGAGTGGAACACCTTCAGACCAGAGGCTACGCGCGTGTAAAACGTAAATATGAAAAGAGAAAGTCCGAATATGGGGAGGAAGAAATTTTAAACAACAGGGCCATAAGAAAAAAACGAATTTCACAAGAGATGCAAACTGTTCATGATAAATATAAGCCAAATGAACAAACTGAATCTGCATACAATAATCTCTCAGTAAATGAATTAAAAATTTAATTAAAAAAATTAGGCATTGCTACAAAACTCAGAAAAAAAGATAAACTTTTAATCCTGTTAAAAAACACACTGAAATAATATCTTAATTACCTAAATGATCTATTACTGGATTACCTCTCACACCTTTTATCCGAGCGGCCGATTCTTTAGTTCAGTTTTAAATGATGTCAGGGCTGCTGCAAAGCAGCAATGGCATCATTTGACACAGAACTCAAGAAATAATATGTTTACATGGCTCTATATTCATGACATTCCAAACGTATCTTACTAATTCAAGTCATTTAACCCTTTACCTATCGAAGCGGACAAAATACGGCCAGCATAATATACAAAATTATTATATAATTATAATAAAATTTTCAATTTTTTCTTCCAAACCATGGGTTGTACCCCATCAATGGAACACGCTCATCGAGCCCGTCCCAATGATGGGTAACATACGATGGTTTGGAAGAAAAAAGTGAAAAATTTATTAAAATTATACAATAATTTATAAAAATTCTTTTATATTTTTACTTAAAGTTGTGTTAGGTAAAGGGTTAATGAGTGCTACAAGTGAACTTTTTTGTACACATTCTATTTGTTATGTATCCTAAGTTTTAAATTTTATGAAATAAAATATTTTATGTGAAAGATGTAAACTGTCGTTATTTTGATATTGGGGTTGCAAAAGATATACCCAGTCCAACACTACATCTCTTCCTATATATACACGCCGGTATCTTTACATATATTTCTTCAATTTATTCGGCTAACTCCTTCAATTACTGACAATCTGTACATATGTTCCCAGACTGCTATTATCTGAAATTTCATATTTCTCTTAACAGACTCGTTAACTGGGTATTAATTACTCCCTCTCGCTAATCACTGACCGAGGTGTGAATCTTTGTGTCTGAACTAGTTGATGAAGCTTGTGCAGTCACACGTGAATAAAAAGGGGAGAAAACTCCAATTAGGGGATACGAATAGTTGAGTATGATAGCGCTGGCCGGTTTTGGCCTTTACGTTGGGTAAAGGGTTAACCCTTTACCCAACGTAACGGCCAAAACCGTCCAGCGCTATTCTCAAAAATCGCCAATTAATTTTCACTATTTTTTTCATTTTTTGTCTCAAAAACATAGGTTATGACCCCTCGTTGGAACGAGCTCGTTCCAACGAGGGGTCATAACCTATGTTTTTGAGACAAAAAATGAAAAAAATTAGTTATTCAAGATTTTTTTTTGCAAGTGTCGTCTGCTTTTCACGTTAGGTAAAGGGTTAAGGTAATGTCAAACATAAAATTCACACTTTTCATGCTATCTCTGTACCAAATTTCAGCTCGATTGCGAAATGCAGGAGTGCATCTCGTCATTGCTAAGGTTGTGGAGTTAATGTCTGTGAAGGGTTAAGACGCACGCAAAATTCAAGCGGCGCTCGTAACTCATAATACCCCCTCCCCCATTAGCTGTAAGTTTTCAGCACGATATCTCTGAAAATGTAGAAGTGTAACCCGGTGATGAGAGGGTTAAAAAGTTAACACGACGCCCCACAAGATTGGGGCCCATCTAATGTTGAGGGACTACTCAACCAGCGGACAGTGGAAATGACCGAGGCCCATCTCTTGTCCCTTTCCTACTCAAATTATCCTTGGGTACTAAATTTTATATACCTTGGTTGAAGCACGCGAGTCGAAATATACCCGGCGTTACACGGGTTGATGGGTTGCCACGAGGTCGGACACGACCGGGAAGCAGCCCAAGTCCATTTCCTGATCAAATTACCCCTAGGCGCCAATGTTTGTCTCAATCGGTCGAGACACGACAAAGTCTATCTCGATCCCCCGTTGCACCGGTCGACGGGTCATAATGTTCCGTCGATAACTGAAACGCACATAGAATGTATCCATGCGCCTGTTATGATAGTCCATAACTCTACCGGAAACGAGTCATCTATATGATACGGAATCAGAATGAGTCGTCAAAATGATACGGAATCGGAACACATTATGTGATACGTACCGTTTCTCGTGGTTTTCAGACCAAAATCTATATGATTGTTAGATAAAAAAATAATATTTGAAGGCACCTACGTTACCGGTGTTTTCCCCTTGGTAGTAAATGGGCCGCATGTTTGGGATTCTCTCTTACTGCATGACCAAAGTCAAATGAAGCACTACTAATATCGGCCAGGGTAAAACAGCACAGGGTTTATGGGGGATGGATTTCTAATTTGTCTGTTTTGTGTCACACACGTTGCCAATGAATCACCCTGAGTCTCAAACGGAGTCATTCTGACTTCTCAGTCAAAGAACGTGTTTCATGTACTATAAATAATTCCACAAAGTTGTTCCATCTTAGCAAGTCAGGTGAGAAAGGGAGAAAGAAATGGTGATCACGTGAGTTGAAAAGGTCTTCCATATCTCTCCAAATTTGGTCAGGATGCATTTTGGAAATTTAGGGATTCCGATGTGTCGAGTGACGCCCCTGTGATTTATATAAAATAACGTTTTACGCAATGAACGTCAGTGTTTTCTGTAATATATTGGAGGCTGATCATTCAACTCAAAGGCTTCAAACCTATTTACTGGGGGGCGCGGTGGCTCAGTAGGTAGAGGTGCAGGCTGCAAGTCGAGAGGTCCTCGGTTCGACTCCCACCTGCGGCAACCGCGTTGTGTCCTTGGGCAAGACACTTCACCCCCATTGCCCATGTGGGGGCACGATGACTCCGTGTACTAAGGCGTACTGCACGTCGATAGTACGCATGTCTTCAACCACTCTAACCCTGCCTGTGCTGCAGTGCGGAGTTACGATGTTGGGGAGCTGGCAGCTGCTCGTCGTTGCTCGGTGGTTCTCTCCGGGTACTCCGGCTTCCTCCACCCGTAAAACTGTCACGGTCATGATTAGCCATTGTGCATAAATATGTCACCTTAAACATCAATAAATAAATATTTGAAACCTATTTACTAAAAATCTGTTACCGGACTAGTGACAGGACAGTCACTTTCCAAGTAGTTTTCTGCAACATTCAGCTTAATCTCACTGAAATATAATACACATGCGCATCCTTTCTGACTCCGATGATTCCAGCACACTTTATTCTATGATATAATTTTATTCTTTTTTTACAGCAGATTTCTATACTTTATTTTAAAAGAAGTTAATTTTATTTCTATTATAAGATAACCCAACCAGGTGTCTTATATGTGTTTGCAAAGTTTTCAGATCTCATATGTCAGGTTTCTCGCCAGACATCCAGTATCTTCCTCAACATGTGCTATACACTATAGTCCAGGGGTAAATGGCTGAAATTCATATTAACTCTACTGATTCTCTATTAACAGACTGTTTATACTATTGTGCTTCCCTGTTGATAAACTCTCTATCAATAAGATAGAGAGTTTCCACTGTCAATAAACCCTCTATCAATAAGATAAAATGTCCTTACTATTTGATGGTTCAGCATTTTCTGGCAGTATATCACAACCTGAAGGGAAATGGTTTGAAGGCTGCCCACTAAGTCCAAGGCTTGAATGATCAATGACAACCCTGCATTTTGCTCATGCATGTACATGTATATGACCTCAATTCATAATTACATAATGAGAGTCTGTGGAGGTCGTCAGTTGCATTGAGAAATGGCGTTATGCCACTGTACGATATCTACTGTTCATGGTGATAAGAGTCCTTTTATTTTCAGATCTGGTTAGATAACATTTATTTTAAATTACAAAAATAGAGGATATGGAATGAGTGTTTTTCTCATAAAATATTTATGAAACGAGTCTAAGAATTTTCCGTTTTGACGAGCCCAAACGGAAAATTCGGACGAGTTTGATAAATATTATATGAGAAAAACACTCATTTCATATTCTATTTATCATATGACACACACACGCACAAATTAGCCACTTAGTATGACTTTTTAACCCATCACCTAACTGGAGTTGCAGACGGCACTTGGAAAAAACATCCCTGTTTTACTAAAAAATTCATTTTTTTGCTTCCAAAACATAGGTTATGACTCCTCATTGGAACGAGCTCGTCGAGCTCGTTCCAATGAGGGGGTCATAACCTATGTTTTGGAGGCAAAAAAGCGAAAATATAAAAAAAATGAATGGCGTTTTTCTTGTAGGTAAATGATTAATACAATATAACCCACCCTAAATGGGACAGATAACGTAAATTCCCCCACTGAAATTATGCAAATGTGACCCAGTTGTATTTTGTTTAGCCAATCAAATTGTCCAGTTTTGAAATTGACCAATGAAAGCTCCCAACTCTAATTATGCAAATTATGAAAATGTGGCCCAGTTGTATTTTGTTCAGCCAATCAAATTATCTAGTTTTGAAACTGACCAATGAAATTGACGGAAGGCTTTATTTATCACTGATTAATATGAAAACAAAATATCAAATGTTTTAAGGTGAACAAAACGGACGAGTCATATGATAAATGATTATTCGTTTAAATTACTTTAACATTTTTCAAAATCGTGAACCATTGATGGTGTGATGGGGAACGGTGAATGTCTGTCCACATTTCCATGCTGCTAGCCCCTATCCCACTAATCACCCCCTGTTAGCCCAGAGGAGACGAAGTTGTGTCAAAAAGACTACACAAGATTCCCTGATCAATTTGCATCACTTACTGGAAAAAAACGTGTTTTCAGAGCCGCTGACCTACCCATCCACCTCTGCCTCGTGTTCGGACAAAAATTGATGACCCCTCCCCCTCCCCCACCATCCCCTGAGAATTTGTGAATAATTATTGTCAATGTAATGGTTGGAGTGATCTCCCCTGATGCGAAGGACAAACGATTTCGAGAAACGGGATGGTTTTGAAATCGCAAAGCGAATTTCAAGAGGTTATCATTCAACTGAGCACGGACAACGCCAAATCGCCCAGCAATGATGGGAAGATGCATTGATATTGAGAACTGAAATGTCGCTCAATTCCAACTGTACAGAGTGAAATGTAATTTTGACATTTTCCGTTCACTGCCGTGCTAAACGTCGTGGTCTGTTGGGTGCGAGAGAAATGAAGGTGAAATTCTGGCTATGCACGAATTCCATCAGTAGTCTTGGTGTATGCATATTTTCATAACCGACTCTCCTGCAGTAATGTGTGTACATTTGTTACCAGAAGCAAGGTCTATTTTCCCCCTTTTGTGACGTTATTTGCTTTGTAACTCCAAACGTTTTGGGTCAGTTGCAACGATACTTGGCAATACTCAAGAAATATCGCTGCCGCGGCGCCAAACGAGGTTTGATTTCTAAGTACTATCGTTATCACCATAGGCATGACCCAAGCTGAATGCCTTGTATTTTCCTTTTTGACGTTATTTTCGTTGTAACTTCAAATGGTGTTCACCAATCGCAAAGAAACTTTGGAAGAGAACAGGCTTCACGGTCTCGTTCTAATGACGTGCAATGAGATTTAGATCCTTTTTCTGTTTTTAGTCATAGTGAATTTTTGTTTTGTTTTTGTTTTTAGTTATCGTGAACAATATTCGGATCCTCCCATTAAATTAATTTATTAAAGTGGTTTCCATAAAATGAAAGGGTTCGAAACTCATTGGGTTGCCCATAGTTCTACGTTTTCACTACAACTGCTCCCACGGCGTAAAGACGGTGAAAGATAATTACCTGTAACTTTTTCTCATATTCGTTCTTTGAGGAAGCGTCTGTAAGAAAATAATTCATACATTCTTATTGTTCCACTAAAGCAAAGCATGAACTTCGATGAGGCGAAGAAGAACATTCTGTAGCAGATGCGGGAAAGTTAGTGGCGGCACCAAGAAAATGTGTCACGGGAGGGAAGAAGGAAAGTAGGGGGCAGGTTCTTCCCCATAAAGGGGCAAGTCTACAAATGCGCTTTTAGAATCCTAGCATCCTAGGTCTGCGTTCAGCTGCCGTATACCTCTAGCAAGGTCCTACGGCACAACCAATCATACGAGGTTTCAGCAAAGTTTCAGCTTATGGACCTCACGTTTCACAGCGCATCTCTCTTGATCAAAACATTGCTTTCATTTTTTAACACTTTACCGGCACGACTAAAAGGCGACACATGTAAAACAACTTTTCCCCCTCAAAAACATATCCTATGACTCCTCATTAGAGCGAGCTCGTGGAGCTCGTTCCAATGAAGGAGTCATAAGCTATGCTCAATTTTGTGATGTCTAAATTCTAAACAGATACAAATGGATTGTTGTTAAAACTGGTTATATCTGTACATGAGGAAACACGGTGGCTCAGTAGGTACAGATGCAGGCTACAAGCCGAGAGTTCCTCGGTTCGAATCCAACGGTGCGGTAGCCACGTTGTGTCCTTGGGAAAGATACTTCACCCCGATTGCCCTTGTGGGGGCACTGTGGCATTGTGTACTAAAACACACTGCACGTCGAGGTGCACTTGTCTTCAACCAATGCTTACCCTGCTTATGTGGAGTTAGTATGCTAGAGAGCCTAAAAAGTTGCTCGGTGGTGCTCTCCGGGTACTTCGGCTTCCTCCACCCGTGAAATTGTCCGACACAAGGTGTCCCTGGCTGTCGAACGTGTCGTTAAACCCCAATAAAAAAATAAATAAAATAAATTTGTACAAGAAACGAGGGTAGTGGGAGTTTGGAGTATGTTTGGGTTCAGTTTTAGTGCTATTCCTACGGTATGGCTGGGGCTGGGGTGTGTGAGCACTGGAAATATGAGCACCAGAGACAGGCCGGAGTGGTAGAAGACTACACAAAACATATGGAAGTGAAAGAATCTTATCGTTACCGTAACATACTCTTCTCAAAGAGTTGATTTTAACTTCAAAGGCTAAGAAGTATATTCTGGTATCAAGAGTGCCCCCGATGCAGTTTCCAGCCAATCCGGCAAGTATCAAGTATCCATAGCCCCAGTCATGTTACCGATACTCCCGATCAAACCAGCCTCTATGAATAAAACTGAAATTAACCTTCAAACCTGGCACAGTGGATGTCTGTTAATTGAATAGCCTCTTTGCCAGTGAAAATAGTTCAATTAACAGGCGTATTTTATTAACAGGAATGCGGTCACTTTCCTGTATTCTAGAGATAAACTAACCATTTGCCCTCTTATTATCTTGTTTGACAGAGCTCACGGAGCTCTGCCAAGCAAGACATAATAGATTAAATGACTGTATTGGATCTACTGATGCCAAATAGGACACGGGAGAACTCGGTGATTGGCAGGGTAATTTTACCCAACGTAACGGCCAAAATCGGCCAGCACTACTCTCAAAAATCGCCAATTACTTTTCATTATTTTTTCCATTTTTTGTCTCAAAAACATAGGTTATGACACCTCATTTGAACGAGCTCGTTCAAATAAGGGGTCATAACCTGTGTTTTTGAGGCAAAAAATGAAAAAAAATAGTTATTCAAGAATTTTTTTTACAAGTGTCGTCTGCTTTTCATGTTAGGTGAAGAGTTTAACCCATTACCCAACGAATCGGCAGCATCCGTCCGCGTAATATGCAAATTCAGTAGCAGAAAAAATATTATTTTACAAAACATTTCAACAAAACCATATCAAGTGACCCCTCATTGGAACGAGCTCGTCGAGCTCGTTCCAACGAGGGGTCACATGATATGGTTTTGTTGAAATTTGTTGAAAAATTTGAAAAAAATGATATTTAAAATAATAAATTTTGATATCGTCTGCGTTGGGTAAAGGGTTAAGTTAACCAGGAGATCGGGGTCGGAAAGAATCTCCAGGAACATTGATGATTTTTAACTTTCCTTTTGTCCATTTTCGACAGTTGTTTTCAACCAATTTCGGACCGCCACCCTCTGGATATTCTCAGTACTACTCGGTATTCACTGCAGTAAAAAAAGGTTGACACGGGTGGTCTCTATGTCTATAGCATTTTCTCTAGTATTATTTGTACACAGTCTTCACAGGAAGTTGATGAGCATGTTGTTTTGAAAACGTCTGCAAAATATGGTGAGTTTTCTGAAAGTTTGTGGTTTTTATACTCATATCCTCAAAATATTGAGGATATATTTATTTATTTATTTATTTATTTATTTATTTATTTATTTATTTATTTATTTATTTATTTATTTATTAATTGGGGTTTTAACGACACTTTCGACAGCCAGGGTCACCTCGAGTTGGACAGTTTTACGAGTGGAGGAAGCTTGAGTACCCGGCGAGAACCACTGAGCAACGGCGAACAGCTGTCAGACCCCCCACCCTCCCCAAAGTACTAACTCCACCCAAGCAGTGTTTGCATTGGTTGAAGACAAGTGCACCATCGACGTGCAGTACGCTTTAGTACACATCACCACCATGCCCCACGTGGGAAATCGGGATTAAGTGCCTTGCCCAAGGACACAACGCAGTTTCCCATGGTGGGGATCAAACCGTGGCCTTTCGGTTGAAGGCCCTTGCCGTAACCACTGAGTCACCGCGCCCCCTGCAGTTTGGATAATAGGGAAAGGTTGATCAAACGATCTTTGGTGAGGAGATTTTTTTATTTCACAAATTCTAACTTCCAGAACTGAACATTGAGTTGTCTGCTTATATCCACGTTAAACAAACCTGGACTATGAGATACTAAAATAGACCAATGTATTAATCAGGTTGCCAAGGTGGTGTATCACTAAATATTTTTGGCAGTATGCTGCTTAAACAGAACGTGATTATAAAACTGCATGAACCCTTTACCTAACATGAAAAGCAGACGACACTTGCAAACAAAATTCTTGAATCACTAATGTTTTTCATTTTTTGTCTCAAAAACATAGGTTATGACCCCTCAATGGAACGAGCTCGGCGAGCTCGTTCCAAAGAGGGGTCATAACCTATGTTTTTGAGACAATAAATGAAAATATAATGAAAATTAATTGGCGATTTTTGAGAATAGCGCTGGCCGGTTTTGGCTGTTAAGATGGGTAAAAGGTTAATACTTCTATTCTATGGTATTCTGAGGTTGAATGACTTCTACTTATTTTGGGTACCTGGCTGAGTATACCTTTTCATTTCTTAAAGTTTTCTATAGCTTGAAAATGCAATTTATAGAGTGATTTTTCTTACAATTTTATTATTTTATTTAAAAACATTGATGGTGAAAACGAGTGGAGTGACAGGTAACCGTTTTTAGAACAAATCTATTATTAGATCACTACCAGTGACTTTCAATAATTTTGAGTACCTATCCACTGACCTATCTTTAGTTCATGTCAGTGCATGGTCATGTCTTAAATCAGGAATCTCAGATGGGAATAAGCAATCTCAAAGTTATTTATTATTTATTTATTTATTGGTATTTAAGGTCACACACTTATGCACGATGGCTAATCGTGACCGTGACAGTTTTACGGGTGGAGGAAGCCTGAATAAGCAATCTGAAAGTGCACTGATATATATAAACTCTGTCGATATATAAAAGATGTCGCTACCACTAACAATGCTGAGTAAAAACTTCTAACTGGTTGAAAAAAAGTGACTAATGACTCATTGAATGATTGCTACAAATCTATAAAATGACTTAGAAAATTCTAACTGGTTGAAAAAAGTGACTAATGACTCATTGAATGATTGCTGCAAATCTATAAAATGACAAAATCCACATTTATATGGATGTACCTGCCCTAAAAAGCCTATAAAATCATTAAAAAAAAAATAAAAGGAATAAAAATAGACCATGAAAAAAATTGAATTTTGGTTTCTCCAACTAGCCTCCCAGCTCTTCATAGGTTCTTGGAAAAAAAAATGTGCGCCCCACCCCCTTCCCTCGAATTAACCGGAATTTACTCTAAAACCCAAAATACAATTAACAGACCAAATTCGTACTGAAGATGCGGTAAATGGTTCGGTGTTTTGAAGTTATATTCAGTCGAGGGTTATTCAATGAAAAGATATCAGCTTAAGTGGGCTCCACTCTTCGTACACTCCTGGCACCCACTGCTTCCGAACACCCGTAGTTATACACGGATAGGGGAGGTCGTTTTCACACCTGTAGATTTTCAATACGAGTTTTTCATAATTTAAGAACACATATGGGTGATCAATAAATATTTCAAATGCGTCTTTACGGCCATGTTCGCGTCTTATCTAGTGCTTTGCAGATACCATAACTAGTTATTATATCAAATCAAAGAGTGAAAAGGTGCTTATCATTTCAGAGGGCTGTAACGCCCGTCTCATTTTTACTAAGGCTGCAGCCGAAGGCCGAGAGAAAAAAATGAAATGGTTCCAGATTCCAGACCCTTCCTAATTTTCATGCCTGACCCCTTACCTTTTATGAGCTTCAGACAAAAAAGTGATATCCATTTAACTGTTGAGTGCGAGAAGCCACTATCAGGGTTTTAAAAAAATGATGGCACCACACTAAAAGCCTACATTTTCGTTGCTCATGTTTCATATACAGTATTTATTTATTGGTTTTTCAGGTCACATATTTATGCACAATGGCTAATCATGACCGTGACAGTTTTATGGGTGGAGGAAGCCGGAGTACCCGGAGAGAACCACCGAGCAACGGCGAGCAACTTTCAGCTCCCCAACATACTAACTCCACACAAGCAGGGTTAGATTTGGTTGAAGACAAGAGCACCATCGACGTGCAGTACGCCTTAGTGCACAACGCCACCGTGCCCCCACGCGGACAATGGAGATGAAGTGTCTTGCCCAAGGACACAACGCGGTTGCCGCAGGTGGGATTCGAACCGAGGACCTCTCGGCTTGCAGCCTGCACCTCTACCTACTGAGCCACCGCGCTCCCTTCATATACAGTACACAAATCATATTTTGTTTATATAAATTTTTTTTATTTGAAATTAATGAAGAGTGCCAATGCGTCGCCTGAGTGCTAGAATGTTCCATGTCCCCTATGGGACATAGAACATTCTAGCACTCAGGCGACGAATTATGGGCACTCTCCAATAATTTGTATCAAAACTAATTTTGATGAATAAATTCAGACCACTACAATAATATAGCTCTCAACCTGTTAAAACAGTATCTGTAGGTACTTGAGGAAATGGCTTCACATACATGTGCACCGCAAATATAAGCCATACAGTTTAATCCTTCACTTAACCCGAATAGCAGATGGCACTTAAAACAAATTCTTGAATAACTAACAATTTTCATGTTTTTGCCTAAAAAACATAAGCCTGTTTTATGATCCTTCATTGGAACGAACTCGTTGTCTGTATGAAACCAGCCACCAAAATACATTTAGCAATGCATGAGGATAGGGCGGTAATCTATGCTTTAGTGCCACTGTTTCGTCGCATTGTCAAACATTATATGATCCTGGTTGGCGAAAGTGTCGTTAGAACCCCAAAATAAAATAAATAAATAAATAAATAAATAAATAAATAAATAAATAAATAAATAAATAAATAAATATTAGAGCTGTGAATAAATTACGGTTGTAGTTACCTGTTGTGACGGAAATAGTTTTTTGTTCACCTGGTAGTCCTGGTAATCCTTGTTCACCTTTCGACCCCTTGGGTCCCATGATGCCCCGATCTCCTTTCGGTCCACTTGGACAAATTGGATGTCTGTTATTACCATTTAGGACATGTATGTATCCCATATTTGTGCCCCCCTAAAAGTAGAAAAGTCCAGTCAATTGATTGATTCTTTGTACACTTTTTCTGCCAGGACGGCAATACTCTTGTCACCGGAAAAACGAAGAAGACCCCAATTAAGTTATTTATTGGTGTTTAAGGTCACATATTTCTGCACAATGGATAATCCTGACCACAACATGGTTATAAAGACAAGTCCGGCTAATCGTTTATACCCATGTTGCCCATTTTAGAGGACATCCACCCAAGGCATTGATTTCCGGGTCCTGTTTTACCAGTAAAACAGAGCTTGTTGACCAGAGTAAACCAGCACCGCTTCACTTTCCGCGGATCCCAAGGGAAGACCACAATACATTGTATCAATCATTTCATGAATGACTTGTTAGCTTTATTTGTTTATTTTTTTTCCAGCCAAATTCAGTGATGGCGACTTCATAGTCGCGATGACTGTTTTTTGTACCCCAACCCCCCAAAAAACAAAAACAAAACAAAACAAACAAAAAAACCAACAACTATAAACACTGCTTAAGAGTTAATGTGACAAGTACGGAGTCCATTCGAATTGGACCCCCACCCAGTTGTGATGTATGATTATATGATATTAAACCTGTCCATATTGACTGTAATGTATCAATACGTTCCCAGCCAGGGGTAGCTGCGTTGTGTCCTTGGGCAAGGCACGCCGATGGTGCACTTGTCTTCAACCAATGCTAACCCTGCTTGTGTGGAGTTAGTGCATTGGTAGGTCTGAGAGTTGCTCGTCGCTATTCGGTGGTTCTTCCCGGGTACTCCGGCTTCCTACACCCGTAAAACTGTCCGATACGAGGTGACCCTAACTGCCGAAAGTGTCTTTTAATCTCCAAGGAACAAAATAAATGCACACCAATACGTCAATCTGCAAAATTTTCTCATTAATGCAACTTGAAAATTAACCAGCTCAATCTTGTTTGACAGAGCTCATTGAGATCTGTTAAACAGGAATGGATTGGTTAAACTCCTAGTTGCATTAATCTTGAGATTTATGTTTTTTGACATCAGTGAAAGGAGGTTAAACTAATACTCAGTTCTCATTGGAGTAATTTGGCCCAGTGGAAATACTTTTTTCCCTTGTCTGTTGTTTTCCCCCATTCCATTATCGTTGAAATGACCTTTCAACGGTCTTAAACTAAAAATGAAAATTCGAAACTTCCTACCCGCGAAAAATATCCAGTCTGGTGAGGGGAAAGGAAATTTCTTTAACTGTGACATCGTCTGCGGAATTAGTGTACACTGTGCAGGTAATTCACATGGAAATAATTACATTGTTAATGTAGTTATACGTTTTGGGTCCAAATACTCAATTCCCATTGGTCAGCTGGATGAAAACGTCATGACCAAATGTGATTCATTTTCCAATGAATACATTTGGTCGAACTTTGACCCGCATTTACGGTTGAGCGCAGTTGACAGAATGTAATTCGGGCGGTGTTTGGGCGGGTTTATAACTTTTAGAGCCTCTCGCAGTGATCAGTGATTATAGTTTACTGATATGTTAAATAAATTGTTTTGAACATTCCAAGTTTCGTTGCGAAAGACGGCAATTTGACAAATTTGGGTCAATGCCGAAAACCGGCACTCAGCTCAGAGTTGTGCGCTTTGTCTTTTGTGTGAGGGTGGTTTTTCGCCTCGTTCGTTCGTACATGTTTTATTTCGTCTTTCTGCTTTGTTGTTTGGTAAAAAGTAGTTTAAACAGTTACGGAATGTAATTATAAGAATTGAATGCAATTTTTATAATCTTTATTGGAGTATGAACGTGTGGGAATGGATACAAATTATGTATGAATCCCTTTCCTTCTTAAATGTATCTCTTCCTTGGCATTGGTTCAGAGCCCTTTCAATCACACTTCGATGCGAATTGAAGCTCGAGTTGAATCGGGTCTATTATTCCAAATCGAATCGAAGCTCTAATCGAATTCTGGGCGTCTTGAAGATGACAGAAAAGGGGAGGGGGGGGGGGGGGAGAGCTGTAAATCTGATTGTTCCGACTGTGACGGTTCAAGTCCCGACTGATTAATATTCCAGCTTCCATTCCTGGAAGACATGCCTTAACTGCTTGAGGGCTAGATTGTTTTTGGTGGTCTGAAATTGTTATTCAAAATTTATTATTACAAATTATTGGAGAGTGCCCACAGGCACTCTCCAATAAGTTGTAATAAAACAAATTTATATCAAGAAAATATTATTTGCGTTTGAATGAATATGAAACATGAACAATGAAAAGATTGGCTATTGCTCTGGTACCCTCATTTTTTTTAAACCTGATAGTGGCATCTAGCACTGAACCGGTTAATCATGTAGTTGGAATATTATCCAAGAACGAGTGCGAGACTTACCAGTACCAAGCACTATTTATTTATTTATTTATTTATTTATTTATATTTATTTATTTATTTATTTATTTATTTATTTATTTATTTATTTATTTATTTATTGGTGTTTAAGATCACATACTTATGCACAAGGGCTAATCGTGACCGTGACAGTTTTGACCGTAACAGTTTTACGGGGTGGAGGAAGCCAGAGTACCCGGAGAGAACCACTGAGAATCGACGAGCAACTGTCAGCTCCTCAACATTCTAACTCTGTTCAAGCTCCGCTGAAGCAGGGTTACAGCGGTTGAAGACATCTTCATCATCGACGTGCAGTACGCCTTAGTTCACGGCGTCATCGTGCTCCCATGTAGGCAAACGGGACAAAGTGCCTTGCCCAAGGAAACAACGCGGGTCGTTCCGGACGTGGATCGAACTCGGAACCTCTAGCATTGGAGTCAAACAGTCTACCACTGAACCACCGCGCTTCTATCAGTACTAAGCACTGCTAGCAACAGCTCATCATCAGCAGTGTTTGGAAACTTGAACTTTGTTTTCAACAGTGGTAAAGACTAGAGAGACTGCAATTAGCATGGATGGTGGCATAGATCAGATGCTGTTCATGTTAATATAGATGAAATTCTTTTCAGCATTATTATTACCACTTTTGCGGGCGTTCCTAGCACATTAACGATGTTTTGTCGGGCGTTAAAACCTCGTAATACTCAATAAGTCATGTGACGTGTTGGGCCGTTATTGACTATAACAGCTCAACACGTCAATAACAGCCCGACACGTCTAAATATAGACAATGACGTCACATCTCTCAGCCGATCAACAATATTTTTCCCAGATTTCCATTTAGATCGAAATTCAATTCGGATTTTTTTAATTTGTAAACACATTTAACACATTTGTTTCAAGTGTTTCCCTTTGTGTCACGGATAGATAATGTATCAAATATAGGAAGCGATACACACAAAGTAAGTGATGACATCTTTGATGAAAAAACTCCTTGCCTAAAGTTCGCATTTCGAAGATATATTTTGTCATCTAACTTCCCAAATTTCGTCGTAGACTGATCAGACGATAGTCATGTTACCCGGCTTGTTTGTCAACAAATCATACGATAGTGTCGCTGTTTTTTTAAATTCTAAAACGTCAAACTTCATTTATTTATCTTATTTCCCATATAATTTAATTGAATTGTAATGTCCCCGATGTACGAAAGTGGCAATAATAGAAATAACATGACTTTGTCGGGCATTACAGTGTATCAACGGTTCAACAGAAATGGTTAACAGCCCTTGAGCTTATTAGCGGCCCTCGACTTCGTCACGGGCCGCTAATAAACTCTTGGGCTGTTAACCATTTCTGTCGAGCCGCTAATACACTGTAAAACCCTTCAAAATCATGTTATTGTTATATTTACGTACAAATTCCACCTGAACTATACGTTTTGCGAGGCGACGACAATGACTAATACTAGCTATATTCCCGTGTAAAGATTCGAGAGGAAAGGAATCCGGAATTTTGAATCGAATCCAGTACCAACTTCGAATCTCGAAGCTTCGCAGGGCTCAAGGTTCTAAGAAACCTTTCATGAAGAGAACAATGTTTCGGTCGGGTGCGCAAATGTTTGGAGATTTCCAGGATCTACTCCCTGACGCGGAGTGTGGCACTTCAGTTCAGGTTTTCCGGTAACTCTTTTCTGGTCAGTCTGTTCTTGTCACCAATACACTGGCTCAAAATAAAAGCAGTCGAGGGATCTCGTAACTTCTCAAGTTTGATCATATTAAGTTTTAGTAAAGGACCCGTCCCATCTTTTCGGACAGGACATACAATCCTGATCAGTGGTAAGATATCAGGACAGGTTTTAAGACTTGGTGCAGCTGAGATTACTCGACATATTGCCATGACATGCTAAACGATTACCAGCTTCACAGTTTATACATTACTGGCGGGTCCAACCATTTCAGGATGGGAATACCCGCCCGCGCGACAGAAAACTTCTAGCTGAACGGAATGACTCAATTAAAGACTTCTCATTTATGTAATACATGCAGATAATTTTATTGCTTGTTGTTCGAACAGACACAAAACCTCAGCTTTGCAGTTGATTCGGATATATGGGGAAATTCCTTGACGTGGGTTCCCCTTGGGAGTCCCGGGAAGTGAAGCTGCCTGTTTACTGTAGTAAACCAGCTCTGGTGTACTGGTAAAATAGAACTCAGACACCAATGCTTGGGGTGGAAGTCCTTTAAAATGGTAAACGTGGCTTCTTCGCTATGCTACATCCTCCTCCTATTACTACTACTACAACTAATAATATTACTACTACTACTACTACTACTACTACTACTAACCACTACTACTACTATTTGTATTACTACTACTATTACTACTACTACCACTATTACTGCCACTACTATTACTACTACTATTATTATTACTACTATTTCTACTATTATTATTGCCTCTACTACTACTACTACTACTACTACTACTACTACTACTACTATACTACTACTATTACCACTACTACTACTACTACTACTACTACTACTACTACTGCTACTACTACTACTATTATTACTATTACTACCTCTACTACTATTACTACTACTACTATTACTACTATTATTACTACTACTACTACTACTACTACTACTACTATTATTATTATTTTTACTACTACGGCATTACTACTACTCCTAGTACTACTCCTACTACTACTCCTACTACTACTACTACTACTACTACTTACTACTACTACTACTACTACTACAACTTCTCCTACTACTATTACTACCTCTACTATTAATACTACTACTACTACTGCTACTATTACTACTACTACTAATAATAATAATAATAATAATAATAATAATACTAACTTTACGTCGCTAGAAACCTCGCTAACCCTCCCGGTACCCCATTCACAGGAGGAATTCTTAAATACTTTCCACCACTGCAAGCCTTCTAACTGTGACTAACACTCCACTGTCACTCCATTTATGACATGAACAAAAAGCAAACTGTCACATGTCCGTACTCAACATACCCATGTCCTGGAGTAAAGGAATATTTTACACCGTCTGCTCACTCCCTGCATGGGTGCTTTTATAGAGGATGAAAGGCGGACCAGAACGAGACTGGTCGTATGGACTACCGGGAGATTTCCCTGAAAGTGCGTGAAATTTCGTGACAATGACCAAAAAACGAAATGGGTCCGACTGCATAGTGGTACGACATTTCGAAATGGCCTCTGTTGCCTTCATGTGGACTGCACAGCGGACATTTCGATGTACCAGTAATCGGGTGTGTCATTCTTTCAGTTCGAAAAAACAAAATATACTATTTAAAAAAAGTAGGAGATATTTGATAAACGTGAGATATATGAAAACATATATTTATTTTTTCAGCATAAAGACAGTTGAAGCATTGCACTGTGGCAGCTGGTGAATGATTTCAGCGATAGTTGGGTGTCTGACAAGCACACATTCCACGCACTGAGCTGTAGAAGACATGGACGATCAGTAAGAGAATTTACCACATTCAGTCCAAGACCTCAATACCTTGTAAATCCTCCTCAGTTCGCGAGTCAAGCGCGGATCCGACGCGACATACTCCCCACCAACGTCCAATATCAGCTACTGATGTTATTCCATTCTTCCTGCAGTGCAGCGGCAAGTTCATGGACATTGGTAGGAGACTGTTAGCGTTGTCGTAGGCGCCTGCCAAGCATATCCCAGACCTGATCGATTGATGAAAGGACTGGACTTAGTTCTGGCCAAGGCAGTGTAGTGATGTTCTACTCTTGGAGGAACTCTGTAGCGACACGGGCTCTGTTTGCTCTTGCAATGTCATCTTGGAAAACGAAACGATGGCCGTGACGTCGCGCAAATGGCACCACATGAGCTGCTAACATGTTGTCACAGTAGTACTGCCCTGTGACACGCCCTTGGATGACATGTAATGCTGTTTTGCTTGTCATGGTTATGCCTCCCCACACCATAACCGATCCACCACCAAGACGATCATGCTGCCTAACGATTACGTCATGGTATCGTTCACCCCCTCGCCGCCACACTTTGTTTCGCCTGTCGTGGAAGGCGTGAGTGAATCTCGATTCATCGAAAAACATAACGCTGCTCCACCGACGATTGTCTCAGCGCTGTCGTGTTCCACACCAATTTCGCCTTGCTGCGATGTGACGTTCAATCAAACGTGGAAATTCGAGGTCGCGTAGGCGATTTCGGATAGTCTGACCACTGACTCACACATCTGTCACTCGGTGCAGTTGCTGTCCAATTTCTGAGGCACTTTGATGGCGGTTACGTAATGCTGTGGTTCGTATGAAACGATCCTGGTTAGCAGTTGTCGACCTTGGACGACCTGACTGACGTCTGTCAGCAACATTGCCTGTCTGACGGTAGCGTGGCCACAGCCTACTAATCACCGATTGAGTAACGTTGAAAATTTGAGCCACTGCAGTCTGTCTGTTGCCTGCGTCCAACATGCCAACAGCACGTAAATGTGTCACGTACCAGTCTTCGCATACCTCAAAAGTTTCGTTTCGACCCGAAACTATTGATGACCATGTTTATACCAAAAAAAGAACGATGAGACCTCCATAAAAGCCCGTCCAGTACAAATGAAAATTTCAAAACGTACCCCACAGACATTAACGCAGCGCTCATGCGAAAAATTCTGCACGACGTTTTCGTGGACCGGTGACATTGATGATCCACACTAAACTTTTTTTAACATATTGATATGTCCAATCACGCGTATCCAATACCATTTTCCAAAAATATCAACATCAGTTTGGATATCCCCTACCATTTTTCAATAGTATATTTCCCGGTTGTTCCAAACTAGAGTCGGCCCGATGGATCCGGTGCCCACTTTATTGCAACCATTTTGTCGAATAAGCGACAAAGATGATACAAAAATGCAATCGAAATGTCCTCTGTGTGGACTGACATTGATCGCCCCCGCCCGGTGCATTTTCCGGCAACCCCTTTTTGCCCAGTCCGCCCCTGAGGCGAAGCTTTAGCAACAAAACCATACAAATACCACAAATTAGAAGTATATATTTTGACCGAAACGAGCATTACGGAAATTTGGATGCCAAAAGTTTCCAACACGGTGTGTGTGTGTGTGTGGTGCGTGGTGGTTGTGGGGTGGGCAGTGGCGGCGCCCGAGTTACAGAAGTGAGGAGGTACAGTTGGGCATTGCCCGCCGCGCAGCGGCGGCCTCGACACGTAGCGCCGAACCGAGGTGGGTTTTGGGAGGGGTGTCCCCTCCCGAAGTTGAGAAAATTTTTAAAACTTACTATGTAAATAGTGTTCTCTGGAGCATTCTCAGACCATTAAATTAAAACAGTTTTATCCTTTCGAAATTTATTGGTTAGGTCTTTCAGTTATAGAAAACATCGTACATAGTGACATTTTAACGGAAGAACGCTGTTGTAAAGTGCGAGCACAAAGCACCAAACGACACTCAAATCGAAAATGAAAGTAGGCTGCATTCCAAACGGATGCGTTGCACGCTCTCGATTCTAGCATTACTCGAAAACTCTTAAGCGGTATGTTTCAGTCCGTTTGAACGCGGCACGCCTTGTTGCAATTTGGTCCCTCGACTCTTGCTTGTTGTTTGCAGCTAATGTGTGTGTGTGTGGGAGGGGGGGGGGGGGGTGGCACACACAAACATAATTTAAAAACTTCTCTGATTTAATGCACTTGGGAATATGGAATTAAGCATACCCACCATTACACCGCAACGTTCAATACAAAAATTAAAATGATAGTATTTTTTTACTACGCTTAGCGAAAAAAGTGGAGGGGTAAGTACCCCCCCCCCATACCCCACCATGGCGCCGCCACTGCCGGGGGGTGGGGGGGGGGGCTCAAATATAAGACTGCACAAGAACTGAATAGAAGATCGTAAACATTAATTCTCACCGTCAAGCGTTTTTCCAATCTATCAATCTTGAATTGGTTCTTTTTAACATAATACGAGAGGCGACTGAAGCTTTCTGAAAAAAATAATAAAATTGAGTTGCGAATTTGCAATAGAGAAAACAATCTATGCGATTTCTAGTCTATGTGTTAGCAATTTTGCAAGGTGATTGGGTACAACAAGAATTTCGATCTCCCGACAGGACTTCGAATCCCAGCCGATCCATTATTCGATGAATTAAATATTTCTGTTATCATTGTTCGCGTCTGCAATGTCTGTCACCCCGGACGTTTGAAAAAGTGATTATCGTCTCCAACTTCCCCCTCTCTCTCCCCTTCTCTCTTTCTCCTCTCCCCACCATCCCTCTTCACCTACCCTTGCCCCATATCCGCCCCACCCCATCCCTCTCTCCATTCCCCTCTCCACTCCCTCTCCGCTCTCCCTCCCCACTTTGCCCATCTCTCTCCTTCACGGCTCCTTCCTCTCCCCCTCCCCACCACCCTCTCTCTCCCTCTTCTCTCTCTCTTGGGCCTCGTTTCCAATTAAAGGTACTACATCTAGGTCGTTGTATATCCTTGATTTTATGATGGCGTGGGTCGAGTAAAGAATGACCATCAGTGGTGATATGCCAACAAAAATGTACTGTTTGAGTGGTTGAATGTGGTGTACAGTTGTATGCTGTTTAGTTAACGGTCATGGTCATATAGGTTTTTTGAATGTGTTTCCCATGCCATGCGATGGGCTACTTTTTCACGGGTGAGAAGCGGCAATTTTTCACGAATTTCCTTTGGCGTGCTGTTTTGAAAATTTGAATAAGAAAACCTCCCGTGTTTTCTTGCTCAGTTTGGAAGTGTCGGAGAATGAAAAACTTCCAGTTTGGAAATATTAGTCTCCTGATAAGTGAATTTTGACAATTTTACTCGGTTTTCAAGCAGTTAACTAGATCATTTAGGCAAGTATATTTTGATTGATGTGGTAAGGGTTATATATTGAGATATTATCTGTTGGGCAGGTAAGAGAGACCATAGGGAGCGCGGTAGCTCAGTGGTAGACTGTTGGACTTCTATGCTAGAGGTCCCCAGTACGATCCCCGTCCGGGATGACCCGCGTTGTGTCCTTGGGCAAGGCACTTTCTGCCCGTTGCCGATATGGGGGCACGATGACGCCGTGTACTAAGGCGCACAGTACGTCGATGGTGCACATGTCTTCAACCGCTGTAACCCTGCTTGATCGGAGCTTGAACAGTGTTAGAATGTTGATGAGCTGATAGTTGCGCGTCGATGCTCGGTGGTTCTCTCCGGTTACTCCGGCTTCCTCCACCCGTAAAACTGTCACGGTCACGATTAGCCATTGCGCATAAGTATGTGACCTTAAACACTAATAAATAAATAAATAAATAAATTAATAAGAGAGACCATTTTGAAAATGCACAACTCTGTGCACTTTTGTTGTAAGGGAGATTACTCAAAGAAATGCTTCGGGCTGCAAAATTGAACAAATCTTACACTGCAAAAATGTGCATTTTCAACAGAATAACTGCAACGAGATCTAAGGATATGGAGTTCAAATTTCGCACGTAGGAGCAGGGGCATCGCGAAGATGACTGATTGGGATGGGATGGGGGTAGAGTGTCAACCTGATTTGTCCCGACTGTGATGGCTCAACTCCCGACTGATGAAATATTCCAACTACGTTATCAAGGCATGCCTTCGTCGATGGCATGCCTTGAGGATGTAGGTGGAATATTAGTCATTCAAGATTCTGGTTAACCCTTTACCTAACGTAGAAAGCAGACGACACTTGCAAAAATAATTCTTGAATAACTAATTTTTTTCATTTTTTGTCTCAAAAACATAGGTTATGACCCCTCGTTGGAACGAGCTCGACGAGCTCGTTCCAACGAGGGGGTCATAACCTATGTTTTTGAGACAAAAATGAAAAAAATAATGAAAATTAATTGGCGATTTTTGAGAATAGCGCTGGCCGGTTTTGGCCGTTACGTTGGGTAAAGGGTTAAAAAACTCAAGACTTCTATGAAATGTATTTTTGGATATGTTATACATGCAGTTGTTCTGAGGCAACATCTTATTTATTTGATACGCACCGGCAGTCCAGAATGGTCATGTTTGGCCCAAAAATGTCCAAATCTTGTATAACGGATATCCATATTTATGACCAGCTCTGTGTTTGACATGCGTTCAAGCATTAAATCTAGTCTCGTAAGAAAGGGCGTCGTTACTAGTATCAAATAGACTCTCTCTCTCCCTCTCTCTCAGCCTGGAGTATAGTTTCCTATTAAAAGTAGTACATCCGGGTCATTGTATAACCGTATATCATCCTCCAACATAGACTGTAGGACCGTATTTGATTTCATGACGGTGCAAGTTTAGTAAATAGTGACCATCAGTGATAATATGTCCTCAAAAATTTACTACTTGAGTGGTTGAACGTGGTGTGCAGTTGTATGCATTTTGGCCAGAGGTCAGGGCCACATAGGCTTGTTGAATGGGTTACCCAGACAATACTGTGAGCTGATTTATCACGGGTGAGAAACGCGACCATTTTTCAAGAATTTCCTTTGGCGTACCTTCTTAAAACATAAATCAGAAAAGCACATTTCTTTTCTTGGTTAGTTTGGAGTTTTCGATACTGTAAAACAGTTGAGGGAGTATTAAAAAAAAACATAACAGTTTTCTTGCAGTATAAGCAGGAGGGGCCACCCAAAATTTGCAAGACGTGACGGGATGGGTGGGTCTCTTGAGTGCGCCAAAAAATGTGCATTTCCAACTTGTGCAATTTTTTGAATTTTTTAAAAATATATCAATATATCAGCTAATATATACCATCATTTGTGTTTCAAACCTTAAAGATGATGTTGTACATCACACTCTTAACATAAATACAACATCAGAAGGCTTTATTTGTGAGAATATTGGGCTTAATCTGGGAAAATGTCACACGTTAGTAGGAGGTGGGTGTCTTGTTCGAAATGTAGAAAATGTGCAGACAATATTTTGGGAATAATTCAAATGAAAATTTGTTCCCGTATATGTACACCTGCTTGCCAAGCCTGATAATGAACAGCTTGTCATTTGTAGATTGGGGCCCACAGTAGCCCACAGAGGTTTAAATTGGTGGTACCAGTTTAAGAACATTATGAAAACCCCATAAAGACAGCTGTGCCTACTAAGTTTATAAGTTTATTTTGGATTTTAATGGGAGAGTGGGGGGGGGGGGGGGGTGGGTGTTTGAGACCGGTAGTAGAAAATTTGCACGTAATGGGTGGGTGGGTGTAAAAAGGAGCCGAATAAAAAATAGGACGTCACGTCTTGCAAATTTTTAGTTCCCCCCTCCCCCCTGGTATAAGTACAAAAATTGTGGAAATGTTCACCCTAATGAATGAATTTTGACAATTTTACACGGTTTTCAAGCAATTAACTGGATCATTGACGCGAGAATATATAGAATAAACGTATAGTGTTTTCAAGTAAAAAAAATCATTCTACGAGTAGGATTAAGAATGAAACCGACGAGCCTCAGGCCTCTGTAAGTAGAATAATTTTTTTACTTGAAAACACTGTACGTTTATTTTTTTTATTCCATAAATAGTTTTTAGGGCAGTCGCGGCGAAATTGTCCTGTTACTCGCAGCAAAACACTGCGAGAAGTGAGGAGCACATTGGTCCAATTCGATCGACAAGCAAAACTGCCGAAAATAAACAAGGCGCAGTGGTACATTTCTGTTTAAAAATAATTCCCCCACAAACTTGAGATAAAGTTGCAAAAATACTTTATTAAACGAACAATGTTTATTTTTCTTAATTTCGATGTTTATTGTTGTTTTTTTCGTCGTCGATTCAACTTGAGTTTTATAAACAAAGCAGATGACACGCACCTTTGTACGGCTGCGTATTAGCGCCATTTCGTTTTTTTGCGTAACTTATGATAAATTGTAACTACAATTTAGCTAAATTGTAATTACAACATAATAAATTGTAATTACAACTTAATAAATTGTAATTACAACTTAGCTTAAATTGTAATTACAATATAGCTTAAATTGTAATTACAATATAGCTTAAATAGCAATACAACTTAGCTAAGTTGTAATTACAGCTTAGCTAAATTGTAATTACAACTTAATAATATAGCTTAAATTGTAATTACAACTTAGCTTAAATTGTAATTACAATTTAACTAAATTGTAATTACAACTTAATAAATTGTAATTACAATTTAGCTAAATTGTAATTACAACTTAATAAATTGTAATTACAACTTAGCTTAAACTGTAATTACAATATAGCTTAAAGTGTAATTACAACTTAGCTAAATTGTAATTACAATTTAGCTAAATTGTAATTACAACTTAATAAATTGTAATTACAACTTAGCTTAAATTGCAATTACAATATAGCTTAAATTGTAATTACAACTTTAAATTGTAATTACAATTTAGCTAAATTGTAATTACAATTTAGCTAAATTGTAATTACAACTTAATAAATTGTAATTACAACTTAATAAATTGTAATTACAACTTAGCTTAAATTGTAATTACAATATAGCTTAAAATGTAATTACAATATAGCTTAAATTGTAATTACAACTTAGCTAAATTGTAATTACAACTTAGCTAAATTGTAATTACAACTTAGCTAAATTGTAATTACAACTTAATAAATTGTAATTACAACTTAATAAATTGCAATTACAACTTAGCTTAAATTGTAATTACAATATAGCTTAAATTGTAATTACAACTTAGCTTAAATTGTAATTACAACTTAGCTAAATTGTAATTACAACTTAATAAATTGTGATTACAATTTAGCTAAATTGTAATTACAGTTTAACAATTTAACATAAGTTACGCCAAAAAAACCGAAATGGCGCTAATACGCTGCCGTACCTTTGTTTATTTACACTTTCCTAATTTGGAAAATGAAACATCACTCATCCGGCCCCTGCTTTTGAGAATCGAACTTGTATGCTTTTCAACGTTTAATTTCGATTGATTTACTTTTGTTATGTTAATTGTTATTCGTTTTATTGTTAAACAGAGCACATATTCTAAAACTAAACATTTCAGCGACGGTCAACGTTTGATAAACGTCGATTTATTTTGTCTCCCACATACGTAAAACAGGTCATGACACACGAATGCGGTAGAGGTCAGAGGTCAACAAATATGTCCCTACTACAGGAATAAATTCTTTCAGTGTTAAACCTACGGTGAAAATTTATCACCCTACTAGGAGCTGCTACTAGGTGAATACAGCAAAAATTTATCCAAGACATTTATTGTTTGAACAGACTTCCATTTATGGGACAAATTTAAATAATTTAGTAAGTGTTATAGATTGTGATATATATGCTGGGTAGGAAAGAAAGAGTCCTTTTTGAAAATGTTTGACAGAAAATGTTTTTCTCTGTCTGTGCACTTTTTTATGTAAGAGAGATAACTCAATGATGGATTCTTTCAGACTTTAAAATTGGACAAATCAGTGTCGCCGATATGGGGCCCACCACGTGGACCGGTTGGGAGAAATAGGTTCAATCGCACCCAGCCCCACTCTGGGAGTGCAGCTTCTCTGCGTGTGAACCTACGCCTCGCCGCTACAGAACCCCGTGGTGATATCGACTATTTTGGGATTCTAGTCCTGCAGGTGTCAATGACGTTTCCTCGGAACGATAATCAAAGCGATTTAAGAAAATGACAAGTTTAATACATAAAATAAGAAGATATAATACATACTGAGACTTCCCACAAAGAATATTTTGTTTTTCACAAAGGAAAGAGAAAATGTCCCTTTATCGCATTCTTCTCTTCCAATGCTAGCACTGGTTCGGTCGCCGTTCTTCTTGTGCACTTTTAGATGAGTAGGTAAAAAAGGCCGAACTACGACCACTTGTACATGTACATGTACAAACATACGCACACGATGCGTTCACCAACGTGGAATTCAGTGTTAAATCACACGCTTGTTCACAAAAACTGTACATGGTCTTGAATTCCCCCATGTACAGTTGCGACTCCTAGATCGCGCTTTTAACGTTCAAATACTCGTGGTGAACGCGCGTTTTTAAAAAAAGGGTGAAATTGTACAGTTCACTTTTATCTTGTACGTAATTTTTCGTCGACGTTCCAATCGCAGATCAGACCATCGATCTATCGTCGGCAAACGCGATCAAAAGCAAAAGATTCTGGGTCATCATCAAAAAACAGTTTTGGGGACTCTAGACCAGCGGTCCAGAACCCGCAATTGCGTTGGTACAGATGTTCTAGAACCTGCAATTGTTTTGAGGCGGTGGGTTTTTTTTTTCTCCGATCGCTCGATTCTCGTAATAAAACTCGATCTGAACGAAGAGTGTTGTTGTTGTAGGTGTGTGTTGGAAATTCGCGAGCCCGCTGTTACGTTTTTGATTGATATATATAGGGGAGAAAAAAAATATAAATAAATAGTTATTTAGAAAAATAAATATATCAAATCGAATAGATAATAAAAAAAAATACATAAATCATGAGCGATTCTCAGACTATTAGAGCGAGATTTCTTTTAAACATGCTGATGAGAGCATACGCAATCTGTGTGAACGAACAACTACGTCCCATCTTGTTAGAACGATGCATCGGATGTCGGGATCATCTAGACTTCGATCATGAGAATCATTCGTGTCTGACGATGGAAAGGGAAGATATGGTCGTCATGTATTTCGAACCGGCGTTTGAACGCGTTAAATTCAACGATGTGATCACGTTTTGGAAGAGATTAGTCTTCTGTAAGAATCGAGGCAGGCCCACAGATTCGGAAGGACTGAAATTGGCGCATAGAAGTTTGACTTTAGAAGACAAGGGATGCATCAAGAAATTATTGCTGAACGAAGCATACGTCTAAGTTTTTTTTTCGTTGATATAAAAATAAGGGAGAGTAGAAAATAAAAAAAAAAAATAAATACACACATAAATTTTTTTTTTTATCTAATATTAGAAAGAAAGATAAAAAAAACATAAAATGAGAAATAAATAAATTGTATCCAACGTTAGTGGACGACGAGGACGAGAAGCTGAACGGCGTTTTGCCAATGGCGCCATCGCTAGAAGAAAGAGAAAGAGGAGAGAGGTATCGCATCGATCAAATCAGAAGAATCCAATTGTATCTGACTCGAGAGAGAGATTCTCGTCATTCCCTCAAGAAGAAGTATTCGCGTTTCGTGAAATTCGTCAACGCGATCGACACGACACTCATCACGATTTCCATGGGTTTACACGTGGCCGGCATCGGATTGTTGTTGACTGCGGTCGGCATTCTGATCGTGCTGACCGTAGAAGGAGTGGCTCTCACCGCCGGATTGTTTAGCACGGTCGGAAACTTTTTGAGTAGGAAATTATATCTGAAGGCGAGGAAACATGACAAGATTCGCGTCTTGGCCGACTCCAAGATCGACACAATATCCGAAATGATCTCTATGGCGTTGAAAGACGGTAGGATATCGGACGGAGAATACTTCACGATATTGAGCGAGAAAACGAAATACGATGCCATGAAAGAAGTCGTGAGAATCAAGACTTGTCAGATCATCAAGGAAGAGATGAAGGATTCTCTCATGGAAAAGGGGAGGAAAGAGGCCAGGGAGGAATTCAGTAAGATGATAGAACTCAAGAGCAGCAATTGAAAAAAAAAAAAAAAAAAATATGTATATATAATAAGAACAGAATGTAAAAAAAAAAAAAATATTAAATTTATATATAAAATAAAAAAAAACGAAATTAATTTAAATAACTCTTAAAAAATGTATTGCGTAAAGTGTAAGAGAGTTACCGAGACAAGTAATTCTAGAGAAGTGCGAACTAAAAAGATGGATGCTTCACGGAATTTGCGACGTGTGTGGTTCTGTCAAGACATGATTCGTCAAAAAAAGAACGCGAGCAAAGGTAAAGGCATCGTGAATAAAATGATCAACAATCTACCTTTCGAAATGCATCTGCCCAGTCACAGTTTCACGGAACCCGGAACGAAATTGAACAAGAGACTCAATGCCGATCTGACTCCCAAATCTTGGAGCAAACCCATGAATAGGGTGGACATGGCCGCGTATGATCATGATCTGTGCTACGCCGGACATCCCGACACCAAGACTCACAACGACGTCTGCGATAAAAACATGTTGGGGAGATTGAGAGGCATATCGAATCCGACCAGGAGAGAGAAGATGGAACGTTCGCTGGTCGGCAATCTGATCGGTGCGAAACGTCGATTCAGATGGGGCGTTCAAAAAAAAAAATTGCATCTGAAAAGAAAAAGAAGAAACGATTATTGATGAGCGAATTGGCTGAGGAGTTACACAAACCCATAGTGCGTAAATTTCGAAAGAGAAGGGTGTTCGTGAAGGGTCTGGATGACATTTGGTCTGCCGACTTGGTCGACATGAGATCGTTTTCGAGGTGGAACGCGGGCGTCAAATATCTATTGACGGTCATTGACGTGTTTTCCAAATACGGTTGGATCAGAGCTTTGAAGAATAAATCGGGACCTTGCGTCGCCGAGGCTCTGAAGAACGTGTTCGACTCGTCTTCTCGAAAACCGAGTAAATTGTGGGTGGACAAGGGAAAGGAATTCTACAACAAGGACGTTCATCGATTGGTAGACCTCTACTCGATCAAAAACGAAGAGAAAGTTAGCGTGGTGGAACGTCCGAATCGATCGATGAAGGAGAAGATGTACAGATACTTCACGGCGAATTCGACCAAGAAATACATATACGCTCTGAACGGTCTGGTCAAAGATTACAACAACACGCAACACAGATCGATCAAGATGACTCCCGCGGAAGCTAGCGATCCTCGAAACGAAAAACGGGTCTACGCGAATCTATATCCCGAGAGATCTAAGATCAGGAAGAAGTCTAGAACGCCGAAATTTGCGGTCGGCGATCGAGTGAGAATCTACGCTTATAAGAAGCACTTCGAAAAGGGTTATACTCCTCGATGGACCTCGGAAATCTTCGTGATCATCAAAGTATTTCACACCGATCCGGTGACTTACGAAATCGAAGCTTTGGATGGAGAAGAGATCATTGGAAAGTTTTACGAACAACAATTACAGAAGACGAAGTTTTGATGAAGAACACAAAATTTTTTTTTTATTTACTCTCTTTGACATTTTCTTGTTTACACACATATATATATAAGAGAGAAAAAAAAATAATAATAAAAAATAATTAAAAACTATTTTTTAGATAAAGAAAGCAAGTGAATTAAACAAAAAAAACTAAAAATCCTTTAAAATGACAAATATACTAGATATAGCACAAAGCATAGTGAAAGATGAAAGTATTCAAGAATATGAGGTTCATGAATACGAACCGGTAACCGGAACGAGTTTGAACAATGCGGGAGAGATAAGAATCAATGTCGAAACTCAAGATCTATTCGTACATCCTAGCGAGAGTTACATAGTGGTGCAGGGACGTCTCACCAAGGAAGATGGGAGCGACTACGCCGACGATGACACGGTTACTCCTGCCAATAATGGCATCATGCATCTATTCAGTAACATAAAATACATGCTATCCGGACAAGAGATAGAATCTGTTTTTCATCCCGGTCAGGCCACCACGATGTTTGGACTCTTGACGTATCCTGATGATTTTTCGAAATCCAGAGGACTTAATCAGTTGTGGGTGAAAGACACCATAGGCCCTGCTAGCGCAGGCGCCGCCACGATATTCGACTACGTCGTCAAGACGTCCAGACCTAAAGGAACGTTTTCGTTCAGGATACCTTTGAAACACATCTTCGGATTCGCAGACGATTACAACAAGATCATGTACGGATTCAAACACAATCTGACGTTGATTCGAAAAGGAAACGATGACGCAATAGTGAAACTCACCACGACCGATGCGGGTAAGATAACTCTACACAAGATATCGTGGTTCGTTCCGCACGTGGAGCCTTCGATCGATGAGAAAGCGCGTCTCTACAAGATCATAGAATCCAAGAGTAAATTACCCGTGGGATTTAGAATGAGACAGTGCGACACGGCTAGCATTCCTCCCTCCACGAATCACTTCGATTGGAGATTGACGGTGAAATCTGCTTCTGAGAGACCGCATTTCATCGTGGTCGCGTTTCAGACCGATAGGGATGGGGCTCAGGAAAAGAATGCGTCGCTGTTCAATCACTGCCATTTGAGAAACATGCAAGTGTTTCTGAATGCCACGAGATATCCAGCAATCGATTACAATGCGTCGTTCGACAAGAACGATTTCTCCAGACTGTACGGCGACGCCGCTGATTTTAGAAAGAAGTATCACGGTCTAGACGAATTGATGAGCAATCCCAACATATCTCCCGTCAAATACAAGTCGATGTATCCCATGTTCGTGTTTGACGTCAGTAAACAGAGTGAACGACTCAAGACTAGCATGTTAGACATTCAGATCAAGATGCAATTCGATAGGAACGTGCCGAGAAAAACCGAAGCCTTCACCCTGGTCCTGTCGGACAGAGAATTACAATTCGAATCGGACGGAAATAAGATGTCGATCATTCGATGAGAGACGAGTGTGTGAAAAAAAAAAAAATAAAAAACAAAAAAAAAAAAAATAAAAAGTAATGTGTGATTATTAAAAACAAAACAAAACAAAAAAAAAAATAAAGTAATGTGATCTAGAGAGACTGAACATCTTTCTAGATCACATTACTTTATTTATTTTTTTTTTGTTTTGTTTTTAATAATCACACATTACTTTTTATTTTTTTTTTTAATTCATTATTTTCCATGTGTTCACTGTTTGTTCAAAGGATCTAGTTCGATCAGTAAACTCACCACGGAAGTGGCGGCTTCGGGATTATTGGTTTTCGTGACGAAATTAATCCTGTCTCCGGCATTCACTTTGAGAGGCGTGCCAAACGTGCTAACATTCGCGTGTTGATTCTCAGTCTTTTCGACGCTGTATCTCTTATCGCTCTCCACACCATTCACCATGAGATTGACGACCGCTCTGTTATTCAAATCCGAGGAAGCCAGACTCATTCAAAGGATTTCACCTCCCAACGGCATGGGATATCCAACCTGACCGTGTTTCGATCCGCTACCTCCATTTCCGAAAGACCACTCAGCTTTTCCCTCATCTAAGGCACCGGCCTCTTCGGCCCACACGGTGATCAATTGTCTAGCATATTTGACTTTCTCCACCACCGAAATCAGGGTGCAGGCATCCGTCATGTTCACGGGATCCGGTAGATTCGTGAGCGCGTGTCCACTCATGTCTAGTTTACCTTCCATGATGTCGCCCTTTCTCCAGACCGAGTTGTCGTCCATGTACTTCCTGCTTACTGCGCTGGAATCGAATTCGGGATCGTGATCGAGACCGAATAAATTGTGACCGTTCATGTTGATGCCACCCTCCATGGTTCCGCCAGATTCTTTGTTCAGGTAGAGATCATCCACTTGTGATTCTAGGTATTCTTGCGATTGTATCTCGGCAGAATCTATGTAGCCCTTGTTGACCGCAGTTGAGTCCGCATCCGTGTCGTCGATCTTTGACAGATTCAATATCTTGTGGAATCCCGCATTCAGATCCGATTTCATTTCTCGTCTGTCAGACTTTCTCTGTTCCAGATCTACGTAGTGTTTGGTCACCACGTCCTTGGGATTCGTGGGAGTGGCCACGTTCGTTATCTTGTTAGAATTGGCGTTCAATTCCGAGTGCATCGTTTTCAGAATGTATCTATTTCTCAGGTGTTCGCTCAATCTCACGTGAGAGTCGTCCGCGTATTTCTTGGTCGCGGCATCGGTGGGATCTACAGGATTTGCAACATTCACCAAACGTTTGGATTTCAGATCCAGATCGTCGGTCATGGTTTTATCCACGTAATTATCCAGCAGGATTCGTTCGAAATCGGCGTTCCCCCTGTCGACGTATTTTTTAGTCGCAGCATCTGCGAGATCTATCAGCTATGGAAGATTGTAGAGCTTCTTATCGTTCATGTTCAAAGGTTCTTCTCGAGGTTTGTATCTCCGAACGTAATGTTCGTCCAAGTTGGCAATGTCGTAACCATCGTCGACTTCGAACGTCTTCCTCTTCTTTCTCCGGTTGACTTTATCGTCGTCACTTCTACCAAATTTATCGACTGGCATGTTGTTGTGGGATTTTTTTTTTGTTGTTTAGAAAAAATGTGTTCAAAACGCAGTTTATTAAAAATGAACTATGTTATTTTATTTTTCGTTTTTATTCGATTAAAATTTTTTTAAAATAATTTTTTATCTTTATATATACTATAAAAAAAATCTCTCTCTAATGTAAGTCATTGAGAATGTCTTGAAATCGATCTCCTTCAGACCATCTCTTGAGAATGTAGAGACACAGGTGACCACAAAACACTTGATCTGGTGATTGCACTTGATAATGAACCATCGATTTGTTGAAATAGTTCTTTATTTCTTTTGGCGGCGAGATTCCGTAGCTGTCAAAATAATAATTTTTCTTCTTCCCGTTCTTCATCCACGCCACCCAGTGAGTGCCTTCACCCGATGAATCATCTAGATTTAAAATTCCGCATTCTGATTGTCGAGGTCTTCTCTTCGGCAAGGCATCTCTGGAAAACACTCCTAGAAAATCTTCGATTTTCAAATCTTTTGCCGCATTCAACAGATCGATGTTGGATAGGGGTTCGTTGGGTAAGACGACACCTTCTACGGATATCTTTATTTTCTTATTCATAGATGCGTATATATATTTTTTTTTATTTATTTTATTATAATTCACTAAAAATGACGTTATTTTTTTTTTTTTTTCTATTTTTTTCTTTTTCTTTTTAAACTAACTTTCTCAATGTCACTATCGATTTCTATAATTTTGAATCCATCTAATTCCTCTTGATTTTCTGGAATCCTATCATCTACAATCATATCTGGTATCTTATCATCTACAATCATATCTGGAATCCAATCATCCACATTCATATCGTCTCTAATTAGATCCACAGTCCAATGTCCGAGTGCCAAAGTGCTTATTTTATCGTCTAACACGAATCTCTTATCGTCGTCGGCCGTCAGCGAAATCTTGTTGACTATTTCGGTATACAAGTCATGATTTTCGCTTCGAATCGATTTCATAGTCTTATACACCGGACCACTTCCTAACAGAGAATCATTATACTCTTGGAAAGAGATGTTTTTCTTCACCACGCACGCTTTAACTCCTTTGCACTTCTTGATCTCTTCATCATCTTCTAGACGATAAGCATAGAGTTTGGGTCTCAAGCCCACGAATTCGACGATCTGTTTACCGCCGCTCTCGTCCTTAAATTTACCCAACACCTTCTTGTTGTTGTTCAATTGAATGTTGGACGGGTGATCGTCCGGAGATATATCTCGGTAGACGTCTTTCGTCTCTATCTCATAAACTTAACTGTCCAGGTCGGTGAACAGTAGTTTGGCTTTGTCACCAAATTTTCGTTTGACGTAATCGTAGTGAAACTCGTACATCAATCGCTTGCTGACATCTAAGATGATCGGTCCGAGATAATACGGTTTGTCGAACTTCAGATGCGTCTTTTGCATGTGAACGGCCACTAGATTTTCGCCGAATATGGTTCGGTGTTTGTAATTGGGTTTCGCCACTAATTTTTTAGCTCTTTTCTCAGACGTGACGAGTCGAACGTCGGTTCTCTTCCTGATGTTTTCCATCGATTTGCCGTACACGCAGTTGTTCATGAGTTTGAAGAAATCTTTTTCGAAATCGTTCACGGCTCGAGTTCTGAGATTCGTGCTGAGATCGATGTATTTTTTCATCCAAGGCTCTTTGTCGAATCGAATGATGCGATGTATGTCGACTAATTTCATCCCGTAATCGACATACTGTTTCAAATTCTCACTGTAGACGACGTAGTTACGTTTGTTAAATAAATTGGGAATGAGTTTTTCCTCGTCTCCTTCGTTCGGTTCCATTCGTTCAGGAGCCAGCGGATAATCATTGTGTCGACCGTGTAATTCTTCCGGATAGTTCAAATCGACTTCTAAAATGCAAGGATAGTCTCTCCATTTTTGCATCTCTTCCGGTTCCTTCACCCATTCGAAATTTCCAATCGGTAAAGGATGACTCATAGCCCAACCATACAGATTATTGGCGTCCCAATACTGTATGTATTTAGTCGACCGTTTCGAATCAAAACCTTCTTTCATGTAGGGATTGTTAGCCTCAGAATGTCTGTGAGAGATCATCGAGACGCCACCTCTCGCAGCCCATTCGAACATGAGCAACATGTCCACGTCAGATAATAATTCCAATTGGACTTTGGTGGTCTTCAACAGAGCGTCCCACGCCAGACCGGGTGCGGTGAAATACCAAGCGGGATCCAGATCGTAATTTCGACGACAGACGTCTCGAAAGTTTTCGAACACGTCTGCCAAGAGCAGAACATCAGTCTTCAGATAGAGATCGTGATAATCTCTCATGGTTTTCATATCGAATGATTTCCACACGTTTTTGGCGTGTTCGTAATTCTCGTCGGAAATGTCTGATTCATATAATTTCGAATAAAAATCATCTTTCGAAGGTAGTGCGGTGTCTTCGAATCTCTTTTGATCGTTCATGTAATTGTAAGGATAGACTCCTTTCCTCAACATGATGTCTACTCATTCTCCGAAATGTTCGCTCGTGATTTTAAATTTATCCTTGCTCATGTTATTGACTAATTTTTCCAGAGTGGCCGACATGAATTTAAAAGTGTCGATGAAACGTATGCATCTACGAATGGATTTCGTTTTTTCTTTCAATGTATTTCCGTCGATTACTCTTTTCCTCTCCATGAGCTTCAATTTCGCGAAGGAAATGTATCTTTCTTCGCTGTTCGCGATGCAATTTAATTCTTCGTGTGAGGTGCCGAGATTTTTCATGAACAGATGACTGTCGTAACCCGAGAGATTGTGAAACATCACCGGATAGAAAGCGGTGTCTCGATATTTTAATTACACTTGCTGTGAGCCGGAACTGCGATACAGACCCGTGTAATGATCGTGGTCTCTGACCTTCTTATTTTCCTCCAAATTCTCGTCGGACGATTGTCTGCATATGTGACATTCGGTGGCTCTGTTATTTTCGTCCTGCTGCTCTCGCGTGATGATCATTTTTCCTGGAGTTTTGAATTTGTCGTATAACATTTGAATTTTCGATTCTAACTCTTCCACGAACCTTTGAGCCACGTCGTCGTCTTCGCGCTGTTTCGTGTAGGTGAAGGGACCCATGTCATGTTGCGAGTCGAAAGCGCATTTCACGTAAATGCAATAGCCCGAAGGTATGTGTTTTGGATATCTTTCGACGTAACTTTGAAGAGCGTTGGGTTGACAGGAACTTATTTTCGCGGTGAAACATTCGAAATCGGCGTACACGACGAATGGTACTTTTAACCTTCTATTGTGATTTTCAAACTTCACGATGGTGTTGGGTTTGGGCATTTCGATGGCGACACCTTGATTTTCGTTGCAATATTCCTGATGTTTCGCTAATGCTTTTTCGGTCTTAAATATGTTCATGCAGTTGCAACATAAACATATCTTATGTTTATGTTTATTATTTTGTCTCGACAGTAATCGGCTCAGATGTTTAACCCAACAATAATGACGATTGTCACCATTCGAAATCAATAATAAAATAATCGTCTTTTCTCTTCCGCGATACGAAGTCTGTCTGAGAGGATAGATCTTTTGATTTTCGTCGTCGTATCCTAGGACGTTCACTGCTATGGTGGGATTTTGAACCTCGAAACGTTCGATGTGTTTTAACTCTGTTGGAAAAGTCATTCCGGTCCAATTGAGATTTTTAGAAGTTTCCTCGTAACGAGAAACTCTATCGGTGTATATTTCGACAGGGTATAAAGCAGAGGTGACTGCCCATTTAAAACACTGATCATCTTTATTTCTCACGTTGACCACGGCGTGTTTCTTAGTCAAGAAATACGGTAATTCCAAGTAGGAAGATCCTTTCAACGGTTCGTTTTTAGTCATGTGAATTTCGAGTTTCAACACCTCACCGAACGTCCAATTACTACCTTCATTTTGATAATTCGCGAGAGACGTCAACATCTTGTCTTTCATCTTTTTGAAAACGTCCGATAGATCTGAACCTCGAAATACGGGTTCGACGTTAGATCTGAAATATGCATTTTTCACGATGCTCTCGCTGGACTTCATGTAGATTTTATTCATTATGCAATGGAGTATCATCTTAATTTTTAATCCTAAGTTCATGTATTCGCGAAACAAATCCAATACTTCTTTCTTCACCCGTTCCATGAACAATTTTGGATCGACTTTCTTCAACGAGGGAATCACGTCGAAAGTTTTAAAAATGATCGCACTCTCCCGTCCTACGGGTTTCAATTGGAATAGTTCCGCAATGAGTCGTGTTACATATTCTTCTCCTTTCTCTTCGTCGATTGCTCGTTGAATTTCGCTCGATATATCTCGTTTGTCTTGAATCTGAAGTGCATCACTCGTTTTCGTTTTAGTTTTTCTTTTCTTTTCTTTGGAAACTTGATGTTCTTCAACGGCTTTCCGTTTAGTCGTCTTCTTATTTTTCACAACCGGTGCATCTTTTGACGTCGTTGCTATTGACATTTCATTTGCCTTTCTAGCGTTTCGCAAATATTCTTGTATGCCTTCAATTTTTTTTTATTTAGTTCTATGCTTTCTGGAATCTGAAATTTGTAATAGTTTACAAATCTCGTTTAACTGAGGTATGGTTTTCTCATTTAAATTTACCATTGTTTTATCTGTTTGCTTCATTTGTAAGAATATTTTTTTTTTTTTTGAATTTTGTATTAAATAATTTGTTAAAAAAGTTTTGCTTTTTTATTCTTTTTATATATACATAATAGAAAAAAAAAAAAAGTTAAATTTTAAATTCAATTTTTTTTTCTTTAATGTGTTTTTATTCAAAAACAATTTAAGACCGCTTTTATTTCTCACTCGCAAACCGAACACGTTTTCTCATCTTCGGAATGACATTCTCTACAGTAACGCAAGTGTGCGCACAGTAGAAACAAGACGTTTGCGACACCTTCGCAGACCAGACACTTGGTGGTGGACGTTTTACTCGGTTTGTTTTCGACGAGTGACGATAACTCGTCTGCTTCCGCCATGAATTTGATGAGATGTTCTAAAGTTATGAATTGAGACAGGGTCTTGTTCGCGATGTTTAACGCATCGTACAATTGTTCCTCGGTGTATCCGAGTTGTAACATATCCATCAATAATTTTTGGTTTTTATCTCTATCCCTCTCTTCGTCTTTGATTTTCATCAATCCCAACATTAGGATCTTGTTCAAATAATCGCATTCGTCTTTTTCAATATTACTTATGTGTTCTAGTAATGGTACGTCGTGAGGTTCCCAATTCATCAAATGTATGTCACAACAAAAACATTTGACTTTGTCGCCTCTACCCACGTAAACGAAACCCGCGGCGGCTAAATCTTTGGGTTTTTGAGCGAGATGCGAAGGCCAATTTTTAAACGTTTGAAGTCTTGCACGTTCTAAACTATAATTCGGATGTTTGGACTTGATCATTGTTTTTTACCTCAAAATTGAGTTTGTAAGAATTTTTTTTTTTAACTTTTATTTATATATAAAGAGAAATAAAGAGAAACTTTTTTTTAACAAATTATTATTTAAATACAAAATTTAAAATATACATTATTTGCAAGAATTCATAAAAACCAAATAATCGATCATGACAACAACACCTAAAAGATGCGACTTGAAATTGAAACGAGACGAAGGGTATGAGAAATCCAGTTTTAATTTCTATACATTACAACCACACGATCCCATCGAATTGAACGAGGTCGAGATGGTGGACTTAGAGCGCTACTACCACAAATATCGAATATGTTTGAAAGTGGATGAAGCCACGCTCGATTTGTTTTACGAGTACCAAAGCGAACTGCTGAATAATATCATCGTTGCCGAAGACAGAGAATTCGACAGGGGTGATTTATTGTTGTCCTATGGAGGTTACATATATCCAATAATATCACCCGAACTCGTGAAGAAATCGGGTGGTGAGAGCGCATTCGCCTATGAAAAAAAACTCAAAAGAGTAAAGATGAACATTCACACCATTTTCGTATGTGGAAAAATGACGAATGTCAACTTGCTAATAACGGACTTGGAAATATAAACAATAGAGAGATTGAAATTAAAAATTTAACTTTTTATATATATAAAGAGAAAAAAAACTTTTACTAAAAAAATTTTTACATTGAAGAAAATTAAAAATTAAAAAAACAACTTTTTTATATATATAAAGAGCAAAAAAAAATAACAAACTTTTTTTAACAAATTATTATTTAAATACAAAAATTTAAAATATACATTATTTGCAAGAATTCGTAAAAACAAAAAAAAAACAAATAATCGATCATGAAGACAACAACACCTAAAAGATGCGAATTGAAATTGAAACGAGTCAAAACATATAATCTATAGATTACAACGACACGATCTGATCGAGTTGAACGATGTCGAGACGAAGGGCTTAGAGCACAAATACGAGAAATATAAGATGCCTCTGAAATTGGACGAAGACACGCTTGATTTGATTTACGAGTACCAAAGCGATCTGCAGAACATCGTCATCACCGAAGATAGAGAATTCGACAAGGATGATTTGTCATTGCCCTATGGAAATTACATATTCCCAAACATCTCATTTGAACTCGTGAAGAAATTGGGTGGTGAGAGCGAGTTCACCGATGTAAAAAAACTCAAAAGAGTAAAGATAAACATTCAACACGTTTTCGAAAAAGGAGAAGACACGAGCGTCAACATGCTAATAACGGACTTGGAAATATAAACAATAGAGTGATTGAGTTTTAGCGAAGAAAAATGAAAAAAAAAAAAGTAATGAGATCATCTTTAGATCTCATTTACTTTTTTTTTTTTGTTTTCCTTCTTCTTCACTATCATCATAATATATTATAATAACGTTTCCTTTTCTCTCAAATTTCAGCGTCGATTCTTCTTTTTCTTTTTTTCTTTTTCTTTGTGATGTGATACGTTTATGGTAACATTTTTGTTTATCCGAATCATAATTATGAACGAATGTTGTGCATCTCTTGGTAACTCTCGCATCATTACGGTTCTCTTCAGAAGGTAGTGGTGACCGTGGAAAGCATCGTCTCATTCTCAACTGTCTATCCCACGCTTCATCTATCTCTTTCATTAGTTCTTTCCTTAGATATCCATCATTAGCGTCTAACCATTTTTTTATTTTTTCGCTCTCTGGCTCACGATGTTCGTCATTATCGTCAAATTGTTTCTCCACCTTTTCATCCAGGTGATAAATTTGTTTCTCCACCTTTTCACCCATTTTAAATATATTATTTTATACTTTCTATGATTTTATATATTTTATATAATTTTATATTATAATAACATATTCAAAATCGGTATGTTCTTAAATGGCGAATTCTCACCGAGCAACAAACCCTTGCCGAGTCGCTCGACGTTCCGTCCACTCTTCAGATAGAGACCGTTTCCTCTCAGAGAGTTGCCACCTCTAACGGGTTCTAGATACAATCCTTTACTGCTGTCGTCTATGTGAACGCGACACACGGCTCCTCCCTTCTTCAAAAACAGTCCGCTGCCACCCATTAATTTCTCAACTGCCGAACTAGCGAGTCCCGTGAGAGCTCCCACGCCGAGAGTCTTTCCGAGAAAGGGTAGCGCCTTTGCGGCGAAGGGTAATGCTTTTGCGGCTATTCCTGCCAATAGCGGTAGGAAACCACCTTTCATTCTCAAATTGTATCTCAATTGAGCGGGACTCATTCTCACCGTCAACCCTCTTCCATCGCTTTCTCCATCCTTTTGATTTGACTTCTGGTCCAGGCGATCGAATCCTGACCGCCTCTCGTCAGATCTTCGTGAGTGAATTTGAATCTCACCGCCTCGCCTCGAGTTGTTAACGCTCTCTTAAGTTTCTTCCTCTGTCCTGCGGATATGTTTACGTTTTTAACCACGTATTCTGTCATAATTTCTGTTTTTTTTAAAAATATATTTACTTCAATTGTTTCTTGTTTAATAATTATATTAAAATAATTTTGTAAAATTAATATTGCGTTTATTTTATTTTTGTTATCTATGTATATAATATTTTTTTTTTTTGCTTTTATATTTCTCTTATGTGAAATCGTATCGTCACTCTCTCGCCGCGAAGATCTAACAGTTCACCATTTTGATCCGTCAACGTGGTTTTGAGACTATACAACGTGTCTAAAATCACTGGTAGATAAACTAAATTTCGAGGTCGCTCCACGATCTTATAACCCGGCGACACGTTTGGAAAGAAGGAATAGATCGTCGGTTGAGCGCTACCATTCACGTAGCTTCCAGCAATCACGTCCACGTTCACCAGAATGCTATTGACAGCGAGAATGTCGACCGTATTTTCAGATGCCGCGTGGCCTCGATACATCTTTCGATCGAATCCCAACATCTTGATCTTGCCTATAGAATCGTCCGTGTTGAAATCCACTCGAAAATTATCTTCCAAATCCAACATCGTCTGTAAGGTATTAGAATTGGGAGCGAGTCTGATCTTGTTGCTTCCCTTTCCATCCGTCTTCATTCGTGTCTGAATGTAATGGTTCAAATCGTCTATGTCGTAACTCCCTTTGGGAATTCGAATCTCCAACCAATCCCTTCCGTCGGAATACTTGAACGAGTTATTCTTTTCGGTGACGTTGGGAAAGGAATAATAAGTCTCCAGATTCACCAACGCCATCTCGTAACTTTTCTCTCTATTCAATTCGATGGAAGGTTCGAATTTCGTAGCGAATCGAGTCGAATCGCCACTCACCACGATTTGAATGGATTGTTTCGCAGCCGTATTCTCGGCTATCCGTCCTAACAATTCTCCATGTTCGAACATTATTTTTAATTTTATTTTTTTTATTCAAAACTAATTATTTGAAGATTTATTATTTTTCTAAATTTTATTTTCACGCTCTATCTTATTATTATTACCATCGGAAACATAAAACTTGTCGAATCCGCACCGATATTTTCCGCGATTAAATTCGCTCGTCAAATCGATCACGATGAAATTGTAAAGTCCACCATCCCAAACCCTCTTGCAGAATCTCCTGAATTCCGCAGCGCTCATGTCGTTTGCGACGTGATCGCCGTAGATGTGATTGAGATTCTTGAGATCTTGGCGAAAGAGACATAGAAAATTAGCGTTCTCCCTTATCGTCTGGCTGGGCAATCGAAAATAATTCTGCGACAGGTAGAAACTGTCCACGTTGCTGTGTCGACCCCTAGCGTAATACGATTCGCATCGGTTCTGTCTCTCCAAAAGCGGATCGTCGAAAATCATGAGATTCTTATCTTCCGATTTCAGTTCTCTAGGATCCGGAACGTCGCTAGCGTTCTCATAAAATCGACACTCGACGTTCGAAGATGCATTTCTCTTCATCAGCTCCGTCGCCGCGCCGTCCAAAATGGTCGAGAGCGGAGCTCCACTCTTGTCGAATTCCCCCCTACTGTCAAAGATTCTGGCTATGACGTCCTTGGGCAATCTGCGATCCATGCACTCTCGAAGCAATCTGTATTCGGGTTGAAACAAGCTCTTGCCAAACACGAACAATCTGTCGTAATCCAACCAGTCGGGTCGGGACAACAGATTCATCAACAGATTGGTCTTTCCACAATTCGATTTTCCCACTATCAAACCTCTTATGCACTTGGGAAAGAACTCGTTATTCGACCTCTTGGTCGCGGCGTCGTTCCAAGACATATCTTTAATGTTCATCTTTGTTTTATTTTTGTTTGTTTGTTATTTTAGATTCTTTTCAAACACAAATTTTTTTATGTTTTTCACACTCTGTTTTTAATGTTATTATTATTTATTTATATCGCACCGTCGCGAGTTCTCTTCAATCCGGATCCACTCGTCATTTTGACTAAATCTTGTATGGGCACCACGGCATCCTTAAAATCTTTCCAACTTTTCGGCGTTCGCTCTAACGCAGCTCGCTTCGCCGGCGGACTGATCAACTTGTCGATCAACGCGTCGGCTGCCCTCTTGCCAGCCACAGAAGCTATCCTACCACTGGCTTCGGAAGCGGCTTTCTTACCAGCATCCAAAGCCGTCTTCTTACCGACCTCAAACGCGGTCGATGCGAGTTTTCTACCCGCATCGCTCGTGAACCCTCGCATTATAGAATCGACGATGCCAGAACCGCCTTGAACGTAAGTTCTGACGTATCCCCTGTTCTTTATCACCAACATATTTTATTTTTATGATATATTTATTGTTTTTTTCACTGGTAAATCGTTTTTGCCGTTTAAATACTTTTATTATTCTAGTGTAAGAATTTACTGTTTTATTTTTGTTTGTTTGTTTGTTTCTCTCTCTCTACTTATTATTATATACACATCAATCCTTCAATTCGTTCATCAGCCTTTTATACTGGTTTTTATTCAAAACCTTCTGTCTCAACAATTCGTCAGATACGGCAACTATCTGATTATCTAATCCCGTGTTACCAGCCCGTCTGCTCGCCATCAACAAACTCAATCTCTGAGACAGAGCGTCGGAATCGCTCGGAAGAAAAGTGGTTTTCACCCCTTTGCCGGTCACCGATTCGACGAACTTCTTGTTCATGTCCCATATGGGCTTCACCACTTTCGTCCACTTGTAACCTCTGTTGGCTTTGGGTCTCGTCTCTCTGGCATCGTTATTTCTCTTCATGGCGTGAGTCTGAACTAGAATGTCGCCGTAATTGTCGAAATCCTGTTCCGTGAAATCTCCAGGCTTGTCGTAAAGGAGCAATCTCCGCAGACCATCGGTTACTTTATATTTATGCGAACCCACGATCAATTCATAATCGTCCATTTCCACCAACGTATCACCTACAAAAGTTCTACCCTCAGAATTCTTATAAATTCCATACAACTGATTTCTCTTACCACCATCATCATCGGACGATGCGACGCTACTAGTGGTGATAGTCGAAGCCGTATCATCAGACTCGCTCATATCTGTTTGAATTCCCGTGGGAACGTAATCCGGTGTAGATTGAACGGAATACCGATTTCCAAAACTAGGAGGCAACGAACCCATTCTCAAAGAACTCTCCTTTATGGGTCTCAATTCTTCGACTATCTCCTTCCTGCTTCGCTCTTGACCCTCCGTCACGGGTTTAAATATTTTTGTGGCTTCGCGTCTGAGTTCTATCTCACCGAGACGTCTGCTTCTCTCAGCTGACTGAATCGCCTTCTTAGCACGTAAATACGCGCCTAAAATTAAATCTCGGCGTCTAGGATCCATCTGGAAAAACATCTTTCGTTTTAATTGTTTTTATTTATTTTTCAAATTTAACTGTTTAATTATATTTTTATGTTTTTGTGTTTTAAGTAATAAAAAAAAACTCTTTCCGTCTTAATATAATAATCTGAAAATATTCACATCTCAAACTGACTGTGTTAATTGAAGTTTAAAAAAATACGTTTAAACAGTACATGACAAACCGGTTTCTGATTTAACGCATTTTGACAGTAGTGTTTACATTTTGTCAAAAGATCTTCATTCATTCACACATGAATTCATCGAGTGTCGAATTAAGAGAGAATCCTTTGATGACTGTTAAACAGTTTCAACGTACAATGGAAAACTGATTTTAACAAATCTCTCTCCGATTGCTATCATGAATATATTAAAAAATTTTACCACTCAATACCTAATTGAGCGGAAAATGCGTTTTAAACATTCCGTTAAGTGTTTTTGACAAAACACGAATATCTATTACAGATCAACTCCCCTTCGAACAAAAAAACCCTCAAAACTCAATTTTTATCCGTCCCATCAACAGAAAACATCAATGTCTATAATACAGACTATATTCATAATCGACTCTTTTTGAACAAAAAACCTCATTCACTCATTACGATAACATGTGTTAGTTTTTTTACTTCAGGAAGACGTGACTGGATTCGCGAATTTCCAACACACACCGACGACAACAACACTCTTCGTTCAGATCGAGTTTTATTACGAGAATCGAGCGATCCGATCGCTCGATCAGCTGAGTGGTTTTTTTTTGAGAATTTCTCATAGTGGAGGAATTCTCCTAATAATGTCATAAATGGGAGAAAAAAAACCCCACCGCCTCAAAACAATTGCAGGTTCTAGACCATCTGTACCAACGCAATTGCGGGTTCTGGACCGCTGGTCTAGAGTCCCCAAAACTGTTTTTTGATGATGACCCAGAATCTTTTGCTTTTGATCGCGTTCGCCGACGATGGATCGATGGTCTGATCTGCGATTGGAACGTCGACGAAAAATTACGTACAAGATAAAAGTGAACTGTACAATTTCACCCTTTTTTTTTAAAAACGCGCGTTCACCACGAGTATTTGAACGTTAAAAGCGCGATCTAGGAGTCGCAACTGTACATGGGGGGATTCAAGACCATGTACAGTTTTTGTGAACAAGCGTGTGATTTAACACAGAATTCCACGTTGGTGAACGCATCGTGTGCGTATGTTTGTACACGTACATGTACAAGTGGTCGTAGTTCGGCCTTTTTTACCTACTTAGATGTTATAGTGTCACTTTTAGATGTTTTATCGTCCAGAGATTCACCACCACTTCTCCGGGTTCAAGGTATACAGTTCCACTAAGTTATCCCGTTTCCACTCTGCACCACTCACTGTCTCATTACTATTGATTCCAAATCACCACTTAAATTAACGAAAGGTTCCTACGGCAGCTCTCTCTCTCGCTAGCCGTCCACTTATTTTCCAGGGTAGTTCCACTACCTGGCCAACTTAAATCACCAAAATGTTCATACGGCAGCTCCCTCTCGCTAGCCGTCCACTTATTTTCCAGGGTAGTTCCACTACCTGGACAACTTAAATCACCAAAATGTTCATACGGCAGCTCCCTCTCGCTAGCCGTCCACTTATTTTCTAGCGTAGCTCCGCTACCTGGACACCACCTTTTGAGCACCTTGCTCCCTACTTTATTTCTCAAACTTTTACTGGCCTCATCTTGGCGCCGTGGCGCCCCCTATGCTAATCCTATAGCCTTAACTTTTTATTATCCCAGACTTATGGCAGGGCTACCGACAAAAGAGATCTACTACTCCGTCCAACGGAGGCAATATCTCGCTTCAGCTCTGTACGTTGTCCCCCGCGGGCAACATCTAGCGCAGATCCCTGATCTGGCTTCCACAAAAAAACGTGAACTAACCGGTCTAACCGGGTCTAACGAGTCTCTCTGAATCTTTTTGAGTCTGCCCTAAGACCTCACTCGCTTGCATATTTATACATAATTTTAACTGGCTAATCGATTTCTAACAACTTTGTTAGATCCTTCCGACAAACAGTGCGAAAAGAAAAATTGACTCTTTGAGTTTAGACAATTTGCGTTTTATTTGACAAGTCCCTTTCGCTTTGGTTGCTAGTATATAAGCGCTTCTGATAACCTGTTAGAATTGAAAATTAATAGGCTTCTCTGTCCGAACACACGTGTTCTTTAACGAGGTATTGATGACGCAACCCGATACCTTTGATGTGACCCAGCGTAATAGTCTGAGTGAAATGATACTCGCGTTAATCGAAAGAGGATTATTTACACAAGTGATAATAAGTGTTATTTTTAATACTATACCAACTACCAAAATTGAGATTATTTTTATTCTTATTAGATTATTATTTACATTCCAGTATAAACAATGGAGAAAACTCGCTATCGCCCTGACAATCAGATACTTGGTGAACACATGCATTTTCAGCAGAATAACTGCAACAAGACCTGATGATATGGCGTTTAAATTTATGGGCAGGGGCATCGCGAAGATGGCCGATTTTGAGTTGGGATGGGGGTGGGGTGTAAACCTGATTTGTCCCAACTGTGATGTATTCCAGCTACATTATCAAGGCATGCCTTTCTTGCCGTATTATTTGATACGTACCGACAGTCCAAATTGTCCATGCATGGTCTCCAAATGTCCAAATCGGGTACTACGGGTATACATTTCTGTGACCAACTCTGTGTGTAACATACGTTTAAGTATCAAATCTAGTTTTATAAGAGCGGTCTTGATTATAAATGGCAAATCTAGTCTCGCGAGAAATTGCTTGATTACCGAAAGAACTATGACACCAAGTCCCACAACTACAAAAACTAAACACTGCAACACCAATCACTACAACTATTACACCAACAACTACAACACTCATCGCTACAATTTCTATGCCAACCACAAGAACTATGACACCGACCACCACAACTACAACATCATCTACTATCACACCAAGAATTTCAATAGCAACCGCTGCAACACAACCACTACAACTTCGGCATCAGCAACAACATTACAACAACACTAACTACTACACCAATCATTAAAACTCAGAAGCTAACGATCAAACAAACCACTTCAACAACCACAACAACAACTGCAGCAACAGCCACTATATTCAGTCTCCAAAAGTCTCAAGTACTCCCCAAAACTCCCCAGTAGCCTCGAACCATTGACACTGGTTCCAACACTTAGTCATCAAAATGCTTCTTCTGACGTCAGTCTCCGACACCTGGTCCCAAGAAGGCAATGTTCCTTTGAGATTGGTCCCCAAATAGTACACACATATCCGCATTTGTCCAGACGTGTCCACGGAAACTTTAAGGCTATTCTCTAAGAGCTGAGGCCATTATAATTCGGTAATCCAGGAGCTATAAACCCTTTACCCAACGTAACGGCCAAAACCGACCAGCGCTATTCTCCAAAATCGCCGATTAATTTTAATTATTTTTCATTTTTTTGTCTCAAAAACATAGGTTATGACCCCTCATTCCAATGAGAGGTCATAACCTATGTTTTTGAGACAAAAAAGTTGTAATTCAAGAATTTTATTTGCAAGTGCCGTCTGCTTTTCATGTTAGGTAAAGGGTTAAGACACCAAGACGTTACTGGAGTACACTCCAGAACAATCCAATTATAAGGAAATTACATAACACCCAAAGGACAATACAGCATGAGGTTTTGGATAGCCAACAGCTGTTCCCAAGGGTAAAATGGCCAAAACTAGACACATGTATCCGTATTATGCTACCATTCTAGACAACCAAGCAGTCTTTACAACATAACATGACCTAGCTTTCGTACTCTCCATGGCAACGACAAGCAATCACAGGGTGACAAAAAGCAAGGTGAGTATATAGTACCAATTGGGACACAGGCCGTCCACTACTGTACTACTGTTCTAGATAACCAGGCATATCCCACAGCACCACATCACTGCATGGCACGATACTAATTTCTAATTACAAGGTATTCCAAATTACAAGATATTTTATTCTGATTACAATTTAGTGTCTTGTAATTACGAGTTAGCTAAACTGAATTTGCAGGCTATAACGTGTAAATACAAGACTGTAACCAGAAATTACAAGTTTGTAAATTGTAATTACCATTTAGTATCTTGTAATCAGTTGTAATCACAATTTAGTAGCGTGCAATTGTAAGTCACTATTTTGTAACTACATGTTAGAAGACGCGTAGCCAGGTATCCATACTGGGGGTACAGGGACCTTTTATAGCGGGGAGGTGGGGGTAGGGGGGTGGAAGCATTTGTATGCTGCTGGCATATTCAAAAGTCCAAAATCTTGAGTTCGGGAAAGGTACTGAGGTGGTGGTGGTGTCCTCTTGCGTTGGTGTGTCTGAGGGCGATATTGGTCCTAGAATGTCCTTGGGGAGGACACCCAGTAGCAATGTTTTAAAAATAAGCCATTAAAAGGAGCTATTAGGGGACATTTTGAGGCTAGGAAAACGTAAATTTTCACTGAGCGTGTGGTATGTGGGCTATAATTTTATTAGGTGACGTTTCACGAAGATCGTAGATTTCCAGTTGTTTTTTTTTAATTTTATTTTTTGGGGGAGGTGGGGTGGTGATTTTTTTTGGCGGGGGCGGGGAGAGGATGAGGCATGCCCCCCACCCCTGGATACGCCACTGCAAATTAGTATCTTGTAATTTCAAGTTAATAAGTTGGGGTCGAGTGGTGTCTCTACGCTGTAATTGATTTATAATTCCTACTCACCAACATTACAGTTCAGTCCACAGTATCCTGGACAGCAGCCATTTGATGCGTATTCGGGTTCATGTCGCTGAATATGGATTACCCGCCTGAAAATGTATAATTCGTCGTAAAATCACACGAATAACCTTAAACACTCAACGCACCAGTCAAATTCTTCAACGACCCTGACGCCATTATGGCCTGGGACCAGTCTAGACCTTAAATAGCCCATCGTCTATTTTTCGATTCCATCAGATGGAATTTTTCAGTTGGTCTGAAAAGCGAACATTAAAGGCATGTTTTAGCCCGGCAGGGAGTCTATTAAGTATCCATACAGAAGTATCCGTACAGAAAGGCACCCTTTTCTCACCAACTGAAATATTCCATCCGACTGAATTTATTTCATTTCCACTGAATCAACGCAAGGAACGTTTCTCAATCGAGACCCGATTTGACCGAATCTTTGATGGAATTATCATTATTAACCTTTTAAAAACTGGTGGTATTTTCCATGTCAGTTTAACCCTTTACCCAACGAATCGCCCGCATCCGCCCGCGTAATATGCAAATACGGCAGTTGAAAAAATATTATTTTAAAAAAATTTCCACAAAACCATATCATGTGACCCCTCGTTGGAACGAGCTCGTCGAGCTCGTTCCAACGAGGGGTCACATGATATGGTTTTGTTAAAAGTTTTTGAAAAATTTGAAAAAATGATATTTGAAATAATAAATTTTGATATCGTCTGCTTTGGGTAAAGGGTTTTAATGGCAGCATTTGGAGGAGTCCTGATTCATTATTTGGGGGTAAACAATTAATATTTTCATCGTGCAGCCTTAAGGCTGCACGTTGAAAAAGTTCATTAATCTTCCCCATACATTCACTTCGCATGTATCCTACTCAATGAAATTATGACGTATCATATCACTGGGCCGTAAAGCGTCCTCTCGTGTTCAAAGGCTTCATGGAGTCTCAACACAGCTGTAGTTTTGTGATTACGCCGCGTAGTTCCGTCCATTGAGTTAATATCTTCATGTTTCAAGGCGAATTAAATGCTTGTTGATTCGAATAAATCTATATGCGGCACGAAAGAGTATCTGTATATTTTTATGCGTAAAGAGGACATCAAATTAAATCAACGGTCGTCTGCGCGCAAACTCCTCGAAAAGTGAGTAAACGAAAAACAACCCATAACAGCTCTTTGCAGAATTTGACTGGTGCCCCGAGAGCTTGGGATAACTCCTCTCGCACAAAATCTTCAAACTTTTTCAGAATTTTCTCTTGTCACATTGATTTTCGTAGAGATCAAGCTGTACGAGGGAAGTGAATAACCGCTGAGGCACAGGGGTGACGCCAGGGTGGGTGGATGGGGGAATCAGTGGCGATAAGCCCCTCTCCCTCCCCTGTCAGGGAGGTCTAGCTCCCATGTTGCGGAGCTACCTCTTTTATTGTGGGCTTGTCGGGGATATCGCAGCTCCCCTATCGGGGAGCACATAGTTTGCTTTGCCCAGCACTGGCGCTTTGAGGTTTCTTAGTATCTTGGTAAGTACAGAACGCCGACAGCATATTCAGTTATTTCGAACGCATAAGCTCGTGATTGCCACGGGGTCGAGAATGCACGTCAAGGAAGAGTGTTTCAAAAGCTGATGAATTTAAACTTATATTACCTCTCTTGACTATAATGTCGAAATATCAAAATTTCAAGCTATATTATTTTCCCACCATGCAATTACGGATTTAACCAATTCATTATTTTTTGACAGAGCTCAATTAGCTCTGTCAATCTATACACCTGGAACGTAATTAAGCACCCCCTGTTTTTCGCAGTGGTGTTAATAGAAACAGTCATTACTTTCATGCTATCTTTCAGATGGCCAAAAGTGATTGTTTGTGGAAAGAATGATCTATTGACAAACGAAAGACAACACAATGATGAAAATATGCAGTTTGTTAATGGCGCTAATTACAAATTTCTGTCATTTATGTTTTTGATGGAAAAATGTTCTCTCGACAAGTATGGTGCTGGAACATTCCATGATGAAACAATGCCGGTAATTACTGACAAAAATTGTAACTTGTGATCTCCTGAACACAATAGCTGCGTCTGACGTCAGTAGCGAGTGTATCAACCATGTACCCGGATGACAACCAGAACCCTCTTCATAATGCTACCAGTGACCCTTCTGATCCGGTCCTGAGGGAACTGTTGCCACTCCTCATGCAATGCAGCTTCCAAATCGGCCAAATTCTGTACGAGTGTATCCTTTCTTGCACACGGCGTCCAAGAAAGTCCCAGATGAGTTCTAATGGATTCAAATCGGGGCTCATTACAGGCCAAGATAGTGTTGTAAAAGCTTTGTTCTGAAGAAATGCTCTCACAGCTTGGGAACTATGTGGCCTTGCATTGTCGTCCATGAATACAGGGCGAGTAGCCAACGGGTGGTAGTAAAAATAAGGTTCGACAATCGGTTTGAGAATGTCCCGGATGTACTGCTGACCATTGAGATTCCCACGTACAGTCACCATATCAAGTTTACAATCATGAGAGAGGCATCCCCAGATCATTAATGATCCTCCACCAAAAGGAATAGTATGCCTGATGTTCCTGGGCACGTAAGCAGTATTTCTATGCCTCCACACTCTCATACGACCACCTGTGACAAGAAACAGGAACCTACTCAATTTTGACCACGTCCTGAGATTCCAATGTTGTCGTGCCATACACCACTTCAAACGTCGTATCGGATGCTGATCGGACAGAGTTGGACGCTTGATGACCCTTCCGGACCTCATACCCAGTGCTTTGAGACGGTTTCGGACAGTTCTGTTGCACAAACGCCTGTTGGGAAGCCAAAGGCGTTTCAAAACCCTACTTGAAGCAAAGCCTAACGAGGCGCGCCAAACTCCGATCTTCCCGAGAAGAGGTCTTTTAAGGTTGTCCAGGCTTTGGTCGGTCCTTAACATCGTTGGTTTGTTGATGTTTTCGGACAAGTCTGCTGATGACCAAATGACTATAGCCAAGAGGCCTTCCAATGGCTTTGAATGACATTCCTGTTGCACGCATGCCACCGATTTGCCATCTTAGTGCCTCTGACAGTCTCTTCCTTGCCATGTCATCATTTATTGATAAAAGAAGTGACAAATGTTCTTGTTTTATACCCAGATGTTGCGGTGGATGAAAGTGTTTTTTGTGACATTCCTGGGAAGCATGGACGAGGGGAGGAGTTTGGAGTACGCTATCAACCAGAAACATCATGTTTCACGAGATGAAATGTGCTGCAAGGCATAGTAATCATTAAAGCATAATAAACAGTAACAGCACCTTCACTGTCATGAAACATTTCAGGGGGTGCTTAACCTTTGATACTTTTATACGTCTTATGACGTACGAAAGCAAACAGCGTGTTGATACTTTATGGTCATTTGTTTTGTTCTTATTTTTCTATTTTTTTGAAGTTTTAACCCCAATTCCTATTTTCCTATTTTCTCCCGAATAGTGCTCAGTGACAACCGTCAAGCCAAATGTTATCGCAGCTTAAAATACTAATATAATCCTGCTGTCAAGACTTCTTAACTGGTTGAGTGCTGGAAGCCACTATCTGGGCTTTCTTTCAAAACATGAGGATACCAGGGCAAAAGCCAACACTTTCCTTGCTTATATTTCATATTCAGTCAAACGCAAATAATATTTTGTTTATATAAATTTGTTTTATTACAAAGTATTGGAGAGTGCCTGTGGGCACTCTCCAATAATTTGTAATAAAAGAAGTTCTGAATAACAAATTCAGACCACAAAAAATAATCTAGCCCTGAACCAGATAATCATTAATGTGAAAAATATCTTGTTATTTGTACTTTCCGACGTTTAACGTCGCATTTTGAAAAACGTCAAAGAAACCGAATTCCCAGTGACGTTTGAACATCAGGATAATTAAAGTCTTAAAGGGTTAATTATATTCCAGGTGTATAGATTGAATTGGATAAATTCCTGCTGCCTGACATTTCGGTATTTTGACGTCAGTGTGAAGAGGGTTACACTAATATATACTTTTAACCTTTTACCTGAAGTAATTATGATTATTTGTTACCCCCCCCCCCCCCCCCCACCACCACCACCATATACACACATGCACTACCCACCCCTTCCCCAAATCCCAGTGGTTTTGTAGAAGTATTTTACGAAAAAATTCCAAATCGATCAAAAGTGCTCCGTGGATCTGTTCATTCCAGCCCGACGGGGAAATCTCTCATGGTGCCAACCCGCCTCTGTTGACAATAACATGCAGCTACTATACGTACCTTCCTCCCTGATATACCCATCTCCAACAAAGTCTGTTTCTTCTACACCTGGAAGAAAAATAAATAAGAACAATCTTAATCCCATTCGTATAAAATGCACTCAGATAAAAGTTAACTTCACACCGATCGTTCATTATCTCGAAGAGCGCCGAAAGAATTTGTGGTCCCCTCCATAAAGCAAATTTACTGGTCCATGAAATGCTGGAGTCGGCAAACCGAGTGCGTGACAGTGACATGGTCGTGGCTAATTTTTAGGGAAGATATGCGCCCCTTGGTATCCCCTCAAAATTCGATTCAAACTTCTGTGCCTGAACGCCACTGCCGCCTCAAATTTTCTATAATTCTGAGTCGAAACTATTTGATATAAATCGGTATAGCTATACGAGAAATTCCAGAAATTTCGAAGACAGCTCCGAACTTTTTGGTGGCAGGGACCTATAGAAGCATTTCGAACTTAGAGATGGGGGAGTGGCACGATCAAATCTGTGGTGGCCTATGCAACCAAGTACAAGGTAGGAATACAACACACAAAGCTATGTTTGGGATTCATGCACTTCTTCATAAAGAAAAATGCTCATTTTGGGCTTCATATTTAACAAATTTTCCAAAAGGGAAATTTGTTAACTATGGCGCCAAAATATGCATTTTTATATACTTTAAAGGCCGTATTGGAGAACTCACATGAAGGTATATCCTGTCGCATCTTACGGGTAAAGAGTCTGTGCACCCATCCCCCCTTCCTGCTAATTACCGTAACACTGATATGGATCCCGAATGGAGGGTCTCTCAGAAAAAATTGAAGGCACATATCAAACCGAGACAACTCGGCCGGTTGTGCTACGTTAAACTTTTATAGTAAACCCTCCGTACTTTTTGCAGTGACTTCCCTTTTGTTCGACATACAGCAGCAAAAGGGGGCGCGATGGCGTTACGGTAACCGGTTCTCATCAGCTCACCGAAGTTAAGCAATATCGAGCCCGGTTATTCCTTGGATGACCGTCTGAGCGATTGATTCGGGCTCCCGCGCTGTGTCCCTGGGCAAAGCACTTAATCCCGGTTGTCCACATGGGGGCACGATTACGCCATGTACTAAGGCGCACTTCACGTCGATGGTGCGCATGTCTTCAACCAATCTAACCCTGCCTGTGCTGCAGTGCGGAGTTACGATGTTGGGGAGCTGACAGCTGCTCGTCGTTACTCGGTAGTTCTCTCCGGGTACTCCGCCTTCCTCCACCCGTAAGACTGTCACCGACACGATATAACCTTGGCTGTTAAAGTGTCGTTGAACCTTAATAAATAAATAAATAAATAAATAAATAAATAAATACAGCAGCAAAACATCGGAAATGCTAATGACACCAGAATTGATCTTGGTGACTCATTGGTTAGAACATTGGGCTTCAAATCGAAAAGTCATTAGTTCGATCCTGACTAGCCTCATCATCTAATTTTCCAAGTGGAGGCACGATGGAGCAGTGTGCTGAGTCATTCTGCACGTCGATGATACACGTGAATGTCTTCAACCAATGCTAAACCTGCAAATGTGTTCAGTGAGTTGGAGAGTTCGACAATTACTCCCTGCTGCTCGGTGTTCCTCTCTGGGTACTCCGGCTTCCTCAACCCGGAAAACTGTTCGAAACGATATGTATATCACCCGGACTGTTCGTCCCCTGAGTTCCAATGTGTTCTATGTGCCAGTAGGCACATAGAACACATTGGAACTCAGGGAACGTGTTGACTGTGACGTTGAAACATCAATAAATAAGGCCACGCAGAGTAGATCTTCTGTTTCTGTGGCCATGATTTTTAAAATTTCATGTGGGCGAGCGGTTTTTTATTTTATTTTTTATTTTTGTAATTATTTCTTTGTGATCAAAAGTTCATGTTCTTGGTTTATGTTTTAGGCCTCATAATCTACGGAATAGCATGGGTGGTGGTGTATTTCGTCCCTTGATAGCAAGAAGGTTTGCAATGCTAAAGCATTGCTAAGCCTTCTTGCACTCGAGGGACAAATTTATCAATATTCTTAACTTGGGTAAAATATCAGACATAAACCATTTGATTACTATTTTTTTAAGTTGACATTGGTTATAAAAATAGTGCATGCGGCAGCCAAAAGGACCATGCGGGAGGGTCTGAGAAATTTGTACTTTATTTTTATAGGCTTAAATAGTAGATTTTTTCATGGATGCGGCATGAAAATCACGTTTTCGCACTCCACAGCCCCAACCACTCACACGCTCTCACCTCCTTCTCGGCTCCCGTATTTCAACAACACTGTGCAAGGAATGTTGTTTTCCATAATATCCTACCCACTACCTCGAAAGTTTGTTTTAAATGCATTCTAAAACCAATTGGGTTAAAAAATCAACAAAAATCAACTGGGTTGAGTGAATATGAACCCAGTTGGGTTGATTTTTAACCCTTTTGCTTCTAGAGAGTGGGTTACTCTGGGAAAATAGTTCCTGTTATCTCATGTTAAAGGCAATTCCGCCGAAACCGTCCGTTATGTTAATCGTTGAATTCCATTATGCAAGAATCCAGTTGCGCATTGCAATACGCCAGATATATTTCCACTCACATGTTTTCTGAACCTGTTTTCAATTTTAGTACAACAAGCTACTTTGGACATAACTAGGCGTGTGATAAGTTACGCCAGCTTTTATTACCTTCTTCTTACAACTGAATGTAAGTTTATATTGTAGAGTGGGTAATTGATAAATCCGGCGTAATATTGATAATGGATTCCACAGTTTTCAAGCTGAAATAACAAAATATTGTTTTCTCCATAAATTTGAATAAACGGAGTGTCACATATGCACGCAAACACGTATACAGACACAGATACCCCAGTCGCACATACACATACAGTACAAGAAGGGTTGATTACTGTGTGTGGGGTGGGGGTGGGGGTGGGGGGTGGAGGTGGGGGGGGGTAGTTTTACCACCCTAACGAACCAGTATGTTTAATTTCCGAGAACAACGAAGAACAACGAAACAACTTTTAACTAAAGGACCACAGAGTTGTACGCAGTAGTCCAGGAGCTCAAAATTTCCTGGTACTTTTTATGGCTGAAAGATTATGAATAATTATTGGTATGAAAATTCACAACACGGTGATTTAGAAGTAATCTACCATTCCTATACTATATCTACCCACCCATCCACATACATACAATATATAGGTAATAAAACACACGCATGCAGTTACAAAATTACAACACCGGGGAAAATTTTAACTCGTACGACACGAAATGCGGGAAATTGCATCTCAAATGTTGACTCAAACCTCATGAAATATAGAAAAATGCATCAGCAGGATAGTCACTTAAGAGATGGGAAGAATGGGAGGGGAAAGGGGAGTCTTACCCATGTTTGTCCGATCATGACGTGAATTTGCCCCATGGGTCTGGCACACACATATACAAGACGACACTCGCGTGTGTCATTCTGTGTTGATTACACGCCTTCACGTCTATGAAAGCAAATATGAGAAGGACACTCAGCAATTCATTTGACAACTCGTGTGAGTTCAAATGTGTTCTATGTGCCAGTAGGCACATAGAACACATCGGAACGCGGGGGACGAACCATCAAAAGAACGCAATTTATCGCCAGCCAAATTTGCGAGGGGAACCCGTGTTACTATGTTTCGCTATTGCTAGCGATTCAAATTGTAACTGCGGTGCACGATTTGTAGAAAATGTCTGTGAATTTCGCTTCTGTTTAAAAATAGTCCGTCAACGATTTCCGTTCGGGAAATCTGTGCGGAACGGATTTTCATTTTCAGCATGGTTTAGTGTTGCTGTAGATTGGGTTTTCACAGAACAGGCTTCGATGTGCAAAAGCCAGTCACCTTCTCTCTCCGCTCGTACGTACAGCATAATGAGGAAGCGGAAGCATGGTTTCAAAAAGCATCAACCCACATTTTTATCGTGCGACTTTTGCACGCGTTCTCTTCTAGCAATGCAAATAAATCTTCTGCACATTGCAAATCATTATTCCCGAAAGCTGTTCGCAAAAGTTCTTCTGATAACAAACGCATGGCTGTCATATTCATTGGAAACTTTTCCCCAGTCAACATCTTTTCAACCCTATCGAATACTGACTCAAGTATATCTGAAAGTCCAGTATTGGCCATGAGCGTTCCAACTGAACCAATGAAACTCATGAGCAAATGCATACCACCCAATCGAGGAACAAATGCCGCGAATTTGTCTGGATAAGACCATAACACCTGAACTGCTATCTTGTATAACTGCTGATCGGCAGTAAATATAGTGAACGGCTGTCCTGTATCTGACGATAGTTGCTCTGCCTTTTCCATAGCTGTCATGATAGTGTCTGGATCAGCAGATATCACGTCTATTAGAGGGAGGTATGCTGCGTTCGTTTTTGGGTTCGTTGCTTGACCCGAATCTCTCGTAATGCGGGTATTATACCCATTGAACTCCGGACAGTTCTGGTCACTGACCATATCTTTCAAAAATTCGAAGTCAAGTTCTATCGCTCTGAGTAATGACATTGCACTGCGACACAATGTTGAAAGAAGGGGAACAGTGTTTCGTACATGTGATGCGGGCATGTCGGATCGTTTGGGTCCATTGAAACGCACAACATCCAACTCGTACTCTGTTGGTTTTGTCATATCTGACTTTTTCAATCTTGGGATCGTCTGAGACTCAACGGAATCATTATTGTCCTTTTGAGGCATCACGATTGCCAATGAATGGGTGCTTAGCTTCCCATTTTGAGAAGCAATTTCAGCATCAAAGTTGTCAACAACCACTTGTATGAGGCCATTGTTGGCATCCGAAATCGGTGTATCATTTGCATTCTTTGCAGCCAGAGCTGCCGCAGATTTTTTGAATCTCAATAGCTCGTCATATGAGCATGTAACACCAAAATCATGCATGGATTTTACCAGCTCTTTAGAATCTCTTAACAGCGTTGCCAACGAAATTTGAAGCGGTGTGTATTTTCCACACAACGCTGATGTCACTATGTTTCCTATCATCAGAGCAGGTAATGTGTGATCCAACTGTGGAGCTAAACGACTTAGTAATGCTAGGATACTAGGATACGCTCTCGCTGTTAACATCAGTGGCGTAGTTATCTTTGTCATGATCCATATCTTTGATTTCTTTGCCAATTGCTTTACTGAGAATCTTAATGGAACTGTCAATATTGTCATCATCCGAGACTTTAACGTGCCTAAGTAAGGTGCCAGCTCTGGATTTGTCTGCCAAAACGGTGGCGATTCCCGGGGAAGACAACACCAAAATGTCATCTCCGCAGCTATCGACTAGATCAGACACAAATGATCGACGGGAATTGTAAGTCCTACCAGATTGCAGATAAAGATCAAATAATTCGACAGAACTCCACGTGGGGGTGTGTCATTTTTCATGTAAGATATGACAGATTGTATGGCCTGACTATGTGGTGACGAAAGATCAGTTTTCTGTTTTGCAGCTGATTCTACCGATTTTGGATTCGTAACAGCACCACACACTCTAAGCTTTACTTCTTCGGACCATTTATCGTTCCTACGACAACAAATGTCAATTATTTCATCTCTAACTGACTTATGTGGTGTATGTGTGCCTATTTGGCGAAACAGGTAGGCGGGCCTCCACCTTGAAGGATTCTTCGTATCCCGGTCAACTATGCAGTCATCACCACAAAATAGGCTATGACGCCTAAAGCAAATTCGTCATGTGAACGTTTGGGTCGTTTATCGGGCGGAGCATCAGACTCTAGGGATGTGCTATGAGCAATGCTAGCTTGCTTCACATTCTTCGGGTGCAAATACTTCTCAACACAGTATTTATGGTAACTCAGAGTCAAATCTGGGTCTGCATCTTACCCATGTTGCAAAGCTATATGTAAGTCATCGTTATAAATCCTACTACACCTGAGTATATTCTCAATTCGCTTTGCTTTCACGTTCATTAGAGGATCCTTGCTCCTCGATTCAGCACAACCGAACGTGGTTGAGAAAAAACAAGCATCTGACATGACGGAGTTAGTCTATGTCGTTTCAAAGCAAAGGTCGCCCGAACCTGATGCTATATCGAGTGAAGTTGAAGAAATAGAAACGCTAGTGATAAAAGGCGAGACAAAATTGTAAGTTTATGAGGTGTGTAGTGAGACACAATTGCGCAATTGCAACAATGCGTCCTCGCTCTAAGAAATCAAAGAGAAAGAACAGTTATATGACGTAATCTCCAAACGCGTTCACATATAAAGACCGTTGTTAGATATAAATAGCGTTGATAGATATAAATAGCGGTGTAATATCCGTTCAATTTCTACCAAATACCCAATGCGGATGTAGATACTATATCGAAACACAATTACATCACGTTTTGTGCTTACATGTATATAGTGAGTTAAGATGACATAATCATTCGGATCTGTAATTTCCACATTAATTTTCGACCCCTTCAACAGTACCTCACTTAAAGCCCAATTAAAAAAAAATGCTCATTGCTGTCAGCTGTCCAGTAAGAAAAATTAGTAAGAGGGGTGTCTGAACTAATAAAACCGTTGAGAAAAAAACTTAATACAACAAAACATGGTTTGGTAAAAAAATGGCATTTGGCGGCCGGACTGTACCTGTCGCGTTTTCGTTCAATCGGTTCATTGCCATGCTTGTCTTCCTTACAAGTTATAACAGTACTCATAAAATGGATCGAGAAGGATCAGTTGTTAGAACATTGAACTTTAAACCAAAAGGTCGACGATCCTAACCAGCGGCAACTGCTCTGTGTCCTTGGGCAAGACACTTAACCTCGATTGCCCATGTGAGGGCTGAGTGGCGCTATGGTGTACAGCACACCGATTGTGCACTTGCCTTCAACCGCCGAAGCGTTTGACAGTTGCTCACCACTGCTCGGTAGTTCGATGTTTCTCTACGTGTCCTCCGGCTTCTTCCACCCGTAAATCGACCCAACACGGTGTGACCCTAGTTGTTGAAAGTGTAGCTAAACCGCATTAAAGAAACACACAAACAGTACTTATAAAGGGGGCGCGGTGGCGTTGCGGTAACCGGTTCTCGTCAGATCACCGAAGTTAAGCAACGTCGAGCCCGGTTAATCATTGGTGACGGTCTGAGCGATCAATTCGGACTTCCGCGTTGTGTCCTTGGGCAAGGCACTTAACCCCGATTGTCCACATGGGGGCACGATGACGCCGTGTACTGAGGCGAACTGCACGTCGATGGTACGCATGTCTTCAACCAATCTAACACTGCCTGTGCTGCAGTGCGGAGTTACGATGTTGGGGAGCTGGCAGCTGCTCGACGTTGCTCGGTGGTTCTCTCCGGGTACTCCGGCTTCCTCCACCCGTAAAACTGTCACGGTCATGATTAGCCACTGTGCATAAGTATATGACCTTAAACACCAATAAATAAATAAATAAATAAATAAATAATATAAATAGCACTTATAAAGTGGTGAGCCCCACGATCCACTTTATAAGTACTGTTGTAGCAAATGAACTTGTGACCTCTGAACTCGGGTACGCGTGTTACGCGCCGCAAGTCACAAGATAATTAGGTAATTTTGTTAAATAACAAGCTGCAACTGCAACGGTATCCCCCGCCGGGAAGTGGTTTACTAAAAAGGGGACAATGTTGAGGTTTTGGCATTTATCTGTAGTTCTATACTAAAGTTATCAGCCAAAAGTTCAAAAAAGTTGAAAAAACCTATAACTCTAGAACAAATTATTGGACAAAACCCATTGCTTGTGAGTATCCTTTCCCCTCGATGATCCATCAGCATACGAAAGATCATTCACATCCAACATGCACTAACCTAGATACAGAGGTCTAAAGTTGTTACAGAAGCACGGATGGACGGATGAACGAAAAAAGTCGAAAAAGGCCCATAAATATATTTGGACAAAGCCCGTTACTTGTGAATATCCTTTCCCCTTGATGGTCTATGAGCATACCAAAGATCATTCAAATCCGACATGCACTGACCGAGATACAGAGGTATAAAGTTGTTACAGACAGACAGACAGGCGGGCGGACGGACGGACGTACGGACGGACGTACGGACGGACCCCCGCAAATTTCATTCTGGAGACAGCTAACAAGCGGAAATTTCACGAAATTTGATCTGTGCTGTTTCCGATTAGATCCAGATTCCATGTCGATGTCGACATCGCACTCCCGATTCGACTCGAGGATAGAAATTCCGATTCCCAGGGCCGTACTGTCGTCATCTGTGACAGTCTTAAGCCTATACGGAGATCTTTGAAAATGCCAGCTATTTAATTGGACAATAGTGTACTCTACCGGGTGAGAAAAAATATTTTTGTGGCGGTGGTGAGAGTGACATCCAACGCCAGCAGAATTATCCCACCCCTGTATCTCGGAACCCCTATAACCCGATATAATCAAACAGACTACAGTCTTGAATGCACAAGGTTGTTTCCAAACATTCGACATGTCACGTTAACGTAACACGTGGAGACGGGGGAGTGATTGTGCGGCGGTGAGGTGTTACTGGTTGACTATTCAACCTTATACGCATTTATGTCTTAAATCCTTAAAACTGGTTCATCTACTCTCATTGATATTTCTTGGGTCATTTTGCTCTGGCTCTTCCTCCATTTTCTGGATACTCAAGGCTTCCAAAAGTACCCAGAGTGCCCCAATTGTTATGAGACGTTATTGTTCCCCAGGTAAGACACACAGAACACATTGGAACTCAGGGAACGTAATGTCAGAATCCGAAATTTGAACCAGCACACTTTTTCTAATAATGCAACTAGGAATTTAACCAATTCAATCTTGTTTGACAGACAAACAGAATTGAGTTGGTTAAATTCCTTGTTGCATTGTAAGAAATATTGAAGGCTTGAAAATGTTGATATTTCGTCATCAGATTTTAAGGGGTTAACATGCCAGCAGAGCTCAGGAAAAATGCAATTACTCACAGTTGATGAAAGGTAATCCAGCATTTATCAATTGGAAAACGAAAGAAAGTTTTTTTGCCAGGAACGAGTGGATGTCTATCGTCTTTGCAATATTTTAAGGGAGCACTGCATGTTATGTCAGTTTATGTTTGTGGGAAATAGCGATAGAAAATAAATACAAACATTAATGTCACCGCTGTTAGATTAATAGCAAAAAAGTAATGCATTATAATGATAGATATGTCACGGTGTTTACTTCTGGTGCTGTGAAAATGAGTTGAGAAGTCTTTAATCTTTGTAGGTGTATACCAATGCACTAGACTCACTGGGCTCGTCCTAAGTAATCTTCAGTTATCGGGGAGAGGGCAGAGTGGGACGACCTTGACATGAAGTTAGGGCCGATGCGAAGTAGGTAAGGAGGTACCCTCAGTAGTCGGATATGTGGAGATCAAGCCCCATTGGATGGACCTAGGAACTGACGTCATAGTCGGATGACCCAGTTACGTCATGTTTGGTTGTCAGGGTAGCCCGCATGAGCGGCCATGTTGTGGCGTCATCCACATAATGATACTTGGTGTCAATGAGCATGCGCAGTGTGTGTAGTTATGGTAGCACGTGCTTGCATTGATCCTAGTAGTCTTTGATTGATTGATTGATTGATTGATTGATTGATTGATCGATCGATCGATCGATCGATCGATCCGATCGATCGATCAATCCATCAATCAATCAATCAATCAATCAATCAATCAGTCAGTCTACTTATACAGAAATATCTCCCCGAATTCTTAAAAAACGAGGTTTTAACTGTTTATTTGTCCGTCCGAAGCCATAACTCTATAATGCTTTGGTGGATTTGAAACTTTACACAAGGGTAAAGACCAATGGGAGATCTTTTGCACAGCAACACCATGCTCGAGTGTCAAAGGTCAATGTCACAGGAATGGGAAACTTAATTCTCTCACAGGCTGTATTTATCCATCCGGAGTCATAATTCTATAATGCTTGGCTGGTAAAGTTGTCGTCTGCTTGCACACTTTCGTCATTTGCAATCCCTGTGTGCAGGGTTTCATTGTTTGTTTAAAAGGTTAATCAATATCAATTAACCCTTTATCCAAGAAAGTTTTTTTAAAAAAGATAAACTAAATTTCACTCACAGGGGAAAAATTTTATCTCTATTTTCCAATAAAACCATTCAGATATCGTTGTCAAAAGAACTTACACATTACAGGACAATTCGAAACAAGTTGTAACATAACTGCAATAAAGTAAGTATACTGCTGCTTGTGCACTGATAAGAGCTTTCCAGAAAATGATGTTAGTTTCTGGTCTTATCGGTGTGGGAAGAGAAAGATACATAGTTTATAGTGGTTATCCTACAACTTTATTTTGTCTTGTACTGTATGCCAATTCAAGTGGCATCATATGTTTATAGCTCTGTCGAGAAAGTTCCAACAAATTAGTGGCTGTTTTGACCCTATGGAAATAAGGTCAGTACAGCTTTTAGCTGCTGTGTGCAGATGTATTTTATTAAATTCGAAACCTTATCGTCGTCTGAGTGCTAGAATGTCCTATGTCCCGTAGGGGACATAGGACATTCTAGCACTCAGGCGACGTTATGAACTATAGTGAACACCAAATTCAACACAAAACTTTTCATTCCAGTATTATAGGCCATTTGTCCATAGTTCGGGGGCAACCCCGTTTGTCTTGGTTTTAACTAAAAATCCAGACAGACTAATATTCCAACGGAGGCATGCCTTGATGATGTACATGGGATATTTTAATAATTCGGAGCTTCAGCCATCACAATTGAGGCAACTTAAGTTTACACCCCTTCAATGGGTCATCTTCGGCACGCCTCTATATGAAATTTTCCGACTACTCTTTCATAAAACCACCTCTGCTTTTGGCGATCTATGCAGACACGGTGTCTCCAGTAGCTGAAATTAGGGGAGGTATTCTGACGCTTCTGAGTTAAGTATTTACTGTTGTCATAAAAAGGACGGCGGGAAGAAGTTCAAACATCTTGAGACATCTTGATTCGTTGTAGATGTATACAAGTGCACTAGACACGTAATTAGGACCGTAACAATCTTCAGGTATTGGGTTGGGCACGGGTGACGCTAAGGTGAGATTAGGGTGTGAGTGATATCCCTTCAATAAATTTTCCCGATGGAAGATTTCCCATTGGATTGGAGCCAGGCGCTTAGCCAGGATTCTACAATGGGGTGCCCTAGCCAGTCGTGAGGGGGGGGGGGGGGGTGGGGTGGGTGGGTGATATTTGAAAGATCGTTGTGTGTGGGGTTGGAGGTCTTCCATTGTCCTAACTAGAACCCTCTGATCGATGTCTCTCCTCCTACTTCCCTGAAGGGAAATGGGGGAGGGGAAATGACCGGGACTAGCTACCCACAACCCCGAGAAAATTTTGCAAAATTTAGTGCACTAAGAGCGAATCTGAAGCATTTGTGGCGTGTGTTGCCCGTATATTAGATACCATTTTGGGGATCTTGTTTGTGTGAAACTTGCATTAAGCCAATGTTTTGAAGGGCAGCAAAATTTTAGGGGTGCGGGGGGGGGGGGGGTCAAGGCCACCACCACCCATAGCTTAACCACTAATTGAATCATTTGATATCGATACACCTTCCCCACCCCTTACTACTAATAATGCACTTCATAACAATACGAGATTTCATTCATTCGTGGACTTATGACACACTTATGACACACAGAGATTCGGACATACAAATGGTTACAATACACTAAATGATTTGCATTGGTGACAATGTTAATATTTTCCTGCCTCCTAATCCCACCAAGCTCGTTTGGGGGTAAGCACTCCTGTATCCACTTACTGTAGTGTATCATCTCATTAAAACACGAACTGTAAAAACATAGATGTAGCCGTGTGATTTTTGTGTTCAAATTTTACTAATCCGACAAGGAATCTGCAGTGGCCCAAATTAACCACGACAATCGGCAGTGACGTGGTAAAAGCAAGGTTGGAACGCCATTGCCTTTACCTTGACAGTGTCGATTGGCGGGGTAAGTTTCGAAGACAAGAAACTCACCAAAAATGGAACAGGACCTTAAAGATCAAACTCTAGTAAATATATAAACATGTTTCGACTCACTGAGGAAATGTGCTAAATGCATAGAGCCATATTGTGCAATTCCTTGACTTTAGAGGCACCTGAAGAAACCAAATCAAACGAGGAAATTTCCCGGTCGCATCTTAACAGTTACTGGTCTCCACTATATTTGAAAGGGCTTCCTATATTTCTTGTGGTTGTGTTTTTAGGAAATATATTGGGATTATATATATAGATATCTTTTCCTCTCTCTCTCTCTCTCTCTCTCTCTCTCTCTCTCTCCCTCTCATTCCCCCCTTCCTTTCTCTCTCTCTCTCTCCGACACTTACGTCCCAGTCGGAGTGTTATCATTTCAGAATGGTTGGATTCATAAACGACGTTGCGAGTTGTTCGATATTTCAGGTTTCCAGAGAACGTTGCAGTTTCGATTCCGCATGATGTCTAGTTTCAGCCTTGCTGTCGAACAAAGACAATAATTTAATTGAGTGAAATGCGTGATACATTTTGATCCTTCCGATCGTCAGGATTATAATCGGCGATTTTATTTTTCAACCATTTTACACATTGATCGCAATGTGGCTAATGGACGGTTCATACGTGTTGCTAAGATGAGTTTTGGTGGTGGTGATGGGGGCGGGGGTGGGTATGACACCCATCCAACAATTTTTCCAGTTAGGACATTTACGTCAGTGTTGGAGTCTTATATGTCGATTCGCTCGTCTAGTAATCGTGTACTTTCTTACAAGATAAGGTTTGCTACTTGGGCTTATGTCACACACAAAATCGGCCATACAAACTGAGGTCTGCCTTTCCCGATTCGAACCGTTCTGGGCCCAGCATGAGCAGTTTGATACGGTACATGTTAATTAAGTACGAAGTTGCGTCGTAACTATTAGGCTAAAAAGTGTTTTGATTCTCAGGCAATCCCTCATTGAATTTGAACCCCCTCAGTGGACATTTTTATTGCCTTTCAGTGTCTTCCAATATTAGAACAAACTCAGGGAGACCCGAAACGTTTTACATTTTTGATCGAACTTATTCAGTTACGTCTCCAATATGTTTGTCTTGTTACAATTTATCGGAGAGTGCCTTTAGGCACTCCCCCATAAATTGTAACGAGGCAAATCCCCATAGATTAACGAGGCAAATCCCCATAGATTAAATACTATACTTCAAAGATAATATGAAGAGCATCGGGAGAATACGAAGCCTTTGAAGTGCAGTACCTACAGTTTGTTTTTAGAGGAATGCCAGTTTAAATTTCAAATTAAAAATGAATTTATTTGTATAAATATGCACTTTCTATATTTTTGTGTGTAAAAAGAAATCCTCTCCTTGTTTTCTTACTTTTTGCAAAAGAAAAATAAAAATTAAAAATAAAACCATTCCCTCTCACTGATTTGGAAAACAAAATGCCTGAGAATCAATTAATTTATTTTGTGTGGCCTTACATATATATATTTGTCATATGACTCGTCCGTTTTGTTCACTTTAAAACATTTGATATTTTGTTTTCATATTAATCAGTGATAAATAAAGCCTTCCGTCAATTTCATTTGTCAATTTCAAAACTGGACAATTTGATTGGCTAAACAAAATACAGCTGGGTCACATTTGCATAATTTCAGTAGGGAGAATTTACTTTATCTGTCCTATTTAGGGTGGGTTATATTGTATTAATCTTTTACCTACAAGAAAAACGCCATTCTTTTTTTTATATTTTCACTTTTTGCTTCCAAAACATAGGTTATGACCCCTCATTGGAACGAGCTCGACAAGCACGTTCCAATGAGGGGTCATAACCTATGTTTTGGAAACAAAAAAATTAAGATTTTTAGTTATACGAGGATGTTTTTTCCAAGTGCCGTCTGCAACTCAAGTTAGGTGATGGGTTAAAAAGTCATACTAAGTGGCTAATTTGTGCGTGTGTGTGTCATATGATAAATAGAATATGAAATGAGTGTTTTCTAATATAATATTTATGAAACTCGTCCGAATTTTCCGTTTGGACTCACCAGAGGCTCGCCAAAACGGAAAATTCTTTGACTCGTTTCATAAATATTATATGAGAAAAACACTCATCCCATTATCCTCTCTATATATGTTTTATCCAGAAATATTTTTTGTCAAAAACTCTTGAGTTTTACAACTATAATCACGACAAATATTCCAACTACACCAGCAAGCCATGTCAAGGCTTGCATACCTTGATGATGTAGTTGGAATAACTTGGAACTGGAGCCAACACAGTAGGGACAAATCAGGTTTATACCTCCACTCTGTCGTCTTCGCGACGCCTCTGTTCATACGGGTTCTCGAAAATGTTTATAAAGTGCATGAATTTTAATAAAAAAATTCAAGCCCTTCGAAGTACTTATAAATCATTCTTTTTTTTGGTGGGGGGGGGGGGGGGGGGGGGAGTGTGGAGGGGGCACTGGAAGATCCTGAAAATGCCTCATTTTGGTCAAAATATAATGGCTTAAGTCCGATAAAATATTTCAGCTACATCATAAAGGAATGCTTTCGTCGAAGGCGTGCCTTGATAACGTTTAGTTGAAATATTTGTCAGTTGAGATTTTAGAAAAAAAAAACTCGAGAGTTCTTGGAAATTTATTTGCGGATGAATAAATACAGTACGTGGAGAGTGTATTATCACTAAATCACCCGCGGAGTGGAGATTCCACCCAAGCAATAATTGCAAATTTGCTGCAAAGCATAACCAGCACAAGCAAAGTTTCAGCCAATGGACCTCCGGTTTGTCGATGTGTACACAATTTGAAAGTTATAACTTGGATGACAACCCCACTCCGCGGGTGATTTAGTTACAGTCCACTCTCCACGTACTGTATATGCAGTAATCGTGACCAAATTGGTCATTCTTGCAGGCTGAATTAGTACTACGGGCTTTTTTGTATGACCGACTTGTGTGTGTGTGGCGTAAGTTCAAATATCGCATTTAGTCTTGTAAGAAAGTACATGGAGCAAGAGCAAATCGATACCTACATGTAGGACCTCAAATCAGCAAACAATATTTCTTGTGTAAAATTTTCTTGAATTTTCATCAAATCTTGCCATGGTTGCTTCACTGCAGTCATGACAAAATCCTATGGAAAATTTATAAAATTACAGCGTTTTAAGAGTTAATGAACATATTAGTGTTAATTTTAACGATTCTGGAATAATTTTCTCAATTGTTTGTTTGCCATAACAATTTTCGAAGCAATGGTCAAAGCGTGTCAGAATTTTTCTTCAAATGTTTTCGTGGTAGCTGGATGGAAATTATATATTTTTCAGTCTTTACGTTAAGTAATAGCAGTCGTAGTAGCCCAGACATGTCGTAAATTCACCATGTTTTCGAGGGATGATTCCTCGGGAAGTTAAAAGATTCATTAGAAACTCTGAGTTTGTACTTTTCAACGTGTGTGTGCGTTTGATTTTAGGGTTAAGTGGTATTGGTATCCACAAGACCGTAATATCTCTCAATGACGGAAGGGTGGGAAGTAACCCATATTTCCCCGAGAATGACATGAATTTACTTTCTCTCGCGGTTCTCACGTACACTGAGCTGTTGAAATTACCGCCGTAATTAGCCACCACAACCAGCAATGTCGTATTCAAAATCAGTGGCCTACTGCCAGGGCTTTTCATTATTACATATCCCCTACAAATTCGATTCCCAGTTCCGTGCCTGATGGTCATTGCAGCCTCATATATTCACACAAGTAATTCTGAGCCGGAGCCGTTTGATATAAGACCGAGAAAGTCCAGAAGATTTGAAGATAGCCCCGCACTGCCATTTTGGTAACAGGGACCTAGGAATCATTACGAACTTGGAGAGGGTAAGGGGAAGGGAAGGTGAGTGGCACGGTCATACAATGGCATCTACACACTAATGTATATCAGTGGTGGCCCATGCGCCATAGTAACAAGGTAGAAATACAAGACACAACGCTATGTTTGGGATTCATGCGCTTCTACAATAAGACAAATGCACATTTTTGGCTTCATATTTAACAACTTTCCCGAAGAGGAAATTTGGTAAGCCTTTACCTAACACAGCATTTTTTAAAAATAAATTAAATTTCACATTTTTTAAAAACAAATTTCAAATTTTTTCAATAAAACCATATCAATATGGATATGATTAGAACCAGCTCGGCGAGCTGGTTCTAATGATATCCATATTTGCGTGGTTTTATTGAGAAACTTCCGAGATATTTTGGGCTGTGGTAGGCTTAGTTTGGTCAATTTTCAGGCCGGGTTTAGCCGCTATGTTAGGTAAGGGGTTAAATATGGAAATATGGAGCCAAATCATACATTTTATCGACTCTAAAGACCGTATCAGAGACGACTCAAACGATGGTATGTTCGGTCACCACATCTTAAGAGTGAAGAGTCTGTTCACCCCCTTCCTGCATTTTCCCAAATAAGAATGCAATGGCACGTTGGTAAAGATAGTGTTGCCCTAAACTCTCCCCCACTCTCCCAACTATTTCTGGAAAATGGAAAATGAGGGAGGGGGCCTCAGTTGGGTGCTTAGCCTCATACAATAAAATTGAACGAAAAATCGAGAATCCCTCTCTCTGCCGATCTCCTCGAGCTCGGGAAATTGAGAAAATATATAAACTTACCCTTCTCCGCACGCGGGATACCTTCTTGAATAATATCCATAATGAATTCCTTCCGCTTGATAGGAGACAGTGTCCAAGAAAATCCAAAAAGCCGCAAAACAGTGCCAGACCTTCATTTTGAAGCATGACTTTATCAAATACGTCTTAACCGGAAGAAACGAACATAAAAAATTACATAATAATTTGAACCGAAAGCTCCAAAAACATAATTTGTATTATTATACATGTAACAAAGGTTCGGCAAAGAGATGCAACCACATTCTGTGCATACTCTGTTGAAAAGCTGCGTGCATCTTATCAAGAACCTGACATTCTAGTCCAAGGTTGCGTATTGAAGCACTCTCGATTTCTGTTCAGCGAGATATCTATTAAATTCAGGAAACGCGGGCGTACTTAAGAAACTGTATAATGTCAAGATTTGCAAAAGTTTCTTGCAGTTTTCACAAATAAGTGAAAAATGTGTAACTGTAGACGGAACGAGAATTAAAACAAGTCTTACAATCAGCACTAAAACTACTTCCACTGACAGATCCAGCCGAAATAAAAAGTGAGGAGATGAGGGTAGGGCAGTGGCGGGCAAACATATATTGCCACCCAGAGAGAACCTTAGGCGCCTCCCTTTCCCATGCATCGCTAAGTATTTTTGGTGTCTGGTTTCAAATAAACATATGTATTGCATGGCTTTGTTGACATTTGTTGACACATTTCGCCCTCAAATTTATTCTCATATATACTCAACTGATGTATCGTTATACCCCAAAATAACAATTCAAGATATATTTTTTAAAATCATTTTTAACTTTAAAACAATAGTTTTTGACCACAGAAATAATTCTTTGGCCATCCACTGATTTGTCCCGGCTCTCAAATGAGAAGGCCTTTATTTCCCCTATGCACATCTTACTGCTCCCTCCCATCTGCTTCTTTCTTCTCCCAGAACCAACGGACGACGAAAGATTGGACCCTGTCCCGTATCCGCTACTCCGTAGTTTCACTAATATTAACACTATAGGTCTCTCAAAAAGTCCACCGGGTCACTCACTAACCACATAACTCCACACATTATATATCCTTCCGTCTCCCATATCATTGCCCCATAACTGGAAGATGTTCATAAGCCACTGTCTAAAAGAGACAAAATGATTTTTCGGTTATTTAGAAAAACATGCTTGTTTTGTCACTTGCAGCGTCACGCCCTCAGACCACCAGTCTGCATCTGTAAGGAATTCGACGCTGTCACGGCCAGTTTGTTTACTCTTTTCTCGTGGAGTTTGCGTAAAGACTATGCCATTGATAAATGTGATGTTCCTTCACTCGCAGAGATATACATATATTCTTTCTTGCTCCAGTTAAAGATATTCCGCTAAAAAGTATTTAATTCGACTTTAAACCATCAAGATATTAACAATTAGTGGAACTACGCGGCGCAATAATAAAACTACGGCTGTGATAAGTCTTCTCGGGTAATATCATAAAAAATTCGACCAAATCAAGCCTCGATCGAGTAACATTTCTAACATTGATTCAAAGAAAAATGTTTATGGTATTTTTTAGATTCAGTGGTTTGGAATATATCAGTTGGTCGGAAAAGCGAACCGTAGGCTCGCTTTTCCGACCAACTGAAATATTCCAAATGAGTGAATCGAAACATATAGGCGATGCACTATTTAATGGCTGGTTTCAGGCCACAACGGCGCCGATTTTCTTACAGAATTAGATTGGTGGCATGAGAGCTTGCCGCAGCTTGTTTAGATACAGCGAAGGGGGAGTAGATTACCACCGGAATACCCACAGGGCGAAGTTACCACCTTGGCAATCATCCAAATACTGCGGATGAATTAAAGCATTAGTATAGTTTCAGCCCTTGGGCCGCAGAGCTACAATCGTTTAGGTCGTTCCGATGATGGGCCATAAGCTATGAGGCAGAAACAAATGAAAAAAATTAGTTATTCCAAAATTATTTTTGGCCAATGTCGTCTTCTGTGTCGGCCTGGCAAAGGATTAGACTACACTATTCAATAAATGATGCAGTGCACATTTTTGCTACATGTTTAACAAATGTCCCCACCAGACAATCCAGAAATTTATTACATATGAAGTCGAAATATGCATTTTATACACGCAGGTAGGTTAGTCCCAAACATTGCTTTCTGTATTGCATTGCTACCATGCATTGCAACCATGCCACTTGGGTACCCAGTCACAAGTGATATATACATGTGCGTGCGTGCGTGCGTGCGTGCGTGCGTGCATGCGTGCGTGCGTGCGTGCGTGCGTGCGTGCGTGCGTGCGTGCGTGCGTGCGTGCGTGCGTGCGTGCGTGCGTGCGTGCGTGCGTGCGTGCGTAGGACACAATCATGTTTTCGGAGAATTTGAAATGTTGATTTCTGATCCCCGGCCAGGAATCAAATCGTCGGCTACACCGCCTGACATTCAGGAATCCAACACATAAACCACTGTACCATTGCACACCGTCAATAAACAGTGGCTGGAATCAAGTTTTTTAGAAGATGTTCCTATGAATACTTGGTTCACTTTCCTTACGGCCGCTAATGAAAGTGTGAAACGCGCTGGCTTCAGTACGACGAAAGTGTTGTGGTTGGCCTCAGACGAAGACTGGCATGGGCCTGTGTGTGTATATTGAAGGACACAATGATGTTTTCGGATAATTTCCCCTCTCCTTCATTTGTGGGATTCGCTTGCCACCCCGTAGGCTAAGAATAATCTACACGTCGTGAATGCAGGGATTTGACAAAAGCGGTATGTCTCCTTCGCGATCTGCCGACATCCAAATCCAGTCGTAGACGTCGCCAAAAGATGGAAGTTCTTTCGTAGGCTGTTTGCCTTCACGGCTGGAAGTTATTACAATTTTAGAAATTTTCAGACTGAAATCTGGAAAGTTCCAACAATTATGGAGGCGGGGTAGAAATTATGGACTTCCAAAAGCATTGGACGGAAAATATCTGACCGCCAGGTGGTGCAGTGGGGCTGTTGCTAGAACTTGAAATTCTGAGGTCAGCAGTCGAAACGTTTTTAACCCTTTCCACACGGTGTGCATAACATTTTGCGTGAAGAAAAAAAATGGTAGTGGATGAGCAGACGATATAAAGAGGAACAAATCTGAAGCGAGGCCCGGTAATAATTCAAACCAACAGCTCGACAGAGCTGTTGGATTAAATAATGACTGAACCTCCCAACAAACCAGGATGGTTTCACCCATTCCGCTGTTGACAGTATTGACTGAAATAATACCTCCCAGGGCGAAAGTATTGAAAGGGTTAAGTAGCGGTGTGGTGCAATTATAATTTTCCATGTTCACACTCTCGTTCGTTCTAAGCCCCTCTTGCAACGTTCCTGCATGGGTAAATTAAATGTCAGACATACAAGATTAGAAACAGTAAAAAATATGAACAATTTCTGCATTCTTGACAAAAAGTCTAAATACCGGAAGTTCCAGTTTATATTAAACTTCGAATGAATGTTAGGATTAGGTACTCTACAAACAAAGTGAAAGTGCATAAATATTACGATTTGTTCTTTTGACCCTCTGTACAACAAGAAACAACCACTTTTCTGAAATTGCTTCCCCAATTATAAAACTTTATTTCATGACAAAATCACTTGTTATTGGGAAGTTATACTACACGTGCTAAGCACAATATCCTAAGTATGTCGGCAATTCATAGTGAAATTATGAATCTGCTCTATGTTTCAAAACCAGGATCAAATTTCAATGAATAAACTTTTTCTTTACTATAACCCCTTTTCCACGATATTGCCGATGGCCGTGACTAATTTTCGTGACCGTATAGACGAGGGGGCACGAAGAATATACCTTCGTTGACGTCATGCATTGATGATATATAATATTCACATTTTGTCGCCTGAGTGCTAGAATGTCCTATGTCCCCTATGGGACATAGGACATTCTAGCACTCGGGCGACGATTTGCTAAGGATCACCTATATTTCCCAGGGCAGGAGTTGGTATTCGGCCAGTATTTCGACATTTTGTTGTGAGTTGAAATATTTAGTAATCGTTTCAAGGAGTTCGGCATCACATTAGTAGTGACAACCGGGTATTGAGGGCAAAAACAGCATCTTTGAATAAAATCACAAAATGCATGTTAATAAATAAATACCACTTCAGTTCATTCGAGATAACCAGAGTCACATGCAAATCATTTTCAATACTTGTGTGACCAACTTTAGGATTCAACACAGCCTTCCACCGTCCGCGCATATCACTGACCAGAGTACGGAAGTGCTGGTGAGGCACCTTTTGTTAAGTTGTCGGTTGGACTGGTCTTGCCGATGCTGCAGTCATCTACCCGTCCAAGGCATGTTCTATCGGGTAGCGGATATCCAGTCCGCACGCTCGATATTTTATCGTTGGGGATATTCTTTGACGAGCCGCCGATACTGATGGGGTCGGGCGTTATTGTCCATCAGGGGTAATTTCTCACTTACAGCCCCTTTTGTATGGACGCACAATCCTATCGACAACTTTATCCCCGTACCGGTGTCCATTCCAGGTGCCATACTGTATGATGTGGAGGTCGGTCTGCACATCCAAACTCATCCCGCCCCACACCATTACTGTCCCACCACCGTACCGGTCATGTTTTCGAACCATGGCGTCGGAAAACCTCTCGCTGCGTCTTCTCCACTCAAGAACACGTCTGTTAAGGATATCTGGACAAAATTTAGACTCTTCAGTGAAGAAAACATTGACCCATAGGTGCGGTGGAGGGTTGTGGTTTTCATGGTTCTATTCCTAGTGGCAGTAGTGACGAGGTAACGGTCCTATCGATGTGTTGTCACCCGCTGATGACCACCACCGTACCTCCGACGAGCACTCCTGCGTGTCTGGAAACGCTTCCAGGCCTGGATACCACACTCTGTGAAACGTCGAGTTATGCAGCCACCTGTATCTGTGAGAGCCCAAACTCGAGCATTCCCACCCTTCCGGATAGTTCCTGGAGACTCAAATAACGTCGGTTGCGCATTGTAATCGTAACCAAAGTGACAGAGACATGTGCAAGAACCATCTAAAAACGCCAGTTGAGATAATCCGTGTTCCTGATGCAATCACGAAAAACGCTTGATCTCTTTATTGAATAACTTTCACTGCGCAATCATGCACAAGAGAGACGTGGTGGGAAACGGCTGCCAAATAATCATCGACGTAAGCTATGGTAGGCCGAAAGGGGCGGCAATAATTTCTAAAATGTACAAACATAAGATTATTTTATGGGTTATCCTCAGCAAAGTGTGAGTAGTATATTTACTGCACAAAAAAGATTTTGAACCACCCCAAATATTTCGGTAAATGCAAAAAATTTAAACAATTATGAAAAGCAATATGCCACGTGGAATATGCAGTACGTGGGGAGTGCATTGTAAGTAAATCACCCGGGGAGTGGAGTTATCACCCAAAGTATCACTTTCAAATTATGTACATGTGGACAAAAAAAAAACCCACAAGCAATGTTTCAGCCAATGGACCTCCGGGTATAACCCGGAGGTCCATTGGCTGGAACTTTGCTTGTGATTATGCTTTGCAACAAATTTGCAATTATTGCTTGGGTGGAATCTCCACTCTGCGGGTGATTTAGTGATAATGCACTCTCCACGTGCTGTATTTCATTTATTGGCAAATTCGGACAAATTCATTGAAGAATGTCAGTAGTTTCACCCATCACGCACTCGAAGGATCGGTATCCCAAAACTACATTTTACTAGTCAGTATCGGACCTATCCACCGCATCATTGTAATTACGCTTGACATCTCTGCCTCACATTTTACACATGGCTGACAATTTTCGTCAGTGTAAGTGATTTGCTGGAACGTTATGTATAGCTCCCTCAGTTTTCTAGAGCTGCCAGAAAATTTAACACTAAGGGTATTAGAATTTCATACAAAAAATTGAAATTACGAAATGTTTTTATCATAGACGTGCTCATCATAACACAAACTTCAGAAATTTTTTTTAGATTATTATAAAAATACAGAAGCTGTCTTTTTACAATTTGTTTCCAATCAGTTTAAACGTTTGGCTATTACTCTCTGTTGAAACCCATTTAAAAATAAGAAAACGGCTTTTTCACCATCTTTTGATGTTCTTTAACTTTTTTTCTGTTTATTATATCAACAGTGTTCCTATCGTGATATATAATACAGACACAGTAATTTCCATTAACCCTTTACCTAACATGAAAAGAAGACGACACTTGCAAAAAAAAATTCTTGAATAACTAATTTTTTTCATTTTTGTCTCAAAAACATAGGTTATGACCCCTCGTTGGAACGAGCTCGTCGAGCTCGTTCCAACGAGGGGTCATAACCTATGTTTTTGAGACAAAAAATGAAAATATTTTGAAAATTAATTGGCGATTTTGGCCGTTACGTTGGGTAAAGGGTTAATATAAAAGTCTAGGAGGTGATATTTGTTAATTCTTTTTCCTGGGAAGAATAAAAATTTTCAAATTACTGTTAAAACTCATTCGATAAGCAAAGAGGCAAAGTGAACGTTTAGTGTTGGTGGGTGTGACACGGATAGATATTCTTAATGACTGATTATCTCTGAAGTAGTCGCTTCTAATTAGCTTGCCATAAAGCCAAATGTCCTTTTGTTGCTTTTAATCAACGAAAACAACAGACAGCTCCGAGAGCTGTCTGTTGTTTTGGTTTATTAAAAGTAAGAAAAAGAAACTTGGTTTTACTTTCTATTGATGTCCAGAGTGTTTTCCCAACAATTACTTGCTTCTTAATTGGACCTTCCTCATTCTGATGTAATTTCAAGGAGATATCTTTATCGAAAGTCGATTTTCATGACTTTTACCCGGTCTCTAAATTCGTTGAAATTGCACATTTTGGGCTCTATATTCAACTGGCAGAGTGCTAGAAGGCACTATCAGGGCTTTCAAAAAATTGAGGGTACCAGAGCAGAAGCCAATGTTTTCCTTGCTCATGTTTCATTTTCAGTTAAACGCAAATAATATTTAATATATACATTTGTTTTATTACAGATTATTGGAGAGTGCCCACTGGCACACTCCAATAAATTGTAATACAACAAGTTTTGAATAACAAAATCAGACCATCAAAAATAATCTAGCCCTCAACCAGATAACAGCCCAAATCTCCGTGTCTGCGCCAGTATATCTGAATGCGGTAGATAGTAAAAGAAAAAATGTGTGTTTACCCCCACCCTCCAATTCTTCTTTCATTTCGTACTGTCTGCTATAACAATAGTCCGGGAAGGGTTTATACGATTTCCCAGTTTCAGCTGGCCGAGAACGTCAAGCGAGAAAACTATAATCTGTAAAATCTTTTCACTTGTTAGAGCCAATAATTTTCTTTTTCTCACGCAACAAGCTATGGAAACAATTCATTGGCATTTGGAGAAGTATTCATAACGAAACTTAGATACAAAGGGGGCTTAGCGTTCTTACGGTGGTCTCCATTAATATATTCTTTTCTTCTTCTGACACTTGAGAATTTTCTCTGACTTCACCCTCGAACATGTGGAAACATTTTGTATTTAAATCTCGTTTCTGCAACAAGTGTGGGGAGTATTCTGAACTCATTCATATGCGCGATGTTGTATGGAAAAAAATCATCCAAATCTTAATTTTCTCTTTCCTACGTTTATCGTCGTATTCAGGGACGTTGCTAAGGGGTCTTAGATGGGGGCGTGCACACCTCTAAATTTGTAATCCCCCCTCCCCGGTAGGCAACATTCCGACTACCACTGCATAATTTCCAACATGTGGGGAATTCCATTAACGCACGTCAAAGTTTTCCAAACTACAGGTTTTAACCCTTTAACCCTTTACACAACGCAGACGATATCAAACTTTATTTTATATATCACTTTTTAAATTCCTATTAAAAAATTTCAACAAAACCATATCATGTGACCCCTCATTGGAACGAGCTCGATGAGGGGTTACATGATATGGTTTTGTTGAAATTTTTTTTAAAATAATATTTTTTCAACTGTTGAATTTGCAAATTACGTGGGCGGATGTGGTCGATTCATTAGGTAAAGGGTTAATCACACACGATATCAAATGTTGTTACTTTAATTATTTTTCTCTTAATTTTTCAAAAAATTTCCACAAATCCATATCATATAAAACCTCAATGGAACGAGGTCTAACTCGTCCAAGATATTCAGTTCACCTTTCAATCTTTTGTTTGCAATAAAAAAATTCAAGACAAAGAGAATTTTCATTTTCTTGTGTCATTCTTTCTCTTTGCACTGCTGGCGGATTGGATTAGGGGCCAGGTATAATTCGACGGTCGTCTTTTATATACTAGCATCTATTCTCGTCCATTTCCGGTCAGTTTTAACCCATGTATTTTGGTCGACGGGAGATCTTTCCATTTCATTAAGTATTGCATATCGAATTTAACGCTACACACTTTCCTATAACTTTCTCCATCATACGTTTTGGCTTCGCTCCGTCTGAGGAAAGTGTCTCCACTGGTAGCATTTTAGGGTCTCCGTGTCCATCATATGTCTGAATTAGCGTGTTCGACAAACAAGGTACATGTTGCTCCGATGTAGTTGTGCTCTGAGGACGAGCTGTCACTCCACAATCAACTTTGGAAATATGAAAAGTTTGTGAACTCACACTAATGGCTGTAGATTCTTGCCCTTCAGGAAACTGAATTGCATACTTCCATTTTACTGTTATCCGCGTGCTCATGCAGGTCTTTCTCATTTTGCTCCCTTCAAATTAATTCTTCCTGACGCTGTCGAACTCAATACGTTGGCTGTTGGTCTAGGTTTTGAGAATAAAGGCCCCCATTGAAGTGTAAAACAGGTTTCGTCTGTTCCCGTTCGAAAGTCCCAAAACATTTGAAAATTCTCCAATTTGAAGATCCTTAGCAAGTTTTCTACACATGGCGGGATCGCATTGCAATGTTTTTGATTTAGAACTGCCTTTCTTCTACCTTAAAGCAGACTGTGAAGTAAAGAACTTACAACGTAAACCGCAGGTTACGCTAAATAACGCAGTGGTAACCTTTAGAATAATGTGTTGTGGTGCTTTTTCTGCCTTCTCTGTTTTTCTGATACGAATGCGGTAGCAGACTTCCAGGAACCATTGGTGCCTATTGTCAACTCAGTGAGTTGATTGCATATATTTTTCATGTTGCATGCATCACAACCTTCATTTTGATGTATAATTTCTTTATATTTAATTTGAATTTATGGACTATCAGAGGTGGGAAGTTGAGGATAAGCAAATTTCCCTTACTTATAGAGCACATTAACAGAATTTCCGCCATAATAAATAGCATCGCTTTGGCGAGATCGCGCGATAGTTTTGGCTAATTATTGTGGCAGAAATTCTGTTAAACATGCACGGTGAAGGCCATCTTTCAACTCAACAGGAGTAATGGAGCTGATTTCCATATCGTCTATACCCATATCTTTTATACCCAAGATAAAAGTGTGATCTCTGATGTATGCACTTCGATATTGGTCTAGACGTTATCTGGCTCTGGGTATCTGTATCCTTATTACCACTTGGTAGAAATTTCAGCGCAAGGGGAGTGCTCTGTCTCGAACCATGTAATCTTTCTCAGGGCTCAAGGGGAAACAATAAGTTCTTTAACGACGTATTCGAAGGGATGCTTGTCCTTCGTTGGCCTTTCTTTCTGTTACCCACTTCTCCCTCTCTCTCTCGTTTTTTACTTCTCTCTCTCTTTAAGGTGGGTGACAGTAAGACAGCCTAATGGCTACCTCACTCTCCTGCAGAAAGCAGATACCAGTATGATAATTTACATGTTTCTTTATAACCAATTGTTGAAATACTGTAATATTTATTTTGAAATGTAACTGTCCGATAATGTCTTCTGTAAAACATTCATTCATTCATTCATTCATTCATTCATTCATTCATTCATTCATTCATTCATTCATTCATTCATTCATTCATTCATTCATTCATTCATTCATCCATTCATTCATTCATAAATGACATGCCATTCTACTCATATATGGAAATGAGAAGCGCAGCCAATGAGTCTATAGAGATTGTCAGTTCTGAGAGGCAAAAGATTCCGGATTAGTCACTTGCATGTCAGGATTACTCCACAAAACTATGACCGGGGAACTGGCCACGAAGAAATTTCGCATCGGGGAGCTCACTTTAGAAACCACTGAGACTAAAAATTTTCACTTTTACACCAAAAAACAAATTTATTCACTCAACTTCAGCATACATGTAATACTATACAATTAATGACATTCCTTGATGTTGAAACAAGGAATTATTTATTTATTTATTTATTGGTGTTTAAGGTCACATATTTCTGCACAATGGCTAATCATGTCCACGACAGTTTTACGGGCGGAGGAAGCCGGAGTACCCAGAGAGAACCACCGAGCAACGGCGAGCAACTGTCAGCTCCCCAACATACTAACTCCACACAAGCAGGGTTAGCATTGGTTGAAGACAAGTGCACCGTCGACGGGCAGTACGCCTTAGTACACAACGCCACCGTGCCCCCACGTGGGTAATGGGGGTGAAGTGTCTTGCCCAAGGATACAACGCGGTTGCCGTAGGTGGGATTCGAACCGAGGACCTCTCGGCTTGCAGCCTGCACCTCTACCATCTGAGCCACCGCGCCCCCTGAAACAAGGAATGGTCAAACCGAGAAAAGTGATATTCACCGAGGCCTTATTATAAGTTATCTCCGCCAACATGTATGGTATATGGAGATTTAATACCTGGATGTCGGTTTTTAAACACCGACCCACAGGCGAGGTGTTTAAATGAGACATCCATGCATTATATCTCCATATACCATACATGTCGGCGCAGATAACATTTTTGTCCCGTTTGAAACATAATAGAAACGTGGTTAAAATCAATTTGGGGATGCGTTTCTCACGCTTCGCTAATTGTTTTGTTTTTACAAACGCAGAAGACAACAGACAGAGTCACATCCCCTGGGTCGTTAAGGAAACGAGTTAACAGTATTTTGTTGACTCGTCGCGTGAGAACCAAAAGGTTCTATCTTCCAGCGGAAGATAGAATCTTATGGTTCTCACACGACGATATCGTGCCCGGAGTTCCAATGTGTTCTATGTCCCTGATGGCACATTAGAAGACATTGATACTCAGGGGACGAATTATTAGCTCTTATTTTATTTTTCTCAAGTTGTTTCATTTTCATTATTTGACTATTTAATTTATAACGACAATATATGACCGTATTGTGGGAAATCTGATGATATTTGTGAGTATTTTCAAGTTTTTGGTTTGATTTTTATGTCGAGGCGAGCCGACGCGGAAAGCTTTCGTTTAAACCATATATCCCCAATGTTTCGCGTGCGCCTACACCCTAGATGTTGAACGCTCTCACATACCTTGGATGTTGGGTGTACCCTTTGTCATGGTTATTTGTCCAAGGCATTCTGACCAATCAAAATACAGAATTTAATGGGATATAGGGACAAATTGTTTTATTCTTATGACAGAAAAAAACCGTTTGCAAATACCTTGCTTTATTACATATTTTTCGAACAAAAACAGCATATTCATATGAAACAAAATAAATTTAATTTCACCATACATTTATAAGAAACAATGTGCATTAACTTATTTGTTCACGTTGTAGTTAATTGTTATACTTGAACAGTTCCTAAACATCGGAACAGGGAAATTAAAGGAAGGAGGAAGTTGAACATATAGGCGTCCTGCTGAAATTTAGAACATTGTCTTGGGTAATTATTAAGGATAATGGACAGTGCGTCCTCACTGTTCTGGTGAATCTCCAACATATGTTCCGGGTGGATTACATTATATAATTTTGAGCGTAAATCTGCATACAAAGGACTTTTCAAAAGAAAGCGATGCCCATTCTCTACAGCTGACTGGTCAGAAAAATTACATACCCTTTCTTCTAATTTCTCATTCTTAAATATGCCAGTTTCTAATCGCAGGGGGAAGACTCCACGTCTAACCTGCGCTAATATTGAGCGGTGACAACAGTCAAGATTAACTTTTAGATATGATTCTGTTTTATATTCTGTTTTAACTGTTGTATATGTCTGTAGTCGTAGTTTAGGTGTACATGTATGTACAATTCTATTTTTCCATTTATCATGAAAATATTCATCTTATTAACCCTGGATTGAATTATTATTATTATTATTATGCCTCAAAGTTAGTTTGTCCAATCAGAATGTTTGAATACCATCTAAGGGTTCCACTGTATCAGGTAACTCACCTGATATCATTTGTTCTCTAACAATCAAATAGATTTTGACCGGAAAACCACGAGAAACGGTATGTATCACAAAGTGTGTTCCGATTCTTTATCATACAGACAACTCATTCTGATTCCGTATCATATAGACAACTCGTTTCCGGTAACTCGACGGGCTATCATAACAGGTGCATGAATGCATTCAATGTGCGTTTCATTGATCGATTCAGCTGATGGCTAACAAAACAGAACAAAATTACTTACAGTTAGGGACAAAACTATTAATGGCCAATGACTGGACCCCATGGTTGTTTTAGAATAAAGACGAATCCCTCACAAACAATGAGCCCCCCCCCCCCCCCAAGCAATGAGGACCCCCTCACAAACAGTGTGGATCCCCTCACAAACAGAGCTGAGCTGGGGTACCTCATCCCCAGCGCAGTCCAGAAAGTACACTATGTGTGAAGTATTAGATTTTCTTGCACGAGAATGGAAGGAATCATTTGTGAGGGACTCCTAGCTGTTTTTCGGAGCTCCTCAATGTTTGTGAGGGACTCCTCCATGTTTTTGTGGGGATCCTCATTGTTTTGGGAGGCGATGCGGAAGTCCCTCAATGACCCTCCCAAAACAGTGAGGTGGAATGCGTAGCCCCTACCAAAACAATGAGGATCCGCTCAAAAACCATGAGGAACCCTAAAAAACAGCGAGGAGTCCCTCACAATGATTCCTCCCTTTCTCACGCGGGAAAATTCGACACTTCAAGCATAGTGTATTTTATGGACTGAGGTGGGGGGGTATGAGGTAAACTAGCCTCTCTCCTATAGCTATCCCATTATTCATCATAACGCTTTTAAATACAATGTTGTTGGTGGGCTTGCATCAGGTGTTAATTTACATCTACCCTGTTGAGATATGACAGGTTGCAAGTCTTGTGGAAAGTTGGTTTCTAGATCAGATAACTTATCAAGACATCGTAGGGAGTACTGTTCCCAAATAATAATGGGAGGTGAAGGACATGAGCTGAAAGAGGGTGACATCTTGTCCGATTCTGAGGAGAGCGCAAATTCAGGAGTAGAAGATATCGATACAACTACCGGAAGCGAATACTCAGAAGCTGAGGCCGACAAAAACTGCCCTGCAGACGATTTTATTCGAAGCGCATATGAGAATAATGCGGAAGAATTTCAGGAGTTGAAAGCGTCGTATATAGACAGTGGCTTGGCCAAGGACGAGGCCGTCAAAGAGGCCAACTAATCTCGTGAAGACAGTGTGAGAAATTCCGTCTGTAAGAGTTTCTCGGGGGATGAATCGAGTACGGATATTCAGACGACATCCGATCTTCAGAAAAATCAAAGAAACTGCTCAGCGACTTCGGTGCGATGAGGGTAACGGAATGAACGAAGCTGAAAAATTCGCAATTGAGAAACTGAAATACATTTTTGATCCTATATTCGTTTTGAGGCGTGACGATAGAAACAGGTGACGATTAGAGAAAGCTCCAGGTGATATTTATTATGTTGTGGTATTGTGAAAAAGACTGCACTGTGTTGGTTGCCGAAATGGAAATGTCAAAAACCATGTAATATTTTTTATAGCTGAAATAAAACTCATATCGTCGAAAATATTTCGTTCATTGTTTATAATCTTCTTATTGGAGGATTGAACACGCACTGGAATCGTTATCAATTTCGTAAAAAGGGCATATTTTTTATTCAACTAGGGCTACGCAAAGCGTGGGCCACTGTCCCAGACCCGTAGGTATGTCCAAAGTAGCCTTAAAGATATTGTGGGACAGAAAAAGTTTCGAAGTATAAAAAGCATTATAAGGACATGATGTATTATGGGATTGCTATGAGAGAGGTTAGTTTACCTCATCTCCCGTCCCAGTCCATTAAATACACTATGTTTGAAGTATCAGATTTTCTTGAATGAGGATGGGAGGAATCATTTGGGAGGGAACTCTCACTCTCTGTAAGTGACTGCTCACTGTTTGTTAGGGGGGTCTGTTACAACCAGTAGTGTATAAATTTACCAGTAATGTCGAAATCGACCAGTAATGTCGAAAAAATTAACCAGTAATGTCGAAATCAACCAGTAATTACTGGTTAATTTTTTCGACATTACTGGTCGATTTCGACATTACTGGTAAATTTATACACTACTGGTTGTAACAGGGTCCTCATTGTTTGTGAGGAACTCCTCACTGTTTTTGAGGGACTCCTCACTATTTGTGAGGGGGTCCTCACTGTTTGTGAAGGGTCCTCATTGTTTGTGGGGGGAGGGGTTATTGTTTGTGAGGGACTCGTCTTTCTTCTAAAACAACCATCAAATTTCGGTACTACTATAGATATGCGCACGCTTCTAAATAAAACACGTAATTTTTGTAGTTATGCACAATTCATAGTCGCCTTCCAGCTCGAGGTCCTGAATCCACTGTCCCACCACACACTCCAACCAAATGACATCACTGACACTCACTTCTGACTCTCGTCGATTCATAAATTATTCGGATCGCAATGGATTCAAACCCCACATTGTCCCTCACTTTGGTGCCGAAACTTTTCAAGTTGTTCTAGGAGGTTATTTTTTCCAACTCTGCAGATATCTCGCATTTTGGGTGGGTAATACAGAGTCGTGTATTCCCTTCCCATGGGGTATTTTGCGACTAATTGGGTAATAGGGTCGATACTGTTACAGTGGGGAGGGTAGGCAAAGGGGGGGGGGGGGGGGTACTGAAGAACTACTGATTTTCTCCACAAACCTTGTACGATGGAAGGGGACAAGGCCTGTTATGATAATTTTTTGGAAAAATGTCAAAAAGTTTACGATAGAATAGTTGTTCTCATGTTTTTTGAGATTTTGTTTGGATAAAGGTAGGACGTATGATGCAAAGGGAGAGTTTTATATGATAAATGCTTGGGTAAATGTCAAAACGTTTGCAATAGAATGGTACTTCTTTCATGTTTTTGTGAGATTTTTTGGATACAGGTGGGATTTTTTATCGAAACATTTATGATGGGATTAGCACGCCTTGCATGTTTTCTAATAGGCTTTTTGATCAATAGAGATTATTATCATTATGTGGATGTACAAAATATGTATCCGAGTCGAGCTCCGGGTTCTAAGGGCAGGTCACGACGAGTCGAAGACCAGTCGTGATCTACCCTTAGAACCCGGAGCGAGACACGGATACATATTTTGTACATCCACATAATGGTAATAATCATTTTATCTTACAATATAATGGGAATAAGTCAAGAATGTAGACGAATATATAACGAACTATTTATTCGTATGGATGAACAAAAAGAAGAAAAAATGGAACTCACACGAAAGGAACGTGCTTGTTTCTGACTCACTGATACAAACATCTATATCAGGGGGATGGATACACGACAGTTGCGGAGTTAATACAGACAAAATACATGTTGATTGTAAGATATTTTTTTTTATCAAACGCTTTAAAATTAATTATCCATTTTATTTAATATGTAAATGTGCAGAGACTGCCAGAAAGGTCTTGTCACATACAAGATATTCTCTTCATATTTACTTTCAGTCTTGACTTTTGCGATTGGAAACACTAAATGAAATTTGACGAGTGCAAGTGGCGATTTCCTGCACTATTATTGACTGAGGCTGCGCAGCGAAAATCCCAAAAGGGCGTGGCTTTCTATTGGCTCATTAACACTTTTCATGGATGTTTTCTATGATTCATTTTCATCGATAAACAATTGAATGTTATCACCTTAATATTTACACCTTTCTTTTTTGCTTGAATTTAACAATTAAAAGCAATTATTGTCATCACCTTTGAGAAGAATGGTGACTGGACATTATTTTTACTTGATTTTGTCAATTTCTATACGAAAAAAGTAGTGGAACTTGTTTAAAACAATTAACTGTTAAACACCTAAGGCTGTTTTGATAAACGGGGATGTAACTCTATCTGATGTCTTCTGCGATTATAAAAACAAAATTATTTTCACGAATTTGGTCCAAATAATTATAGAGCTGAGAAATGCGTCACAAATTTATTTTCACTAAGTTGTATTGTGTTTCAAATGAGACAAAAACGTTGCCTCCGCCAACATGTATGGTATATGGAGATTTAATACCTGGGTGTCTCAATTAAACACCTCGCATGCGGCTCGGAGTTTAAAAACCGACATCCAGGTATTAAATCTCCATATACCACACATGTTGGCGGAGATAACTTATGATAAATGTTACGCCATTTAAATTTATTTTAAAATTAATTATCATTTGATAAGTCTTTAACGGAAATTATGGAAGACCAACAGCTTTTCAATTGGTTGTATTTATAAATTTAATTTAAACTTAATTATCCATTTGATAGATTCTTTAACAAACTTTATTGAAGACCAGCTTGTTACGCCATTTAAATTTAAAATTTCATTTAAATGATCATACCTCATTCAAATGTAAGGGGTGCTACGTCATAGGAATTAAAATTGAAAGAGGAGAGAGATATGGGGTTACTGCGTTATAGCAATTGTTCGAAATTAAGAGGGGGTATGGGTGTGACGTCATATGAATTGAAATTAAATTTTTCGAACTTAAGAGTGGGTAGGGGTATTGCATCATAGCAATTAAAATTAAATTTATCGAACTTAAGGGGGGGGGGGTAGGGGTATGACGTCATAGCAATTAAAATTAAATTTAAGAGAGGGAGGGGTGGGGGTTGTACGTCATAGCAAATAAAAAATTAATTTTTTAAATCTTTTTAATAATCATTTAATAATGCTCCATACCAGGCATCGTGTACCTCTTACTACTTAAGCCTGCCTACCCCCACCCCCTAGTCCAAACATGACCCGAAAGACTGTATTTTAATTTTTTTGGTTTGGTACGTCCTTTCAAAGAGCATACCAAAACAAAAAATTAAAACATGCGCTTTCAGGCCATGTTTGACCTAGTCCCCTCCTAAAGGTTCTGACTCTTGTGTCAACAGTTAAGAAGGGGGATGTATCGTGGATGAAGCTATGCATTTGACCAACGGCTGTAATTCTGGACTGCATGATTCTTGAAGTAATAACTTTATTAAATCAACTTGACGCTATCAAGTTATCACTTCAAGAATTGTTCAGTCAATAGCTATAGCTCTAGATGCCAGAACCAACTTGGACTGGACAGAGACAATGATAAGGATATAGAGGCCAATAGGCCTGAGTCCTTCGAAGATCCTAAGGTAGGAATCCTAGGGTAGATCATTGGATACTCACTGGTGAACTTGGAAATTTGAAACATGCTGCTAAAAACGTCAGTTTGACGGCAAAAAATAACGTGATTTTTATCCCAAAAGCTGCCAGGAGACTCCATTTAATAACTGATTTCAAAATTTTGTTAGGGGAATCCCCCTCCCTACAACTCTATGATCGATCTGGCACTCGCTGACGTATTGTCTGTGCAATATCCCGACATTTTTGAAAGGGGGCCGTCACAGAATTAACCCCGGGGCCCGAATTTCATATCCCCGGCTCTGTGTGGATCTTGAGTTGAAAGAGAAAATGGTCAAAAGAAGAATTTATATATTTTTATGCCCGGTTCTTGTATTAATGTTATAGGAAACATTACATCTATAGTTTATACCGGTTGTTGTTATTTTTCAACTCATTTTGACTGAAACTGAAAATGGACAAAATATTATTAGACACTGCTACTGCCAGACGATTTTCACCTTTTAGGGACCACGCCCCAACCTCTTCGAGCTAGGACATCTGTGTGTTATGCTTCAAAATATTAGTATTGATTGGTTGTTTTGGATACTCAGGGTTTGGATTTTCATTTACGCAGTCATCTTTGCGTCGATTGAGTGGTCTACCTGCCATTTTGTCACTCGTCAACAACAACAAAAAAAAACAAAAAACAAAACAACATGATGCCGAGTCTGCCTTCGCTCATGGAAAGGGGTTCATTGCGGTATTCATTTGACGAAAAAATCGATATTATTTTGTCCTGTCCGTTAAATAAAGTGTTGGAAGTATGTTATTTTGTCTTTCTTTATTAGTATTAAATCGAAAACGCACATTTTCTCGATTCATTCGAAACATTTTGTTTGTTTTTATCGCAATTTTTGACAGTGTTGACAGATAGTCTGATCGAAGTGTTTACCCGAAGCGACCTCTGACCTGGCATATTATTAACGTCAAAGTTGGCTAATCTGGGATTATTGAAGCATTTCCTCTCGCTTCGAATTTTAAGAATTTGAATTGAAGCAAAATAAGGGAATTCAAGTACTAAAAATATTTTCAAGGTACCGTATTTTTTATTTAAAACATTAAATATTTAAAAAAAATGGACAGAAAATATTATTTGTAGTCCCAAAGGTTCTTATACCGACCAAACTTCAAAGTCTATCAATTTTTTATGCTCAAGCGAACATTTTCTTTATAGTTTACTCAGCAGGTTGAAATTGATTTTTTGAACATTTAAAAATGCCTTTTAACCCTTTTCAGGTGGTAATGACAGTAAATGTATGTAAGTGTACATCAGATATGCTTGTGTATCCATAAGTTTTATTTTGTAAACAAATCGCCCTCTGAGTTCCAATGTGACTATTTGCCTACTGGCCTACTGGCACATAGAACACATTGAAACTCAGGGGACGAAATATCGCACGTCGATCAGCGAAAATTGTTTACTGTCACCATGGATACATACCGTGCCAGTTACTGCTGATGGTTCTGCGCGGTGCTGTCAATTGCAGCTTCTAATTTAATTTAAATAAACCCTGGTCGTTCTTTGTTTCTCAGGAAAATTTATTAATTCCTCACCTGATATGAACTCTGATCGCCTTGTATTATAAGTTACAGGACGTTCAGGTGGCGGATACGGTATCATATGAGGCGAGGTGAAAACAATATTGGACGAGACGGTACGCCGAGTCCAATATTGTTTTTGCCGAGCCTCATATGACACCGTATCCGCCACCTGAACGTCCTGTAACGTATTTATTATGCCAGCGAAAACAAAATAACAATCAAATTTGAACGCCGGCACATTTTCAAAACTGGTGCAAAACGCAATGTAAGTTGTAACAAACGTGCACAGTTGTCTCCCTGTTTGTGTATAATTTCCTTGACAACACAGACAACAGCGATAGACGCTTTTCTTCGTACTGTCACTTTGTCTTGAGTGTGCAGAAAATGTCCGAAACGTCCGGTTTTATAGAATTCGAACAAAATAAGTGTATCTCGCATCTTTTCCTTCATAGCTGTGATTCGTTTCTTACAATTTCATTATAGTGCAGTCGCTATTTTTAAAAACGAGAGAAAATGAGACATATAGACACGGGGGGACGTTTGATTGATCCGTTATCGGTAGATCGAATACAGTAGTATTTCTCACTTCAAATAATTAAATTTACATTTAGAAAATAAATTTCACAATAAATTTATTATAAAACGAGAGAAAATGAGACATATAGACACAGAGGGACGTTTGATTGTACTGCAATTTCTTCAATATGGATATAAAAGCACCGCGAGGTGAGGAATTTCCACGTCGAAACAAAATGGCGGTACTGACCTAATACGAGTTTCGTATTAGGTCACAGGTGACCCAATACGGCTCAGTACCGTCCCACTATTCGGGAGCTGTGATTGGCGAATTTCATTAGCTGGCATAATAAGGAAATGTATCCGTCAGCTACACGCCATGTAACTTATAATATCACACACAAGCTGATTTTCCTATATATCCAAAATATCAATCTTACTCAGAATACCCTTTATCTCCGAACACCACCCATAACCTACACTATGAAACTCCCACATATATACTTTCTTAATTACTCTATTTGACTCTAAAGATACTAAAATGTTTCACAGCCGTAACATATTAATCCACCTGCGCTGAATCGGTGTACGTATACCAAAATCCCCATTTATGGTCAATATCGATGTAAAGTGGTGGACCCCCAAAAAGTGTCGGCTAGCCCTATTTTGGACATTATCAATGAGGTTATATTTCTTGTAACCCCACACAGCAGAACCGTAGTCTAAAACAGTAGAAATACACAATGAGAAAAAGTTATGAAATGTTGATAACTCCACCCCTCGAAATGGATGAATTTTAGATATTACGGCGCCTAGAGCTTTACCACCTAACTTCAATAATAACTCTACTGAATCAATATAATCTTTAACCTTTTACCCAACGTAACGGTCAAAACCGACCAGCGCTATTCTCAAAAATCGCCAATTAATTTTCATTATTTTTTCATTTTTTCGTCTCAAAACCAAAGGTTATGATCACTCGTTGGAACGAGCTCGTCGAGCTCGTTCCAATGAGGGGTTATAACCTATGGTTTTGAGAAAAAAATGAAAAAAATAGTTATGCAAGAATTTTTATTTGCAAGTGTCGTCTGCTTTTCATGTTAGGTAAAGGGTTAAACTCATGTAATATTAATCCTAAATGTTTATACTTATCAGTTACCTCAATATTACTGTTACCCAATGTAAAAGTAAATCTGGTTCTTGGTTTATTTTTTGCTCTAAAATTAACAACTTTTGTTTCCCCTTTATTTACGATCATTCGCCACTTATTACACCAATCGTTACCTATATTCAGCAACAGCTGCATACCAGCTTCATTTTCAGGCATGACGGCAACATCGTCCGCGTACAACAACACTGACAGAATATTATTACCAAATTTAATTCCAATTTCCGAACGTTTTATTTACAACACAAGTGATGAAAGTACTAATATCAGCCGTAGTTATGGCAGTAGTTTGCTGCCACTTGTTTTAACCAAATGAAAAGTTTAAACACATTTTATTCTCCATAAATAAAGCAAAATTGGATTGGAGTGCATGTTATTCAACTTATTAATAACTCCTCTCCGAACATACAGTACGTGGAGAGTATATTATCACTAAATCACCCTCAGAGTGGACATTCCACCCAAATCATAATTGCAAATTTGTTGCAAAACATAACCAGCACAAGCAAAGTTTCGGCCAATGGACCTCCGGGTTAAACCCGGAGGTCCATTGGCTGAAACATTGCTTGTGTTTTTTGTGGATATGTACACAATTTGAAAGTTATAGCTTGGGTGATAACTCCACTCCGCGGACGATTTAGTTACAATCCACTCTCCACGTACTGTATAAACATAATTCTGAAACAATGTTGGTAACAAGCTAGTTGTTTGAAGGGAAAACAAGAAAAAAAATAACAAAAACAAAATAAGAAAAGAGAGAGAGAAAAAAAAACAACAAAGAAAGAAACCAGAAAATCAGGGGTTAAAATTAACCAAGATTGCCTTCGTCAAAGCTACTAACTAAAAGGAGACCGACAACGAGTAAAATTGTTGGATAGAATGGTTATGCAAACATTGATCAGAATTTATGCAAATCTCCCACTGGATGTAATATCTAACTGGGTTTTCTTGGAAATTAATTCGTTTTGTTGCTCAGTGTGCTCTGGTTTCCCATACAGGAGATCTGCTATAGGACCAATCTCCAGCGTGTGCAGTTTGTTTAGAAATGTTAGTCTCAGACCGCTATAATGGGGGCAGGCAATGAAAAAGTGGCGTGCATCCTCACGGGGATGTCCACATGAACACTGAGGTGATGGGAATATATGGTTTCGAAATTTGTCCCCGTTCAAATCACTGCAGTTGTTTCGGAGTTTACAATGGATAATGTCAGCAGTTCTCTTCCCCATCAGACAGTATGATGGAGGCCTTGGGTTGGGATTTAACAATGAATAATTATATTTGAATTCGGAAAAACTTTTAGCGTTGACCAACTGGGAGGGGAGACTATTCCACAGTCGTGTTGTAGATGTAAAAAAGATCATCTAAGCCGCTCAGTTCTTGGAGAGAGTGAAGTAGGAAGTACATGTATCACGCAGGTTAGAGGTGGAGATATCAGCAGTGCGAGTGGGCAGCAGGTTGCTAAAGAACAAGGGTGTTTCGTTATGGATGATTTTGAAAAGCGTACATTGTCTATGTTTTTCTCGCCGCTTTGATAGCGATACCCACCCGAGTTCTAGTAGGAGTCGTTCATTTGAAGTCGAGCGCGCGATTCCAGTTATTATACGAGCTGCGTCATATTGCAGATTATCAAGGTCGTGGAGTAGGTAACAGGGGGCACAGTCCTGAATAATAATTCAGTAGTCGCAGTCCACGAGCGGCAAAATATATGTTGAGTATATCTGTTCAAGGGTTTTCCTGTTAAGATTAAATTTAAGTTTTCACATTTGTGCCAGTCGGACTTTCACTTTCTAAAATATTATCAAACGCATGAAGGGTTCAATAAAAAATTATTTCAATCAGTAACATTGTATTATTTAAGTCAATTAGGTAGGACCGATTTTCGTCCGGCGACACTACAGCTGATTAAACTTGATGTCCCTTCACTCACGAAGATACACAGATATTCTTTTGTACCCTATACATATATTCCTATCAATAAGAATTTAATTTACCTTGGAAACATCCAGATATGAACACAATTAGTGGAAGTATGTGGCATAATCATAAAACTATAGTTTTTGGTGATCCTTCATTCATAATGGTAATCTTATTAGAAATTCGATCAAATCAAGTATCGAATGAGTAACATTTCTTTCGTTGGTACTCACACTTCTACAAAAATGTATTGATACCATTCACGGGTCTCAGTAAAAGGGGAGTGGATTAAAATGTGCATGCTTTTTGAATTGTTGTAATTGGTTATTACGAACAATTCATATCTACACTTTAGAAACAAGTTATGAAACATTTAGCACTGATATATTTATATCAGTGGCGGAGTGGACCAAGAAAGGTTACCGGGAAATGCACCAAGGGGGCCCAGACCCGGATGAAAATGTTTTATCTTTCGAACTGAAGGAAAGTGGCTTCCTTCCACCTGACCTGAGTGGGAGACTTATAAAAGATCATACATCCAAACATGATTTTGGGGGAACTTAAAAAAAAATATGTTTTTAATGATATTGTTACGTGACTTGCTAAATATCTGTCGTCTGCGATCGAAAATCAAAACAACAAACAATTTGACAATGATTGACGTGACCTGTTTATGGCACACTTTCCTGGGTTTGACTGTTGTCTTTTGCGAAAATTAAAAGTTTTTCGTTCACGTACACATAGTTTTTATATTTTAATATTACAGCCGGATTAAATTATAAGAAATAACTGTTGTTTTCCTTCGGTTTGTGCGATATAAACCGACAATTTTTAGCACAAGCTTAATCATAACTCGCTACGCGAGTTATGAAGCTTGTGCTGAAAATTTTCGGTTTATATCGCATAAACCGAAGAAAAACAACAGTTATTTCTTAAATAACTGACAACTAGACAGTGAATAATAATAATAATAATAATAAATTACGTCTTTTGTCAGCAACATATGTATGATCAACGCCGATGTTTTGAACACGATTTCCTTCTAGATGCTATCTATGTTTTCGAAACCTGTTGTCTGTTAGTAGTATGTGAGGGGACAACCTTTCCATTACCCCAAATCACTTTATCTAATTCAGATTTCTGGAGAATAATATTATCACATAAACAAGTTTCGAAATGATCAACAGGCCGTTTCTTATATGTAAGGTATTCTAGCAATACACTGGGCTTAGACTGATACGGGCTTAGAAAAATGGGTTGGTCAACGACAGAGGTCGTGATCGTAGATAGCTAGTAATCCCGTAGTAGTGCTACATGTTAGTATTGATGGTACAAGGCTGAGGCGGGAATTGCAGACTATAGTATTGGGTGACTACAGCCGATCAATCTTCAAGATGGTAGTGACTATAGACAAGTGGTGGCCTCGGAGCAATGAAGGGTGGGGTGGTCTCGGGCTGAATAGGACAAGGAGCCATAACTATCTTCAGATAAATATCCTGCAAACGGTATTCTTCAAAAGGTATCCTCAACGGGTATCCTTAAAAGGTATTATCAAATAGTACATCACCATGCCATAGGTATCCTCCAATACCTCGATGGGGATAAAAAAGATGGCTGTTTATACCTTACTGAGGGATTTTCTCATGATCCAGGGCTTCATACGATAGAAAAGAGGTGCCAAAGGCCAGTAATTGGCTAGTTATGGGAGCTGGAAGTGTGGTGCCAGGGGACGTGACCGTTTGATACCGAGATGAGGATAAGAAATAACACCTTACTAAGAGGTTTCCTCACGGCTTTCATAGCCTCATACGATAGAAAACGGGCGCCTAAGGTCAGTGGTTTGTAAGTTAGGGTGCTGGAAGTGGGGTGCCAGGTAACCTGGTCGTTCTATACCCAGATGAGGATAAGAGGGATGGCCGATTATACCTCATTGAGGGATTTCTTCATGGCCCTCATAGCCCCTTGCGACAAAAATGGGGGTGCCGATAATGAGTCGTTCGTTAGTTAGGGAGGCTGGAATTAGGGTGCCGCGGTACGTGGTGGTAACGGAAAGTGATCTAGTTAGATGAAACGTGTCTTAAGGTTTTCGGATCAAGAAGAAGGTTAATCAGAATAGGTCCAGAACTATCAGAACAGACACGCCAAATGGGGAAATACTAACCAATAAGCCAAAACTGCTCCATCTAAAATACTTTTCTACGCTACTGCATTATACTCTGGAATAATCGAACGCACCCTCTCGTTCCGACAGCAATACGTCTACTATCATAAGTATGATTCTTCAGAAAAGCTACATGAAATAAACAGATAGAAACCGATGATTTAGTGTGAAATCCGAGCCAAATAAACATAAAGAAGTAGAAGATTCCAACGGAATTCGAACTTGATAAATAGGAAGTATCCGCCGTGGATTCTGTGGGAGCTCGTTTCATCCCTCTCCTACTACTTCCCTTCTCCATTCACATCTCCCTTCCTTGGTCCCCTGCGGATTTACCTAGAATTGGCAAGGTAGGCCAATGACATACTACGTCCCTTCTCCGTTCACCTTTCCCTTCCTTGGTCCTCTGTGAGGTCCCACAAAAAGAGCAAGGATAGCCCCTTACATACTACGTCCTTCTGTTCGTTTACAACATTCATCTCATAATACATGATCCTTATACTAACGTAATAATAGTAATAATAATAATGATAATAATAATAATATTATTCATCCACTAACCACATGTCCTTCATTCTCACATCTCACTTCCCCATTATACTCCCAGTGAAAATTATACTGTTAGACTCATATTTTGAACATTTTGAAAGAAAGTGTTCCAGGGTCTCCACCACTCCTGAATTACACATTTGGCACTCGTTTTCACTGTCTTTCCAATTGTTCTGTAAGCTCCAATGGCCGCGATCTCAACTCTAAAAACAGCGACAGCCCCCTCCCCTCCTGAAGGGTCATCAAGATACTCTCCAAAACCTGGCTTCCCTTTATCGCGCAGGCCACCCAAAGATCTCTTTGCTTTGACTCCCCCACCCCAGCCACCGTCGCCAATTTTCGGTTACAGTCCTCCATTACTCCTTCTCTGACAATTTAGTTTCACCATGGGTTGCCGCCACTTCTAAATCAGAGATCTCCATCGAACAATTCTATATCCACTCCCTATTTGCTCAATCCTTCCCATGTTTGTATTTGAATTACAAATATTCTTGAACATTGGTTTACCCCATCGGCTATCAGGGAGATTTACGAAATAGTTAAGATGACGGAGTTTTATAAAGTCATTTTTATAGTCCTAATAAGATTGCAGTTCCGTACCTTCCGATTATCGTCTTTAATCTTACGTACTTTATTCCGTGCTTGTTGGTATTCTTCTTTTGCTCTCATGGCCTCGTTACTTTCCACCCCCTTGAGTTTTCTATTCCTCCTGCACTTATCACATTTGATGCATCTGCCCTTTATCTCTTCATCCAACGTGACGGCCAAAACAGGCCAGCGCTATTCACAAAAATCGCCAATTAATTTTCATTATTTTTACATTTTTTGTCTCAAAAACATAGGTTATAACCCCTCTTTGGAACGAGCTCGTCGAGCACCTTCCAATGAGGGGTCATAACCTATGTTTTTTAGGCAAAAAAAAGTGCAAGTGTCGTCTGCTTTTCATGTTAGGTAAAGAGTTATAACCTTTTTCACTTCGCCATTCACCCTGTACTCGAGTTCCCTTGTTTGCACCCAATGTTTCCTGCGCTTTGTTTCCCTGCCCCTTGCCTCCTTTCTAATTTTCCAAATCTCCTCATAGCTCCTTTGGTATTTTGCTTGCTCCTGATCGTAACTGTAATCATGTTGTAATCACTGTCCAACTCACCTTTACCCTCATCGTCCACTTCTACCTCTATCACCTCCCTCCATCAATCGGTATCTGTTTTTCCTCTCCCAGGTCCACTTTCCTCACACCTCGCACCCATGTTCAGAATCTTCAAACCGAGCTCATATCAGATTTGTGAAGTCCAACAGATTCCTTCCATTCCAGCGGATTTTCTTATCCCCGCCCTATATGCCTTCTTCCTTATCATATTTATGTCCACGAAAGTCTCTCATCAGAATTATACGGGCTCCCCTGTTTTCTAATTCCGCGATATTGGACTTAAGTGTTGAGTGCACTGAGTCACTCCACCGCACGGAACACAATCCCAAGGGCAATACTTTTGTTTTTTAGATGAATCTTCACCCATCCTATTTCTTTAGATACTCAGCCGAGTTACTGACATCTGCCAGATCTGTGATCAACGACGGTTTTTTAAAATACCCTTAATGTACATGCTTACCCTCCTCCGTTTTTCAGACCTTTAATCCGTCCTATACCGATCCGTACGCAACCTTTTACTTGGTCTACTCGTCCACCATGTCTTAACCTATTTCGCTTGAGCCCATTTTCATGAAAGTCCTCCTCCTCGATCAATGTAGCTATTTCACATGTCCCAGTGATCAATAAAGGGTAATTCCAAATCAACACAGAAGTCCTACAACTCCTCATTCAGCGTCATAATCCGCGAATTCATACCCCCCCCCCCCAGAACAGGAAGGACCCCCAATACCACTACCCTTGCATTCCTTCTGAGCAGTTTACTAATTAAATCCACGTACGTCTCCACCAGTCTTATTGATTTCCTCTCCTTGATGTTGTTGGACTCCACGTGTAAATCATCACTACAGGATGCGATCCTGACCCCAACACAGTACTATCCGCCATATCTACCAAGTCCTCTCTACATATATTCCTTCGCCCTGGGAAAACACAAAACAGTGCGATATGAACTGTCAGGTCCACAAACCGCCTCACACGGTGCTCCTCTTTGTTACAACTAATTTCTTTTATTCTTCTTCCTTGTTGTTTCCTCCGGGCATATATCACCTGCAACTTGTATCGTTTGACTGGCATCCGAACTCTTCTCTTGACCGTTCCCCTTACCTAATCTGTCATATCAACATCAGCAGCCAACCCCTCTGTCTGTCGTCCTCTCCTTCACCCTCTCTCCTAGAGGCATTAGAGTTGAACCTTTTTTCTAAACACCTCTTAAATACCTTACGCCTTCCCTAACCTCCTGACTCTACCCATTTTTGTCCTGGCTCCATACACCGAATTTTCCAACCAGACCTCTCCTCCTCACTTGCATTCCCACATCAAGCGTCCTCAAACTACCCTCACCCGTTTCTTTTTTGAATCCATAACCACCTTCCATCCACCCTTCTCCTCAACAGCGTGAGTAACTTTCATCGGGGATGACCCCAGCTATACAAGCCCACCCCAGCCCCACCTTCCACCCAGCAACCTCCCTCTCGAACTCAACGCACATATCTATCAACTGCAAGATGTCCCTACAATTCCCACACACCCCATTGCTGTCCACCGGCCGACCACACATACCTCTTATTACACTGACTGCAGACCTCAGACACCTCCCTCACCATCACTCCCTGACTCACATCCGACTACACGTATCCCTGGGCCCTCTACTGACCATACTTTCCATCTCTCTCTGTACACCGATACGTATTCACTAGCCATTCTTTCAAAATAAAAAATCCAATACAAACAACTGCAGCGAGAAAAAGGGACCCCAAACCGACTCGACCCACAAACAAAGCTAAAAAGCGTTTAAAATACATACTTTTACAAATCTTGTTTGTGAGCTTGACGAGCTCGATCCGTGCGGAAATTACAAAACTGAACTGAAAATGAAATACAAAAGTCGTGCGTTGACAATAAGTTATTTATTTATTGGTGTGTGAGTCACATATTTCTGCACAATGGGTAATCATGACCATGACAGTTTTATGGGTGGAGGAAGCCGGGGTACCCGGAGAGGACCATCGAGCAACGGCGAGCAACTGTCAGCTCCCCACAATACTAACTCCACACAAGCATTGGTTGAAGACGGGTGCACCATTGACATGCAGTACGCCTTAGTACACAACGCCGCCGCGCCCCCTCGTGGGAAATGGGAAGTGACGAGTCTTGCCCAAGGACACAACGCCGTTGCCATAGGTGGGATTCGAAGCAAGGACCTCTCGGCTTGCAGCCTGCACCTCTACGTACTCACCCACCGCGCTCACAAACAATGAGTTAAATACAACTCAATTTAACCCTTTACCGAACGCACACGATATCAAAATTTATTATGTTAAAAACTATTTTTTCAGTTTAAAAAAAAAGAAAATTCAACAAAAGTATCTCATGTGACCCCTCATTCGAGTGAGCCGGACGGGGTCACATGCTATGATTTTGTTGTTGATTTTTTTTAAAGATTGTTTTCGAACGGTTAATTTTATTGGGTTGTGCATGTACATATAAGGTTATATGAGTGTAGATTTTTGTATCAGTGTAAAGGTGTGTATGAAGGTAGATGTTCGTGTACAAGTGGGCGATGGTGCCTGTGTATATTCGTGTGTCGCGTGTGTGATGGGGTCTATTTTCCCGGTTTTGTGAGAACTCATACCATAGTAATAGTGTTTGGGTTCCCCACAAAGATTGACTTTTTTTAACGAGTCCCCGCAAAGAAAATATTAGGTTGGGGCTTTTCTTCCCGATTTTGCGAGAAATTATTTGTTACCACCAACGCAAGGAAAACAGCATTTCCACAGACACGATTTCACAAGACTGTACATTATGTGAAGTAAGTAAGTAAGTAAGTAAGTAAGTAAGTAAGTAAGTAAGTAAGTAAGTAAGTAAGTAAGTAAGTAAGTAAGTAAGTAAGTAAGTAAGTAAGTATATCGTTATTTCTGTGACATGTGCTATTTGTTGTAAAGTCAAAGTACATACAATATAATAATGCTGTTTCTTTGGGTTATTAGTTTCGTTTAAACAATATTTATTTCCAAACAAACAATAAGAAATACAAACAATCAAGCCAGCATTGTGTACATAAGTATGGAAATGGATTCAGCAGGAAGCAAGAAAGCTTATACAAGGCTGTCTTCATATGAGAGTATTACAGTGGCTCAGTAGGCAGAGGTGCAGGCCTCAAGCCGAGAGGTCCTCGGTTCGAATCCCACCTGCGGCAACCGCGTTGTGTCCTTGGGCAAGACACTTCATCTCCATTGCCCGCGTGGGGGCACGATGACGCAGTGTACTAAGGTGTACTGCACGTCGATGGTACGCATGTCTTCAACCAATCTAACCCTGCCTGTGCTGCAGTGCGGAGTTACGATGTTGGGGAGCTGGCAGCTGCTCGTCGTTGCTCGGTGGTTCTCTCCGGGTACTCCGGCTTCCTCCACCCGTAAAACTGTCACGGTCATGATTAGCCATTGTGCATACATATGTGACCTTAAACATCAATAAATAAATAAATAAATAAATAAATAAATGAGAGTATAACATGTAATGATATCAGCAGTACAAGGGATTTTTATTATTTGCATGGACTAATAAATATAGTTGAGTGCATGAGAAGGATAGTGGGAATAGAAGGTGCAAACGGAATTCAGGGGCTTAGTAGTGGAGGCAATAGGGGAGAGACCCAAGAGAGTCAGTAGTGACCAGTACTTAGATGATTGAGTGGTGCACATCGGTATCCGCGAGTATTGAATCAGTGGTACTGGGTTGATCAGTCGAAACGTTAGGATAAAAGAATAAATTCATGAGCTTTCTCGAAAATGGATTTGTTTATTTTAGGGCTCTAGTGTTCACTACCGTATAATGTGTCAGTAGTAATATGGTGCTGGATGCTACCTAATGTTTGTATTCGTATCTGCGCGTATCTATAGCAACGGAAAAGGTAGTGATCCACAGTTTCGCGTGCGCCACAGCTGCATAAGAATGAATCGATGACGAAGTTATTAAATAGATCATTGTTCAGACCTCTGCAGCTGAGCCGCAGTCGACAATGTAGGACTTGAGCTCGGCGTGACCTATGCCCGTGAAAATAGGATGGGACAGTGCGTCTGTTCCTATTAAGATATGATTTGAAGTTAGGCAGCGAGTTATTTTGTCTTACTTCGAGGGGTAGGTCGTTCCATAATCGGGTGGTAGAAGGTAGTAAGGAGGTCAGATGTAGGTGCGTTCGGCAAAGTGGAGTTCTTAGATTGTTAGTATGCCGAAGGTTATAGCTTTGAGAGCCCGAGCTGAGAGGAGGAATCATGTTAGACGAATAAGCAGGAACAAATTCATGGGCCATTTTGAAATATTGTATAAGTTTGTGGTTCTTCCTTCTAGTCTCAAGTTCTTCCCACCCTGTTTCGATATATAGCTGAGTTCTGCTTGAGCTTTTCGTACCCCCTGTTACTAGACGTGCCGCTTCAACTTGGATTTTTTTTCCAGTTCGTCGGCTTCGGTCGCTGTACAGTTGTCCCAAACAGTATCAGCATATTCAAGCACTGGACGAACGTACATATAGTAGATTGTTTCGAGAGTTTTACGGTCGAATCGATACTTGAAACGCCTCAGGATATTAAGACGTTTCTAGGCCTTGGCTCTAATTATGGTGAAGGGGGCAGACCATGTTCCCATGTTGTTGAACGTTAGGCCGAGGTGTTTGTGTTGAGAGACTTCGTTGATGTCTGTTGAGAACATTTTTAAGGGTGGGTGAGTTGGTGCGCTATTTTTTCTAGTGATTAGTAATGTTTCGGTTTTTTGGGGGTTAAAGTTAAAGTCTTTGAGTTATTGATAGTTCATTGGAGGAATAACCGTAATTTAGTGATTTGATCAAATAAGTACCGATATCATTTCAGAAAAATTAAAAACATTCGGCTGTGAAGCCGTCTGACCCTGGAGTTTTATTGTTTTTCATAGACTTCAGTGCATTTAACACTTCGGACAAAGGTAATGATCCCTCAAGCATGTTTCTTCCTCTTCGCTGAGTTGATTTAGAAATGGATTGTCCCCGTCAAAAAGTACCCTTTCTCTTTCAGCACATGCTTCCCTAGTGTTTTTCAAGTAAGATTGTGATAGAACGTTTTTTGTTCTGATAAGATCTCTGCTACATTGGTGGTTTCTGAACCATCGTCCTTTACTAATAGGGAAATTACTTTTTCAATGTAATTTTTGTCTAAATTACAAAAGTACTTGGTTGTTTTTTCGCCCTCCATCTTCCATTTTGATTTAGTTCTCAAAATTATGCCCTTTATTTTTTTTCGACCTAAGAGTTTGTAATTCATTTTCAAGTAATTCCATTTTCTTTACTATTGTTGTGTCCTCCCGATCAAGTTTAATTTTAGTTGCTTCGACTTTTCTTCTAATTCTTGCTGACCTTTATCTGATTTACCTTTTAACCCTTTACCTAACATGAAAAGCAGATGACACTTGCCAAAAAAAATCTTGAATAACTAATTTTTTTCATTTTTTGTCTCAAAAACATAGATTATGACCCCTCATTGGAACGAGCTCGACGAGCTCGTTCCAACGAGTGGTCATAATCTATGGTTTTGAGACAAAAAGTAATGAAAATTAATTAACGATTTTTTTGGAATAGTGCTGGCCGGTTATGGCCGTTACGTTGGGTAAAGGGTTAAATATGTCGAATATGCTATAGTTTTTCCCCTTATCATGAGTTTTAAAGTTTCCAAAAACAGTTGATTATTAATGGCGAACCCCATTTCGATATCACTATTCCTCGTGGGATTGTCGGTATTATTACCCGTATACTGATCCACGTTGTCTCTAACCACCTGTTTAACTGCGCTTACGTATTCCGGATCACTCAGTTAACTATTATTGAAATTTCATATACCATTTTCTCTGGGTTTATCGTTGAATGATAAAGTAACACTCATCGGGTTACGGTCGCTGCGGTATCTAGTATGAATATCAGCAAGAAGATGTGTAAGTCAGACGACCTGAGAAAATAGTCAAGTCTATTTTCGGGCCCCCTCCACGTGTACCGCTTTTCTTCTGGGTTTGCAATACGCCACACATCGTTGAAGTCGTATTTTCTATAAGGGATAACATTTTTACCTGCGTCGCCAGCGGCAGATCAGGTCTAGTAACCGCTCGACTCCGTCAACCGTCCCTCCGTCCGTCCGTCCGTCCCTCCGGGCCAACATTGGGGGTTTAGGGGATATTATTATTAGGGGCTACCTCCAAATTAAGGTAGTGTTAGGATTAGGAGTGGGGTGGGGTTAGGGTTAGGGGTAGCCCCAGAGTAGGGCTTAAAGTTCGGGAGGGTTAGGTCCCGGGGGGGGGGGTAGGCTTGGGGTCAGGGGTGGGGCTTTAGTTTTAGTAGCCCCATAACCGAATACTAGCTCCTAATCCTATTGGTTTGGCTAGAGTGGGTTGGGTCAGGGGTGTGGTGGGGGTTAGGGTTAGGGGTAGCTCCAGAGTAGGGCTTAATGTTGGGAGGGGGGTTAGGTCCCGGGGGTGAGTGGGGGTTAGGGTCTGGGGTGGGCTTTTAGGGTTTAGGATCAGAGTGGGGTAGGGTTAGGGTTAGGATGTGGTTTTTGGGTAGAGGGGTGGGGTTAGGGTTAAATATAAGTTCTAGGGCGGAGGGGTGGGGTTCTGGTTAAAATAAGGTTTTGGACATACAAAATGTTTTTTTGGTAGCCCATAAACCCGAAATGTTGGAGCGTCCGTCCGTCCGTCCGTCCGTCCGTCAGGCCGTCCGAAACACTTCTTCCATCAAAGTTTTCTTGGCTTCTATGAAAGGGAACGATTTTATATTTGGTCTGCTGCTTCATAATGATTAGTTGTATCGTGTATCTAATTTTCAGATCTGCCGTGCAGTCACTTCCTGTTTGCCGATAATCAATTGCATGCAGCGACGCAGGTCCAGACCCGGTATTGGTCTTGGCTTGTTTTATTAGCCTTTGTATTATTTTTGTGTCTATAATTGCGAGTATCTTTCTCGTAGTCATGTGGTACGTTCCAGTCGCCACCAATAAGCACTGAATCGTTGCCTATACTTTCTATTTTTGAAAGTGGCTCATCGTAAAATTGTGGTTTATCGTCGTTTGGTCCGTAAACTACACACAAACTTAATCTGCGATCCTTTACAGTTATGCAGCATCTATCATATCTTTGTGTATAACAAAACAAGATGTGTTTTAAATAGTATAGCCACCCCTCTACTTAAACTCGAGTGAGAACCAAAAATGGCTTGAATCACTTCTCCAGCTGTTTTCAAGACCCTTACTGAAGTGTGTATCTTGTAATAGGGTAATGTCAAATTTCTCTCTGCATTGTGAGAAAAAGTCTCGCAGCTTTTTAGGATCAGATGAGAGACCTTGGCAATTTACGCTTCCTGTTACTAAATTAAACAGTTACATATCGTTTGGATTCAAATAACTCTGAGTGTGTGATTGATTCCCTTAAAAGTCTATATTTTTCAGTCCTGTTGACAGCTTCGCTTGTCTGAAAACTGGGTATATACAAATGAATATATCTGAAAATTATTGTTTATTTGGACAACAAAAACTCGTTTCCTATCGGAAACATAACAAATGATATCAATAACAAAGTATAAATACAACAGTGCTTCCAGGCTTTGGTCACAGAGCTTGTTTTCTGATAGCCCCCATCCCAAATTAATTGCGTGCATGTTTACAAATTGAGAAGAAATTATATTATGGAAGATACTATCCCACTAAAGTCTGGTTCGACACAACAACCCAAACATTTAGTTCAGCTGTAAATTAGAAAGACAAGACTGACTCAGCTGAATGCTTTGCGGCAACCGAAACACAAACAATCGATTGCAGCAATCGTTTACGTTCGGAGATTACGCGATTCACTTTGGGCATTGCTTTCAGCTTAGTGTAGAATAAATGTGTAAACAGAACAATTCAAAAAAATATATAAGAAATATCTCTGATTAACGCTGATGCAAAGATTGGCTCATCTGTGATAGCAAACCGAGTAAACACAGTCCTCCCAAAACTTATTTCCGAAACACAACTCGGCTTTATGAAGGCAGATATATAGGAGTCTTCCAGGTTAGCTTTAGATTTAATAGCAAAATGTGAGAAACAAAATATTCCGGGAATCCTCGTCCTTTTTAGACTTTGAAAAAGCATTTGATTCACTAGAATAGTCATTTATAGAGAAGACTTTGAAGTTTTTCAACTTTGGAACATCCATGTTACAATGATTCCAAACATTTTACCATAAATGCTACAGTTTTGTTTTGATTAATGGAAACTGCTCAGACGGATTTGACATATAGCGAGGTGTTAGGCAAGGTGATCCTTTATTGCCCCACCTTTTTATTCTTAGCGTGGAAATTTTAGGTGCCGCTATAAAATATAACCCAAACATTAACGACATTAAAACAAAAGACTCAGAATACCTAATTAGTCAGTACGCAGATGACTCAACTCTTTTTATTAATGATGATGGTTACTCTTTAACCCTCTATCCAACATAACGGCCAAAACCGGCCAGCGGTATTATCAAAAATCGCCAATTAATTTTCATTATTTTTTCATTTTTTTTCTCAGAAACATAGGTTATGACCCTCGTTGGAACGAGCTCGTCGAGCTCGTTCCAACCAGGGGTCATAACCTATGTTTTTGAGACACAAAATGAAAAAAATAGTTATTCCAAAATTTTTTTGGCAAGTGTCGTCTGCTTTCCATTTTAGGTAAAGGGATAAACAATGTACTGGAAACCGTGAAGCTATTCTCATCTATATCTGGGTTGAAAGCAAACTTTGAAAAGACACAAATCATTGGGATTGGTTCAAAAAGGGGTTGTGGTGAACACCTCCCCGCGAATGAACGTCATTCAAGTTCATTCCACTAGGAATAGAATTCAATTTATTCAGCGAAAACTATGTACTGAGTAACTACTTCAGAAAGATAGAAAAAATTGAAAAATTCAGACATTTAGTTATGCTCTAAAATTAAATGGATAAAAAGACTTCTGAACCCCACTGAATTTGCTCCACGGAAGGCACTTGTATTGGATGATTTTGAGCCTTTTGGTAGTTTTAAACTCTGCTACGTGCATAAAGAGTGAATAAAAATAACAGGACAACATATGAATCCGCTTTCGGATAACGTATTATTCGCTTGGTCACTAGTAGATGGTGAAAGCACCCCCAATTGGAGGTATTTGGAGAAAGCATTTTTTATTACGATCATACAAAAATCAACAACATACTTTTCTGTAATAAAAATGGTGCGAGAAGGGTATCTATTTTGTAAACGATTTACTGTCTGAGGCCAAAGGCTTCCTAACCTATTCTGACTTCTCCAACAAATACAATTTAAAAACCCCATTCACGCTCTACCGGGGAGATATTAATGAAATTCCAAAGCCTTGGAAACTTACATTAAAAGAGAACAAAAAAGCTCCCACTATTAAGAATGGAAATATTGACAGGCTGAAGCATACACATAGGATATGCCAGGTATACTATAGATAATTCCTTCAAAGGTTCGCGATATCCCCTTCGAGTATCCATAGAAAATGGAACAGCATCCTGGACAAAAACCTACAGCCTTCCGACTGGAAATTTCTATACAGAATTCCATTTTCGTCTACAGATGACACATATCTGCAAAACTTACAATAGAAAATTTCTCCTCGAATTGTTTTTACAAATGCAAGCTTTATTAAGTGCAAACTTTCGGAAACGGAATTGTGTACCTTCTGTAATAATAGGAAAGAAACAAAGTCGCATTTGTTCTTTGAATGTTCCATTGTAAAAACTGTTCTTCTGAACTTTCTAGAGCTGTTACATAGGAAATATTGTGTTCGGTTCCCAATGACTGAAGAATATGACACAACGATGCTTTTTCTCCATCTAATAACACTGTTGATTTTTAAATGTTAGTTTACAAAAAAAACAATTATTCTTGTAAAGTGAGAAAAAGTCAGCCAACCTATGCGGATTTTATAGAACAATTAACGAGTTATACAGATTTTGAATTGATCTCCATCTGTTCTTATTCCATTAAAAAGGCAAATCAGATAAAAGAGAGATGGGCCTTAATTCAGGATTTAGGTTAGTTCAGGCATTTAATCATAATTTGGCTTTCTCTAGGACAAATTATGTTGCAACCAAATGACCGTAGCGAAACAAATAACCCGCGTGTACCGCGAGCGTAGCTAGAGATCTGCAACTCATAACTCCTGCTACAAGAAATATGCTTCACCTTTGGTGCAATGCGGCTCTATCCTATTTACAGGATGCTCCAAAGGAATGGTAACCTTACAGGTACACGTAGCTCCGTTTACCGACGATTTGCTTGTTTCATCAGACTATTTATACGTGCTATATGGAAAAATAGGCTTTTCTGTTAACATTACCTTAATGTCTGAATAAAAAAAATACGAAAAACAAAAAAAGTAAATATAATATTACATAATCAAAGCACCCCGTGTGTGTAAGAGAGAGAGAGAGAGAGAGAGTGAGAGAGAGAGAGAGAGAGGGGGGATAAGTGTGTGGTAGTGAGTTTAACCCTTTACCCAACGTAACGATCAAAACCGGCCAGCGCTATTCTCAAAAATCGCCAATAAATTTTCATTATATTTTCATTTTTTGTCTCAAAAACATAGGTTATGACCCCTCGTTGGAACGAGCTCGTCGAGCTCGTTCCAACGAGGGGTCATAACCTATGTTTTTGAGACAAAAAATGAAAAAAATTAGTTATTCACGAATTTTTTTTGCAAGTGTCGTCTGCTTTTCATGTTAGGTAAAGGGTTAAATAGAACAAAAGATTTCGTACGTAATAACACGTACAAAAGTATCAAAGGCTTAAGGTAAAAAAAGATGCATTGGCACGTACATTTCCTTCTGAAACGTTCTCATCTTGTATTACGAAATATATTGAGCCTAATGCACAAATTTGGTTTGATTTGCATAATCCTTTTATTATAGATGTGTTGCGATGTTTTAATTGCAATTATAACTGCAATTATAACATATGATATACTTTTATCTGCCGTGACAATAGAAACCGAAAAATATTTTCTATCTGCAATTTTCGTTGAAGTAAGACCTTGAAAATCGGAATTTTTATCCTCGAATCGAATCGGGTCCGATGTCGACATCGATATCGAATCACAATCGAATCGAAAACAGTCCGAAACAATTTTCGTGGAATCATTTGTTATTTTACGAAATTTCTTGATTACAATGCACACCCTTGCGGCTTGGCGTGCCGCAGATAGCATGAGTACCAGAGTGCAGAGGTCACAGTTACATTGCTACAACAGTATTCATAATATGGAGCGCGGAATTCCCGAGCTGCCCTCTATAAGTACTGCTGCAACAATTAGGGACGTGGCTAGAGGTTTCTGATTGGGGGGGGGGGGCGTGTAGGGGGGTGAATTTCCAACTAGGGGTAGGGACCGGGAGGGGGAAACCCCCCTCCCGGTCGCTCCCCCTAGTTAGAAATTCACCACCGAGAAAAAATTTGAATATGTAGCCATGAAAGGGTGCATAAAATTGATTCTAGGAACTGAAATGCCAACACATTCATGATAGAATTATCAAGTTGCTATTATTTGGTATTATTCTGGGAATTGAATATGTGCTAAACAAATGCTCAAGCTGGGAACTTTGAGCAATTCACACTCTCCTAACATTATAATGAGATCTTATGCTGGAATGATCAATTTTCGATGTTTCATCATTTTGTAACTGTGAATGATGGAATTAACTCAGGATAACGATTTTACATGACGCGATTTTCTTGAAGTGCATTTCGATGTTTTTTATTACGATAAGTAAACGTACAGTAGAAATCTCGTACCCATTGACATCAGGCATACTTATGAAGCTCGATATTGCGTTCACTGGAGTTGTAAATAGTAACAGTTGGAATTTTTGCAGATTTGAAACCGAGTTGGAATTTTGGGAAGTAAAGGAAGGAGACATCAGCATCACCAAAGAAGCTCTAAAGTCCAGAAAGATGGAATTGCCAACTACACATGACTTGCCCTCCGAATTTCCAACTATAGGAAATTTTGGCCAGGATTGGGGGGCGGTGACACCTCCACCACCCTGTCGCCACGTCCCTGACAACAATGTAAGCTGTAAGACAGGCAAGCATGCCAATAAGCTGATTGAACAGAAAACGCAATTATTCTTTCATCTCTGCTCATGATTCTACCGGTAGAAAATATTTATTTATCTTCGCCCCTTCGTTAAAAACGCGAGTTACCCCGATTCGAAAAAATATGAATCAGAAGGCCGATTCCATGTCGATCTCGAATCAAGCCACTGATGTCTACATCCAATCGAATCCTCGAGGTTTGTCAGGGGGCTGGCGGTGTCATTGACGCTGGTGTCATTGAATGGAAAGGAAAAATAAAATGTAATCAAATTTTGGACCCGCCCGTCCAAGGATGGGAAGCCCCGCCCGCGCGACCACAGACCTCCTATTTATATACATATAGTAGATGAGCAAACAATACCGACAACGGGGCAGAATATGATGGCTAATTCCAGAATTCGGAAACGGGTTTGATGAGTCTTGACTTTGATAAGTTTTTCTCTTTTGTTGCACCAAATGTTCTGCTTGAGAACTATAAAGATTGCAGATATGCCTGCATCTCTTGGGACAAGTGTCCTCCCCCAATGCTCGTTCAACCAGGGGAGAGCACATAGCTTTTGTTTCGCCGAGACGCATTTTCAAAACAGCCTTGTGCAAGGGACGCGCGATTGAGTGTAGTGTATGGGTTGGGCATCAACCCCATAATTTGTTCTGGATTGTAGACTTAGATGGCGATTCGGCCTTGCTTGTGACCATATGCTGTGATTAAGGTTTAATACCGGGGAATGGAATTTAATGGCTCTATGGCTCTCGGTTTTGAGAGGCAATCAGATACCCGGGAAATTCACAGACAATGGTATAAATGATTGCGTATTATAGTTTAGTTTACGGCGAATATCAATTTCTTCCGAGACCAGCATAGGCATTGGAGGTATGGTTTAACCTCGCGAACGGGAATTTCCAGGTTACCGGTTCCGAAAATCAGAGCAACTCTCTTGGAAATTCATTGACTAGCATCGGGAATCAAAGGCTGCGGGACGCAACCTTTGATTCCCGGTTCTGTCCAATGAATATCCCGGGCATTGGGATTGTGTTCACAAAAGAGAACCGGAAAATTCCCGGTATCGTGACTGACTTTCACAAACGAGAACCAGAAAATTCCCGTTCCCAGGATTAAACCCTATATTTGATACTTCAACTTATCTCCGGTCATTTGGTTGCAAAATAATTTGTCCTAGAGAAACAACCCATCGAGGTACTCATCGAAAGCTGACGCATCTGTTTTTATATAATCCGTCTAAACTAGAAAACTCTTGGTTCTAATTCCAGCACGCCAGTTTCTATTACAACCCCCGAGGCCCCTTTCCCCGATAAGCTAATCCCCTGCTTCAGCCCCCCGCCTATAGATTTGATACTTTGACATATGTCACACAGTTGGCCATACAAGTGGAGCTCGGTGGTGCCCGATTCGAGCTGTTGGGGACCTAGCATGACCAATTGGGACTTCGGTAATGCTAATTAAATAAGAAGTGGGAAAATCCATGCGCCTGGGATGATGCTACATGAATGAGTGAATAATTATATATATTTCCAAAAGCTGAGTTTTGAACTATACCACTCACATATTGCTAAGGATCACCCCCCTCCCCTATATTCATCGACATAATTTGCACATGGAAGGAAAAGGTGCACATTATATGTTGGTTTATTTATTCGGGTGCAATAACACTTTTAATAGCCTGTGTCATACCAAGTTGTACAAATTTACGGACACAGGAAGCCAGGATAGCCATAGGGAACAAATCAATAATGCTGAGTAACTGACACACTCTCTAATTTATCATTCTGGCACAAGCAGGGTTAGTATTGGTCGAAAGCAAATGAGCTGTAGGCATACAGCTCGTCGATCATAGATGTACAACACATCAACGCAGCCCTTACCTTGAAGAGTGCAAACTTCTTATGTCAAGATGGTACTTCGACTCCCTCCATTCGCAACATTGTACGACATAACATAATCCGAGCTGTTGAAAGTGCCATTAAGCCATAATGAACAAATAAACAAACTTAAAACTATACAACAGCAAGTAGAGACGGGCAGTATTGAAATTTTGAGTGCGGTATCGGTTTCGGTATTTTTAAGGGGTGTATACCCCAGTTCGGTATTCGGTATCTGACTTGACCGTGATTTGCTGACAGTACCAAAGAGGAAATCACATCAGGAAAAACAAAATAAGTTGTTGCAGTATCATTCTAACAGTAGCATTCTTTTACGACAACAAATCATATCTACGGTAGTTCTGTGACTTGTTCTGAACGCACCTTGGTATATTTTTATATAATAAAAATGATTTATGATCAATAAGAAAAGAGAAATTCCTTTTCCTTATGTGACTTTTGGAGCACCATACCAATAGTTCACACACTCAGTATTGATTTAATTAGAAATCACTGATCCATAGCTGTGAGTGCATGTCATTAATCCAGGTCTCGCATTCACTTCAATTTAGTCTCAGCTTTTCAAGCAAGTGGTGTGGTCATTTTCTAAACATCCTCCCACCCACCCATCATGTCATTCTCAGGTTTTCACTATTTAATAAATTTCTCCTTTGTATACTTAATTATAACCATTAGTAGACTCTGTCCATTATTTAATTGTGCTTAATATAAATTTGCATGATAACTTTTCGTGTCTGAGCAATTTAACATTATCTGGGCAGTTCTCCTTCGCTTCTGCACTGAACAATTGAATGATCAGTCGAGGAGAAGATGCAGTGCAGAAGGGTGGGAGTACTACTTTATTGCTCCAGCCTGTATATTTGTATTGGTTAATGTAACCAAAGGCCACATCTGCTTTCATTAAAAAGCTTAATAATCAATTATTTTGTTTTCTCTCTGGCTTTTGATATAAATGTTTAAAGACCTATTTCAGGCTTTTGCGATCTCAGAACATGTGCTCTGACCATGCCATCTTTAGGAAGTCGTTCTGACAACAGCCAAAACACCTGGATAGTGATTTCTAGACAGGCCTTGGCTGCCTGTTAAGGCAGCCAAGGCCTGTCTAGAAATCACTATCCAGGTGACGTGATTAGATATCACTACTAAGCAATTGGAGATGCACAGGTTGTTGTCCAGAGGAAATGTAGGACAGTTGCCTAGTCCACTGAGGGTTAACAAAACTGACAAGAAAATCAGTCACTTCTTTCATGAAAATGAACCGTTCAACTGTTTACAAGCCTCAATGTGGTCTTATAAATAGCAGATGTTGGAAAATTTGAAAAATCTGACGGTATCGGTATTCAACGATTGGTTCGGTTCAGTTTTTCGGTATCCCCATGATATTGGTATCGGTTCGGTTTTTTGGATTATTGCCCAACTTTATCCACAAGTATTACAACTAACGATCCCATTTAGGAACTCATTGTTCGTGTGGTTAATGCTCGGTAATATGTCTTTGCGCGGCAGGTTTTTTTTTTCAAAGATAGTTATGATCGGGCCCTTTTGTGGAGATAAAGCATAATTATTATATAAATGGGAAGTCTGTAATTTCATCCTGCAATTCCGCCCAGCTAGAAATTCTGGCTTTGATTATCTCCCTTCATGCAATGGACTACTGTTACGTCACGCGGGCGGGTGGGTGGGTGGGTGGTTCCTCCCGTCCTGGAACCGGTGGGCTCGCTAGTTTTCTTTTTGTATCACAGGAGCTTTTCTCCTTCCAATGACCTCGGTACACCAAGAGCATAAGAGCCGCCCCGGGGATGGAGTTCTGGCGCACCTGTCAACGAGACAAGCACTCCAAGCTCATTCCGGTAAGTGACACTAAAGAGTGTGTAGGAAAAAAAATCTTCAGTGGATAAAGCTAGGACAATGCTTTCGGAATCTTAAGCTTGTGACGTCAGCGCTCACAATTTGGTTATTTGAATATCCGAAAAATTAACGGATTCTGTAGCTCCCGAGTTTTCTTTTGAGGGCTCCTTCTGGGATGTATAGGAGTTTGTTCCTGTCACTTGAAAGGTTTCGATCTTTCTAAATTTTTTCTTTAACAGCATACGAGTTCCGGGATTAGACAGGAATGAAATAGCTATAAATACGCCTTGGAGACCATTAAGCGCTAGATATGTGTAAAGCAACACCGGTTTATCTAACCAGGCATTCAAAAAGCCAAACAACCAAGTACACCCAACCATAAAACTTATTCTTAAGTACGCTAAGTATCTTTTTTTATTGTTTACGTGATTTGAGGCCATCGAAGATTCGCGAGAGGTTTTCTCAATAGCATGGAGCGTTAATACAAAACAAAACAAATTGAAAACAATGGAGATAAACACAGGAAAGCCAAAAAAGACAAGGGCCCCTGTTTTATCCATAATCCAGCACGTAGACATCTGGCCATAACCTACGTGTATTAATGACGAGTTTGTGCGATCTAGTGCTACGGCTATTGATACAATGAAAGTAGGAGCCGAGTGTGCCAAGATCAAATAACGTAGATATCTACCCCCACTCGATGGTCTGTTTGTTCGTCCGCGGAATGTAAGGATAATATCAAAGGCTATTATGGACATCCAACTGAAAGAAGAGAGCCACATAAAATGTGCACTAACTGCGATGGCGAAACATACTTTGTAATCGTTATTGCTATCAAACAATAATAACAAATGTGCCAAGTGAGTGTAATACAGAGGGACATAAGACATTTCCCTGGGGTATTACGTAACTCCGGTAACAAGCAATACACCAGGAATGTTATCAATAATGCTGTCATTGTCATAGAAGAAAATATTATCGCAATTAATTTTTCAGACTCCATTGAGTTTACATGGCCTTTTATCAGATTTTCACAAATGTACAATCGTTTTCTGGACTCGACGTAATATTCCTCTTCCAGTTTGATAGTTTTATCACCAATCTTTACCTCTTTATTTTGTATCATCTCATACTCATCAGAGTTAAAAATAACTACTTTGCAGTTGAGATGAGAAGGTAATGGATCACATATCACAGCTACGTTACAGGGATCTGAACTATAAGTTGAACCAATCACCTCCATGTACGGAACATTGTCTACTGGGTAAAAACTCTGATCGTCGACTTGCAAGAAACTAACGTTATCAAATTGGCTTAACTTTGTGTTTGACACAACCCTTGCTGATGCCGATGTGCATTTGTACATTAAATTGGACTGAAAGTTTCTAAGGCTAAAGGCAAAGTGTGCATTTCGAGGAACAAAATAAACAATAGAGAAGTAAAAGACATAAATAGTTTGTACTGTATCATATGAAAGCGTTGTGTCATTAAAGTCAAACGATAAGACGAAGGATCTTGAAAACAAAAGAGAGTTTGGATGATACTCTTGCACAAGGAGAGGTATATTTGGATTTGGTGTTGTACGCAATCCTAATTCCACTGTCTTCGCCAAAAATGTACTCGTATTGGACAATGAATATGGAAGGTCTAACAACATTTTCTGTTTCGACCAAAAAGATTCACGATAAACCCCGTTATCTTTGAATCCAAATGAATCACACTTGGTTAAAAATAGCGTGTCGTTTTTGTCCTCTGCGTTAAAAGCTTCCAAATTATCGTCGGGATCATTTAAATTGTTTTTAAATTTAATTTTTTCCCAAAACGGATGAAAAAGTGAAGCTTCTTTTGCTCTAGCAACAAACGCCGTGGATTCCAAAGAACTAGCGAAAAACAAATCGATGAATAGATTCGAGAAACCACTTGTAAATATCTGCCTTGTTCCATTGAAGATGACCGAATCTGCGACACAGGTACCGTTTACTTCTACCTGTCCTTCTACGCAACCAACATGCCTGCACGTGTTACCAATTTGGATTTCATTCTCTTCGCAATGTATTGGAACAAAATACCTCATTCTAAAATCAAAAATCCTTCTAAGACTTCGCAACCATACTTTAGTATTCGGCCACAAATAAGTCGACGAACCTTTCAACGATACGTTTAGCGCTTCTCCACAATATTTATTTTTGTAAGGTATCGCAGATGAACCTTTTTTAATTGGAGATCTGATTACATTACAAAGGAGGCAGTATTCACGTTGCACTATTTGATCATTGTTGAAGACATTATTATCGGGGCATTGAACCAGAGGCCAATTTAACTCACATAACCGAGGCGTGAAACCTACAGGAGGTTTATTAGATATGGTGCGTCTGAGTCGTCCTGGTGAGCAGTATTTTCCCATAAGTTGTTTTAAAGTTTCGACCGATTCAACTGTTGCATTAAAACTTTTTCCAGGCACGCAACCAGATTTCCATTCCCAGTCAGTTATATCTTTCACTAGAACGCCGTTACAAACTGCACAATGCCAGTTTTTAAAAGTTATATAGGGTATGTTGTTGTAAGCCACGGGAATCTCAAAGCCTAAAATTTTCGAACTATTTTCACATTTTTCACGCAGAAAATTATCTGTCCAGTTAATCGGACATTTGGATACCATCCATATATCACGATGAAATTTGGTAGGACGGCATTCACTGTTTTCTCTCAGTCGAATCTTCTCTGACCAGTACGGTATATGTCCTGTATCTGATTTGGTCTCTTGTTGTATGAGCTTTTCTATTTGTGTTGTATTATTACCCTCTTTTCCGAGACAACTGCTAAATACATCCGGACAACAGTCTTGATAAATAATACAGTCCATATCACACAGACAAGCGTAACGTTTCCACGATCTTCTACTGAAACAGTCGGATCGGTCTCGGCACACAAAATCGACAAGAACTGTGAATAAAAATAAAACATTATTCAGATGGGGCTCACTCCCTATCCTTCTTTCACTTTCTCTCCACCAGTCGCAATTTCAAATAATCCGTTTAATAACAAGAAGAAAAAAAGAAACTTGAAGAATTTGTTTGTGTAATATAAACATCTTTCTCCCAGAACGCCCGATTGGGAGAAAAAAATTATTTGGTGAAGGTGACTTGCAACAGAAAATAGGGTAGTTCGACCAGGATTGTTTTCAATTTATCCCTTTGAACCCTCGTTTCCTAGAATGGTATCGCCTTTGCTGAAGTCTGCAGTTATTATTTTATCACCCATGCCTCGTGTATATACGCCTTATAATAAGACAACATGGGACGAAATTATGCCTTGGACAGAAGAATCGGTCTGACGTGTTCAAAAGGTTAATATTTCATTTTCCCATAGAGTCACTTAACGTGTGACCGTTTTCCCAACGTAAAGGCCAAAATCGGCCAATGGTATTTACAAAAAATGCCATTCAAATGTTATTATTTTTTGACTCAAAAAATATGATTTATGCACCCTCATTGTAACGAGTTTGTTGACATTTTTAGTTATTCAAGTTTTTTTTTCAAGCTAAAGGGTTAAAATGCATGGCCTATGTTCGTATATGTGTTTGAAGCTGGATCCGTAAGTATCTTCAAATATCGTTTTAAATGGATATTAGAGCACCCTAGGTGGTTTTACGCTATATAAAATTATTATTATTATTTATTATTTATTATTATTATTATTATTATTATTATTATTATATATGTTCCAATAAGAGTAAAATCCTCGCCCTCTGATTGGATGAGAGTTGGCGTAGTTTCTTTTATGTTTACGGCTCCAGTAGCAAATGTTATCGTCTGACGTCACAACGCGGAATATTTGAAATGACGTCGCCTGTTTTTCGTAGTTTCGTAAAAGCTTCATCAGCGGATTGACTAGCAAGCCGCTTCATTTTTCTGGATTTTTTCACACGTGCAGCTGCCGGTGTTCCGGATAAAGTGTTGTTTAAATTACAAGCAGATCTACGATTTGAACTAAGATGGAATGAGTTTATCTGGTTTATTTATTATTTATCTAGTGCCGTCGTGGGTACACCAGAGGTTTATTTACGAAATATGTGATCGTTAAAAGTTGCCTTTTAGAAAGCAACTTTTAACGATCACAAGTTTAGTAAATAAGCTTCTCGTGTTTCACAATGTAGGTTTTGAGTTATGAGTAGTGTCTTATTGGAACGTATACGTTATTGTGATGAGTTGACGGTAAGATGGTCTGATGTTTGCGGCTCGGAGCGTATGTTCAACCTCGACGCTTCGCATCTCGGTTGAACATAAACTCCGAGCCGCAAACCTCAGACCATGTTACTGTCAATTCATCACAATAATTTATAATATTTTTTTTTATCACGAGCTCATAAAAAAGATTATTGTCGTGCATGGAAGTTAGGCTCGGTCGGGAAAGCTGAACCATTTCATTTTTTTCCTTCGGCTTAACCCAGCCACCTAACACGAATAAACGACTATACTTAATTCATGCCAAATAACATGTCCTATTGAACTTTGTTTCAACAAGGACTAAAATCTACGCCCTCTGATTGGACGAGCACTCGTTGAGATTTTGTCTATGTTTACGGCTCCATTGGCATATCTTACCATCTGACGTCGCCAAGTGAAATATTTGAAAACATGATAACAACTTGAGGAGATTCAAAATGCATATTGTCTATAAAATCTGATTTTTCGAGTCCAGTGGTCATTCTATGAATGTATACTCACAACCTGCGCATAGAAAAGACGAAGTTACCCTATCTCAGTTCAAATCACGAACTTGAGATCGAGTAACCTCGACCTTTATCGAAGTTATTGATTTTTTGTTTCCAGTGACGTCGAGGGGTACACGAGATGTTTATTTACTAAATTTGTTATCGTTAAAGTTGTCTTGTTCATTGAAGTTGTCTTGTTCATTGAAGTTGTCTTGCTCATTGACGTTGTCTTGTTCATTGAAGTTGTCTTGTTCATTTCACGATGTGGGTTTTTGGATTTGGGTGGTGTCTTATTGGAATCATGTTACCGTCAATTCATCACAATAACTTATAATATTGCTTGTTTGTTTGTTTCGTTCGTCAAGAAGCAGCAAAACAATGCAGACTCTGTCAAATATAACATTTTTTTTTGGGGGGGGGGGGAGGGATGGAGTGGGGTGTCCAATCTGCAGAAGGAAAAAAAAAAATTGCACATAGGGATGTAGTGTGTGTCTGAAGTGCTGCAGTTTTCTCTTTCAGCATTATGCCTGCAATTTTCTCCTGACACCCTCCTGGCCCACTTCGATTTTTTTTTATTTATACTAAATAGCGCAGCCAGGTAATATTGTTGACTTATTTTTTCTATTCGGCAAGTTTTTGGTCCCTCTTGTGGTCAAGAAATCATCTTCAGTGGATTCGTTGAATAAAAAGCAAAAGTTGAAATGATCATTACATAATTTCTACATTATAAATCATTATTATTGACTAGGCCTTATGGCATCATACGTTTCCCTTATTAAGTTGTGAAGAGGTACAAATAGTATATCAACAGTACAGCCTCCCGGACCCCCAGACCCCCGGACCTCCCCCCAAACGTGGGTTATGTATCGGCGTGTGATTACTGTGTCCATTGGACACCGATGAATGGTGGGTTTCTGATTTGTGAACTGAGCGTGCAGCTGGGATGGGGTGGGTGCGCTGCGCCAGTGGCATAGCCATAGGGCATAGAGGGGTGTTGCCCCAAATCCACACAGGCCCCCTCAAAATTCCCGATTCTACGATCTGCATGGCGCTTCAAGTAATGAAATTACAGATTACACACCACGCTTGTCGCTGTTTCAAATAGCGCCATTTGGGGCATATTTTTCAAATTAAATGGATATCTCCCGGAGAAATTTATGAAAAACATACTCCCCCAACAGCACGGCCGTGAGAGGGAAATCACTTTGATACCGTTCCCCATAAACAAGATTCCGATCTTCGTAAAATAACTGCGGCATAACTATGCTTGGACCGCCAAAAAGATCCATGCCACCCACCCCCTCCCCCGCCCGCAATATTTATTGGTGTTTAAGGTAATCCATTTCTGCACAACAGCTAACCGTGACCACAACATGGAGATGAAGTCAAATTTAATAAATAGTTTATACCCGTGTTACCCATTTTAAAGGGCTTCCATCCAAGCATTGGTGACTGGGCCTTATTTTACCAGTAAACAAAGCTTATTTATCACAGTCAACACGCACTAGCTGCTCCACTTCCCTGGGTTCCTATGCTACCTCTCCCCCAAATTATAGCCAACTGAATATAAGTAGTGTGCCTTGTGGTTTGGGGGCCCCATCAGGGGGATCTCTTCGGGAAATCTCATGTGACGTCATAGTCACGTGTCCGAATGGCGCCATGTTCGGTTGTCATAGTAACCCGCGTAAGCTGCCATGTTGTGATGCCATTACCATAGTGATATCTGGTGTTAGTGCGCCGCTTGCGCAGCGTGTGTTGTTGGGTGACACGTGTTTCCGTCGTTCATTCCGTATACTGGCGGTCGCCATCTTAGTTTCTATGGTAGCACGTGGTTGCTATGGGCCCGAAAAACCTACAATAGAAAAGGGGTAGGTTTGGAGGGTATGTTCGCACAGAAGTATCCGGATTTAGCGTGAAGTATTCAGATGTAAGCCTATTGTAAGGTTTCTATGACAAGTAACTTCAGATGAGGCTCCTATAAAATGGTTTCCACCAATAGTACAATACCATAGGTATCCTCAAATATCGAGATGAGGATAAGAGGGATTGTACTTAGGTTCCGCTCTACAGTCTCGCACTATTGAACAGAGGTGAAATTCTAAACACAGGGCATATGTTGAAACTAATACCATGTAAATTGGAGATATATTTTTAGTATCATATGATTACATTAGGCTATTTGTTGGACAAGAGAATTTGAAGTTTTGGTCCTAAAGTTTGAGTCTGGTGCATAGGGGTAAATTACCAGATGAATTATGGGAAACAGTGGCTTCGAAAAATCGGCAGTTTTTTAAAATGTAATTTTTACACGAGTTTGTTACCAGGTATGTAACTAAAAAATGAGACGAAAACATAGATTTTTTTCTTTCACATTTTAGAAACAGGGCGTTATATGTTCGAGTGTTAGGTGAGTGGGGATAGTGGGAACATTCTGCTTTTGAGACCTCTGGGTGGCTGAAAATGACTGGTATCGGCATTTTTCCATGCAATTGTGCAGGCTGAAGTCTTGCCTTTGACAATAAATTATTTCACCCACATTCAGATTATTCATTTCTACTTAGTCAGATAGTGTTATATACCACTCAAAGTTTGCTAAGCACCAAGTATATCCAACTACCTGTTTTACGTTTTAGTTGAAATATTGTAATGAAAAGTGTATATATTTTTTATTTAATTATATCTTTAATGATTTAAGTACGGAAATTAAGATTTGAGTTGTGTTTGACATTATTTTTTAGCTTTTGAATACGATAACCATGAAAACTGGATATTACTGGTAAAAGAGGAAATTTTTTCCATTTGCCAAAAAATTGGCGGAGCGAACTGGTATGGGTACAATATCCAGTATGAGACCCATTACTGTTAATTACAGCTTGAAAACGCCTTCTCATACTCCCAATCAGGTTCCTGGTGGTCCTTTGTGGGATGTTGTTCCATTCTTGGACCAGTATGGCCCCAAGATCCTGGACACTTCTTGGCTGGACTGGACGGGCTGAAATTGCAAGCTGCAACTCATTCCAGACATGTTCGATTGGATTGAGGTCAGGGGATCTTGCTGGCCAGTCCATACGCACATTCCCCGACAGATTGGGCAACATGAGGACGGGCATTATCGTCCATCAGAATGAATCTATCACCCACTGCACCTGCATACAATCTGACGTGGACATCCAGGATCTCATCAACATACCCTGCTGACGCCGCCCCAGACCATGATTGACCCTCCACCATAGCGGTCATGCTCAGCTATGTTGGCTGCATGGAATCGCTCTCATGGTCTTCTCCATACCCCAGAACGCCTATCTGTTAGGTCTAGGCAGTACCTTGACTCATCTGTAAAAAGACAGGTCACCAATATTCTCTGGTCCATCCAACGTAGTCCATGGCCCATTCATATCGTGCCTGGCGGTGGTTCTGGGACAGCGGAATGCGAATACATGGTCTTCTCGATCGGAGACCACATTCCTGCAACCTTGCCCGGATAGTCTGCGTCGAAACATTTACCCGGATGCATTCTAAAAGTCACTGCGAAGCTGGGTTGTTGTGGCAAAGCAGGTCCTACGGGCCTGAATGATCAAAAACCGGTCTTCAGCTGCAGAAGTTGCCCTGTCTCTGCCACCACCATGCCGTCTTACTGGTGTGCCATACTGCTGAAATCTTGCCCAGGCTTTGGAGATCGCCGTATGGTGCACACCAAGGGCTTCACCAGGCTGACGATGGGTTGCCCCTTGCTCCACCATCCTTACAGCCCGCCACATTTCTGCTTCAGACAAATGCCTTCTTACATTTGCATTTGCCATATTCAATAATTAAACCACAATAAAAGCCTTGGGTAAATCTTTGCTTTACTCACTAGTAGGGTGATAAATTTTCCCCATTAGTTTAACACTTGAAGAATTTATTCCTATAGTGGAGACGGAGTCATTGACCTCTGACCTCTTCCGCACTCGTGTAGTACAATTAACAGTTCAATTGTTGTTTTCTTATTACACAATGCCAGTAGAAAACACAACACATTGTTCCTTTAATAAAGTATTTTGCGAGTTTAGCTGAAGTTTGTTGGGAAATTATTTTTAGACAGAAATGTATCACTGCGCCTTTTTGATTTTTGGCAATTTTGCTTGTCATCAATTCAATTCAATTCTTTATTCACTCTGTGACTACAGACTGTGGTATAAGAGGTATAGATATTTACATAATTATTTACATAACAGTCAGCAGCGGGTGGAGGGTGATAGTAACAAGTAAGGTAATTATAACTTCGCATGTGTAACTCTCCCCCACTCAACTCAGCAGCGTATACAGTAGTGCATTTTTTACAACTAGAAAACTTTTGTGTTCGATATCTTTCAGAACAATACGGACGTGGATGTCACCGGGACCGTCGCATCAAAGCTTTGGCCGAAATGGACTGAATCCACATCTGAATGGTACCACTGGCAAATAGTTACAAGATTTCTTTAAATTAGACTGGGCTTTGCTGAATGGGCGGATTGTTGAGAGGCACAGTGTAAATCTCAGCGTCTTGTATATGAGTCTCCGATAGGCAAAGTTGAACATACTCTATCGTCAACTGGCCAGGTACATGAATATAAATATATATCCTACATGCTTCCCTCAAAACAATTCGAAATATAAGGTAAGCAGAGTAAGTCCTAATTCTATATGTTTAACAATTTGTGTTTACTTACAGTACCGGGGCTAAGTGTGATATGGAACACCCCTCCTTTAGGCAACCGTGAGAAAAGAAAGGGCACCACATTCGACACTTGACGATATAGGATTTACACACATGCATACACACATGTTCTACCCTCTTATAAGCACTCACATACGCCTACACACACTATACGCAAATCAGCTTGAAATATCAGGCTACATGCATCCATTGGTGGAGAACGTACTTGGATTTATTAGTTAAGTTGAGCGGGGTTGGGGGGGGGGGGTTCTAGAGTCTGCAGTTCTCTCCCTGGGGGTGCACCTGTTCTTGCAAGTCTCACCCCAAGGAGAGAACCGGAGATTCTTTGGTGGTATGGGATTGAAGGATTTGAATGAGTCGTAATATATGGTAATCCTGCTATAAAGTTAACGATTCTGATAAATTTGCACAACTGTCTGAGTACAGTATGGTCATTACATGAGAAGAGTTCTCTGAATTTATAAGCCGATGGACGTGTATGCGTAAAGTGAGGTAAATACTTTATTCTTTCGCCTGAGAACTTCGTGCATTCAATTATGTAGTGGCTCTCATCTCGCACAACCTGCATACACGTTTGGTTCTGGGTATATTTTGCCAACGACCTGTTTAAACCGGCAAGTGGTGATTGGATGTTATGAATTCAGCAAGAGTAAAAATATCAATTTGGGGCAAACTAGATATGCAGAATTTCATTTCTGAGTTATGATCAAGTAATCTATATGCAGTGTACATAGTCGATGCATTAACGTTCGACCACCACCCCTGTTGAAACTTTGTCCACCAGAATTTTCTTTACTTCTGCGACTAACAACATTGGGTTCTCGCAGATCTGAGAGTCCCAAACATAAGATAACCCACAATTGTTTAAAATACTCTGTACATTAAGGAGCCATTGGTTGTAGTGTTTATTTTTAGCCATCAGTACATTCAAGTACTTATATAGGATGTAATTATTTTTTGTAGGGACCCCGTTTATCAATCTGCACCAGTAACCAATGATTCGGCATTTTATTTCAATTTGTATTGGTGTCGTCCCTAACTCTCCGTGGGTGAATACAGATGACGTATTTGGCTTTAATTTGAGGATAAACTTTAGAAATCTTTGCTTAAACTTTTCTATCGGTTTTAAATTTTGAAAACCCCATATTTCGCAGCCGTATAATAAGACTGGTTGGATCAGTTTATTAAATAGATCTAACTGAATGTCAAAAGGGAGGGAAAACAGTCTTATTTTATTGATTAGGGAGTACATCGCTCTTGTTGCTTTATCTACCAATTCTTTCTCAGTTTTAAAAAAAGACCCATTTCTGGAGAACAATAGCCCAAGTACTTATATTCATTGACATAGTCTAAATTCACCCCTTGTAGTGTAAATCAACGTGAAGGGCGTCTTACTCCGAACACCATTACTTTCGATTTCTGGGAGTTGATCTTCAATTTGCACTGAAAACAATGTTCAGAAAATTTATCTAATGTTGTTTGCATGTCAGAAATCGCCTCAGCTTGGAGAACAGTATCGTCAGCATATAAGAGAATTAACAGTTTTATATAGAGTAAAGTCTCTTCTATCAGGTCTCTTTTCATGTTTGAGAAGCCTTTAACGTTATTTGATGACAAGAATGTTTCTCGGTCGCTAAGGTATATAGAAAACAATAGGGGTGATAGGTTTTCTCCCTGGCTTACAACCATCAAAGGGTAAAAATACTCTGAAACATTGTTGTTGAGTTTCTCTTTTGATTTTATTCCTTTATACATGTTTATGATAACTTTAAGAAGCCTTCCTTTAACACCCGAATCGAGAAGTTTTTCCCATAGACCCGCCCGCCAAAACAGTATCGAATGCTTGCTTAAAATCAATGAATGTACAATAGAGTTTTTTATCTTAGGATTTTGTAATATCAGATATGAAGTATAAGGAAATACTACTATCCAGGGTAGAGTATCCCTTTCTAAAGCCACTTTGGGTTTCACCCAACAGATTATTAGATTCTGCATAGTCAGTTAGACGTTTATTTAGAATTTTTATGAAAAAGTTTACCAAGGCAGCTTAAGACTGTAATTGGCCGATAGTTTTCGGGGCGTGAGGGATCCCCCTTGTTTTTGTACACAGGTGAAACAATACCGGTTAGCCACACTTCGGGGATAATCCCTGTATCCAAAATAGTATTGAACAGGATCTCATAAGTGGGCAACATAATTTCAGCTGTAGTCTTTATATGTTCATTTAGGATGTAATCATAGCCACTAGATTTATTTGATTTTAAGCCCTTGATTGGATTTAGTATTTCAGTACAGGTCATTGACATGTTCAATGGGTCATCATTTTCATCATTTTCGCTGGCTACGGGTTCATAGCTAACAGCAAAGCTGGGATCGTCTTGGGAGCTTTTGCGAAAATCATACATGTCGGTGATTGATACCTGTGGCACTGATCGTTGGTTGGTATTATTCAGTATATGCCAGTAGTCGCGGGGATTACTTTTCTGGGATGTTTTAAGCTTATGTTCGACGTTTTGGTTGTATTCCCGAACTGCGTTTTTTATGCACTGTTTGTATGTTTTACTTTTTATACTGAGGGAAGCCTTCGAGTCAGCGTTCCTGTGCACAAAATGCTATTTTCTAGCCTTATGATATTCACTCCTGGCTACCTTGCATAGACTATTGAACCATGGCTTTTGATCTGCAGTGTATTGTTTTATTCTTTTAGGTCCAAAGGTCACCTTTGCTGCAGACAAGAATATTTTGCTGATTGTCTGTGCAATTTCGTCGGCCTTTTTTTAGTGAACTGATTCGCATTCTGTCCGACAGCTTCGATGATCTTATGCAATTTATCAACCAGTCCCTGATCGATATTTTGCACGAAATCGTGAGCCTCATGCAATGACCATAGTTTTGGGGAAGCATCTTCCTCGCTTACAATGTTTGGTTCGCAATTTCCTCCTCGTCTTTTACCGGAGTTATCATTGCTTGACTTTGCAAAGCATGGATTCTGAATTATAATTTCTATTGGATTATGAACATCAGATAATAAATTTGAGAATTCTAGTTCTGAGAAGTTATGAATAAGTTCAAAGAATGCTGCTGTTGCTATACAATAGTCGACTACACCCTTTTACAAGTTGAATGGCTAATACACCTACCATTTCCTATTCGCCCATTGACTAAATAAAACTTGGACGATTTACACAGCCCGACGAGCCGTCGTCCAAAATTGTTAATACCCACATCCTGTGATTTTCTAATTGGGATATTTAAGGGTTGGGAAAATACATCATCTGATAAATCAATCGGAGAATCAACATCAGTAAAACACAACCTTGGCTCAAGCTCAGCGGGCTGGTGGAAATCCTGCATTTCGGCAACTCTGGCGCTGAAATCTTCAATAATTGAGACAAGTTAACACCCATTGAATTTGTCAGTCAGTTCTTCCTCAATGTCAAAAAAGGGATCTGCTGGTGAGTAAACGCTATTTTCTGGGGGGATATATACAAATCATATAATACAGTCCTCGGGGGTACCTGTTGATTTTTTTTTTTTTAGAAATTCTGCTCCATAAAATACATTTATTGTCACCGGGCAAAACAGTCAAAAAACGCTGAAGGTTTTCCCTATAAAATAGAGTTACCCCCCCCCCCCCCACCCCTGATTTTCTTCTCGACAACGTTTTACGGTTCTTCATAACACATTTGTAGCCTGGCAAAGAAATGACATCGGCATCATCTGTTTTTCTTTCCAGGAGACCAATTATATCGTATTGGTTTATTAGTTCAACAAATTCTGGGCATTTCATCTAGTAACCAGATCACAAACGTTGAGGCTAATAATTTTCAAAGAAGAGTCTTTTTCTCTATTTTGGGTGCTTGGTACATTGTTGGGAGGCTCATTATTTAAGTTAACCCAGGCGAGTCCCTATTTCGTAGGCGTGGATGAAACGCGACCTCGCTTCTTTGGGCGTCTTCCGGAATTATTGTGAGGTGAACTAGTTATGGGTTGAGTTTTTTCAGATATGTCAGTATGGTTCTCAGGTTGGGTGATAGGGGTCGGAGTGTATGGTTTGTTATAAATAAAGAGCTTATCTTTCTCTAGATGAGATTTCTGTCCATTTTTAATGGCTTTTCTTAACACCGGGTACAGTTGTTTTCTCTTCTGATCTATTTCGGGAGGAAATTGTTCATTAATGCAGAAAGCTGTCCCTTTTAGTTTATTACTGCGTTTTCGTACAAATTCACGATCCTTAAAGAATGAGAATTTCCCAACTATTGGGCGCGTTCGCGCCTCTATTTTGTGTCCAATGTGGTGCACACGTTCGAACTCGATTTCGTCAACTCTGGTTATAGCCAGTTCTTTCGACATGAAGGCGCGCAGTACCTTTTCACAGTTCTCGTAATCGGATTCACGCATTGACCGGCATTTCAGGTCAGTGATAACATCATTAAGCTTATCATTGTCTTCTCTCATAGACTTAATCTCCTCAGCCACAGAACTATTCGGATTTTCTACAGGAAGGTTACTGATACTTTCTTTTATCGATTGGATTTCCGTTTGCTGACGCAAGGTTGAATGTTTCAGCGAGTCATATTCCGTGGACACGAATTCCATACCATGTTCAATTTCACCAACTTTGGTATTCATTCGTGTAAAATCCTCCTCCATTGTAACATACCTAAGGTCAATCTTTCGTACAGTTTGTTCAATTCCATCAATTTTATCTAACTGTGAAACTTTGGATCCAATGTTTTGCAACCTAGTCTCCAGTTTCTCAATTCTACCGAGACGCTCCTCCACTCGATCAAGTTTGTCCAGGCGAACATTAATATCACTTAAAAGGCCATAAAGACTTAAAATATCATTCGGAGATACACGATCTTGAGATGGTTGGGAAGTTTGTGCTCCGGATGCGCTTGAAGGAATGCCATTTATAAGTTCTGAACTTCTACCCACCAACCCTGCTGTCTCACGTAACGACATACTGTGCTTCACAAAGTTTTTTGTATCAAGAGAAAATAATGTTTGGTTGTGGACAGACAAGTCTCATAAAATGTCTTATGATATCGTGGCAAAGGGTTAACACTAGAATAGAACCAACAGCAAGCGTTATAACGGTAAACGGGGGCGCGGTGGCTCAGTAGGTAGAGGTGCAGGCTGCAAGACGAGAGGTCCTCGGTTCGAATCTCACCTGCGGCAACCGCGTTGAGTCCTTGGGCAAGACACTTCACCCCCATTGCTCATCTGGGGGCACGGTGACGTCGTGTACTAAGGCGTACTGCACGTCGATGGTGCACCTGTCTTCAACCAATGCTAACCCTGCTTGTGTGGAGTTTGTATGCTGGGGAGCTGGCAGTTGCTCGCCGTTGCTCGGTGGTTCTCTCCGGGTACTCCGGCTTCCTCCACCCGTAAAACTGTCATGGTCATGATTAGCCATTGTGCAGAAATATGTGACCTTAAACCCCAATAAATAAATAAATATAACGGTAAACGGTTCATCAGAACCACGAGAACAACAACGTGAAATGCGGTACAACTGGAGCAATAAAGTACAAACACAATTGAACTGACAACAATGTGTTAGTCACACGTCTATAACGGTAGTTCATTCACTTTCACTCAGGTTCACTTCAACCGTGACTATTAATATCGATCGAAATGCTCACCGTCCAAAAATGGTTGATCAATTTGATCAAAAAGTGATCTGGTTTGACCAAATGAAATTTTCAAAACAGCAGTAGTCTATTGCAAATATAGCAAGAATATTATCAGAAATGTACGCTGCATACCATCTCCCACTTCATTTGCAAGAATTGACAGCCGCTGTTGTATAACATACAAAATATCTCGAAATATCGAAAAGCAACAAATCTATTTGCCATCACTGCTGACTGACCCTTGATCGTCGAATTGGATCAATGTGCTCATCACTTCTTGCTGTGTTTTGTTGTGAGTAACAGCACGATTTCGCCGCGACTGCCCTGTAAAAGATTTATGGGGCAAACAAAATAAACGTATACTGTTTTCAAGTAAATAATTATTCTACTCGTAGAAGTAAGAATGAAACCGACTCGCCAGAGGCTCGTCGGTTTCATTCTTAATCCTACTCGTAGAATAAGTTTTTTTTATTTGAAAACACTATACGTTTATTCTTTTTTTCAGCTGATTCTTATCAAAACATTTCTTTGTTACTCAATCTTTTTTATCTTGCTGAATTTTTTAAAAGCCTTCTGAAAGATAGTAAATTATTTAATGCTGTTTTTTTAGTGAATGAACAGCGGTAACTTCACAGCAGCCTTCGACCATCGGTAGGGGGCGGGGTGGCTCAATTGGTAGAGGTGCAGGCTGCATGCCGAGAGGTCCTCGGTTCGAATCCCACATGCGGCAACCTTATTATTTGATGCTGTTTTTTTGGAGTGAATAAACAGCGGTAACTTCACATCAGCCATCGACCATCGGTAGGGGGCGCGGTGGCTCAGTAGGTGCATGTGCGGGCTGCAAGCCCAGAGGTCCTCAATTCGAAACCCACCTGCGACAGCCACGTTGTGTCCTTGGGCAAGACACTTCACCCACATTGCCCATGTGGGGGCACGGCGGAGCTGTGTACTAAGGCGTACTGCACCTGTCTTCAACCAATGCTAACCCTGCTTGTGTAGAGCAAGTATTTTGGGAAGCTGACAGTTGCTCGCCGTGGCGCGGTGGTTTTCTCCGGATACTCCAGCTTCCACCACCCGTAAAACTGTCGAAATTAGCCATTGTGCAGAAATATATGACCTTAAACACCAATAAATAAATAAATATTCGACCTTCGGTCTCAGGCTGATATGACGTTACCTCGGACTGATATCTTGGTCGACATGAAACTAACCAAGTGATAATATCTAAATGTCATGGAATAGAAATACACAGTGATACATTACTTCCAAGCCTATATGTTACAACGTTTATTGTCAACTATACCATTATTTAGCCTCTGAGATTGCAAAACAGTATTGTTGAGTGACACCATGCCGATTCAGTATTAAAAATAAATAAATAAATCGTGAAATTATGCCCACCAATCCTTTACTCAATAGCCAAAATGAATAATATGCAAAGCGAGGTTTACTGTCCTTGGTGTGGTTGGTAGGTGGCGTTCGAGGCCAGGACAATCCGGGAAGGGTGCCATCTTGGATTTTCCCTGTTTGCACTTACGCAACAGTAGAGGAGATTAGCATTCGCTATGTTGGGTCACGCGAGGGGCACACGTCACCTTTGTTTCCAAAACAAATCACACGTGGATAAACAGGCACAATCCTGATCAGAAAATGGCGGGCGTGAACTTGATTTAGCATTGAATAAATAAATAAATAAATAAATAAATAAATAAATAAATACTCGCTTTATAATTTGTGTTAAAATTAACTTTTATATTAAGTATAAATTGTAATTTATTTATTTATTTATTTATTTATTTATTTATTTATTTATTTATTTATTTAATGGTGTTTAACAATTGTTTCGACAGCCAGGGTCACCTCGTGTCGGACCATTTTTCGGGTGTAGGAAGCCGGAGTACGCGGAGAGAACCACCGAGCAACGGCGAGCAATGTAATATAATTAATAATATGGTATTTCCGAGTTGAAAACTTTAGGTTGAGAACACATTGAAATATGACTGTGTACAGTCGGAATCGAGTTGCGTATCTTCGTTGCTTTGCAAAGCGAAACTGAGCTCTACCATTTCAAAAGTTTAACATTCGAAATGCAGAGGCGGCGGAACCAGGGGTCACGGGTGACACGTGCACCTCCACTTTTTCCAGACACGTTGCGTGGTTACACAATGAGTTAAATTGGGCGCATGCAAATGTGTCAGTATACAGACATTTCTGTGAAATATATTTTTTTGCAAATCCAAACAACATTTGGCCAAAGAATCCCACCTTCGGTCGCTTCGGTCCGATTCTTCTACTTCGACCATCTTCCAACCCGAAGGCTAGCCTTCGGGTTGGAAGATGATTGAAGTAGAAGAAATAGACAGGACAGTGACCACACCACGGCATACTCATCTAAAGAAGACGCTATAGTGTGTCACGGTACATTTACCGATATACGATTGTAACTGTTTCTCCCACTGGCCGAACCAAGGTAGCCTTTGAAATTTGTGCCCTTCCACTTTTATCGAGCCTCCGCAGCCTCTGTCGAAATGCATTGATATAAATAAAGCATTATCAATACTGGAGCCATAGGTGTTTGCAAAGTTGAGTTATACGAAAGAAATGAGTGACATAATATAATAAAACTTTGGCTGGTCGCAGGGTTGTCGTGGTTGACATATGAAGCGATTGGCGGTAACTTACGTCGCTGGCTACCTACTTGGCTCCACACCTGTTTGTTGTTTTGAAAACGTGACAGTGGGTATAAAAGGCGGATTCTCGACCATTTGTACACGATTTTGTACATGTACACGTACATCGATGTACACCTCCATAGGATTTAGTGTTAAAATCGTGTACAAGTACACGAAAATGTCGTTTTTTAGGGTGGTTCAGAATTCGCAAGCGGATTCTGAACCACTGGATTCTATATAGACATCGCTCAAGAGTGAAAAAAATGTATGAAATTTTAAGAAAAATGAGGTCGATTGTCTGGTCTAGAATCCGCAAATGGATTCTATATAGACATCGCTCAAGAGTGAAAAAAATGTATGAAATTTTAAGAAAAATGAGGTCGATTGTCTGGTCTAGAATCCGCAAATGGGTTTCCCCCATAGGATTCAGTGTTAAAATCGTGAGCAAAAAACGTGTTGCCGATTCTGGACCAGCATCAAAAAACGGTTTGCGGATTCTAGACCGATCCGTATCTGTACACGATTTTAACACTGAATCCCTATGGAGGCGTACACGGAAACCCATTTGCGGATTCTACATCAGAAATCGACTTATGTACGGTACATGGAAAAGAGGTGGTACTGAACCCGCAAACCCACGATGAGAGTAAAAACTGACACTCATGTTTTTGTTCTGGTGTGAATGAAGGTTTTCGTTCAAAAGAGTCGACTATAAAACATGAGTGTCAGTTTTTGTTCTGGTGTGAATGAAGGTTTTCGTTCAAAAGAGTCGACTATAAAACATGAGTGTCAGTTTTTGTTCTGGTGTGAATGAAGGTTTTCGTTCAAAAGAGTCGACTATAAAACATGAGTGTCAGTTTTTGTTCTGTTGTGAATGAAGGTTTTCGTTCAAAAGAGTCGACTATAAAACATGAGTGTCAGTTTTTGTTCTGGTGTGAATGAAGGTTTTCGTTCAAAAGAGTCGACTATAAAACATGAGTGTCAGTTTTTGTTCTGGTGTGAATGAAGGTTTGCGTTCAAAAGAGTCGACTATAAAATATAATCTGTAAAAAAATAGACATTCATGTTTTGTTTCAATGTAAACAAAAAAAAATTGAGTTTAAAAAAATTAGAAAAAATCAGAGGTAAAAAATCGTTTGTTCACGTTTTGTCACTGCTAATTTTGTGAAATAAATTTTAATAAAACACTTTATAGAATGTTTCATTCAAATAAAAAATAGTTCGTAATTGACACTCATGTTTTTGTTGTGGTGTGAATGAAGGTTTTCGTTCAAAAGAGTCGACTATAAAACATGAGTGTCAGTTTTTGTTCTGGCGTGAATGAAGGTTTTCGTTCAAAAGAGTCGACTATAAAACATGAGTGTCAGTTTTTGTTCTGGTGTGAATGAAGGTTTGCATTCAAAAGAGTCGACTATAAAATCTAATCTGTAAAAAAAATAGACATTCATGTTTTGTTTCAATGTAAACGAAAAAAAAATTGAGTTTAGAAAAATTAGAAAAAATCGGAGGTAAAAAATCGTTTGTTCACGTTTTGTCACTGCTAATTTTGTGAAATAAATTTTAATAAAACACTTTATAGAATGTTTCATTCAAACAAAAATAGTTCGTAATTGACACTCACGTTTTTGTTGTGGTGTCAATGAAGGTTTTCGTTTAATGGATCGTTTTAATAATAGATAATAAAACGCATTTTTCCACTCAATTAGGTTTGAGTGGTAAATTTTTAATATATTCATGATAATGTTCGGAGATGTGAATGAATCCTTTTAACAGATGTAATTATTCTCAAATGCGTTAAATCAGAAACCGGTTTCTTATGTACTAAAACTTTTAAACTTTTTTCAAAGTTCTCTCAATTCAACACTGAGTGAATGATTTTGAGATATGAATGAAATCCTTTTAACAGACGTAATTATTCTCAAACGCGTTAAATCAGAAACCGGTTTCTTAGGTGCTAAAACTTTTAAACTTTTTCAAAGTTCTTTCAGTTCGAGACTGAGTGAATGATTTTGAGATTTGAATGAAATCCTTTTAACAGACGTAATTATTCTCAAACGTGTTAAATCAGAAACCGGTTTCTTATGTGCTAAAAACTTTTAAACTTTTCAAGTTTTCCCAGTTCGACACTGAGTGAATAATCGGTGATGTGATTTTAACGCGTTCAGTGGCAAAACGCATTTATATAGGTTTTATCGTGTAAAATGTTTTTTCTCAACTGGTTTTTTAGTTATTATATTAAAGACAGAAGATTTTTATTTACTTAAAACATAAAAAAATAATTATACATTTAATTTTGAAAATAATAAATAACTCACATTAGCATACTCAAAGGAATATTAATGATTTAAAAACGAAAAATGTTTTTACAGATGGATGCTAAACGTCGAGATCATATTTTAAACGAATATGAACGTGCCAAGAAGAGCATTCAATCGGCTGACAGAAGCAGACGTCTCGGAGAGATGGAATTGAGACGCGAAACCGCAAAAATATTTAAACCCGTGACGGAGGTTCAAGAGCGAAGCAAGAAGGAGATACTTGAGGAATTGAGACCCATAAAAGAGAGTTCTTTGAGAATGGGTTCGCTGCCCGGTAGTTTTGGAAATAAGTATTCCTTTCAATCTACACCGGATTACGTTCCCACAGGGATTCAAACCGACGTGAGTTAGAGCGACGATACAGCTTCGACTATCACCACTGATAGCGTCGCGTTGTCCGAGGATGGTGGTAAGAGAGATCTGTTGTATGGATTTTATAAGGATTCGGACGGTAGAACTTTTGTGGGCGACACAGAAGTGGAAATAGATGATGATGAATTAACCGTCGGCCCGAATAAGTACGAATTAACTTCCGGACTGCGTAAATTGCTCCTTTACGACAAGCCTAGTGATTACACGGAACGGGATTACAACAATTACGGCGACATTCTGGTTCAGACCAACGCTATGAAGAGAAATAATGATGACGGAGAGACGAGACCTAAAGCCAACAGAGGTTACAAGTGAACGAAAGTGGTGAAACCTATATGGAATTCGCATAAGAAGTTCGTTGAATCGGTGACTGGCAAAGGTGTGGAAACCACTATTCTTCCAAGCAATTCTGACGCTCTGTCTCAGAGATTGAGTTTGTTGATGGCAAGCAGACGTGCTGGTAACGCAGGATTAGATAATCAGATAGTTACTATATCTGACAAATTGTTAAGACAGAAGGTTTTGAATAAAAACCATTATAAAAGGCTGATGAACGAATTGAAGGATTGATGTATATAATAAGTAGAGAGAAACAAACAAAATATATAAAATAAAAAAATAGTAAATTTTACACTAGCATAATAAAAGTGTTTAAACAACAAACGATTTACCAGTGAAAACAAATATATATTATAAAAATAAAAAATATGTTGGTGATAAAGAACAGGGGATACGTCAGAACTTACGTTCAAGGCAGTTCTGGCATCGTCGATTCTATTATGCGAGCGTTCACGAGCGATGCGGGTAGAAAACTCGCATTGACCGCGTTTGAGGTCGGTAAGTAGACGGCTTTGGATGCTGGTAAGAAAGCCGCTTCCGAAGCCAGTGGTAGGATAGCTTCTGTGGCTGGCAAGAGGGTAGCCGACGTGTTGATCGACAAGTTGATCAGTCCGCCGGCGAAGCGAGCTGCGTTAGAGTGAACGCCGAAAAGTTGGAAAGATTTTAAGGATGCTGTGGTACCCATACAAGATTTAGCCAAAATGACGAGTGGATCTGGATTGAAGAGAACTCGCGACGGTGTAATATAAATAAATAATAATATTAAAAACTGAGTTTGAAAAAACATAAAAAATTGTGTTTGAAAAAAATCTAAAATAACAAACAAAAAATAAAACAAAGATGAACATTAAAGATATGTCTTGGAACGACGCCGCGACCAAGAGGTCGAATAACGAGTTCTTTCCCAAAAGCATAAGAGGCTTGATAGTGGGAAAATCGAATTGTGGAAAGACCAATCTGTTGATGAATCTGTTGTCCCGACCTGACTGGTTGGATTACGACAGATTGTTTGTGGTTGGCAAGAGCTTGTTTCAACCCGAATACAGATTGCTTCGAGAGTGCATGGATCGTAGATTGCCCAAGTACGTCATAGCCAGAATCTTTGACAGTAGGGAGGAATTTGACAAAAGTGAAGCTCCTCTTTCAACCATTTTGGACGGTGCGGCGATGGAATTGATGAAGAGAAATGCATCTTCGAATGTCGAGTGTCGATTTTATGAGAACGCTAGCGACGCTCCGGATCTTAGAGAATTGAAATCGGAAGATAAGAATCTCATGATTTTCGACGATCTGCCTTTGGAGAGACAGAACCGATGCGAATCGTATTACGTTAGGGGTCGACACAGCAACGTGGACTGTTTCTACCTGTCGCAGAATTATTTTCGATTGCCCAGACAGACGATAAGGGAGAACGCTAATTTTCTATGTCTCTTTCGCCAAGATCTCAAGAATCTCAATCACATCTATGGCGATCACGTCGCAAACGACATGAGCGTGGCGGAATTCAGGAGATTCTGCAAGAGGGTTTGGGATGGAGGACTTTACAATTTCGTCGTGATCGATTTGACTAGCGAATTTAATCACGGAAAATATCGGTGCGGATTCGACAAGTTTTATATTTCTGATGATAATAAGATAGAGCGTGAAAATAAAAAAAATTAGAAAATAATAAATCTTCAAATAATTAGTTTTGAAAAAATAAAATTAAAATTAAAATATAATGTTCGAACAAGGAGAATTGTTAGAACGGATAGCTGAGAATACGGCTGCAAAACAATCCATTCAAATCGTGGTGAGTGGCGATTCGACTCGATTCGCTACGAAATTCGAACCTTCCATTGAATTGAATAGAGAGAAAAGATACGAAATGGCGTTGGTGAATCTGGAGCCTTATTATTCCTTTCCCAACGTCACCGAAAAGAATAACTTGTTCAAGTATTCCAACGGAGTGGATTGGTTGGAGATTCGAATTCCCAAAGGAAGTTACGACATAGACGATTTGAACAATTACATTCAGACGCGAATGAAGATGGATGGAAAGGGAAGCAACAAGATCAGACTCGCTCCCAATCCTAATACCTTACAGACGATGTTGGATTTGGAAGATAATTTTCGAGTGGATTTCAATACGGATGATTCAATAGGCAAGATGTTGGGATTCGATCGAAAGATGTATCGAGGCCATGCGGCATCTGAAAATACGATCGACATTCTCGCAGTCAATAGCATTCTGGTGAACGTGGATGTGATTGCTGGAAGCTACGTTAATGGTAGCGCTCAACCGACGATCTATTCCTTCTTTCCAAACGTGTCGCCGGGTTATAAGATTGTGGAGCGACCTCGAAATTTAGTTTATCTACCAGTGATTTTAGACACATTGTATAGTCTCAAAACCACGTTGACGGATCAAAATGGTGAACTGGTAGATCTTCGTGGAGAGAATGTGACGATACGATTTCACATAAGAGAAATATAAAAGCAAAAAAAAAAAAATATTGTGTATATATATAAATAACAAAAATAAAATAAACGCAATATTAATTTTACAAAAATTATTTAATATATATAATTATCATTAAAACAAAAAAAACAATTGAAGAAAATACATTTTAAAAAAAGAATTATGACACAATACGTGGTTAAAAACGTGAACATATCCGTAGGACAGAAGAAGAAACTTAAAAGAGCATTAACAACTCGAGGCGAGGCAGTGAGATTCAAATTCACTCATGAAGATCTGACGAGTGGCGGTCAGGATTCGATTGCCTGGATCAGAAGTCAAATCAAAAGGATGGAGAAAGCGATTTGTGATGGAAGAGGGTTGACGGTGAGATTGAGTCCAGCTCAATTGAGATACAATTTGAGAATGAAAGGCGGTTTCCTACCACTATTGGCAGGAATCGGCGCAAAAGCATTACCCTTCGCCGCAAAGGCATTACCCTTTCTTGGAAAGACTCTCGGCGTGGGAGCTCTAACGGGACTCGCGAGTTCAGGAGTTGAGAAATTAATGGGTGGCAGCGGACTGTTTTTGAAGAAGGGAGGAGCCATGTGTCGCATCCATGTAGACGACAGCAGTAAAGGATTGTATCTAGAACCCGTTAGAGGTGACAACTCTTTGAGTGGAAACGGTCTCTATCTGAAGAGTGGACGGTACGTTGAGCGACTCGGCAAGGGTTTGTTGTTTGGTGAGAATTCGCCATTTAAGAATATACCGATTTTGAATATGTTATTATAATGTAAAAAAAAAATATATAAATATAAATCATAGAAAGTATAAAATAATATATGAAATGGATAAAAGGTGGAAAAACAATTAGACGATAATGATGAATATCACGAGATAGAGTGCAAAAAAGATGTGGAAAAACGATTAGATAAGCTAATGATGGATATCTTAGGAAAGAACTGACAAAAGGGTTAAATAAAGATCGGGATATGCGGTTGAAATTTAAAAGAATGAGACGTTTTCCACCGTTACCACTATCTTCTGAAGAGAATGGTAATGATGCGAGTATTACCGAGAGATGCACAACATTCGTTCATAATTATGATTCGGATAAACAAATGTGTTGTTATAAAAACATAGCATATCACAAAAAAAAGAAAAGAAGAATCGACGCTGAAATTTAAGATAAAAGGAAACGTTATTATAATATATGGATAATAGTGAAGAAGGAAAACAAAAAAAAGTAATGAGATCTAAAGATGATCTCATTACTTTTTTTTTCCTTCTTCTTCACTAAAAATCAATCTCTCTATTGTTTATATTTCCAAGTCCGTTATTAGCATGTTGACACTTGTGTTTTCACCTTTGTCGCAAATGTGTTGAATGTTTATCTTTACTTTTTTGAGTTTTTTTACTTCGGTCAACACGCTCTCACCACCCGATTTGTTCACGAGTTCAAGTGAGATGTTTGGAAATATGTAACCTCCATAGGGCAATGACAAATTGTCCTTGTCGAATTCTCTATCTTTGGCGATGATGATATTCTGCAGATCGCTTAAGTACTCGTAAAACAAATTGAGCGTGCCTTCGTCCAATTTCAAAGGCATGCTATATTTGTGCTCTAAGCCCTTCGTCTTGACCTCGTTCAATTCGATGGGATCATGTCGTTGTAATCTATAGACTTTAGAACCGAATTTCTTATACGTTTTGACTCATTTCAATTTCAATTCGCATCTTTTAGGTGTTGTTGTCATGATCAATTATTTGGTTTTTTGTTTTATGAATTATTGCAAATAATATATATTTTTAAATTTTGTACTTAAATAATAATTTGTTAAAAAGTTTGGTTTTTTTTTTGCTCTTTATATATATATAAAAAAAGATTTTTTAATTTTAATTTTCTTTAATGTGAAAATTTTTTTTTGTAAAAGTGTTTTTTCTCTTTATATATAAATAAAAAGTTTAAATTTAACGTCCTTTTTTCTCATATTAATTCAATTTTTTCACATTAAGGAACATAAAAAAATGATTAATTTCCTAAAAAAAAAATGTTCACATTAAAGAAAAAAATAAAATTAAAAAAAAAATCTTTTTTATATATAAAGAGTAAAAAAACAAAACTTTTTTTAACAAATTATTTAAATACAAAATTCAAAAAAAAAAATATTCTTACAAATGGAGCAAACAAATAAAAAAATGGAAAATTTAAATGAGAAAACCGTACCTCAGTTAAACGAGATTTGTAAACTATTAAAAATTCCACATTTCAGAAATCATAGAACTAAATAAAAAAAAATTGAAGTCATACAGGAATATTTGTGAAACGATGGAAAGGCAAACAAAATGTCGATAGCAACGACGTCAAAAAATGCATCGGTTGTGAAAAATGAGAAGAAGAAGAAGATAGTAAAAGGAATCGAAATGCCGCCGTCGAAAAAAACCAAAAACGTTTCGATTGTGAAAAATAAGAAGACGACTAAACGAAAAGCCATTGAAGAACTTCAAGTTTCAAAAGAAAAAAAAGAAAAACTAAAATCAAAACGAGTGATGCACTTCAGATTCTAGACAAATGAGATATATCGAGCGAAATTCAACGAGCAATCGATGAAGAGAAAGGAGAAGAATATGTAACACGACTCGTCACGGAACTATTCCAATCGAAGCCCATAGAATGGGAGAGTGCAATCAAAGGCGTTTTTAAAACTTTCGACATGGTTCCCTCATTCAAGAAAATCGATCCGAAATTGTTTATGGAACGGGTGAAGAAAAAAGTATTGGATTTGTTTTGCGAACACATGAACGTGGGACAAAAAATTAAGATGATACTCCATTGCATGATGAATAAAATCAATGTGAAGACTGGCGAGAGCATCGTGAAAAATGCATATTTCAGATCTAACGTCGAACCCATATTTCGAGGTTCAGATTTATCAGACGTTTTCGAAAAGATGAAAGACAAGATGTTGACGTCTCTCACGAATTATCAACATGAAGGTAGTAATTGGACGTTCGATGAGGTGTTGAAACTCGAAATTCATATAACTAAAAACGATTCGTTGAAATGGTCTTCCTACGTGGAATTACCGTATTTCTTAGCTAAAAAACACTCCGTGGTCAATGTGAGAAATAAAGATGATCAGTGTTTTAAATGGGCAGTCACTTCCGCTTTATACCCTGCCAAAATGCACTCCGATAGAGTTTCTTGTTACGAGGAGACTTCTAAAAATCTCGATTGGACTGGAGTGACTTTTGCAACAGAGTTAAAACACATCGAACATTCCGAGGCTCAAAATCCCACCGTAGCAGTGAATGTCTTGGGATACAACGATGAAAAACGAATGATCTATCCTCTCAGACAGACTTCGAATCTCGAAAGAGAAAAGACGATTATTTTATTATTGATTTCAAATGGTGACAATCGTCATTATTGTTGGGTTAAACATCCGAGCCGATTACTGTCAAGACAAAATAATAAACATAAAGGAAAGATATGTTTATGTTATAACTGCATGAACATGTTTCAGAGTGAAAAATCGTTAGCGAAACATCGGGAATATTGCAATGAAAATCAAGGTGTCGCCATCGAAATGCCCAAACCCAACTCCATCGTGAAGTTTGAAAATCGCAATAGAAGGTTAAAAGTACCATTCGTCATGTACGCCGATTTCGAATGCTTCACCATGAAAATGTGTTCCTGCTGACCCAATGCTCTTCAAAGTTACGTCAAAAGATATCAAAAACACATGCCTTCGGGTTATTTCATTTATGTGAAATGTGCTTTCGACTCGCAACACGACATGGGTCCCTTCACCTACACAAAACAGTGCGAAGACGACGACGTGGCTCAAAGGTTCGTGGAAGAGTTAGAATCGAAAATTCAAATGTTATACGTCAAATTCAAAACTCCGGCGAAAATGATCATCACGTGAGAGCAGCAGGACGAAAATAACAGAGCCACCAAATGTCACATATGCAGACAATCGTTCGACGCGAATTTGGAGGAAAATAAGAAGGTTAGAGACCACGATTATTACACGGGTCTGTATCATGGTCTGGCTCACAGCAAGTGTAATTTAAAATATCAAGACGCCGTTTTCTATCCGGTGATATTTCAAATCTCTCAGGTTACGACAGTCATCTGTTCATAAAAAATCTTGGCACCTCCCATGAAGAATTAAATTGCATCACGAACAGCGAAGAAAGATACATTTCATTCACAAAATGGAAGCTCATGGAGAAGAAAAGAGTAATCGATGGAGAGACGTTGAAAGAAAAAACGAAATTCATTCGTAGAGGCATACGTTTCATTGACAGTTTTAAATTCATGTCAACCGCTCTGGAAAAATTAGTCGATAACATGAGCAAGGATAAATTTAAAATCACGAGCGAACATTTCGGAGAATGAGTAGACATCATGTTGAGGAAAGGAGTCTATCCTTACGATTACATGAACGATCTAAAGAGATTTGATGGCACCGCACTATCTTTGAAAGAAGATTTTTATTCGAAATTATATGAATCCGACATTTCCGAAGAGAATTACGAACACGCCAAAAACGTGTGGAAATCATTCGATATGAAAACCATCAAAGATTATCATGATCTCTATCTGAAGACTGACGTTCTGCTCTTGGCAGACGTGTTCGAAAATTTTCGAGACGTCTGTGGTCGAAATTACGATCTGGATCCCGCTTGGTATTTCACCACACCCAGTCTGGCGTGGGACGCTCTGTTGAAGACCACCAAAGTCCAATTGGAATTATTATCCGACGTGGACATGTTGCTCATGTTTGAAAGGGCTGCGAGAGGTGGCGTCTCGATGATCTCCCACAGATATTCTGAAGCTAACAATCCCTACATGAAAGAAAGTTTCGATTCGAAATGGTCGAATAAATACCTACAGTATTGGGACGCTAATAATCTGTACGGCTGGGCTATGAGTCATCCTTTACCGATTGGAAATTTCGAATGGGTGACGGAACAGGAAGAGATGCAAAAATGGAGAGACTATCCTTGCATTTTAGAAATCAATTTGAACTATCCGGAAGAATTACACGATCTACACAACGATTATTTGCTGGCTCCTCAACGAATGGAACCGGACGAAGGAGACGAGGAAAAACTCATTCCCAATTTATTTAACAAACGTAACTATGTTGTCCACAGTGAGAATTTGAAACAATACGTCGATTACGGGATGAAATTAGTCAACATACATCACATCATTCGATTCGACGAAGAGCCTTGGATGAAAAAATACATCGATCTCAACACGAATCTCAGAATTCGAGCTGAGAACGATTTCGAAAAAGATTTCTTCAAACTCATGAACAACTGCGTGTACGGTAAATCGATGGAAAACATCAGGAAGAGAACCGACGTTCGACTCGTCACGTCTGAGAAAAAAGCAAAAATATTAGTGGCAAAACCCAATTACAAACACCGAACCATATTCGACAAAAATCTAGTGGCCGTTCACATGCAAAAGACGCACCTGAAGTTCGACAAACTGTATTATCTCGGACCGATCATCTTAGATATCAGCAAGCGATTGATGTACGAGTTTCACTACGATTACGTCAAACGAAAATTTGGTGATAAAGCCAAACTACTGTTCACCGATACAGACAGTTTAGTTTACGAGATAGAGACGAAACACGTCTACCGAGATATATCTCCGTACGTGGCCGTGTGGTTCGACACGAGCAATTATCCCGTCGATCACCTGTCCAAAATTCAATCAAACGACAACAAGAAGGTGTTGGGTAAATTTAAGGACGAGAGCGGCGGTAAACAAATCCTCGAATTCGTGGGCTTGAGACCCAAACTGTATGCTTATCGTCTAGAAGATGAAGAGATCAAGAAGTGCAGAGGGGTTAAAGCATGCGTGGTGAAGAAAAACATCTCTTTCCAAGAGTATTAAGATTGTCTGTTAGGAAGTGGTCCAGTGTATAAGACTATGAAATCGATTCGAAGCGAAAATCACGACTTGTATACCGAAATAGTCAACAAGATTTCGCTGACGGCCGATGACAATAAGAGATTCGTGTTAGATGATAAAATAAGCACTTTGGCACTCGGACATTGGACTTTGGATCTAATTTTAGACGATATGATTGTGGATGAGTGGATTCCAGATATGAGTAAGGATGATAGGATTCCAGAAAATCAAGAGGAATTAGATGGATTCAAGATTATAGAAATCGATAGAGACATCGAGAGAGTTAGTTTAAAAAGAAAAAGAAAAAAAAAAAAAATAACGTCATTTTAGTGAATTATAATAAAATAAATAAATAAAAAAATATATATACGCATTTATGAATAAGAAAATAGAGATATCCATAGAAGGTGTCGTCTTACCTAATGAACCCCTATCCAACATCGATCTGTTGAATGCGGCGAAGGATTTGAAAATCAAAGATTTTCTAGGCGTGTTTTCTAGAGATGCCTTGCCAAAGAGAAGACCTCAACAATCGGAATGCGGAATTTTAAATCTAGACGATTTATCGGGGGTGAAGGCACTCACTGAGTGGCGTGGTTCAAGAATGGGAAGAAGAATTATTATTTCGACAGCTACGGAATCTCACCGCCAAAAGAAATAAAGAACTATTTCAACAAATCGATGGTTCGTTACAACACGGAATGAGTGCAATCACCTGATCAAGTGTTTTGCGGTCACGTGTGTCTTTACGTTCTCAAGAGATGGTCTGAAGGAGATCGGTTTCAAGACATTCTCAATGATTTACATTAGAGAGAGATTTTTTTATAGCATATAAAGGTAAAAAAAAATTATTAAAAAATTTTAATCGAATAAAAACGAAAAATAAAAATAAAATAATTCATTTTTAATAAACTGCATTTGAAATATATTGTTTAAAAACAAAAAAAATCTCAAAACAACATGCTAGTCGATAAATTTGGTAGAAGTGATGACGAAAAAGTCAACCTAAAAAAGAAGAGGAAGATGCTCGAAGTCGACGATGGTTACGATGTTGCCAACTTGGATGAACGTTACGTTCGGAGATACAAACCTCGAGAGGAACCTTTGAACATGAACGATAAGAAGCTCTACAATCTTCCCGAGCCGATAGATCTTGCAGATGCTGCAACTAAAAAATACGTCGACAGGGGGAAGCCGATTTCGAACGAATCATGCTAGATAATTACGTGGATAAAACCATGACCGACGATCTCGATCTGAAATCTAAACATTTGGTGAACGTCGCAAATCCCATAGATCCCATGGATGCTGCGACCAAGAAATACGCGGACAACTCTCACGTGAGATTCAGCAAACATCTGAGAAATAGTTACGTTCAGAAAACGATGCACTCGGAATTGAATGCCAATTGTAACAAGATAACGAACGTGGCCACTCCCACGAATCCCAAGGACGTGGCGACCAAACACTATGTAGATCTGGAACAGAGAAAGTCTGACAGACGAGAACTGAATGTGGGATTCAACAAGATATTGAATATGTCAAAGGTCGACGACACGGATGCGGACTCAACCGCGGTCAACAAGGGCTATGTAGATTCTGCCGTGATACGATCACAAGAATACCTAGAATCGCAAGTGGACGATCTCTACCTGAACAAACAATCTGGCGGAACCATGGAGGGTGGTATTGACATGAATAGTGAGAATTTATTTGGACTCAGTCACGATCCCGAATTCGATTCCAGCCAGTCAGCAGGAAGTATGTGGACGACAACTCAGGCTGGAGAAAGGGTGACATCATGGAAGGTAAACTAGACATGGGTGGACACGCGCTCACGAATCTACCAGATCCCGTGAACATGACGGATGGAGAAAGTCAAATATACTGGACAGTTGATCACCGTGTGGGCCGAGGAGGCCGGCACCTTAGATGAGGGAAAAGCTGAGTGGTCTTTCGGAAATGGAGGTAGAGGATCGAAACATGGTCAGGTGGGATATCCCATGCCGTTGGGAGGTGAAATCCTTCGAATCAGTCTAGCTTCCTCGGATTTGAATAACAGAGCGGTCGTCAATCTCATGGTGAATGGAGTAGAGAGCGATAAAAGATACAGCATCGAAAAGACTGAGAATCAACACGTGAATGTTAGCACGTTCGGCACGCCTCTCAAAGTGAACGCCGGTGACAGGATTAATTTCGTTACGAAAACCAATAATCCCAAAGCCGCCACTTCTGTGGTGAGTCTACTGATCGAACTAGTTCCTTTGAACAAACAGTGAACGCGTGGAAATATAATTAATTAAAAAAAAATAATGTGTGATTATTAAAAAACAAAAAAAAAGTAATGAGATTTAGAAAGATGTTCAATCTCTCTAGATCTCATTACTTTTATTTTTTTTGTTTTTAATAATTACTCATTACTTTTTTTTATTTTTGTTTTATTTTTTTTTTACACACGTCTCTCATCGAATGATCGACATCTTATTTCCATCCGATTCGAATTGTAATTCTCTGTCCGACAGGACCAGGGTGAAGGCTTCGGTTTTTCTTGGCACGTTCCTATCGAAATGCATCTTGATCTGAATGTCTAAGACGCTACTCTTGAGTCGTTCACTCTGTTTACTGGCGTCGAATACGAACATGGGATACATCGACTTGTATTCACCGGGAGATATGTTAGGGTTGCTGTTGCTCATCAATTCGTCTAGACCGTGATACTTCTTTCTAAAATCAACAGCGTCGCTGTACAGTCTGCAGAAATCGTTCTTGTCGGACGACGCGTTGTGATCGATTGCTGGATATCTCGTGGCGTTCAGAAACACTTGCATGTTTCTCAAATGGCAGTGATCGAACAGCGATGCATTCTTTTCCTGAGACCCGTCCCTATCGGTCTGAAACGCAACCACGATGAAACACGGTCTCTCGGAAGCGGATTTCACCCTCAATCTCCAATCGAAGTGATTTGTGGAGAGAGGAATGCTAGCCGTGTTGCACTGTCTCATTCTAAATCCCACGGGTAATTTACTCTTAGATTCTATGATCTTGTAGAGATGCGCTTTTCCACGATCGAAGGCTCCACGTGCGGAACGAACCACGATATCTTGTGTAGAGTTATCTTACCCACATCGGTCGCAGTGAGTCTCACTATTGCGTCGTCGTTTCCTTTTCGAATCAACGTCAGATTGTGTTTGAATCCGTACATGATCTTGTTGTAATCGTCCGCAAATCCGAAGATGTGTTTCAAGGTATCCTGAACGAAAACGTTCCTTTAGGTCTGGATGTCTTGACGACGTAGTCGAATATCGCGGCGGCGCCGGCGCTAGCAGGGCCGGCAGTGTCTTTCACCCACAACTGATTAAGTTCTCTGGATTTCGAAAAATCATCAGGATACGTCAAGAGTCCGAACATCGTGGTGGCCTGACCAGGATAAAACACAGATTCTATCTCTTGTCCGGATAGCATGTATTTTATATTACTGAATAGATGCATGATGCCATTATTGGCTAGAGTAACCGTGTCGTCGTCGGCGCAGTCGCTCCCATCTTCCTTGGTGAGACGTCCCTGCACCACTGTGTAACTCTCGCTAGGATGTATGAAATCTTGAGTTTCGACGTTGATTCTTATCTCTCCCGCATTATTCAAACTCATTCCGGTTACCGGTTCATATTCGTGAACCTCATATTCTTGAATACTTTCATCTTTCACTATGCTTTGTGCTATATCTAGTATATTTGTCATTTTTAAAGGGTTTTTGTTTTTTTGTTTATTAATTAGCTTGCTTTTATATATATATATATATATATATATATATATATATATATATATATATATATATATATATATATATGTGTGTGTGTGTGTAAACAAGAAAATGTTAAAGAGAGTAAATGAAAGAAATTTGTTTTCTTTATCAAAACTTTGTCTTCTGTAATTGTTGTTCGTAAAACTTTCCGATGATCTCTTCTCCATCCAAAGCTTCGATTTCGTAAGTGACCGGATCGGTGTGAAATATTTTGATTATCACGAAGATTTCTGAGGTCCATCGAGGAGTATAACCCTTTTCGAAGTGCTTCTTATAAGCGTAGATTCTCACTCGATCACCGACCGCAAATTTCGGCGTTCTAGACTTCTTCCTAATCTTAGATCTTTCAGGATATAGATTCGCGTAGACCCGTTTTTCATTTCGAGGATCGCTAGCTTCCACGGGAGTCATCTTGATCGATCTGTGTCGCGTGTTGTTGTAATCTTTAACCAGACCATTCAGAGTGTTTTTGTATTTCTTGGTCGAATTCGCCGTGAAGTATCTATTCATCTTTTCCTTCATCGTTCGATTCCAACGTTCCACCATGCTGGCTTTCTCTTCGTTTTCGATCGAGTAGAGGTCGACCAATCGATGAACGTGCTTGTTGTAGAATTCCTTTCCCTTATCCACCCACAATTTACTCGGTTTTCGAGAAGACGAGTCGAACATGCTTTTCAGAGCCTCGGCGACGCAAGGTCCCGATTTATTCTTCAAAACTCTGATCCAACCGTATTTGGAAAACACGTCGATGACTGTCAATAGATATTTGCCACCCTCGTTCCACCTCGAAAACGATCTCATGTCGACCAAGTCAGCAGACCAAATATCATCCAAACCCTTCACGAACACCCTTCTCTTTCAAAATTTACGCACGATGGGTTTGTGTAACTCCTCGGCCAATTCGCTCGTCAATAATCGTTTCTTCTTCTTTTCAGGTGCGCTTTTTTTTTGAACGCCCCATCCGAATCTACGTTTCGCACCGATCAGGTTGCCGACCAGCGAACGTCCTATCTTCTCTCTCCTGGTCGGATTCGATATGCCTCTCAATTTCCCCAACATGTTTTTATCGCAGACATCGTTGCGAGTCTTGGTGTCGGGATGTCCGGCGTAGCACAGATCGTGATCATACGCGGCCGCGTCCACCCTATTCACAGGTTTGCTCCAAGATTTAGGAGTCAGATCGGCGTTGAGTCTCTTGTTCAATTTCGTTCCAGGTCCCGTGAAACTGTGACCAGGCAGATGCATTTCGAAAGGTAGATTATTAATCATTTTATTCACCATGCCTTTACCTTTGCCTGCATTCTTTTTTTTGATGAATCGAGTCTTGATAGAACCACACACGTCGCAAATTCCGCGAAGCATCTGTCTATCGTTTTTAGTTCGTACTTCTTGAGAATTAATCGTCTCGGTAATTCTCTTACACTTTACGCAATACGTTTTTAAGAGTTATTTAAATTAATTTCGTTTTTATTTTATATATAAATTTAATATGTTTTTTTTAAATTCTGTTCTTATTATATATATATATATTTTTTTCATTCGTTGCTCTTGAGTTCTATCATCTTACTGAATTCCTCCCTAGCCTCTTTCCTCCCTTTTCCGCGAGAGAATCCTTCATCTCTTCTTTGATGATCTGACGAGTCTTGATTCTCACGGCTTCTTTCATGGCTTCGTATTTCGTTTTCTTGCCCAATATCGTGAAGTATTCTCCGTCCGATATCCTACCGTCTTTCAACGCCATCGAGATCATTTCAGATATCATGTCGATCTTGGAGTCGGCCAAGACGCGAATCTTGTGTTTCCTCGCCTTCAGATATAATTTCCTACTCAAAAAGTTTCCAAGCGTGCTAAACAATCCGGCGGCGAGAGCCACTCCTTCTACAGTCAACCCGATCGGAATGCCGACCGCGGTCGACAACAATCCGATGCCGGCCGCGTGTAAACCCATGGAAATCGTGATGAGTGTCGATCGCGTTGACGAATTTCACGAAACGCGAATACTTCTTCTTGAGAGAACGGCGAGAATCTCTCTCTCGAGTTAAATACGCTTGGATTCTATTGATTTGATCGATGCGATACCTCTCTCCTCTTTCTTTTTCTTCTAGCGACGGTGCCGTTGGCAAAACGTCGTTCGGCTTCTCATCCTCGTCGTCATCTAACGTCGGATACAATTTATTTCTGGTTCTCATTTTTGTGTTTTTTGTCTTTCTAATATTAGATAAAAAATTTATGTGTGTATTTATTTTTATTTTCTATTCTCCCTTATTTTTATATCAACGAGAAAACTTAGACGTATGCTTCATTGAACAATAAATTCATGATGCATCCCTTGTCTTCTAAAGTCAGACTTCTACGTGCCAATTTCAGTTCTTCCGAAACTGTGGGCTTGTCTCGATCCTTACAGAAGAGTAATCTCTTCCAAAACGCGATCACTTCGTCGATTTGAACGCGTTCGAACGCCGGTTCGAAATACTTGACGACTATATCTTCCCTTTCCATCGTCAGACACGAATGATTCTCGTGATCTAGGTGATCCCGGCATCCGACGCATCGTTCTAACAAGAGGCGACCTAGTTGTTCGTTCACGCAGAATGCATAGGCTCTCATCAGCATTTTGAAAAGAAACCTTGCTTTAATAGTCTGGGAAGCGCTCATGATTTACGTATTTTTTTTATTATCTATTCGATTTGATATATTTATTTTTAATTAACTATTTATTTATATTTTGTTTCTCTCTCCTATATATATCAATAACTTTTTTATTTTCTCCTATACCGTCCCAAACAGGATTGGGAAACGTGACAGTGGGTTTGCGGGTTCAGTACCACCTCTTTTCCATGTACCGTACATAAGTCGATTTCTGATGTAGAATCCGCAAATGGGTTTCCGTGTACGCCTCCATAGGGATTCAGTGTTAAAATCGTGTACAGATACGGATGGTCTGGAATCCGCAAACCGTTTTTTTTATGCTGGTCCAGAATCCGCAACACGTTTTTTGCTCACGATTTTAACACTGAATCCTATGGGGGAAACCCATTTGCGGATTCTAGACCAGACAACTGACCTCATTTTTCTTAAAATTTCATACATTTTTTTCACTCTTGAGCGATGTCTATATAGAATCCAGTGGTTCAGAATCCGCTTGCGAATTCTGAACCACCCTAAAAAACGGCATTTTCGTGTACTTGTACACGATTTTAACACTAAATCCTATGGAGGTGTACACCGATGTACGTGTACATGTACAAAATCGTGTACAAATGGTCGAGAATCCGCCTTTTATACCTACTCGTGACCAAACATGGAATGCTGATAAAATCCATTATAAATTATTTCTTTTTTGTTTCCCCGCGTGAACCGAGGAAGTGACGCCGTGCTTGACTACTGTGTAAACAAGCACAGTTTTATTGGTAAAATAGGACCAGTCACCAATGCTTGGGGTGGAAGTCCTCTAAAATGGAAAACATGGGTATAAACGATTTACGGAACTTGATTTTATCTCTATGTTTTGTGACCTTAAACACCAATAAATATAAATAAATCTCTATGTTGTGGTCACGATTAGCCATTGTTCAGAAATAAGTGACCTTAAACACCAATAAATAAATAATTTCTTTTTTGTTGTTTCTCAACTTTGAATCCCACCAGTCCCTGGCATATAGTCCCCGGAAACTCTCACGAAGACTCAAGTCCGGATTGCGTATTTTAGAACGCAGACTGATGGTACATATGAGTTATTATTTCCAAATGAAACAAAATACTGCATTTTGATTGGCTGAAAGGTATGGTGTAACTTGCAATCTACAGTGGCTTTTTTTTTACACCGTGTTTAACCACGGTGTAAAAACAAGAATATACAAGAGCAAGCTATATGGCTAGAAAAGTACCCATTTTTAATTATTAATTTATTCCTTCTGCTCAGTTATGTTAGAACAAAAATAAAAATACAGGAAATTGAATATTTATGTGCAATAAAATATTACAGAAGATGGATGTCATTGGAACTGGCTCATTGAGCCAGTTCCAATGACATCCATATTTGTCTGGTTTTATTTAAGAAACTTGCAAAGTACAAATTTTCTGTCAGTTTTTGGCCACAATGTAGGTTAAAGTATTAAGAACACCAAAATTCTTGGAAATAAATCCGTTATCCTTTTGTTTTCCAGGGTGTATGGGAATTTACACCGGTTTGGGAACTCATACACCCTTCGGCTTCGCCTCAGGGTGTATGAGATCCCAAATCGGTGTAAATTCCCATACACCCTGGAAAACACAAGGATAACTAATAATACCACCATGTCAGTTTCCGAGATAGTGTACTGAAGTCGAGACATCGTCTCTGGGGCATATATCGACGAGTCGGTTAGGACGAGTCGATTTATGCCCCAGAGGCAAGGTCGAGACTCCAATACACCATCTTGGAAACCCATTCGGTGGTAATAAACAATTTACTAACTATATTCCTCCCTTTCTTGACTTGTTGGCATATATTTTGACAATCGTTCAGCGTCTATGAGTTGATTTTTTTATGAATGAAAATTATGACGTCATGGTATTGCGTTCTTGCGCCGTGCATGACGTAACCCCCATTCATTATTCTACTTGTACTTCAGCCGCTGAAGTTTGTAGCAGTGTTTCAGCTGTGTGTTTCTTTGTTTTATTTTTAATATTTAATGATTGTAGGCCAATATAAAAATATCACCACGGCAAAAAATGAACCGGTCTATTCTATTTTGTTGAGTTGGTAATTTATCATTTAATTACCGTTATCAGAAACGGTGGCCTCAACATGTGTAATCAGTTTTTTTTGAGTGCAGGTAAAAAACATTCTCTTTCTGAATCGAATAATCGCACGTGTGGTTGCTACCCTCAATATAGATTTGTATTTTGTCTAGACCTTTTCACTTGTATTGGGGGGAAATACGTTCTTGTTGTAAGATAAATATTCATTATCATAACCATTTGCATGTCCTGTAATTTATATCAAATTCAAGATCGTGTTTACAATCCGATCGTAACAAGCACATCATATCTAACAATCCCGTTACATAAAGCCAGTTTCCCCCATTTTCAGTTTAAATTGGGTTGAAATTTGTCAAAATTTTGAATTTCAGGAACTATATTTTAATGCGTAATAACAATGCATATATATGATAGTGCGGTGTTTACCGGAAATTGAATCTGTCTGATATGGAATCGGAACGGAGGGCTGGTACAAATGTTTTTTCCAAGTTTTGGGGTGCAAATTAAGTTGATTGTTAGATAAATAAAAAGCAAAAAAGTAAATAAAATAATAAATAATATGAATAAAAATGGCACTATAGATTCAGTACACAACCTTTTTTCTTAAAATCTTTCACTGTCAACGTTTCGGCGGCCAATACTGCGTACTTATGACAAGAAATGAAGCTGAATTCAAAAATGACAACAACAATGAAAAAAATGAAAGAAAAAATGACAATGATAATAAAACAAATATTTGCACAAGTGAAAAATAGAAATTTTGTTTGGCTTACCTTGATCAAGACTGAGTAACAACAGAGCCCAGTATGGTGACATAGTGCTTGGGGAAGGTGTGTTGGTTCAATGACAGTCCGATACCTTCGTACACAGAACATTGTCTACATGTAAGACAAGATAGCGTCACTGACAAATTAAAAGGGAAATAAATATTCATGTTCGAAAAGATTATAGTCACTCAAAAGAAATCAATTTTACAGCAAACTTGGATAAGCACGTCAGCCTTTAATAAATAACCCATTCCAGTCTCCACTAAATATGTACGATCTTGTTATTTAATCCTTTATCAAACGAAATGGCTGCATTCGGCCGGGTAATTTACAAACCGAGCAGCAGAAAAAAAATATTTTTAAAACATTTCAGCAAATCCATATCATGTGAATCCTCAACGGAACGAGTTCATCGAGCACGTCCCAATGAGAGGTCACGCCATATGGTTTTGTTGATATTTAACCCTTTACCGAACGTAACGGCCAAACCCGTCCAGTTTTCATTGTGTTTTTCTCGAAAAGCCTAGCTGAAAGCCCCTCATTGGAACGAGCTCGTTGTGCTCGTTCCAATGAGGGGCCATAAGCTAGGCTTTTGACGCAGAAACTGAAACAATTTAGTTATTCAAGAATTTTGTTTGCAAGTGTTGTCTGATTTTCATGTTAGATAAAGGGTTAAAAAAATGAAACAGCAATTAAAATAATAATTTTTGACATCCAGTGCGTTGGGTAAAGTGTTAAAAAGTCGGACTGGGCCGAAAACAAACAAACAAAAAATGTTACCGAGAAACACGACTGGGTGTGGAGGTGAGAGCACTTTCGTTGCCACAGTGTGTCTAGGCTAATATACCCAAATGTCTCCACTAGTGCCAGTCAGGGTCGGTCTGGCGTTCCCTAAGCAGTACGCAACAGGCCGACCATGATTTGGCCTGCTATAGGAGTTGTTTAAACTTTAAATCTGCACGGCGCAAACTCCTGTGTATTTCGGGAAGTAATTGATACCTCAAAATTGATGTATACTAATTAACGAGGTCAAATTTTGAACGAAATAACTGAAATAGGTGTTTCATGTTCCATGTCAGTACTGATCACAGGAGAACACATGATAACCAAGAATACCGTTTAACCCTCTACCTAACACAGTATTTTGAAAAAAAATAAATTAAATTTCATATTTTCCGAAAATCAAATTTCACAATTGTTCGTAAAACTATACAAATATGGATGTCATTAGAACCAGCTTGACGAGGTGGTTCTTATGATATCCATATTTGTATGGTTTTACCGGGAAACTTTCGAAATATTTTAGGCTGTGGGGGGTTAATCAGGTTAATTTTCTGTCCGTTTTTGAGCGCTATGTTAGGTAAAGGGTTAATGTACTCACAGATATTAATGCGTAAATTGGCGTGTGTTTGTGGTGTGTGTGTGTGTGGGGGGGGGGGGGGGGGCATTCAATCGTGTCGTCCTTTGTTATCATGTATCTTCTTTGGGGATGCCAGGTAGACAGCCAATCTGACTATGACATCCCCCGACAGTATGCATATCGGTTGTCTTCTTCTGTACAGAATTCACCCAGTTACTAATTTTTGCTTGTAACACACCTCATGTATCTTCTGCTGATGTATCTGTATATGTATACTGTCAAAAAAATGATCTATCTATCTATGTCTCTACTTATGCCCAGTGTACTCCACCATTCTTTAAGTTTTCCAATCGGGACATGTTCGTCTGTGTATATATAGTCTTTGTTCTCGATTCTCTCTTGCTATTAATAATGTATTTCTAACGAGACGAGGGTTCCTTTCTGGAGTTATGTCACACGGCGTCGGTCATAACAAATGGTGGTCTATGATACTAGATTAGGCCTGTTGGGGCCCAACATTATCAATCTGAGGTACGGTAAGTACTAATTAAATATGGATGGAAAGCCCATGGGACACGACTATTACACGTATTTATCCACAAATTAATTTCCAAGAACTTTTGAATACTGGACAATAATCTCGACTGACAAATATTCAGACATTATTATGAAGGCATGACTTCGACGTAGACACGACTTGACGATGTAGTTGGAATAGTTTGTCATTCGGAACTTGAGTTACTACAGCTGAGACAAATCGAGGGTCCCTCCCACACCATGGACGTTGCGAAGATGAACGCTTTGAAGCTTGATTTGTCTCGATAACAATGGCTAAATTGCCGACTGATCGAATAATCCAACTGCATCCCTGATGATGCAGTTGCATTATTAGTATATCGAGATGGTTGTAAGTAGTAATTATTTTATTCAAGTATCACATTTCATTACACGTAATAAAATTCAAATAACTGAACAAAAACAATGTAATGAAATCCAGCCTAAAAGGCTTACGAGGCACTATTAACCTGATATACAATAGTTATACTAATTATATATACATAGCCCTCTCCTCAGACATACCCACCTCTCCATCCCTCTCTCTTTCTCTCCATCGCTTCTAAAATACGTTCGAATTCATTTCCTTCGCATTTTCAGACACATTAAGTTTATAGAATACAATCATGTGCATAAATATACATAATTTCTCTCCATTGCGCAGAGGTAGCATCTGAGCGTACCCGAAAATCACACACCCGCATAGCAGTACTCACTCCCTCTCTCTCTCTCTTTGAAAACACATACTTAGAAATTTATTTGTGCATAAATAAAATATACAGGTAGTAGTCGCGACGTAACATCTTATTTAATCAAGGCATACCATACCAGTACTCCAAATTGGTCATGCTTGGCTCCAACCAGCCCGGCCCAGATTATACGGACCTCTAATTTGCATTACTAACGGTGTGTGACATTAGAACAATGCTATAAAACTTTTACAATTATATTTTCTAGAATTGTATTTTCTGTTTATTAATGCAACTAACTAAAATGAATCATTAGCATTTTAAAAGATGAGGCAATTTGCCAACTGGCAAATTGCCACATCTTTGAAAATGCTAATGGTTCATTTCAGCCCATTTAAAGTCATAACAAGAAAATACAGGTCCCATACTTTCCGAACGAAATCACAATCAAATAAAACGCAAAACACATTTTGTAGGTAACCGTGTAAGCGGACTAGCCGGCTGTCTTTTATTTTCACCAAATTTAACAACACAACGAAATAAAGTTAGCTGTTACGTGGCCGTCCAGGAAAAACCATAGATAACCTTTCAAATTATTGTCATTATTATTATTTTTTTGGAAAGGAATAAAACTATGGAAACCTGTTATCCAAAACAAGTGCCAGGCGTAACTTATAGTGTCGGATATACACTGTAAAACTCTGCAAGGATACATCTTTCTTGCACATAGTAAAAAAAAAAACACATGTGACGTAATAAAAAAGAAGAAGAAAAAAATATTGTGTCGGTTTTAGAAGATAATCGTAAACCAGATATTAATTGGGAAGTCTAATGCGTTCGCCGAACACGGCTAGAATGATCATTCCTCATAACTCACATTCAAACCTGAATGATTACCGCCAGTGTGGCCATTGGCTGACAACATCACGTGACAGCAAACATTCTCCCTGTTATATTTCTGAATAGGAAACGCCTGAGACATTATTTGTCTGTCTTTACTTCGAATCGCAGAAAAATACATTTCTAGAAATACAATTGTAAATGTTTTATAACATTGGCCCCTGGTAAGAAAGTACACGATAAGGAGAAAGAGCGAAACGATATCTAAGACTTCAACTCAAACGAAAATGTCCCGACTGGAAAATTATTGGTGTGGGTGGGATTAGTCACCTGATCACCCCTCCATATTAGCGACGCACCTACTCGCAATCGACAATCTTCGTGACGCCCCTCACAGTGACCCATCATCAATATACAGCCCACAGAGCCAAAGTTTCTAATATTATAAATGCCTCCACTTCACTTCAGCAACTAAAAACTGCAACCCTTGTAACACTGTGTCGATGAAATAGCAAGCGAGGCCACGAGCGCATTGATGAAGAGTCACAGTGAGTATTTATAGTGAACTATACTGCCCTCTATATGGTCCAAGTTTGGTGGCTAGTTCTCATGTTATCAGTCAAATTCTGTTCAGAATCCGACGCTGTTGTGGCTTGGAAGCAGTCTAGCACATAAATAATCCATTACTGTATGTTAGGATTCACTCCTCTGGAATATTTCAGTTGGCCGAAAAGGTGAATCTACGGTTCGCATTTTCGACCAACTGATATATTCCAGACAAATGAATCATAAAAAATACCATAAACGTTCAATTTCTTTAAATGAACGTAATGTTGCTCATGCTTGACTTGATTTAACTGAACGTTTGATGACAATACCATTAGGGGCGAACGCTCGCCACAGCCGTAGTTTTGTGATCGCATAAAGTAGTTCCACTAATTGTGTTAACCCTTTACCCAACGTAACGGCCAAAACCGGCCAGCGCTATTCTCAAAAATTGCCAATTAATTTTCATTATTTTTTCATTTTTTGTCTCAAAAACATAGGTTATGACCCCTCGTTGGAACGAGCTCGTCGAGCTCGTTCCAACGAGGGGTCATAACCTATGTTTTTGAGACAAAAAATGAAAAAATTTAGTTATTCAATAATTTTTTTTGCAAGTGTCGTCTGCTTTTCATGTTAGGTAAAGGGTTAACAACTTGATGGTACAAATGCGAATTGAATGCTTATCGACTGGGATAACTATAACTAGAACAAGACTGAATATCTGTATATCTTTGAGATCGAAAGGATCGAAAGGATATCACATTACATCAACAGTTATCTACGCGCAAAATTCTACAAAAATGGGCAAACAAACAACAAATAATTCCTTACGCGCTTGGTGGATCCAAATACAATGTAACTTTTCACGTTAACAATTCTGACCAATCCCCTTAGATCACCAACATACACATACCCTTTCCAAATATCAGTTTCTCGGTTTTGTCCCAACATTGAACAAAATGTAGGTCAGCAGTGCGAAAAGCAGTTTGGAACAATTTGGAGACTTCAACAGTTTTGTTGCAAACTGTCCAAGTAATTAGTCTGTGTGAAACACACCGACTATTGCTTTTGTATGGTTTATATTCTTTCTTTCTTTCTTTCTTTCTTTCTTTCTTTCTTTCTTCTTATGTTATGCCTTATGGACCTGGGACCAACACCAAAAGATTCAAAACGCAATGGAGGGTCAAACTCTGGGTCAAGATTCACTTTCCATATGGTTTACTTCTATTGCTTTCATCAATTTCACATAGATTCAAATTTACTGATCACAGTAAATTCTGCTTCTCTAGTAAAACACATAATTGGAAGATAAAAATATACATCAAATACGTCAATGAAAACGTGATGTTTTTCTTATTCCAAGAGACAAAGCAGTTGAGTTGCAGAGAAACACACTTTATAATATTTACGCAAGTGTATTTGATTCTTATGCTGAATATCACAAGAGTCATTACCAATTCTTAATGTTTGAATTTTGTAGACGGTATATGTATTTTATTCAGATAAATAAATATTATAGAATTTATTTTCTTGTTGATGCGACAGTAACGCACTTGAAATGTTCGATCTTCTTTTCTTTAGGGGGACCAGACAGGGACTGTGGAAACAGGGGTGCTTCAGTCCCCTCATTTTGTTTGCCAACAATGTTCACAATATTCAAAGATAGTAAACGAAATGAGCTTAATTGTTTGTTTTTCCACTTGTCATCCTTAATACCAAAGAACTGACTTTTGTTTCAGCGATTATCCGAGTAGGTGTCGGGGTCGTGGTAGTTACAACCTCAAACTTAACGTGTCAGAGTATACGATGTTTTACATAAGTTTCTAGACGGAATGCCCATTTACACTTCTGCCCGACCCCAAACTGTCAAAGTCGCTCCGCGCCCCTGGGGCTCTGCAGACAATGACGGTAAAAACTTCCAGAGTCTGTGCATGGTCCAGCTGACGCGTCCATCACACATGTACTCGTTCAAACTAAAAAATCACTCGACCAAAAAAACTTCAATGACAACTTTGTATTATACTCTTATTTTCTCCAACTATCTGCCGTATGAGATATGTGTGTCCCAGTGGCACCGGAGCCGCCACGACCACCCCGACCAATGTCGGGGCAAAAAATTTGCCGATCATGATATTTTTGTGATCGATCTTCAGACGAACGTCATTCATATCAAATAAATAGGCTATGATTTTTTAATTTTGTTCTGGCGGATATGCGAAAATAATGTGCGCATAGATCGTCTTGTTTCTTTAATATTGGGCACACAATGGAGGCTATCAATGACGAGTTAACGTAAGATGAGAAGATTTTGGGGGCTACTTCTTTAGTATTCTAACCGCTTCGGAAGAGGTTGGAATACTAAAGAAGTAGCCCCAAAATGGGTCTGAGAAATGTAATTTTTTAAACATTTTCTGTGGACAGGGTCGGATTTACGAATGGACAGACTGGGCGGACGCCCAGGGCCCCACATTTATGGGGGCCTCCACAGTGAAGTTCGTTTTTCAAGGAACATAATATGACAAAATTCCCTGCCAAATTGCCTTTGGCAATTTGGCAATGAATTTTGTCATATTATGTTCCTCGAAAAACGAACTGCATGCACTGTAATCCCCCCCCCCCCCCCCTCATAATCGATGGCAACAATTCAAAAAAACAGGGATCTGGGTGTTATGGTCGGGCCAATGTTTGGACCGTTCCGGCGCCCCTGTGTCCCGGGTGAGATACCGAGATGTAATAGATGTATCGTACCCACCCCCACGTGACCATCATCATTTGAATACTTTATCATCTCCGGACCATTGTATCATCGACTGCATTTTGTAAAAAGCAAACATGGAGCCCCGCTTCCTTCCAATTGACACAGATATCCATTCCACTCCACACCACTCTAGGAAGATTTTTCTCCCATCGCCTCACACATGACGACATCGAAGTGAATAATTTTAAAAGGGGCGTCACTGGAATGTCAGCTGTTTCAGAGCGATTCAGTACATGTATATTAACTCACCGGTGTCGTGATCAAACTTCAATTTTCACTGTATATATATTTGATATATACGGTACTTTTCTATGTTCTTTCTGAATTTGTAATTTATTTTTCTCCACCATTTTGATTCAAATGACGTCATGTGAGGAGAGATGAGAGAAAAAATAAATCGTCCTCGTTTGTTGTGGGAGTGGGATGGGTAAATATCACCCTCTCGTCAAGCATCGTGTCTGGGTCAAATATCTTCCCTGCTCGGGTGAGGTTTCCCCATCCCGCCCAACCACTGGAGGATAGTAGTAAGAGTCTCTTAGGGTTACAGCTACAAAGACACTTTAGACGGTTCGCACCCTCCCTTTTCTCTCTCTCTCCCTCTCAATCTGTATATAAATGAGAGGGGGAGAGAGAGAGAGAGAGAGAGAGAGAGAGAGAGAGAGAGAGAGAGAGAGAGGAGAGAGAGAGAGTGAGAGAGTGAGTGAGAGAGATAATATACTCTTGAATATGGGGAACAACGAGAACCGCGGAACATATCTAACTTGTTGCCATCAAAGGGAGATATGATACAGTGATTTTGCACGTGATACACTTGAATATGGAGAACAACGTGAAACGCGGAACATATCTTTACTTGTTACCACCCAAGGAAGATATTAAACGCTGATTTTCCAACTGGGTTCAGGATTAGGAGGGAGGCAGCCACTTTCTAGGTAATAAATCGACCTGTAGGACAAACGTTCATCTCGAACAATTTTTAATTCTCTTCTAACAATTAGGATGAGCGTGACGCATAATTTTTACGTTTCCACGACGCGGCGGACATTGGGACGGCACTTAACGTAACGGAATATGAATTAATCAAAATGAAAACCGCTTAGAAGGGAGGGAGGAAATCTCCTCGCGCACGGCAGCAATTTGACAAAATTATTCAAGGTGTCTGATAAATCGTCCTCTGGTCAATTAAGTATGCACCATAAATTAAGATTGGACTGTAAACTTGGACAGTAAGGCCAGAAGTTAGTTTTTGGCGTGGTGCGTCCTGTTGGACGTACCAAACACAACTAACTTACAGCCTTATCATCCAGGTTTGGACCAACACAGAGTAGTTTAACCCTTAACCTAACATGAAAAGCAGACGAGACTTGCAAACAAAATTCTTCAATATATATTTTTTTTCATTTTTGTCTCAAAACCATAGGCTATGACCCCTCATTGGAACGAGCTCGACGAGCTCGTTCCAAAGAGGGGTCATAAACTATTTTTTTGAGACAAAAAATAAAAAATAATAAAAATTAATTTGGCGATTTTTGTGAATAGCGCTGGCCGGGTTTGGCCGTTATGTTGGGTAAAGGGTTAAAGGTGCCATTTATCAAAGTAAAACAGATGGCGATGTTACATGACTTTGGTTGGTTATGAACGCCTAAATAAATCCCATTGACCACAGTGCTAACCTTTCACTCTCTGTACAACACACCAAGTTGTTTTGAAAAACATTACCTATACATCCACAAAGTACGTCATCTCTTGAAAAAAATAAACTAGAAAAAAATATATGTGACCAATTTCAATTTCGAATTTTCACAACAACCGTATGGTCTTGCACTGAATGACCTTGACACTTTTTTTCATGCCTCATGTTTTTGAGAAATTCTTACACATTCCCTCACAAAATTATAAACAAACTTATTAATCCTTTCTAAAGTGGACAAATCCAAATTTTAATGGTTTCAAAGTCAAAATATATTTAACCAATCGGCTGATCAGCACTATGTAATCCTACTCACAACTTTGGGTGTCAAATGCTCCAAGTCACGCGTTCACTTATTCAGGAGTTCATAACCGGTTACAAAACACTTAATGATTTGCATTGGCGACTTTGTAACCATTTTGCCCAGTCTCCTCGGCTCATAGAGCCCATTTTGGGGAACACAGTCCTCTATCCACTTAGTATATCATCTCATTAAAACAATTAACTGAAAAAAATATATGTTATCGTGTGTTTTCTGTATTCAAATTTGGAAATTCCCCTGCTACCGTCCAGATTCGAACTCAGTTGAAAAAGCACATTTTTGTCTGTCTCCCCACACTTTTGTTTTGTTCTTAGTCTTTTCCAGAAGAGACACTGTAACATGTTCACTGAAGTGGAAATGCATCAATTTGATCAAAATAGTAATGGCTGCTGATCACCTGATATCAAATGAGATAAGGTGAGTTACCGAATACGGCGGAACTTTTAGCCTGATAAAGCTTTATCCAAGGACACGGAAAGACCGAATTCGTTTCCCATTCTCAATCTGAAATAGGGAGTAAAATTTCCAACTGAACTGATCAGTGTTTACGTTGTCCGCTGCCAATGTGCCAATTGATCTAAATCAAATTCGTTTGAGACCAAAAATACAGCATTTGGCAACCAAAATAAACTATACTTTGGGGGGTCTCAAATGCATTGTTATTTATTATTTGGGTGTGTTATTTTCGATAAAATCGCTGCCTGATAACACAGATGAGACAGAATTCACGCCTGTCAAGTAATCCTTTGGTAACAGGATAATCAAAGCTCTTTGTTATGGGTCAGCTGGGTTAACTCTTTCAACACTGGCGCCCCGGAAGGTATCATTTCATTTAATACAGTCAATGGCAAAATGGGCGAAAACATTCTGGTTTGTTCAGAGGTTCAGTAATAATTTAATCCATCAGCTCTGTCGAGCTGTTGAATTAAATGATTACCGAGCCTTGGTTCAGATTTGTTTCTCTTTAGATCTTCTCCTCGTCCACTACCAATTTTATTCTCACGCAAAAAATTATGCGCAACGATTTGAAATGGGTAATAGTTAATGCATCTAATCTTATTCTGATCAAAACATTTCTTTGTTACTTAGTTTCCCGCATATGGTGGCGAATATATGATCCTATTCGAAGTGGTGAGAGGTAGAGCGGTGGTGGGTGAGGGTGTGTATGTGTGTGTGTTGTGTGTGTGTGTGCGTGTGTGCGTGTGTGCGGGGGGTAACTTTAAATTTGATTAATTTGACTGTGGGGGGGGGGGGGGGGGGCATTGAATTCCTTGAATCCAGGAACTTTGAATATTCTGGAAATAAAAGCTTTGACGAGGAACGTAAGTGTAACTAAAAAGTTCTCTGTGCCATAGTTCTTGAAGGCGTGGTCCAAACTACGGACTTCAATCATTACTGGCTCCTCCCACTTCCCGTTGCTCGGTGGTTCTCTCCGGGTGCTCCGGTTTTCCCCACCCGAAAAACTCTCCGATACGAGCTGACGCTGGCTGTCAAACGATCACTAAACCCGAATAAATAAATAAATATTGTAGGCCTTGAAAACTGCTGAAAAATGTCGAAAATAAGCGTTGAATAGCCTTGATTTTATCAGTCCGTGCCCACTTGAACCCTGTACCACCACAGTTGGGTAAGGGTTTTGACATGTCTATAAAATGGGAATTATCTTTTAATTAATGTTTTCAGCGATGAATAAAGTAGAGCTCATTTAAGTGTAACAGAAGAATGCATTAATAACCAAACATGGACAAATAATTAAATTGAACAACCTTTCTCAATCTTTCAAACGTTTTTATCCAGATGAGCATGTTAGTTAAAACTTTAATCTTTACGTCAATAAGTAATTTTATAAATGTTTGATCAATTCATAAATACGCGAGTAAATGAATTAAATTTTCTGGTCAATTAGAAATTCCGCAACGATAAATAGAGAAAATTTAAGCATCATTTCGAGTGAGTGCGAGAATTATCTCCTATGCGTGATTACGGGGACTGAATGCCGTCCGTTGAAATTTGAGTTTTCTCATACCCATACAGTGCGGGAGGGTGTATGTGGGGGGGGGGGGGGGGGGGGGAGTCTTCAGAAAATTCCTCTGCACGTGGTCCCGCCTCGAAAAAGGTAACTTTCTTCATGTCATCAAATTTATACATTTTTTCTATTTTAATCTATCTAGTTACACTCTTAGGTTATAAAATGGTGTTCAGGGTAGTTAATCCATATGTGCAATAGTAACATGACTAAATACCAGCTGTTCTAACTCACGTTTGGTGAGATGGTGACCACCAAATAGTTGATGGTCAATATCGCTTACCCTTAACCTGTTTTCAACAGGTTCAAACCAGTATTGCATAAAGAAAAATCAAATGTTCAATCAAATAAATCATTTATGTAAAAAAAACAGTAATAAGAAACAACAAATAATGAGGAAAGACACTTGTGAAAACCTCATAATAGGATCATACTTTGTCCCTAGGTTGTAATCTTCTAATACTTGTTCAGTATGTCAAGGTGATAGCTTGAATTTACGATTTTGTGGTTCAAAAAGTGTATATATTTTTGATAATATTTCTCACTCGGGCTAAGAGCGAAAAGATGGTTATACGAAGGACCCTGAAAACCGATTTGTCACTTAAACAGACCAGCAATAATTCATGCGCTGCGAATTAACCGTGAAATTTAATGGCCATAAAGTGCACGTTCACTGAACGCCATGTGAGCTGTATGATGAAACATTGTGAAGACCCGTGCCATCCTGCAGTCATTATCCGTCTAATTATGTCCAGTTAATAGGCAATTGTTGTAAAAATAGTACATCCTACAGGTTCTGAACACACACGAATATTACCCACCTGGTCTATCACAAATGTCAGCAAAAAGCAAAATGCGAGACCTTCAAAGGAACTTAAAAGCGAATATTAAATTAAGACAGATCTAAGCGGCTAAGTCCAAGAGAAGCAATTAAAATGAGATTTAATATTCTGGCTATCGAAATACAAATCGAGAGATTTCTCGAAAAACATTTTCCTCTCTGAAGTCGTGTAAGACTGTAGGTCGTAGGCGAGCGAGGAGCTGGGGATGTCCCATGCTATAGGTTAGAGGAGGTGCCGCATCGGTGCGAACGTATAGGCACGTTGTAACGTAAGGGGAGCCACATATTTAGAATAGGAACAGTCGCGGGCTAAGCCGGTGGCCATATCTGAATACAGGATTGGAAATAGGAAGTTCGAGCTCCGGGAGCTATTTGCATTTAGGTAGATGGTATTACCTGTTGTAGAAGGCAAGTCATACGTAGGCAAGTGGGCTTTGCCTGTGTGAACATTATTCTGAGATCAATGGAGGGGAGCGTTTAACCCCATTGGTGGCGTCTGCTTGAGTGAAAAGCGTCCAGTAAAATGATAATAAACTGGTGGTCGTGCGACGGCAGTGGTGGAGTGGCATTCCGTCACTTGTTAGAGGGAAGGCGATATAGTAAAGTGACAATACGTTAGTGGCCGTGCGACGGCAGTGGTAGAGTGACATACCGTTACATGTTAGAGCAAAGGCGTCCAATAAAGTGACAATACGTTAGTGGCCGTGCGACGGCCGTGAAAGAGTGAAGTAAAAAGACGACAAACGACCAACGATCAAACACCAGCAACCAGGAAGGGAAACCAGCGACATCAGAGACTGCGGGCCTGCAAGTGACTCAAAAACTGTGTGGGTGGGGTGTGATTGACATTTTGTTTTTCCAATTCATTGCATTTCATGTAAGTCACAAATTACCATATTTATATTTATATATGTATTAAAATTGTTGTTTTCAGTGAACCCCTGTTGATTTAGGCTTTTTGAGAAAAAATCATTGACCCCTTCAGGACAAGAACCACCCAACAGAAACGAAACGGGCTGGTTCGTCACGGTGAGGCATACGCTCACGCAGGGATTCAGGCGACACTCCTTGGGTTTTGGCTGAATACGCGGCGTGAATCTATTTCCCCCCAGTAACGACAAAGTCCGGTCTCGGATACAGTACACCTCAGACCTACATTGCTCTCACCCCTCTGGTGCCTGCGCAACTAAACACAACATCAAGTGATATTCATTAAGATGTATTGTAAAATGAATGGATTGCTGCAGGGTTGCGTATTGTAAGATAGCAAGTAGAGAAAAATCAGAAAGAAAAAATGAAAATTAGAATAGGAAAGTCTGACTGAGGCTGACTGAGGAAGTAATAAGATGAATAGATGCATGGAGTAAATGAGTAAAATGAAAAAAAGTAAATGAATTAAACAAAAGAACTCACAACATATTTTATACAAAAATATGTTTCTCTGCTGATATGAGAATTACTTGTTCAAATGGGACCAGATTGTGGGCCATCCATATTAGGCCTAGCTTGGTTCATACATATTTATACCATGATAACCTATTGCACTATATATGAAAATCCGATGACATAGATTTTAGCTTTACACACCAACCGTGGTGAACACGCCAGCAATGGGATTTCAATAGTTAAAATTTACACCTACAGTAGAACTACATCCAAGCTGGCCTTTGGCTTTGGTGACGTCGACCTGAATGCAAGCTGTTCTAAATTTATCGCATGTCGCCTCGCGAAGAGTGAAATGAAAGTGGCAATTATTTATTACGTTTTTAAATTGGTTTACCTCATAAGATACCAACAATTAACAAACACGCATTGTCTCATGTTAATAAAGCATCCATAACTCGAAATAGTATGTTATTATGTTATTAAAACGAAGAAGGCTCCGTTTCTTTTTTCCATTTCGTTTCGGCAATAAAATTGACAGCGGAAGTACCGACCACCGGTGCTCATGTGAACAAAAACAGATTCGCACGTATGTACGTCTGCTGTTCAGTAAACTCGAGAAAAAATAATAGCGACTCTTAATAATCTAACGATCATGGTATAAATAAAATATACCCATAGTAGCTTGGTGTACCAAATGTTCACCACTCGTGGCGAAGAGCTGTTACATTTGGTACACCAAGCTACCATGGGTATATTCTATATGTACAAATGAGACCAGAATGTAGGTCATCCATATTAGACCCAGCTTGGTTCATACATATATAATCGCATCCCCACCTCCTCGATTAATCCCATCTATTCTTGTGTACCCTGGACTTTTGAATTTTGAAGTGATATACCCGATAGTCAGGCTCATGACAACCCATTTTCTTCAACAAGTGCTTGAGATTATCTTACAATCACGGCCGAGTACAGTACTGCCCTGTGTGATAGTAGATTAAAACTTGCACCGAACTACATTCGTGTTTATCCCGACTGGCCGACCAGGTTGTGTAAGTAAAAAAGATTCCAGTCTACTACATTATATAAAGGTACTCGCATCGGTAATTGCATGGTGCTTCACTACAAATTTAAGCAATCCACCAGCTGCACACAGAGTTGTGCCGTACCGGTAACCCATGATTCACGATGAATTTGATATTTGGTTATAGTTGAAGTCAGGGTATATGACCAAGTTTGTCAATTCCTCCACAAAATCATTGTGCTGGCTGGCACTGGCGGGTAAGAAAGATAGCATCAATGCAGTGTACATGTATGGCCAAAAGGCTATTTCCTTTTTCTACCCGATCAACTCATCTCAAATCACCTCCAAGATCCCATTGAATCTGAGTTTTATTCTAATGGTTACTCCAAGTGTTCTAAGGATGATTTAATATTGCTAGGTTTTATTGTGTATTGCATGAGTGGCCAAAAATACACTGACAACATTGTGTCAGGGAGCTACATCCTACATATCTACTCAAGTTAGTGAATATAATTGAGCTTGTGAGCCGTGTAACCCATGCTAAGACACTATAAGATATAATTTGGAACAATTAGGTGCCATCAAATTATTGCAGACTAGAAGTATTTATCTTATTTATCTCTGGTTTTGCTCCAAATCTGCTCTAGATTTTAGAAAAAAGTGAATTATCTCCCTTCTGTGTTGTTAGAAAAGCGGAAAAGCAGGAATGGATCAGTAATATGAATAAAGACGGGACAGTTTTGTGTTGAGGATTCATTTTAGGGGGCTGCGCTGGATTGAATGTGGTGTGTACCCCACATGAAAACAACCCTCCCCAAAAGGGGCGGAGGGTGGTCTCGAGGTGGAAACAAGTTTTTTTTAGCTCTGTGTAAAGGAATTTGTTGACCCCCCGACCCATTAATGAGATAATTTTGGTACCCCCAACTCTGTTGATTTTCTTTATTATATGCCTTTAGGATGGGAGGTATTACGGCAAACCGGTTATAATCACCATTTATTTAGCAGCGTTACAACACTTTCGACAGCCAGGGTCACATCGTGTTGTACAGATGTACGGGTGGACGAAGGCGGAGAACCCGGAGAGAACCACCGTGCCTCGGTGAGCAATTGTTAAGCTCCCCCAACGCACTAACTCCACACAAGTAGGGTTAGCATTGGTTGAAGGCAAAAGCACCACGGACGTGCAGTACGCCTTAGTACACAGCGCTAACGTGCCTTCACCTGAGCAACTGGGGTTAAGTGTCTTGCCCAAGGACACAACGCAGTTAACGCCGGTCGGGTCGCCCACAATGCACCTCAAGGATAAGAAGGTCTGGCAACTAAAAAGACTGAACTCTTGGCCAGAGGCCACGCCTTGGCCAAAGGTCAAGTTGGAGGAGATTATGGAAGAGGGTGATCCTCCTCCATAATCTCCTCCAACTTGACCTTTGGCTATCGGTGGTGATCGGGTTGGGGGGGGGGGGGGGCTCCCCCGGAAAAATTCTTCAATATTTGATATAAGCAGTGATCAAAGATTTTATGCTGAGTGAAAGTGAATCGAATTCAGTGTAGGCATGTATTAGATTGCTGTGGAGAATACTGGCCGCGAACATTTGGGAATGAGGGAGGAGGGGGGGGGGGGTTCTTGACTCTCCCTGACTACACCCTTGGACTCGACGTTGGTATTTAGAGATTCATCTTGTCTTACCAGAGAATGTACAAAATAACTTCAAGATATAATACAACTACGAAATGCGATTATATATTTGAAATATTTTATTTTAGGCAATCTCATCGAGAACCACATATAACAAATGAAATATTCTAGATGACGAAGTGTTTGTGGGCTTTTGGCATGTAGGGAATGTTTTATGGGACTAGGCTTCGTCCGACTTTTACGGGCTAAATTTTTCATTTTGGTGGACAGTATCCGATGCAAGTCGACGTAGCTGGAGTATATCCGTCAGACCTTTTGACGTATTGACGGGGTGAGTGGAGTAGTCATGTCCAACTTCCACCCAATTTGAAAGTCTAACTGGGCTTGCGGCGCTGGTAGATATATATCAAACTGGAGCATGCTGTTTGCAGGACATATCCCCTGTCAGTGAGAAATATAGTTCTTTGATTCCGTCAGTGATTCAGTGGCGTATTTCGTCGCTCAGGATCTGACAAAAATTTAATTACTCGACAGCCTTTCCTGTCCGGACCCTCGAAATGACACTTTTGACTCACTCCAGGCCTCTAACCGAGGTAGGGGTGTAGGTGCAACGATGTCCTCAATATACACATCTCCCTGTCCCGGCAGCCTTGCATGACGGGACAGGGAGATGTGTATTATTTCCACTGAACTATTTAAATACTTCTCCAAGAGAAGTGAATTTGTGGAGACCATGTTTTCGGCTTGGCATCTCCAATTTCATTAAAAGTGACAGCAAACCTCCAGAAAAAGGAACGTACGTTCACCATATGGTATACATACCACTGAACTTCTACATGCATAAGATAAGCTGATATTCATGAGAATGAAGTCCGGCAGTCACACACATAAACACTTTACGATTACAATCATAACGTACTAGGATGTGAGAAGAATTTTAAACTAAGGAGTCACGGTCATACACCGGCACAAACACACCGATATATATCAGTGGTGACCCATGTACCCCAGTGGCATAGTAGGAATACAATCCACAAAGCGGTGTTCGGGTCTCGCGCATCTCTACATTGAGAAAAAAGACCCTTCAGTCGCCAAAATCTGGAACGAGTATCCGAACAATATTAAAACGGCCTCATCACTTACGGTATTTAAAAGCAACCTTGCTATATCAAAGCCTCTAGCCACCCCTGTCATATTTTTACATATGAAATTTATTTATTCATTTATTGGGGTTTAACGACACTTTCGATAGCCAGGGTCTCCTCGTGTCGGACAGTTTTACGGGTGGAGGAAGCAGGAGTACCCGGAGAGAACTACCGAGCAACCGCGAGTAACTTTCAGGATCCCCAACATACTAATTCCACACAAGCAGGGTTAGCATTGGTTGAAGACAATTGCGCCATCGACGTACAGTACACCCTAGTACAAAACGCCACCGTGCCCCAACGTGGGCAATGGGTTGAAGTGACGTGCCCAAGGATACAACGCAGCCTGCCTCTCTACCAACTAAGCCACCGCGCCCCAATTTACATAGGAAATAAGAAAGGAAATGTTCCCCATTGCAGACTGCGAAATTGTTGCCGTGAGTTAAACCACAACAAATTCAATAATTATATTTCTCCCACCCCATATCCTAGTGTGGCCATTCCCAAGAAGATGCACACCATTTCTTTTTTTCAACGCCCTCACTATCTTACCACCCGATTGATTCTGCTGAATGCTCTCGTCAGGTACGACATCACAAATGTGTCTGAACTACTTTGAAGTGAACTCGACTAACATGTAACCATAAAGCAGAACGAAATGATATTAATCCTATGCCATTCCGTACTCAAATCCATATGTGTGAAAGATAGGAAGTGAGGGGGTGTTATTTGATGCCATGATGGCGGTAAGAGTAAAAAATACCTCATTGTTAGCAGGCCAGCTTAGATAAAGTCAACCTTTCATTCATATTTTTGTTTATGAAATAAATTTTCTTTATTTTTGTTGATGTATTATGCCATAAATTGTAGTTTTAGTTTTTCTCGAAATTTAAAATAACTTGTTGTCCAACCCATTTTGCTATAAATGTTGACAAATAAAATATTTATAAACTAAACTAAAGACCCGATTGTGCATTTTCTCGAATGAAAATTCTATAGTAGAGACAAATTACCCAGGGAATCTTTAGGCACTCTAAAGTGTGAATTCCCAATAAGATTGCAATTACGGATACTCTGCCTGCCTGCCAATGTCCCTGTCTGTCTGTCGGGCTGGCTATCTGCCTGTATGTGTGTGAGTCTGTCCTTTAATTCTGGAAAATGTTGGGATGGGGAAGCGACACGTACCTCCTGGTTCCCTCGTCTCTGATGACGTTATCACTTGCGTGGATTTGTCATGACTTGGGGGTGTGAGTGAGGCACTGGGATTCATATACTATGCTTGTAGTATGTTAGATACAGTATGTGGATAGAGAATCTAAACCACCCATGGAGTGAATTCTTTCCATCTACATCGGGGCGGGAGGGGGGGGGGGAGGAAAAAAAATTCGGACAAAAGGCGCAAAAAGTTTTTTCCCAACCCTTGGGCATCCACCCACCCCTTTTTTGAAGGAAAAAAAAAATCCATTTTGAAATTTGGTACCCCCTCCCCCCACCCCACCCCCCCCCCCCCAAAAAAAAATAGAGTCAATCGCACATAAACTGCTTTGATTGACAATTTCAACAGGTATTTTTGCTGGAACATGGTTTGTATTGTTCCAGTAACCATTCCCGACATTTAATCAACCCACAACCAGCTAATGGAAATAAAACAGAATTCTCCAGTTTGCAACTGGAATTTGGTCCCATTTCTTAGCAAGTTTATGAATTTATCCACACTTTCTCACAGACACTGGCAGTCATTATATACATGGGTAATCATGAGAGTATAAAGCATATACTGGCATTCTACGCGAGCAGTTTTAAGAAAGGTGTGGCGGGAACAGAAGGAAATATGTTGAAAATTTTGATGTTTTACCTGGTTTCACCACTATTTTGCCTGATATTTCTACTGGTTTCTTTCTGTTTCTACTAAATGTAAAATGGTTAAAAATAAACATATTGCACAAATGTAATGAGTCATATACCGTGGGAAGTGGCATAGCCAGATTGGGTGTCTACCTGCCACCCCTGGAAGATGGGGTGATTGCAAACAGACTGTGGCTAAATGAATGAGCTTAGAACCAGTTGTGTGACACATGATGATGAATGGCGATAGAATCATTTCGTTTCTGCGGAAAGATGGTGCTTCAAGGTTGGCAAGAAGCAACCTGCTTATAGGACTCCCTCCACTACTCATCATAACACCTGAGGGCGGTAACAAGTCCCATTGTGAAGTTCGTATCGTTTAGACTGCGGCAAAGAGGTAGGTCATGATGTTTGGGCGTGGAGTCTACGTTAGCGGCATCATCATCATGACAAATGTTATGATTTATTTGTTTAGATTATTGTTTGCAAGTTCTTAATTGTGTACATATAGTACATATAGTATTTTACATAGCACAACTGTGAGGAGGAAGCGCAACAGGTTGCACAAGAAGAGGATTCCAGATGAAGACGCAGAACATGACTTTGACAATTTCCAAGTTTACGAAGAGCAATCAGGGCAGTAAGGATTATTGCAGCTGACATGACTGGAATATGAGGAAATGAATGTGGACGTTAAGTTGTTCTTGAGCATGTTTCTGTCGCTAATATTACGAGTTGTGCCGTCCAGAGGTTTCCATTGTTTTGGGAAGGAGTATAAAGGAAGTTTATCCAGAGTTTGGGTCCGTGTTTTTTCTATGTATAGGAGGTCGTCAGACTGTCTTGTTATCCTACCAGATGGATTGTCAATAATTGTAAATATATCATTGAAAGAAACCGGTAATCTGCCGTTCTGCCAGTCAAACACGAACAGTAGTGCATGTAGCTTAAACAAATCATCATCCTTGAGTATTTGGTTTTCTTTAAACAGGGGATCTCTATGAGAATTGTACTTTTTGTTATTAATTATTCGTAATGATCGCTTTTGCAAGACAGCTAGTTTTTTGATAGCTCTTGAGTTGCCTCATGCCTGGATTCCGTATATCAAATGGCTATGTATGAGGACGTAATACAATGTTTTCAGAGCTCCGTGAGGGAGGATATTTTTAACTTTGTTGAGACTATAGTTTGCGTGTGATATTTTCGAGCATAATCGGGATTTGTGAGCCTTGTAGGAAAAGTGCTCACCAATGCTAATTCCTAGGAATTTTACAGATTTTTCTGTTTCAGTGGCCCCAACATTGTGAATGTTTTGGCTATTTATTTTACCTCTTGATAAAGATTATTGTTCCTACCTTTATTTGGATTAAGTATGATATACGAGGTTTCCTTAGCATTCGGCATTAACTGGTTCACAGAGCACCATTCGAATAGTTTTTGAAGCTCGTCATTGAAATACGGTGTAATGAGATTATAGTCGGAGCCCGGTCAGTGTGCAGTGGTGTCATTGGCAAATGATAAAATATTGAGTGATGTTGAGTTACTTATATTATTTATATATAAAAGAAAAAGAACAGGGCCTAAAATCGAGCCCTGTGGTACACCGCAACTCTGTTTGGCTAGATCCGATTTGTGTTCTCCGTACATAACATATTGAGACCTGCTGGACAAGTAACTTCTAAACCAATTGTTGGCGACACCTCGTATGCCATATTTTTCCAGTTTACCTAATAGTATTTCGTGATTTATGGTGTCAAAGGCCTTTGACAAATCCAGGAACAGTGCTATGGTGCTGTTTTTTCCCGTTTATTATTTTCTATTGCGATGCTTTTAAGGAGCTGAAGAACAGGATGAATAGTGCTATATATATGTCGTTTTCGGAACCCGTATTGGTGAGGGTATAAAATATTAAACCTATTGAGGAAACTAGTTAGTCTCACTTCCATGAGTTTTTCCATTACTTTTGAGAATACTGGAAGTATACTAATAGGTCTGTAATTTCTAAAGCTGTGCTCGTCACCCGCTTTAAATATGGGTATCACCTTCGCGAGCTTCATCCTGTCTGGTACTTCGCCGTTCAGGAAAGAGCTGTTAATTATATGTGTTAGAGGATCCAATACTTCATTTATCGTATGCTTAAGAAGACAGGTTGTGATATCACCGCAGTCTTTAGATAATTTTGGCTTCATTTTATATACTACTCGGTTGACTTCTGTAGGATTTATGGGTATTAAATAAAGATTATTGGAGACATTGTTGTCCATGTAGTCTGAGTAGGAGTTATTAGGTTTCTGAATCTGTTCGGATGTGTTTTTTTACAATGTTGATAAAGAAATTGTTGAATTCTTCTGCGATGTCATGGGGTTCACTTAACTCGATGTTGTCCTGGATGAAGAACGAGAGTAATCTGGCTTCGCGTTTTGCTTTATTGATGGCTTCGTTTAAAATTTGCCACGTTCTTCGCATATTGTTTTTTTTCCTTTAGGATATCTCTATAATAATTCTATAATAAGTAGCTTAACATTGTTTTTTACCTTGTTGAAAATTCTACAGTAGTTTTTTATAGTTTTGTGAGTTCCTTTCGGTGGGAGCTTTGAGTTTTTTCTTGTAGAATGTTTTTTTATTGTTGGAGGATATTACAAGCCCCCTTGTCATCCAGGGTTGTTTTTTAATAAATTTTTTGTTCTGGCGATCACGTTTGAGAGCGAATGCTATTTCATAAGCTTTCATATAGATGCTTTGAAAGGTTTCATATGACTCATTGGGACAATTCGATTGCATTACAGGGTTTAAATCACTTTGCGAGATAAGTGTTTTGAATTCAATAATTCTTTCTGCGTTTACAATTCTTTTCGGTCTGGCGTGGGACGCTCTGTTGAAGACCACCGAAGTCCAATTGGAATTATTATCTGACGTGAACATGTTGCTCATGTTCGAAAGGGCTGCGAGAGGTGGCGTCTCGATGATCTCCCACAGATATTCTGAAGCTAACAATCCCTACATGAAAGAAGGTTTCGATTTGAAACGGTCGAATGAATACATACAGTATTGGGACGCTAATAATCTGTACGGTTGGGCTATGAGTCATCCTTTACCGATTAGAAATTTCAAATGGGTAACGGAACAGGAAGAGATGCAAAAATGGAGAGACTATCCTTGCATTTTAGAAGTCGATTTGAACTATCCGGAAGAATTACACGATCTACACAATGATTATCTGCTGGCTCCTGAACGAATGGAATCGAATGAAGGAGACAAGGAAAAACTCATTCATAATTTATCTAACAAACATAACTACACCGTCTACAGTGAGAATTTGAAACAATACGTCGATTACGGGATGAAATTAATCAACATACATCGCATCATTCAATTCAACGAAGAGCCTTGGATGAAAAAATACATCGATCTCAACACGAATCTCAGAATTCGAGCCGAGAACCATTTCGAAAATGATTTCTTCAAACTCATGAACAACTGCGTGTATGGTAAATTAATGGAAAACATCAGGAAGAGAACCGACGTTCGACTCGTCACATCTGAGAAAAGAGCTAAAAAATTAGTGGCGAAACCCAATTACAAACACCGAACCATATTCGACGAAAATCTAGTGGCCGTTCACATGCAAAAGACGCACCTGAAGTTCGACAAACCGTATTATCTCGGACCGATCATCTTAGATATCAGCAAGCGATTGATGTATGAGGTTCACTATGATTACGTCAAACGAAAATTTGGTAATAAAGCCAAACTACTGTTCACCGACACAGACAGTTTAGTTTACGATAGAGACAAAAGATGTCTACCAAGATACATCACCGGACGTGGCCGCATGGTTCGACACAAGCAATTATCCCGTCGATCACCCGTCCAACATTCAATCGAATGACAACAAGAAGGTGTTAGGTAAATTTAAGGATGGGAGTGGTGGTAAACAAATCGTTGAATTCGTGGGCTTGAGACCCAAACTGTATGCTTATCGTCTAGAAGATGAAGAGATCAAGAAGTGCAAAGGGGTTAAAGCGTGCGTGGTGAAGAAAAACATCTCTTTCCAAGAGTATAAAGATTGTCTGTTAGGAAGTGGTCCGGTGTATAAGACTATGAAATCGATTCGAAGCGAAAATCACGACTTGTATACCGAAATAGTTAACAAGATTTCGCTGACGGCTGATGACGATAAGAGATTCGTGTTAGACGATAAAATAAGCACTTTAGCACGCGGACATTGGACTTTGGATCTAATTTTAGATGATAGGATTTCAGATATGATTGTGGATGATAAGATTCCAGATATGATTAAGGATGATAGGATTCCAGAAAATCAAGAGGAATTAAACGGATTCAAGATTATGGAAGTCGAGGAATTAGACGGATTCAAGATTATGGAAGTCGATAGAGTTAGTTTAAAAAAAAAAATAAAAAAAAAAAAAAAATATAACGTCATTTTAGTGAATTATAATAAAATAAATAAATCAAAAAAAATATATACGCATTTATGAATAAGAAAATAGAGATATCCGTAGAAGGTGTCGTCTTACCTAATGAACCCCTATCCAACATCGATCTGTCGAATGTGGCGAAGGATTTGAAAATCAAAGATTTTCTAGGCATGTTTTCCAGAGATGCCTTGCCGAAGAGATGACCTCGACAATCGGAATGCGGAATTTTAAATCTAGACGATTTATCGGGTGAAGGCACTCACTGGGTGGCGTGGTTCTAGAATGGGAAGAAGAAGAATTATTATTTCGACAGCTACGGAATTTCGCCACCGAAAGAAATAAAGAACTATTTCAACAAATCGATGGTTCGTTACAACACGGAACGAGTGCAATCGCCAGATCAAATGTTTTGCGGTCACCTGTGTCTCTACGTTCTCAAGAGATGGTCTGAAGGAGATCGGTTTCAAGACATTCTCAATGATTTACATTAGAGAGAGATTTTTTTTTTATAGTATATAAAGGTAAAAAATTATTAAAAAAATTTTAATCGAATAAAAAACGAAAAAATAAGTGAAATAATTCATTTTTTAATAAACTGCATTTGAAATATATTTTTAAAAACAAAAACCTCAAAACAACATGCCAGTCGATAAATTTGGTAGAAGTGACGACGAAAGTCAACCCAAAAAGAAGAGGAAGACGCTCGAAGACGGTGATGGTTACGACGTTGCCAACTTGGACGACCGTTACGTTCAGAGATACGAACCTTGAGAGGAACCTTTGAACATGAACAATAAGAAGCTCTACAATCTTCCCGAGCCGATAGATCTTGCAGATGCTGCGACTAAAAAATACGTCGACAGGGGAAACATGGATTTCGAACGAATCATGCTAGATAATTACGTGGATAGAGCCATGACCGACGATCTCGATCTGAAATCTAAACGTTTGGTGAACGTCGCAAATCCCCTAGATCCCACCGATGCCGAAACCAAGAAATATGCTGACGACTCTCATGGGTGATTCAGCGAACACCTGAGAAATAGATACGTTCAGAAAACGATGCACTCGGAACTGAACGCCAGTTCTAATAAGATAACGAATGTGGCCACTCCCACGAATCCCAAGGACGTGGCGACCAAACACTACGTAGATCTGGAACAGAGAAAGTCTGACGGACGAGAAATGAAATCGGACCTGAATGCGGGATTCAACAAGATATTGAATCTGTCAAAGGTCGATGACACGGATGCGGACTCAACCGCGGTCAACAAGGGTTACGTAGATTCGGCCATGATACGATCACAAGAATACGTAGAATCGCAAGTGGACGATCTCTACCTGAACAAACAATCTGGCGGAACCATGGAGGGTGGTATCAACATGAACGGTGAGAATTTATTCGGACTCAATCACGATCCCGAATTCGATTCCAGCACGGTCAGCAGGAAGTACGTGGACGACAACTCGATCTGGAGAAAGGTCAACATCATGGAAGGTAAACTAGACATGGGCGGACACGCGCTCACGAATCTACCGGATCCCGTGACGCCTGCACCCTGATTTCGGTGGTGGAAAGACTCAAATATGCTAGAAAATTGATCACCGTGTGGGCCGAGGAGGCCGGCACGTTAGAGGAGGGAAAAACCGAGTAGTCTTTCAGAAACGGAGGTAGCGGATTGAAACATGGTCAGGTGGGATATCCCATGCTGTTGGGAGGTGAAATCATTCGAATGGCTCTGGCTTCCTCGGATTTGAATAACAGAGCGGTCGTCAATCTCGTGGTGAATGGAGTAGAGAGCGATAAGAAATACAGCGTCGAAAAGACTGAGAATCAACACGCGAATGTTAGCACGTTCGGCACGCCTCTCAAAGTGAACACTGGAGAAAGGATTAATTTCATTACAAAAACCAATAATCCCGAAGCCGCCAGTTCCGTGGTGAGTCTACTGATCAAACTAGATCCTTTGAACAAACAGTGAATGCGTGGAAATAATTAATTAAAAAAAAAATAATGAGTGATTATTAAAAACAAAAAAAAGTAATGAGATTTAGAAAGATGTTCAATCTCTCTAGATCTCATTACTTTATTTTTTTTTTTTTTTTTGGTTTTGTTTTAATACGTTATTTCTCATAATGTTTCATCTCATGAAATTGGATCTCCTATCTCAAAACACGCGTCGACATCTATTTTAGCATTTCAAAGAGCTTTTATAAACTCTCGAAAAGCAGTCGGTCCTCTATATGTCAACGTGTCTAAAAGTTTTCTGGTCTTATCTTCTATCAAGATTTTACTTTCGATTTCACGTCTCATATATCAAAGGTTCTGTTTCAACTAAAGTGTCTAGAATTATTGCTAACGAATCTTGCGAAATATTTTTAATCAAAACACGTCTGTTTCTTCTTAAGTATTCTCTTTCTTTATCATTCATTTTTAAAATAATTTTTTAAATTTTTATTTATATATTTTTTTTTCACACACGTCTCTCATCGAATGATCGACATCTTATTTCCATCCGATTCGAATCGTAATTCTCTGTCTGACAGGACCAGGGCGAAGGCTTCGGTTTTTCTCAGCACGTTCCTATCAAATTGCATCTTGATTTGAATGTCTAAGATGCTTCTCTTGAGTCGTTCACTCTGTTTACTGACGTCGAATACGAACATGGGATACATCGACTTGTATTCGCCAGGAGATATGTTAGGGTTGCTCATCAATTTATCTAGACCATGATACTTCTTTCTAAAATTAGCGGCGTCGCCGTACAGTCTGCAGAAATCGTTCTTGTCGAACGATGCATTGTAATCGATTGCTGGATATCTCGTGGCATTCAGAAACACTTGCATGTTTCTCAAATGGCAGTGATCGAACAGCGACGCATTCTTTTCCTGAGACCCATCCTTATCAGTCTGAAACGCAACCACGATGAAACGTGGTCTCTCAGAAGCAGATTTCACCGTCAATCTCCAATTGAAGTGATTCGTGGAGGGTGGAATGCTAGCCGTTTCGCACTGTCTCATTCTAAATCCCACAGGTAATTTACTCTTGGATTCTATGATCTTGTAGAGACGCGTTTTTTCCACGACCGAAGGCTCCACGTGCGGAACGAACCACGATATCTTCTGTAGAGTTAACTTACCCGCATCGGTCGCAGGGAGTCTCACTATTGTGTCGTCGTTTCCTTTTCGAATCAACGTCAGATTGTGTTTAAATCCGTACATGATCTTGTTGTAATCGTCCGCGAATCCGAAGATGTGTTTCAAAGGTATCCTGAACGAAAACGTTCCTTTAGGTCTGGACGTCTTGACGACGTAGTCGAATATCGCGGCGGCGCAGGCACTAGCAGGGCCGACGGTGTCTTTCATCCACAATTGATTAAGTCCTCTGGACTTCGAAAAATCATCAGGATACGTCAAGAGTCTGAACATCGTGGTGGCCTGACCGGGATGAAACACAGTTTCTATCTCTTGTCCGGATAGCATGTATTTTATATTACTGAATAGATGCATGATTCCATTATTGGCTAGAGTAACCGTGTCGTCGTCGGCGTAGTCGCTCCCATCTTCCTTGGTGAGACGTCCCTGCACCACTGTGTAACTCTCGCTAGGATGGACAAATAGATCTTGAGTTTCAACGTTGATTCTTATCTCTCCCGCATTGTTCAAACTCGTTCCGGTTACCGGCTCATATTCGTGAACCTCATATTCTTGAATACTTTCATCTTTCACTATGCTTTGTGCTATATCTAGTATATTTGCCATTTTTAAAGGGTTTTTTTTTTTTTTTTTTGTTTATTAATTCGCTTGCTTTTTTTTTTTTTATCTAAAAATAGTTTTAATTATTTTTTATTATTATTTTTCTCTCCTATATATATATGTGTGTAAACAAGAAAATGTTAAAGAGAGTAAACAAAAGAAATTTGTTTTTCTTTATCAAAACTTTGTCTTCTGTAATTGTTGTTCGTAAAACTTTCCGATGATCTCTTCTCCATCCAAAGCTTCGATTTCGTAAGTCACCGCATCGGTGTGAAATACTTTGATTATCACGAAGATTTCCGAGGTCCATCGAGGAGTATAACCCTTTTCAAAGTGCTTCTTATAAGCATAGATTCTCACTCGATCACCAACCGCAAATTTCGGCGTTCTAGACTCTTTCCTGATCTTAGATCTCTCAGGATATAGATTCGCGTAGACCCGTTTTTCGTTTCGAGGATCGCTAGCTTCCACGGGAGTCATCTTGATCGATCTGTGTCACGTGTTGTTGTAATCTTTAACCAGACCGTTCAGAGCATATATGTATTTCTTGGTCGAATTCGGCGTGAAGTATCTATGCATCTTTTCCTTCATCGTTCGGTTCCAACGTTCCACCACGCTGGATTTCTCTTCGTTTTCGATCGAGTAGAGGTCGACTAATCGATGAACATGCTTGTTGTAGAATTCCTTTCCCTTATCCACCCACAATTTATTCGGTTTTCGAGAAGACGAGTCGAACACGCTCTTCAGAGCCTCGGCGACGCAAGGTCCTGATTTATTCTTCAAAGCTCTGATCCAACCGTATTTGGAAAACACGTCGATGACCGTCAATAGATATTTGACACCCTCGTTCCTCCTCGAAAACGATCTCATGTCGACCAAGTCGGCAGACCAAATATCATCCAAACCCTTCACGAACCCCCTTCTCTTTCGAAATTTACGCACGATGGGTTTGTGTAACTCCTCGGGCAATTCGCTCGTCAATAATCGTTTCTTCTTCTTTTCGGATGCGCTTTTTTTTTTGAACGCCCCATCCGAATCGATGTTTCGCACCGATCAAATTGCCGACCAACGAACCTTCTATCTTCTCTCTCCTGGTCGGATTCGATATACCTCTCTTTCCCCAACATGTTTTTATCACAGACATCGTTGCGAGTATTGGTGTCGGAATGTCTGGAGTAGCACAGATCTTGATCATACGTGGCCACGTCCACCATATTCACAGGTTTGCTCCAAGATTTAGGAGTCAGATCGGCGTTGAGTCTCTTGTTTAATTTCGTTCCAGGTCCTGTGAAACTGTGTATCATTTCGAAAGGTAGATTATTGATCATTTTATTTACGATGTCTTTACCTTTGCTCGCGTTCTTTTTTTTTGACGAATCGAGTCTTGATAGAACCACACACGTCGCAAATTCCGCGAAGCATCTGTCTGTCATTTTTAGTTCGTACTTCTCGAGAATTACTCGTCTCGGTAACTCTCTTACACTTTACGCAATACATTTTTTTGAGAGTTATTTCAATTAATTTCGTTTTTATTTTATATATAAATTTAATATTTTTTTTAAAAAAATTCTGTTCTTATTATATATATTTTTTTTCCAATCGCTGCTCTTGAGTTCTATCATCCTACTGAATTCCTCCCTAGCCTCTTTCCTCCCTTTTTCCACGAGAGAATCCTTCATCTCTTCCTTGATGATCTGACGAGTCTTGATTCTCACGGCTTCTTTCATGGCTTTGTATTTCGTTTTCTCGCCCAATATCGTGAAGTATTCTCCGTCCGATATCCTACAGTTTTTCAACGCCATCGAGATCATTTCGGATATCGTGTCGATCTTGGAGTCGGCCAAGACGCGAATCTTGTCGTGTTTCCTCGCCTTCAGATATAATTTCGTACTCAAAAAGTTTCCGAGCGTGCTAAACAATCCGGCGGCGAGAGCCACTCCTTCTATGGTCAACACGATCGGAATACCGACCGCGGTCGACAACAATCCGATGCCAGCCGCGTGTAAACCCATGGAAATCGTGATGAGTGTCGTGTCGACCACGTTGAGGAATTTCAAGAAACGCGAATACTTCTTCTTGAGAGAATAGCGAGAATCTCTCTTTCAAGTTAGATACGCTTGGATTCTACTGATTTGAACGATGCGATACCTCTCTCCTCTTTCTTTCTCTTCTACCGACGGTGCTGTTGGCTAAACGCCGTTCGGCTTCTCGTCCTCGTCGTCATCTAACGTCGGATACAATTTATTTCCGGTTCTCATTTTTTTGTGTTTTTTTTCTTTCTAATATTAGATAAAAAATTTATGTGTGTATTTATCTTTATTTTCTATTCTCCCTTATTTTATATCAACGAGAAAACTTAGACGTATGCTTCATTGAACAATAATTTCATGATGCATCCCTTGTCTTCTAAAGTCAGACTTCTACGCGCCAATTTCAGTTCTTCCAAAACTGTGGGCTTGTCTCGATCCTTACAAAAGAGTAATCTCTTCCAAAACGCGATCACTTCGTCGATTTGAACGCGTTCGAATGCCGGTTCGAAATACTTGACGACCATATCTTCCCTTTCCATCGTCAGACACGAATGATTCTCGTGATCAAAGTCTAGGTGATCCCGACATCCGACGCATCGTTCTAACAAGAGGCGACCTTGTTGTTCATTCACGCAGAATGCGTAGGCTCTCATCAGCATTTTTAAAAGAAACCTTGCTCTAATAGTCTGGGAAGCGCTCATGATTTACGTATTTTTTTTATTATCTATTCGATTTGATATATTTATTTTTAAATAACTATTTATTTATATTTTTTTTCTCTCCTATATATATCAATCACTTTTTTTATTTCTTCACCTCAAAACCGATTCCAGTTGAGAAAAAAAACATTTACAAAAATAAACCTCTCTAAATGAGTTTTGCTCTCGAAAGTGTTAAATCGCAACCGCGCTTATTCTCACCATAAAGGAAAACTCGAATAATCAAAAATCACAAGTAAACACATCAGTAATGTAATGCTTTCAAAAAAACGCGTTTAAATTATATCAATTAATCTTTTGAACTGTTTCCGCTTTCATCTATAGAATAGTTTTTTCAGTTAAAATAGTAGTCTGTTAAGTTTGGAAAAATCCCCTCAAAAACAATAGCGGATTCTGAGACAGACACTGTCCCAGAATTCGCAAACCACCTTTTTGATGCTGTCCTAGAAGCCGCAAAACGTTTTTTTTCTCGCGTCACCAACGATGGATCGATGGTCTGATCCACTATGGGAACGTCGACAAAAATTTTTAAGTAAAAAAAAAGAAGTGAAAAATGTACAATTTCATACATTTTTCACTTTTTGGAAAAACGTGTACATTCGACACGTTCGCCAACGGGTATTTGAACGTTAAAAGTGCGATCTAGGAGTCTCAAAATAACAGCGGATTCTGGGACACCATGAAAAAAATGACATTTTTTGCGAACGTGCACGCGATTTAACACTGAATCCTACGATGGTAAACGCACCATGTACGTGTACGTGTATGGTACATGTACAATGTGTCCCAGAATCCGCCAATATTACCTACTGCCGTTTATTCGAACAATGGAAGCCTTGGATAAATTTTTGCTTTATTCACCTAACAGGGTGATAAGTTTTTCCTGTATGATTAACACTGAAAGAATTTATTCATGGAGTAGAGACGGACTTGTTGACCTCTGACCTCTACCGCATTTGTGTTGTCGTGACGTGTTTTACGCTTGTGGAAGACATAATGAACCCACGTCTCTCAAATGCTCACCGTCGTTTAAATGTTTAGTTTTAGAATATATGACACCTTTCAACTCAGCTTAACAATAAAATGAACAATAATTAACAAAAACACAAATTAAATCAATCGAAACCCTGCGTTGAAAAGCATACAAGTTCAATTGTGAAAGGTTGGGGCATGATAAGTGATGTTCCTTTTCCAAATAAGGAAAGTGTAAGGAAACAAATGCATGTGTCGTCTGCTTTGTTTATAAAACTCAAGTGGAATCGACGACGAAAAAACCAACAATAAACAACGAATATAAGAAAGATAAACATTGCTCATTTAATGAAGTATTTTTGCAAGTTTAGCTCAAGTTTGTCGGGGAACTATTTTTCGACAGAAATGTATCACTGCGCCCAGTTTATTTTTGGCTGTTTTGCTTGTCGATCGAATTGGACCCATATTCTCCTCACTTCTCGCATTGTTCTGTAGCAAGTAACAACACGATTTCACCGCGACTGCCCTGTAAATGATTTATGGGATAAACAAAATAAGCGTATAGTGTTTTCAAGTAAAACAATTATTCTACTCGTAGGATTAGGAATGAAACCGACTCGCCAGAGGCTCGTCGGTTTCATTCTTAATCCTACTCGTAGAATACATTTTTTACTTGAAAACACTATACGTTTATTCTATATTTATACAGTCACAAATACATCATACATTAAGTATTCACAGCAGACAGTTGGCTTCGCAGAATGCAACCATTCAAGCACCATTATTGTTTGTAACTTCTTAAATGTAACGGTGAGGTATGTAAATAGGCGTAGCCTGTTTACCAAACCATTTTGTTTTCTTAATAAAATATGTTTAAAAAAATCCTTGGCCTTATTCGGGGTCGACATCGAATCAGCTTCCTGATTCGTATATTTACAAATCGGGTAACACATAGACAATAGTTTTCTCCTCAGATTCGAGTACGATTTTTATCCTCGAGTGGGGCGCGCGGAGGATTATTTCACGAGGCATCAGCCAAATGAAATAATCCGCACATCCTACAAGAGGATAAAATCCTACTCGAATCTGAGCAATAAACTTTTGTATTTATTTTATTTTCTCCTTATTTGTTTTCCTAAAACAACCCTTTATAATTGATTCAACTCAACCGATTTGTAAACAATAAAAAAGCATTAGTGTGGCATCGCTGAGAGTGGAATGCGATGCTGGAAGTGGAATACATTTTCGTCGAATGGGAGTGGAAATACGATTTGTTTTGGGGCAAGAAAAACGGATGAAAATAAAACAAATATTTTTTCAGGATGACCTCAGAAAAATCACGTTCTCCATTGGGATACACGGGCTCGTGGAATACCTATAAAATTGATTTTTAATAACCTCCCCACCCCACCCTTCCCCACCAACACCCCTCCAATTTGCGCGTAGAGTACCAGAGTTGCAGTTGCAGAGTTGCAGTGAAAGTGAAAGTATATTGTTGCCGACTGGCTCCAAATGATCGGCTTGGATTAATTGATAGGTATTTTTAAAGGAAATCAATTTCATTAAAGTGTTGTGTTGTTTCTCCTACATATTCAAGCATGATCAGTACAATCACTGACCGAGTAAGGCCAGTGGCCCTCATGTATACTCCTTCATGTATACTGACATTCATGTATACTCATGAGATGAAGAGATGTCAGCTTAGTTGCATAGCATTCAATTCTGCGAGGATCACTTTGCGTTAGAAGCTTCGCAGAAATTTCTATTTTGTTTTTCCAAAAACACATTGGTTTGATATTCTGGAGTTCCTCAGCTTTAGTATTCTAAAGTACCAAAGAATCCAACCAGTATATTTGGTATTCTGGTAACCAATATCTTTTGGTATTCTAAAATGTTTTAGTATCTTATAGTACCAATCTTCGTACTTTGGAATTTTGGTATTCCTGTGGTGACAAGTGGAGTACCAAATTTGGTACTCTGGAAAACCTGGATTTTTTAGAGTGTGGGAATAAATGTCTTCTATCAGCGAAAAACTGCCGCTCGAATGAAAGAATAGTCGCCTATTGTGTTTTCGGTTCAATGGGCTTATCGGCATGCTTGCCCATTTAACAGGTTACATTGGTACAACCGTACTTATAAAGAGGCGTGCGGGAAACCCACTCTCTACCTTACGACTACCGTTGTAGCAATGTACCTTATGAACTACATTCGGGTAAAATTCTTTTGCGCTGTTTCAGATTCGATGTCGATGAAGATATTGGACTCTATTCGATTAAAAATTCGATTCGGAGATAGAAATTACGGTTTTCAGGGTCGAACGTCAGGCTCGTGTTTTCAATTGGCGGTGGGTAGGTGTGGGGGCCATAACATTCCAATATAACCTTCTGACGATTTGAACTGGATTCGGGATGGAACACTTTAACTGCTATTTGGTAGAGTATCAGGTCATGTGAACAGATCGAGATTATTTCGTTTCGACATCTGTGTTCCTTTTAAAAATTGGGAACCAAATAGAAAGCACCTTTTGAATCAGTGTTTCGGTATTTTCTGCCACTGGGTGAACACCTACCGCTTTGTTATAACCAATAAGTAGGATGATGCTCGGAAAGACGGTGTTTTGGATTACCATTCGAAGAGCCCTCAGATAAATTCGGAATCTTCAGGTCTGCTCGAGAAACCATAAAAAGAAATTATGTTGAGTTTGCAAAACGGCGTAAAATCAAATAATTATACACCAACAGTGGCCTGTATGAACCTTTTATTAGGGTTTCCTGCTAGACCATGCGAATCTCAAATTTGGGATCGAATCGAATTTGAAATAAAATCAGGTAAAAGATTTCGATTCGAATTAAATCACGAATCGAATCTCACAGATTTTTCAAGTTGCTGATATTGCACCTTCTCACTTCTGAAACATTTTGAAGATAATGTCTGTCTCCACCCAAGTGTTGTACTCATCCGAGGCTCGTCTGTTTGGGCAATTTAATAAAAAACGGAATATTTCAGAAAAGGAATCAATGGAGTCAGCGAACTGGCAGCTCCTTGAATTATTCCCCTTCAGGAGACATGATGATTGAAGAAGAGATTTTTTTTCCCCTTGGTAGTAATAAATGGGCCACATGGCTGGAATTGACCAAAGCTTACTAACCGCTCCATCAAATGAAGCACTCCTCATGTGTCAGATCATTTTGGTGTTTTTTTATATTGAAGAAAAAACCCATACCAAAAGATACACCACAAAATACACAAAATTTTCTAACACGTCTGCCAAGAGCAGAATGTCGGTCTTCAGAAAGAGATTGTGATAATCTCTCATGGTTTTCATATCGAATGATTTCCACACGTTTTTGGCGTGTTCGTAATTCTCATCGGAAATGTCGGATTCGTATAATTTTGAATAAAATCTTCTTTTGAAGGTAGTGCGGTGTCGTCGAATCTCTTTAGATCGTTCATGTAATTGTAAGGATAGACTCCTTTCCTCAACATGATGTCTACTCGTTCTCCGAAATGTTTGCTCGTGATTTTAAATTTATCCTTGCTCATGTTATCGACTAATTTTTCCAGAGCGGTCGACATGAATTTAAAACAGTCGATGAAACATATGCTTCTACGAATGGATTTCGTTTTTACTTCCAACGTCTCTCTGTCGATTACTCTTTTCTTCTCCATGACCTTCCATTTCGTGAAGGAAATGTATCTTTCTTCGCTGTTCACGATGCAATTTAATTCTTCGCGGGAGGTGCCGAGATTTTTTACCAACAGATGACTGTCGTAACCCTAGAGATTGTGAAATATCACCGGATAGAAAACGCCGTCTAGATATTTTAAATTACACTTGCTGTGAGCCGGACCGCGCTACAGACCCATGTAATGATCATGGTCTCTGACCTTCTTATTTTCCTCCGAATTCTCTGCTCTCACGTGATGATCATTTTCGCCGGAGTTTTGAATTTGTTGTATAACATTTGAATTTTCGATTCTAACTCTTCCACGAACCTTTGAGCCACGTTGTCATCTTCGCACTGTTTCATGTAGGTGAAGGGACCCATGTCATGTTGCGAGTCGAAAGCACATTTCACGTAAATGCAATAACCCGAAGACGTGTGTTTTTGATATCTTTTGACGTAACTTTGAAGAGCGTCAGGTTGGCAGGAACTCATTTTCACGGTGAAACATTCGAAATCGGCGTACATGACGAATGGTACTTTTAACCTTCTATTGTGATTTTCAAACTTCACGATGGTGTTGGGTTTGGGCATTTCAATGGCGACACCTTGATTTTCATTGCAATATTCCTGATGTTTCGCTAACGATTTTTCGCTGCGAAACGTGTTCATGCAGTTGCAACATAAACATATCTTTCCTTTATGTTTATTATTTTGTCTCGACAGTAATCGGCTCGGATGTTTAACCCAACAGTAATGACGATTGTCACCATTCGAAATCAATAACAAAATAATCATCTTTTCTCTTTCGAGATACGAAGTCTGTCTGAGAGGATAGATCGTTCGTTTTTCATCATCGTATCCCAAGACATTCACTGCTATGGTGGGATTTTGAGCCTCAAAACGTTCGATGTGTTTTAACTGCGTTGGAAAAGTCACTCCAGTCCAATCGAGATTTTAGAAGTCTCCTCGTAATGAAAAACTCTCTCAGGATGGATTTTGACAGGGTATAAAGCAGAAGTGACTGCCCACTTAAAACACTGATCATCTTTATTTCTCACATTGACCACGGAGTGTTTTTTAGCTAAGAAATATGGTAATTCCACGTAGGAAGATCCTTTCAATGAATCGTTTTTAGTTATATGAATTTCAAGTTTCAAAACCTCATCGAACGTCCAATTACTACCTTCATGTTGATAATTCGTGAGAGACGTCAACATCTTGTCTTTCATCTTTTTGAAAACATCCGATAAATCTGAACCTCGAAGTATGGATTGGACGTTATATCTGAAATATGCATTTTTCACGATGCTCTCACCAGACTTCACGTTGATTTTATTCATCATGCAATGGAGTATCATCTTAATTTTTTGTCCCACGTTCATGTGTTCGCGAAACAAATCCAATACTTTTTTCTTCAACCGTTCCATAAACAATTTCGGATCGATTTTCTTGAACGAGGGAACCACGTCAAAAGTTTTAAAAATGCCTTTGATTGCACTCTCCCATTCTACAGACTTCGATTGGAATAGTTCCGTGACGAGTCGTGCTACATATTCTTCTCCTTTCCCTTCGTCGATTGCTCGTTGAATTTCGCTTGATATATCTCGTTTGTCTAGAATCTGAAGTGCATCACTCGTTTTCGTTTTAGTTTTTCATTTCTTTTCTTTTGAAACTTGAAGTTCTTCAATGGCTTTTCGTTTAGTCGTCTTCTTATTTTTCACAATCGAAACGTTTTTGGTTTTTTTCAACATCGGCATTTCGATTCCTTTTACTATCGTTTTCTTCAACCGATGCATTTTTTGGCGTTGTTGCTATCGACATTTCGTTTGCCTTTCTAGCGTTTCGCAAATATTCCTGTATGACTTCAATTTTTTTTGATTCAGTTCTATGATTTCTGAAATGTGGAATTTTTAATAGTTTACAAATCTCGTTTAACTGAGGTATGGTTTTCTCATTTAAATTTTCCATTTTTCTTATTTGTTTACTCCATTTGTAAGAATATTTTTTTTTCGAATTTTGTATTTAAATAATTTGTTAAAGAAGTTTGTTTTTTTTACTCTTTATATATATATATATAAAAAAAATATTTTTTAAAATTTTTCTTTAATGTAAAAAAATATTTTTTTTATGAAATTAATCAATTTTTTATGTTCCTTAACGTAAAAAAAGATGTTAAAATTTAACTTTTTATTTATATATAAAAAGAAAAAAACTTTTACAAAAAAAATTTTTACATTAAAGAAAATTAAAAATTAAAGAAAAACTTTTTTTTATATATATAAAGAGTAAAAAAAAAACAAACTTTTTTAACAAATTATTATTTAAATACAAAATTTAAAATATATATTATTTGCAAGAATTCATAAAACAAAAAACCAAATAATCGATCAAGACAACAAACCTAAAAGATGTGAATTGAAATTGAAACAATTCAAAATGTATAAGAAATTCAGTTATAAAATCTATAGATTACAATGACACGACTCCATTGAATTGAATGAGGTTGAGACGAAGGGCTTAGAGCATAAACATGACAAATATAGCATGCCTTTGAAATTGGACGAAGCCATGCTCGATTTGTTTTACGAGTACCAAAGCGATCTGCAGAATATCATCGTCACCGAAGACAGAGAATTCGACAAGGATGATTTGTCGTTGTTATATGGAAGTTACATATATCCAAAAATCTCACTCAAACTCGTGGACAAATCAGGTGGTGAGAGCGTGTTCACCAATGTAAAAAAAACTTAAAAAAGTAAAGATAAACATTCAACACATTTTTGAAAAAGGAGAAAACACGAGTGTCAACATGCTAATAATGGACTTGGAAATATAAACAATAGAGAGATTGATTTTTAGCGAAGAAGAAGGAAAAAAAAGTAATGAGATCATCTTTAGATCTCATTACTTTTTTTTTGTTTTTTTTGTTTTCCTTCTTCACTATTGCCCATATATTATAATAACGTTTCCTTTTTTCTCAAATTTCAGCATTGATTCTTCTTTTCTTTTTTTTTTTGTGATATGCTACGTTTTTATAAGAAAACATTTGTTTATCTGAATTATAATTATGAACGAATGTTGTGTATCTCTCGGTAACACTCGCATCATTACCATTCTCTTCAGAAGATAGTGGTAACGGTGGAAAATGTCTCATTCTTTTAAATTTCAACTGCATATCCCAATCTTTATTTAACTCTTTTATCAGTTCTTTCCTAAGATATCCATCATTAGCGTCTAATCATTTTTCCACATCTTTTTCACACTCTATCTCGCGATATTCATCATTACCGTCTAATTGTTTTTCCACCTTTTTATCCATTATTATTTTATACTTTCTATGGTTTATATTTTATATTTATATAATTATATAATTTTTTTTACATTATAATAACATATTCAAAATCGGTATATTCTTAAATGGCGAATTCTCATCAAACAACAAACCCTTGCCGAGTCGCTCAACGTTCCGTCCACTCTTCAGATAGAGACCGTTTCCACTCAAAGAGTTGTTACCTCTAACAGGTTCTAGATACAATCCTTTACCGCTGTCGTCTATGTGGACGTGACACACGGCTCCTGCCTTCTTCAAAAACAGTCCGCTGCCACCCATTAATTTCTCAACTGCCGAACTTGCGAGTCCTGTGAAAGCTTCCATGCTGAGAGTCTTTCCGAGAAAGGGTAATGCCTTTGCGGCAAAGGGTAATGCTTTTGCGGCGATTCCTGCCAATAGCGGTAGGAAACCGCCTTTCATTCTCAAACTGTATCTCAATTGAACGGGACTCAATCTCACCGTCAACCCTCTTCCATCACGAATCGCTTTCTCCATCCTTTTGATTTCACTTCTGGTCCAGGCGATCGAATCCTGACCGCCACTCGTCAGATCTTTGTGAGTGGATTTGAATCTCACCACCTCGCCTCGAGTTGTTAACGCTTTCTTAAGTTTCTTCCTCTGTCCTGCGGTATGTTCACGTTTTTAACCACGTATTGTGTCATAATTCTTTTTTTTAAAATATATTTTCTTCAATTGTTTTTTTGTTTTAATGATAATTATATATTAAATAATTTTTGTAAAATTAATATTGCGTTTATTTTATTTTTGTTATTTATATAGAAATACACAATATTTTTTTTTTTTGCTTTTATATTTCTCTTATGTGAAATCGTATCGTCACCCTCTCTCCGCGAAGATCTAACAGTTCACCATTTTGATCCGTCAACGTGGTTTTGAGACTATACAACATGTCTAAAATCACTGGTAGATAAACTAAATTTCGAGGTCATTCCACGATCTTATAACCCAGCTACACGTTTGGAAAGAAGGAATAGATCGTCGGTTGAGCGCTACCATTCACGTAGCTTCCAGCAATCACATCCACGTTCACCAGAATGCTATTGACTGTGAGAATGTCGACCGTATTTTCAGATGCCGCGTGACCTCGATACATCTTTCGATCGAATCCCAGCATCTTGCCTATAGAATCGTCCGTGTTGAAATCCACTCGAAAATTATCTTCCAAATCCAACATCGTCTGTAATACCTTAGGATTGGGAGCGAGTCTGATCTTGTTGCTTCCCTTTCCATCCGTCTTCATTCGCGTCTGAATGTAATTGTTCAAATCGTCTATGTCGTAACTTCCTTTGGGAATTCGAATCTCCAACCAATCCACTCCATCGGAATACTTGAATGAGTTATTCTTTTCGGTGACGTTGGGAAAGGAATAAAAAGTCTCCAGATTCACCAACGCCATCTCGTATCTTTTCTCTCTATTCAATTCGATGGAAGGTTCGAATTTCGTCGCGAATCGAGTCGAATCGCCACTCTCCACGATTTGAATGGATTGTTTTGCAGCCGTATTCTCGGCTATCCGTTCTAACAATTCTCCTTGTTCGAACATTATATTTAATTTTATTTTTATTTTTTCCAAAAACTAATTATCTGAAGATTTATTATTTTCTCATTTTTTTTTCATGCTCTATCTTATTATCATCAGAAACATAAAACTTGTCGAATCCGCACCGACATTTTCCGCGATTAAATTCGCTAGTCAAATCGATCACGACGAAATTGTAAAGTCCTCCATCCCAAACCCTCTTGCAGAATCTCCTGAATTCAGCCGCGCTCATGTCGTTTGCGACGTGATCGCTGTAGATGTGATTGAGATTATTGAGATCTTGGCGAAAGAGACATAGAAAATTAGCGTTCTCCCTTATCGTCTGTCTGGGCAATCGAAAATAATTCTACGACAGGTAGAAACAGTCCACGTTGCTGTGACGACCCCTAACGTAATACGATTCGCATCGGTTCTGTCTCTCCAAAAGCAGATCGTCGAAAATCATGAGATTCTTATCTTCCGATTTCAATTCTCTAGGATCCGGAACGTCACTAGCGTTCTCATAAAATCGACACTCGACGTTCGAAGATGCATTTCTCTTCATCAATTACATCGCCGCACCGTCCAAAATGGTCAAAAGAGAAGCTTCACTTTTGTCGAATTCCTCCCTACTGTCAAAGATTCTGGCTATGACGTCCTTGGGCAATCTACGATCCATGCACTCTCGAAGCAATCTGTATTCGGGTTGAAACAAGCTCTTGCCAAACATGAACAATCTGTCGTAATCCAACCAGTCGGGTCGGGACAACAGATTCTTCAACAGATTGGTCTTTCCACAATTCGATTTTCCCACTATCAAGCCTCTTATGCTTTTAGGAAAGAACTCATTATTCGACCTCTTAGTCGCGGCGTCGTTCCAAGACATATCTTTAATGTTCATCTTTGTTTTATTTTTGTTGTTGTTATTTTAGATTTTTTCAAACACAATTTTTTAATGTTTTTTTTTTCAAACTCAGTTTTTAATATTATTTATTTATATTACACCGTCGCGAGTTCTCTTCAATCCAGATCCACTCGTCATTTTGGCTAAATCTTGTATGGGTACCACAGCATCCTTAAAATCTTTCCAACTTTTCGGCGTTCGCTCTAACGCAGCTCGCTTCGCCGGTGGACTGATCAACTTGTCGATCAACGCGTCGGCTGCCCTCTTGCCAGCCACAGAAGCTATCCTACCACTGGCTTCGGAAGCGGCTTTCTTACCAGCATCCAAAGCCGTCTTCTTACCGATCTCAAATGCGGCGATGCGAGTTTTCTACCCGCATCACTCGTGAACGCTCGCATTATAGAATCGACGATGCCAGAACCGCCTTGAACGTAAGTTCTAACGTATCCCCTGTTCTTTATCACCAACATATTTTATTTTATAATATATATTTTGTTTTCACTGGTAAATCGTTTGTTGTTTAAATACTTTTTATTATTCAAGTGTAAAATTTACTGTTTTTATTTTATATATTTTTGTTTGTTTGTTTGTTTCTCTCTACTTATATACATCATTTCTTCAATTCGTTCATCAGCCTTTTATAATGGTTTTTATTCAAAACCTTCTGTCTTAACAATTCGTCGCGTATGCTAACTATCTCATTATCTAATCCCGTGTTACCAGCGCGTCTACTTGCCGTCGACAATCTCAATCTCTGAAACAGAGCGTCAGAATCGCTCGGAAGAAAAGTGGTTTTCATCCCTTTACCAGTCACCGAGTCCACGAACTTCTTATGCGAATTCCATATAGGTTTCACCACTTTTGTCCACTTGTAACCTCAGCTGGCTTTAGGTCTCGTCTCTCTGTCATCGTTATTTCTCTTCATGGCGTTGGTCTGAACCAGAATGTCGCCGTAATTGTTGTAATCCTGTTCCGTGTAATCGCTAGGCTTGTCGTAAAGGAGCAATTTGCGCAGTCCGGAAGTTAATTCGTACCTTTTCGAACCGACGGTTAATTCATCATCATCTATTTCCACCTCTGTGTCGCCCACAAAAGTTATACCGTCCGAATCCATATAAAATCCATACAACAGATCTCTCTTACCGCCATCCTCGGACAACGCGACGCTATCAGTGGTGATAGTCGAAGCTCTATCATCGCTCTCACTCACGTCGATTTCGATTCTCATGGGAACGTAATCCGGTGTAGATTGAAATGAATACTGGTTTGTAAAACTACCGGGCAAGGAACCCATTCTCAAAGAACCCTCTTTTATGGGTCTCAATTCTTCAACTATCTCCTTCTTGCTTCGCTCTTGAACCTCCGTCACGGGTTTAAATATTTTTGTGGTCTCGCGTTTGAGTTCGATCTCTCCAAGACGTCTGCTTCTGTCAGCCGATTGAATGCCCTTCTTGGCACGTTCATATTCATTTAAAAGCTGATCTCGGCGTTTAGCATCCATCTGTAAAAACATTTTTTTTCGTTTTTAAATTATTAATATTTCCTTTGAGTATGCTAATGTGAGTTATTTATTATTTTCAAAATTAAATGTATAATTATTTTTTATGTTTTAAGTAAATAAAAATCTTCTGTCTTTAATATAATAACTAAAACCAGTTGAGGAAAAACATTTTACATGATAAACTTCTCTAAATGAGTTTTGCCTCTGAAAGCGTTAAAATCGCATCACAGATTATTCGATCAATTTTGAACTGAAGAACTTTGAAAAGTTTGAAAGTTTTAGTACATAAGAAACCGGCTTCTGATTTAACGCGTTTGAGAATAATTACATCTGATAATCAAAATCACAAATAAACACATCAGTAATGTAACGCTTTCAGAAAAACGCGTTTAAATCACATCAATTAATCTTTTGAACTGTTTCCGCTTTCATGATTCATCTATAGAATAGTTTTTTTCAGTTAAACTATTTAACTGACAATTGACGCTCATTTGAATAAAAACCCGTAATACATTTCGAGCGTGACAAATGGCGTTCTCAGTAAGTTTATACAGTAGGGATTTTCCAAAAAACTTAGTTTTTTTTCTGTTGAGTTTGGAAAATCCCACTATGGGTATTTTCCCCACTTACGTCAGAAATGGGAGTGTCCAATAGTAGTCTGTTAAGTTTGGAAAAATCCACTATGGGTATTTCCCCTACTTAAGTCAGAAATGGGAGCGCCCAATAGTAGTCTAAGATTGGAAAAATCCCCTCAAAAACAATAGCGGATTCTGAGACTGTCCCAGAATTCGCAAACCACCTTTTTGATGCTGTCCTAGAAGCCGCAAAACGTTTTTTGCTCGCGTTCACCAACGATGGATCGATGGTCTGATCCGCGATGGGAACGTCGACAAAAATATTTAAGTAAAAAAAAAAGGGAAAAATGTACAATTTCATACATTTTTCACTTTTTTGAAAAACGTGTACATTCGACACGTTCGCCAACGGGTATTTGAACGTTAAAAGTGCTATCTAGGAGTCTCAAAATAACAGCGGATTCTGGGACACCATGAAAAAAGACATTTTTTGCGAACGTGCACGCGATTTAACACTGAATCTTACGATGGTAAACGCACCATGTACGTGTACGTGTACGGTACATGTACAACGTGTCCCAGAATCCGCCAATATTACCTACTAACGGCCATTTATGGGATAAACTTACCATATCTTATCCCTTGGGCGGGAGTTAGCCTCAACTCAAATCCTTTTGTTTCTTTAATGTACTTTTGGAAGGTCACAAAGACTCTTTTTAGTAGTAACAGTATTTTATTTCTATAAAGATACTTCTTACAAATAAATTACAACGGGTTAACATTACTAAGATTTACATTCAGAAGCTAAAAATGGATTCAGCAACAAGCTATAGCTTATGTAAGCTGTCTCCACCATGAATGAAAAAAATGCTATTGTTCACGTGAAAAAGTATCATTTAAATAATGTAGACTGTTTTCAACTGAGGTCACTGTGCAAAAGATGTTAAGGAAGTAGACAGAAGAAGAACAACACTCACTGACGTAAGACTGACAATTGGCGGCTGGCCGACCACACAGGTAGATGGCTTGTGCAAATATTCAATTAATCTGAAAGTGAGATTCGAAATTCTCCTGGGTTGAAGTTTTAGTGGTGAAGCTGCTGGCGCAGTACAATGATAGGGTGGTGGTGGCCCACAGTTCCAAACTTTCATAGGCGACGCCTTTCCGGATTTCGCCTATGTCTGTTTGAAGTCCCAGAAACGACATATCAGAGTAAATGCTAGCGCTACCACTTGGTAGGGATCCGCTATTGTTACAACAAAATAACTCGACCAATATGTGGACACTCGTTAACAGCTGTGTCGCCTGTGCCTATTTTGTGCTTCGCGACGTGAGTTCCGTGCCGTCACAAGTTCAGTAGTATTTTATTGCACCTGGGACGCCACGGAACTCAGGTCGCGACTTTGCCTACGACGTGTGGTACATAACGACACGAGATATAAACCTCAGTACGCGCGCATGATGTGAATCTAAAGGTATCTCAATGGGACAGCATTTAGGCAGGTTTAGGCGTTATGTCTTTAAACAGTGTGAGTTCCCTTACGCCAGTGAGCGTTTTGTGGTGTAAAATACAGGAAGTTATGACATCTGAAAGGACATGGCAGTGATAGAAGGACTTTGCTTCATGGCCGCCGAGAAATGATTGGCATGGCATATTGGTAGTCATTTGAATCTGTTCGTCTCCTCTATGTATTTTTGTACACAGAGGAATATCTCCAGATTAATTCCAGTGCTGAACAAATGCGATCCATATAGTAATGTATTCACGTCAACCCCATACGGAAGTCGATCCAGAGTGGTGGCTCTAGTATCGATATGCAATGGACACTCGAAGAAGAAGTGGTGGGTTGTTTCCCGTTCACCACAGCCACAGAGAGGCGAACTTGTGAGGAAGTTATTGAATAGATGGTCGTTTAGGTTGCTGCACCCTAGGCGTAGTCTACTATGAAAGATGTGAAGTTTTCTTGTTTTTTGGAAATACAGCCATTTGGGATTCAGAAGCTTGTCTCTGTTCAGAAATGATTTGAAGTTTGAAAGCGAATTGTTTTCTCTGATGGCGGTAGGCAAGTTGTTCCAAAGTTTTGTTGTGCTCGGTAGGAAAGAGTTTTGAAAAAGATTGGTTTTACAGTATGGGACACGTAGGTCGTTGCGGTTTCGGACAAGATATGAATGGGTTTCGGCCACGGATGGAGGCACAAGAGTAGATACATAGTCAGGAACAAGACGGTGGGTCATTTTAAAATACTGTGTGAGTTTATGTTTTTCTCGTCGACTTCGAAGTGTTTCCCACCCAGTTTCGGCATACAGAGATATCCTACTTGCGCTACGCGTTCCGCCAGTTATTATTCGGGCAGCTTCGATTTGTATTTTTTCAATTTCGGCAGATTCAGCCTCTGTGCAGTTGTCCCAAATAGTGTCGCCGTATTCTAAGATTGGGCGTATGAAGGCGAAGTATATTTTTTCTAGTGTTTTACGGTCAAGAAGAAATTTATATTTCCTTAAAAGAGATAACCTTTTCCATGCTTTTTGTGTAATTTCTGAAATATGGTCTTTCCAAGATGCAGAGCTGTTGATTATCAAACCTAGGTGCTTATGTTGATTTACTTCCTGTATAGCAGAGTCAGACATTTTGAGAGAGGGATGACAACTTTTGATAGTTTTCCGTGAGATAATTAATGATTCTGTTTTTGATGGGTTGAAGTCGACCAACCACTGTGCTGCCCACTTGTCAAAGTTATTAAGGTCGCTGGCTAGAAGCGCAGCTGCTCTTTGGGGGTCTTCAACTACGATATACAAAGATGTATCATCAGCGAACAGTCGGATGTTACAAGCTACATTGTCGACAATATCATTGATATATATTAAAAATAAAATAGGACCTAGTATTGAACCCTGTGGGACACCAGACTCAATACTCTTCCACGCGGAGCATCCTGTTTTGATTACAACCCTTTGTTGTCTATCACTGAGGTAAGAATGAAACCACTGTAGTAAGTTACCCGTTATACCAACACGTTCCAATTTGTAAAGTAGGCCTTTATGCCAAACTTTATCGAAGGCTTTACTAATGTCGCAAAAAACAAGCCTTATTTCTTTTCCTTCGTCGAGTGTTTCACAGATAGTGTGATAAATTTCAGTTAACTGTAGAACTGTAGAATCTTTTGAAACAAATCCCGATTGAAAGCGTGTTAGTAAGCCATTTGACTGAAGAAAATCCATGATTTTGTCAGCAATGCATCTTTCGAATAGCTTACCAAGACAGCTTAACAGAGATATTGGGCGGTAGTTCGTGACTTGACTACTTTCCCTTTTTTTAAAAATAGGGGTAACATTCGCTCTTTTCCACTCCTGTGGAAACAGACGGTGGTCAAGAAAAAAGTTAAAAATATTGGTCAAGGGGTTGCACAGAGAAGAACAACATTCTTTCAGTATTTTTGGACTGATACCATCAGGCCCGCATGCCTTCGATGGATCTAGGTGTTTTATCGATTTTTCTATGTCAGCCTGTTCGAGGAAGATATTGTCAAGTGTAGGACGGCTTGGGTCAAATGAGGCGGGTGGCAACTTGACATTACCATCATTGACTCTAGCTATTGAACAAAAATAGTCATTCAGCGCTTCCGCTTTTTCATGATCGCCAGAAATAAGCATACCATTGTGGGATAGGTTTGGAATTTCAACTTGTCTCTTGTCAAAAAGTAGCTTTAGAGTTTTCCACCAAGTTTGGGGTGGTGTTACGCAAGAGTTCAGGGTTTTCTCTATTTTTCTCAAGAATTGTGATTTTGCGTCTCGAATGGCAGTTGTTGTTTCGTTCCGTTTGGCACGGTATCGCAGCCAAGCCTGATCCGAGTTTTTTCGCTTCGCGATTCGATGCAGACGCTTGCGTTGGCGTATTAGGCGCCTTATACCATTATGCATCCAATTTGGTTCGTTGGGGCGGAACGAAATTACCCTGCTAGGGACGTATTTTTCAGTGAGTTTGTTGAGATGGTTTGTGAGATGATCAACAACCTTCTCGGGGCTGTTGACAGATAGGACGCCATCCCAGTTTATTCCACTAAGTTCATGTTTAAAATGTTCAAAGTCAGCATCTTTATAAAGCCATATTTTTCGACGCGTTGATTTGTGAATCCTAGAAGCAAACTTTAATTCCGAGATTATTGGGCAATGATATCGGGTAAATGTTCCAAAAAAGGGGTCACCAACTTCGCACGATTCGAACAGTTCTGGACTATTAGTAATAAACAGATCTAAGAGGGATGAAGATGTTTCTGTGAAGAATGTTGGTTGGGTAATTAGTTGGGCCAGAAAGACTCTTTGATCAACTGCATTAGGCCATGTTGGATTACCGTACAGTGTATAACTGATATTGCCTGTTAGGTTCTAAATGCTTAGATGAAGTAAAAAAGAGTAATACGCTGGAAGCACCCCGTCATTTCTTCGAAAGGAACTTTTCAGAGACTCTAGGTAATCACAGGATCGCACGTCCGCGCCCAGGCTGTGTCACAATTTCACGACCGAAGGCAAAAATGAATCATAAAAGAGTCTGGTGCGACACTGTATTTCACGCAAGTTATCTGGAGAACGTAAGTGATAAGTTATGATGTCAGTAATCTGTCGGGGTACCAGAAGTTTAAAATATGATGGAGCATTTCCAAATATGAGTTTGTACATCATGATTATTTTATGTCTTTTCCTCCTTTCCTTCAAAGTGATAAAGCCTGTCTCTTCATAAATTGCGTTATGACTAGTGCCTCTAGGTGCACCACAAATTGTACGGAGAACATCTGGTTGTAAGTTTTCCAGAATAGTAGTAAGGTTTTCCGTACAACTGTCCCAAATAGGCCAGCGATGTCGACATAGAAGCCAAGCTTCGCAGGAACCTAATAGGACGTTATGATATGTACATATGTAATAGCACTAATATGGACGATGGAATGAGTTATCGATCACAACACAAAAGAGCGCAGTGCACGGTTATCCAGGGTGCCAAAGAAACAAGCTTAGTACAGAGCACTATATCAAGTGATGAAAACCAGATAATTTGTATTAGCAGTGAGAATTTTCTTCCTCAGTTGTAAATTACATGATTTAAACTAATGTTGCATGTGAATTGGTCAAATATTTCAGCAAATTGCGAAATGAAAAGAACATTAGTGTTAACCCTTCGCTACTGGAAGTGGCAAGAGCCCACGACATTCGATATTAAATTTTTTTATTTTTATAATTTTTAAATCGAAAAATAACTTCATCCTATTTGATGAAATTATGACGTATCATGTTCCTGGACGATAAAGAAGCCGCTCGGGTTCAAATGGTTAAAAATTTTAATTATTTTTAGAAACTAGAGAATCTGATGAGAACCGATGCACCAAAATAGTTCCCTCAGAAACGGTACATCAATGCCTCCGTCTGACGTCATTTTAAATAGAATATTGTATTTTAACGACACTTTCGACTGCAAGGATAACTTCCTGTCGGCAGTTTTACGGGCAGAGAAAGCCAGAGTACTCGTAGAGAACCACAGAGCACGACCGAGCAACGGTCAGACTCCCCAGCCTTCTAACTCCACACAAGCAGGGTTAGCATTGGTTAAAGATAAATGTACCGTCAACGTGCAATACGTCTCAGTATACAACGCAATCGTGCTCTCACGTGGGCAGTCGGGTTAAGTGTCTTGCCTAAGGAAACAACGCTGTTATCCCTGATGGGGATCGAACAATGGACCTTTCGGTTTGAAGTCCAATGCCGTCACCACTGAGACACATCTGTTGTCATCACATTCTGTACAATCTAATAGAAAGTGCTCGACTGCCAAAGGACATTGACGGGAACACATTCTGGTCTCATATTACACTCTACCAAAACGGAATGTGCGAGGCTTGTATGGCCACAATGACATGGCGTCAGAACGACATGGTCTGCTTGCAAAACTATATCTTGAATAAATGAAAAAAAATAAATTTTGTCTACAAAACATAACTTATGACGCCTAATTGGAACGAGCTCAATGATCATAAGCTGTGTTTTGGAGGCGACAATAAAAAAAACTAAAGGAATGTTTGCATGACGTCAAATATTCCCGGGGTTTATAAGAAAATTATTTGATTCAAGATCTAATCTCCGCTCATGCCAACGCCTTTTGCCCCAGGAGCTAATGTGAATTTTGGGGTGACTCCTAATTTCAGAAAATACTCCAGCTAGCCAGGTGGTATAACTACTCTAGGAATAAATGCTACATTTTCTGCTTGTAAACGCAAAATGCTTTGTACCTTGAATTTTTATAAATTGGTCCACAAAGAAAACGTAAGAGAACTCTTCTCTTCGCACGTCTCATCCTATCCATCATTGAACAAAATAAATGACGGAACCAAAACCACATGGTAATCACGTGACAAAGTCTACAACCGGTATCTCGAATGACCGCTCTTTTGAAAAGATCCAGGATTAAACCTAAATCTATACAATGAATTAAAATGCAGATTCACTTTGACGTTTGCTCCAGGTGCAAATAAAATACTCTCGTAAAAGGTGCGCAGTGGAGTATACGATGTAAAGAAATCAGGACTTAATAAATGTAGAATAAATGACAGTTTTGTGACACGCACTGGTCGAATATTACCTCTACATTAGGTAAAACGTTAATCCGCAATCACTTTTATCATTTGAAAATGCCTTTACAGACTGTTATCTCCCCTTTTTCGCGTTGGGTCTGATTTCACAAGATGACATCTGACAATCCAAAACACAAAAAACTGCTTCGTGCAGGCAGACTAACAACGTACCAGCAAAAGTCAATATCAGATTCGACACAGTTTGTGTTTCCGTTGAATTTTTAAAACCTGAAATATTATCGACGCGGTTTAAACGTGGACTGTTGGAATGTCAGCTAAACACGTTGCAACACAACTTACCCGTTCCACCAAGATGACTTCGAGTCAGGCAAAGCGGAAACTCCATCGATGACGTTTGATGACGTAAAAGTTGTTACGCTGTAACTATAGTCACATTTTAACAGCCTTCTTATCATCAAACGGAGCAGGGAAAGGGTCCTGATTAAGGCTGGATAACTTGAGATGTTACTGTGTTGTTATAAAATTATCTGTCCAATCGCACTTCGATTTTTGTCACATAGTTATGGCGTCACTCCTTTGTTTAAAAGAAGTGATATATTTCGAAGAGTTGATAAGAGCATATGCTGTATTCAACAAATACATGTATCACCTCAAGCTCTGCAACACCTGGGCGATGAAGTGTAACAGACCCCACTAACCCCGTCCCTCTTAATTCACATCACAAGCGGTGCCTTGCAAGGTTTTTGGTGAAGCCAGTGCTACAAGTCTTTCTCCAACGAGGAAGACTTGCACAATGGCCCCATTCAAAACAATAAGGGTGTCCCTATGGGGGAGGGGGGGGGGGGGGGCAGCAGTTTGGAAAAACGTAAGGGCCTAAAGAATGAGGTACGATTCCCTATATCCATTCTCTAGGGGCTAACAAATCTGAGGGGAACAATGAACAAGATTATAGTGAAAGTGAATATATATTTATTAAATTTCTATACGTAAAAGACCCTAAACTTGTGTATTATAAAGTTTAACTCGTGGGGATACTGTTTTACCTGGACTTAAAAAAATGAATACCCTCTGGTCACTAAAGGACTTTTAATCCTATTAAATCAATGGGGGTTTGTTATGGTGAGCGGGGCTTGTCTACCAATGTATACAAACACTGCTCCTCATTATGGTTAACGCGCTTCTTCGCCACAATAATGTCACTTAACGCGTACAATCTTCCTCAAAGCTCGAATAAACCTGCAATGACGCTTACCTTACCCCAAGTGAGCTGAAGTAAGCTGTAATCAGTTATGGTTTCGCGTACTCTACGGAGTTCGCCACCCAAAACACCGCGCCCAATCCTGTTCTGGCAATGCACACTCAAATGAGTGCCGCTACCAAAACACCGCGCCTATTTCTACACTCACAACACTATCAATAAATTATCCAGTGCAAACCTCAATGGAGGTGAGCTGGCCTTCCATCAAATTCATTGTACCAACTTGTACAACATTTTAATACGAGTATATATAAAAATCAGTAACACCTCCCACACTCTATAAAAAGGAGTCAACCATTACACCCCAGCAACCATCTATATCTGGTCCTCACCAGAAACTAAATGTCCACAGAAATGAGCAAAGCGTACGATCCAGACTATGTCATGTTTCCAACACAAATTCCCTCAATATTCCAATATCCGCCTACGAGGGGAGGGGGTGTATCACGGCCACTCAATACGATGGAGGATTCGAAGGACTATCCTGCCCACAGCCCATCCGGCTGAGTCTGCTACTGGGCTGAGAAGTGTGCGTCCCCACTAAGAAAAAATCTCAGCCGGGGCGCACAATTCTCAAGCACAGAATAAATATAAAAAGGAAGAAAATAGAATATTTATTCCTACAGACCCACCTGGTGTGCCCTGGAAGAAAATTCCATGAATCCTCCCAAACCTGACTAATAAATTACATCTGTCAAAATTGAATACTCTCCAGAAGGAACAACTAAGAAAATTACCACCCAGCTGCTCTTCAAACGACTCCTAATCACTCAAACCAAACAGCGATTATACACATGAAGTGAACTAAATTGATTCGCACTTCACATGCTAATTGCGATGAGAGAGGAGAACAAGAAATTACTGAACGATAACACATATCAGTTCAATACATGCAGTTAAGGTAGGCGCGTACTAGTAAATTAACTCTTCCCCGGCCATACCAAGACAAGACGCAAATCCAATAACGCATACTACACCAAGCCGAGACTTAGTTTATCAACCTTTGACCGGCTGGTATGTTTCGGAAGGATATCTTTCGAGAACAAAGGCAATGAATTGGGACAGTGTCGCTCTGACATAAACAAAAAAACCGGTGAAAACATTTCAGTGATCTGTATTAAAGTATCTGAACCCATTCACGCACTATTCTGAACTTCCTCGCCAGGTGATATTATACAACGTTTCACGCATAAAATAAAACCAAAAAGTACTATAAAAGTATTGAAAAGAATGAGAAAAAAATGTTAAATTAAGTTAATAGAATCGAAACTTGATATTGAGTATTTCTTGCTGATTGTGCGTCTTTTGTTTGTCTCAGAAAAGAACTCTGTGACAATTCGTTTCCACCATATCAGCTTCTGATATTGAACGTACAATCACTCGGGCATGTTCCCTCGGGCAAAGGCCTCGTGAACACCCTCGAGATTGTACATTCAATATCACTTGCTTTCTATTGTGTAACCTCTACATAAACTTTACGGAATGCAACCACCACAGTCAGATTCAAAGCATTCAACTGCGGAGAGAAATGCTGCTGTAGTGCCTCAGAAAGAAAACGGGTATCACCACGGCATTTGTGTACCGCAGCAAATGTTATTACTAGTATATAGGGCTAGGAACTTGACCCATGTATCCCGGCTGCACCGCTCTTGCATTTGGATGGAGTGGACGCCTTTATTTCTATGAACAGCTCAAATTATGCCAAAAACATAAACATATTGTGAAAAAAGTATAAAAGAGTTTGTAAGTTGGAATTATATCAACAATAGATTACTTGCATAGTTCATATAAAATTCTCTCCTATTCCGGAGCTTTCCGTTTGTGTATTGATCTAACATTTCGTCCCCTGAGTTCCAATGTGTTCTATGTGCCAGTAGGCACATAGAACACATTGGAACTCAAGAGACGATTTGTAATTTCTACTTCTCTTATTCGAAAAATCCAATTATTTCGTACAATATTATAAGAAAGTGGTTATTTATTATTTACAACAGCAGAAAAATGTTTTGTCCTTTTCTCGAGCTTTCCGTTTGTATATTGATCCAACATTTGTAATTTCTTCTTCACTCATTTGATAAAATCAATTATTTAATACAGTATTCTAAACAAGTGGTTATTAGTATATACAACGACAGAGTAAATTTTTGTCCTATTCTGGAGCTTCCACTTTGTATATTGATCCAACATCTGTAATTTCTTCATCGCTTATTCTATTAATGAAATTAATTAACACCCTATTATAAAAAATGGTTATTCAGTATTATTACCACTTTATAGGGCGTTCCCTAGTACATTAACAAAGTTTAACAGGGCATTACGAGAACGTAACGCTGAACTTAAAAAGTTACGTGATGTGTCGGGCCGTTAATGAGTTGAACATCTCATTAACAGCCTGATACGTCAAATGACTTTCGTTCCTCGCTGTCGTACACTTGAAAATGGAAACAGTTTCCAGAAATGGTTTCAACTAGTAAACAATGTGATTTTTATTTAAATTATTAAATATGTAAAATGTCCAGCAAAGTTAGTCCCATAAGAACAAGCAGCTGTATATAGTAAGTAAGCCTGCAGACATTTTAAGCCTTTATTCCTGACTTAAAACCGGTAAATATTGGGTCTGTTTTTAAGTTTTCTAAGTTCGTTGCAATTGAAAGAGTACCGGTGCCGATCACGTGATAATCATGTGACACTAGTTTGTTTGAGAACTGACAATAATATCATCTGCCAAAATTTAAAACGTTAAAAATGTCTCAATCAAGGGAATTGAATGAAGACCATTTGGCTGTTTGTAGGTGCCATGTAAGGTACAGGGTTAAAACTTTTGTCAGAATCGCAGTGGTAATAATAGTAATAACATGACTTTGTCGGGCCTTGTGGTTTATGAACGGCCCAACAGGTGTGAATAACAGCCCTTCATCTTATTAACGGCTCTCGACTTCGTCTCGGACCTTTTATAAGCTGTCGGGCTGTTATTCACACCTGTTGGGCCGTTCATAAACCACAATGCCCTCCAAAGTCATGTTATTGTTATATTTACAACGGCATTCTCATTGGTTTGGTTATTGCTGGAAGAACCCCACGAACATGGAAACAATATATGTTTTCGTTTTGAAGAGTTGCACTTAATTTAATAAATCTATTTTGAAATCGCCCACAAACAAAGCTCATCGAGATATTTTCATTTATGCGCATGAATATATGCTTTATGGATAAATGGATTATCTCTTGTTCGATGTGGAGACAGACTAATATGAATTACTTACCGATTGATATGAGGACTTCTTTGCTTTGAGGCGTGCGTTGGTTTAGATACTGATACTATTGGATCGCGTTGTCACAACTGCGATCACACCAATGAAAAAGTCTTACCGCTGCGTAACTGGGTCTCATAAGTTGTTTACACTGGCAAAGTTGTCAACGGCCATACCGTAGCTCTATGTGACGTGCTATGTGTAAGCTAATATTGATTGTCATGTTGATTGTCATGCACAATGCTTCCTTGGGCAGAACATCACGGGATCTTCCCCACAAACCCACCCGGTAGGGGTGGCTTGTGGAGGTGGGTCCCGCGATGTTCTCCTTTGGAAAATTGTTAAATTATGCTGTTGAATAGAGTCGTATTATTCACAATACCATAAACAACAACAAACAGTTAGTCCAAGAACGACAACTCACTTTCTGATAGATACTTCTGTGGCTGCGGCTGGTGTGCAACATTTGCTTACTGATTGGCCCGTAGGACTGGAGATATTTATTTATTTTGGGTTTAACGACACTTTCGACAGGCAGGTTAACCTCGTGTCGGACAATTTTACTGGTGGAGGATGCCGGAGTACCCGGAGAGAACCACAGAACAACGGCGAGCAACTGTTAGACCCCAACGTACTAACTCCACACAACCAGGGTTAGCACTGGTTGAAGGCAAGCGCACCATCGGCATGCAGTACGCCTTAGTAGGGCCGCACGATATTCAAAACTGAATACCGGTGTTGGTATTCAAAACAATATCGCGGCATACCGGTATATCGAAAACTGTGCAGATATATGAAAACGAGTACCACAATCGAGACTCGAGGTTCGGAACGAATTAGCACGCCTTGATGATGCAGTTCGAAACACCATTACCCATTACGATATCAAGATTTATTATTTTCAAAATTAGTTTATCAGATTTTAACCAAAGATTTCAACAAAACTATATCATGAGACCCCTCATTGGAACGAGCTCAACGAGGGGTCACATGATATAGTTTTGTTGAAACTTTTGAAAATTATTTTTAACTGCTGAATTTGTAAAGAGATTTTTGTGTCCATATCCAAACCAACAGGGAGTATTTCGATTCAGTTGTCAAAAAGTTAACTCAAGTATCTATATTTTTCTTCCAGGTGTTCTGTAGATATATATATATATATTGTTTTAGGGCTGTATAGGTGTGATTTTTAATAAAAGATAGTTATATTAGTGTTTTGTTTAGTTTCTTTATCGGATATCAGTGCCGTGTTCCCTATCTTCGCGCGGGTCATTTTCGGTGTTTTGTTTGTTTTGTTTACGAGTTCGACCGCTTTTTAAAATTCAAGCTTCTCATTCTAATTTTGGCTATGGATGGTAAGTGTTTCGTGACGCGAGAAGCTCAGACCAGCAGGGCAGAGACTGTTAGTATAGGTGTCCAGGTGGGGGGAGTGGTTGAGGCCAGCACAGGGGGTGCTACTGCTAGTGAGTTACCAACGGACGGCCAGCGGTCGGATGTGTGTAGGCACTGCCATATGGTGTATGTGGATGGGTGTGAGCTGGGGGAGTTGGGGATGTGTGCCATCTGCGTAGAGCTAATGCAGCTGTTAGAGGCATATGTAAAGTTGGAGGAAGAGGTGCAGGTGGTGAGGGGGAAACTGGGGAGGGCAGGAAAGTCTGGTGTTACCCCAGTTAGGGTGGCATTCGATGGGGGATGGAAGGTGGTGGGTAGTAGGAAACGGACTTTTGACGTGGATAGTGGGTCGTTTGGGAATAGGAAGGTGCGTCGGGTTGAGGGTAGAGGAGAAGTAGGGGCTAGAGTGTCAAATTCCCAGGCTAGTAGTGTGAGTCGGGGGGCGAACAGGCGTATTCTTATAGAATCGGATAGTGAGGGAGACAGCGATGACCATGTGGAGTCTGTCAGGGCAGGAGTCAGAGGGAAGGTTAGGAAGGTGGTAAACGAGGTCAAGGTGGCTTGTAGAGGGAGTGGGCAGAAGGTGGGGTGCAGTGTCCAAAATAGATTCAGTGTGTTAGGTAATTTCGAGAATTCTGAGGAGCAGGTTGGGTCCGAAGAGGTGGAGGTGGCGGTAGGCATGGGGGTTAGTGTGGCGAAGTGCAAGATTGCGAGCCGGCCCAGTGGGGACAGAGGTGGTAACAGGGGTAGTAGGGGTAGTAGGACGGGAAAGAGGACAGGAAAGGACAGGAAGAGGCAGTTGGTGGTTGCAGGGAGTAGTATAGTGCGGGGGTTGGATAGGGTGGTGTGTGGGCCCGACAATGTCAACAGGACCAATTTGTGCTTTCCGTGGGCTAGGGTGGAGGACCTAAGGGACAGAGTGGATGGATTAGTAAAGGGGTCAGGCCCAGACCCAGTGGTTGTTGTACACGTGGGGACCAACAACATCAGGGAGAGAAAATCAGTTCAGCTTATTGAGACTTACAAGGACTTAATAACTCAACTGAATGCCAAGAATGCACAGGTAGTGGTTTCGGGGCTTCTCCCAGTACTAGGTGGTGGGGGCGAGCGTAATTCGCGGATCATTGGGACCAACGAGGAACTGGGGGAGTATTGTAAGGAACTTGGGATACCCTTTGTAGACAATTGGGGATCGTTTTGGGGCAGAAATGACCTATATGGAAGGGATGGTCTCCATCTTAGCCCAAGGGGTACAGAGGTTTTAGGAAGAAATATGTTGCAGGTGGTGGAGCATTTTTTGGTATAGGGAGGGGAGGGGGGGGGGGTCAGTGAAGGGGGGAATAATCACAGAAATTGTGTCACGAACCATAGGTGCAAAAAATGGGACAAGGGGGATAAAGAAAAGGGACCAAAAATCCAAATCAATAGGAATAGCTTCCCAAGGAAAGAACAGGTACACAAAGTGGGATATACAAACATACAGGGACTAGATAATAAAGGGACCAGTAGGCGGAAGCCAATGAACCTTGACACCCTGAAAGTGGGTTATAGCAACATCCAGGGTCTCCACCGGAAAGTAAGTGAAAGTGCTACATTGATTGAGGTAGAGGAGTTTGACGTCATGGGCTTAAGCGAAACGTGGGTAAGACACGAGGAGCGGGTAGACCAAGTAAGGGGGTACGTATGGATAGGTGTAGGGCGAACAGAAGGCCAGAAAAAAGGGGGAGGGGTAGGCATGTACATTAAAGAGGATTTAAAACCATCGCTGATCACAGACCTGGAAAACATCAGCACCCCGGCTGAGGTATCGAAAGAAATTGGATGGGTAAGGATCAGTCTGAAAAACAAAAGTATTGCCCTTGGGGTTGTGTATTGTGCGGTGGAGGGAAGCAATCCCGAATGGAATGATTCGATATACTCAACACTGAGGTCCAATATCACCGAATTACAAAACAAGGGGCTCGGTATAATTCTGATGGGTGACTTTAATGGCCACATAGGTAATGATGAAGAAGGCATAGAGGGTGGGGACAATAAAGTCAACAGGAATGGAAGGAAGCTGTTGAACTTCACAAACGAGCTCGGTCTGAAGATTCTGAACAGGGACGTAAGGTGTAAGGGGAAATGGACCTGGGAGAGGAACGACAGAAAATCAATAATCGACTACATCCTCACAGATATTAATGTATGGAGGGAGGTGATAGGGGTAGAAGTGGATGATGAGGGTAAAATGGAGGTGGATAGTGATCACAACTTGATTACAGTGACGATCAGGGCCAAAACTCTAGTAAAAAGCAAAGGAAGCTCTAAGGAGATTTGGGAACTCAAAAAAGATGCTGACTGGGCGAAGTTCAATGAAAAACTGAAACCAAAGCTTGCAACCGTACCCAAGAGGGGCAGTGTCCAGAAGATGGCCGACGTCATAGTTGCGAGCCTGGCGGAGGCAGGAAAGGAAAGTGTAGGAAAGGTCAGGGTGCCAACACGGGAACTTGGGTACAGAGTGAACGAAGAACTGAAAAGGGCCATAAAGGGAAGAAAAGCTAAATGTGCTGCATACAGGAGAAGTAGAAAACTTAAGGGGGCGGAAAGCAATGAGGCCACAGTTGCTAAGGAAGAGTACCACCAAGCACGAAATAAAGTAAATAAGATTAAAGACGATAATCGGAGAGTACGAAATAGCAGTCTTATTAGGACGATAAGAACGACAGGGGGGTCGAGTTCGAACGTATTTTGGAAATGGGTGAATAAACGTAACAAAGGAAGTAACCCACAGAGTATTAAAGTAGATGGCAGAGTTACAGACGAGCAAGATCAAGTCGCATCAGAACTAGTCAAGCACTGGGAAAGGGTAAACGATAAGCGATGGGGCATGGGGAGCGCACCAGAGTGTCCGAATCAGGTCGAGGAAAACCTATCGAGCTTCGTGTGCAGCGAAATTAAAACGGAGGAGGTGCGAAAGGTGATATCAAAATTAAAGGATGGAAAAGCGGGAGGAGTGGATGAAATTCCTAACGAGTTTATCAAAAAAGGGGGAGAGGAACTCGTGAAAAGCCTAACTGCCCTATTCAATCTAGCCATAGAAAATCAAGAGGTCCCAAAGGAGTGGAGAGAAAGTAAAGTGACATTTATTCACAAAAAGGGGGAAAAAGACGTTTTGGATAACTATCGAGGGATCTCTGTCAGTAGCAACATTGGAAAGGTTTTCTGTAAAGTCCTATATGTGAGACTAGAGGAGATGATTGAGGAGAAGGGTTTTTTGGGAGAAATCCAGAATGGCTTCAGGAAGGGAAGGAGAGTTACTGACCATCTTTTCACACTATCCCAAATGATAGAATCCGGCATTTTTGGATATCAAAAAGGCATATGATAGAGTATGGAGGGAATGTATGTGGCGCAAGCTGGAGGCTATGGGCTTAGGAGGCGAGTTTGTTGGAATTATGAAAGCATTATATAAAGATGCACAGAGTGAACTTAGTCTGGGGAACATTACAACAAAACGTGTGCCTATGGAGATAGGCCTAAAACAGGAGTGTATCCTTTCGCCGATCCTGTTTGCATTGTACATCAAAAGTTTAGGAGATGAACTCCTGCGTAGCGAGGAGGGGGTAGCAGTTGGGGACTTGAAGATCCCAGGGCTATTTTTTGCAGACGATATGGTTCTAGTGTCAGAAAGCGAAGAGGGGCTAACGAAAATGCTGGAAATTGTTGGGAAATATGGGAGCAAATGGAGACTCGAACTTAATGAAAGCAAGAGCAAAATTATACCTGTGAGTCGCAAAGTGGACCCCACTCGAAGGTGGAGAGTGGGTGAGTTCAGCATTCTGGAAGGGAGCAGCAAACTTCTCAGTGTGGGAGAGACAGGTGATTACGAGTATTTGGGGGTAAATATAAACATTACAGGTAGAGGCATCTACCGGAACCACACAAATAAATTGATTCTGAAGGGGAAGCAAATCCTTAACCAAATGAAACTTATAGGGAGAAACAGTTTCAATAAGGTTTTCGTGGGGAAAACCATTTGGGAAATGGTGGGGCTGCCAAGTATAACATACGGTACGGAAGTGGTACCCCTAAACCAGACGGCCGTAAAGAGCTTGGAAATCCTGCAGAATGATGCAGGCCGATGGATAACGGGGTCGAGTAATGCCGCAGCGCTAGAAGCAATCAGGGGTGAGCTTGGGTGGATGAGGATCAAGGACAGGATAGACCTGTTGAAGCTCGGTTATCTTAATTATTTGGTAAATCTCCCCGTCAGACGATGGTGTAAAGCAATGTTCCTGAGAATTTTCAACTCAAATATCAAAACGGGGTGGATGGTCCAAGTCAGGGAGCTAGTAGAGAACTACTCATTGGAGATCTCGGACCTGGACGTTGGGGCAAACCAGGGTAAAAAAATCGTCAGAGAAAGGGTCATGGAGGATTGTAACCGTAATTGGCGAGAGGGGGTCAAATCAAAGAGGTCTTTGGGTGGCCTGCGTGATAAAGAGAAGCCAGGTTTTGAAGAGTACCTTGATGGCACCTTTGGGGGGTCACTGTTGTTCAAGCTGAGGTCGCGATCCCTGGAGCTGAGGGGAAAATTGGGAAAGACGGTGAAAGGGAGTGCCAGATGTGTAACTTGGACATGGTGGAGACCCTGGAACACTTTCTTCTAGAAAGCCCAAAGTATCAGCCTAAAAGAATGAGATTCACTGGGAGTATAATGGGGAAGTGGGATGGGAAAATGAAGGACATGTGGTTAGGGGGAGACTCAAAGGAGAGGGTTAATATGCTAATCGGAGAGATTGGGAAGAATGGGACAAGGGATATCATCAAGCAGTTCGTCTCCGAGTGTTGGGAGGAGAGGAGAAGCGTGGGAATAGGGAGGCAGTTGGGAGTACAGGGGCAACCATGGCCTTCTCGTCCGAGAACCGCGACAAATCAGCGGCTGGCCAAAGTGTTATTATTATATTATTATATTACGAGGGCTCAAGCAGACGATTCCTTGGATAAAGGGATAATATTATTCATTTGGAGCTACAGTTAAAAAACTCAAGACATCTTGAAAATTAAATTGAGGGTAAATAAATAATGACGATAAACCGATATTTTTGTAATTACACCGGTATTCAATCGATATTGGTTTTAATACCGGTATATATTGGTTTATCGATATACCGTGCAGCCCTACGCCTTAGTACACGGCGCCACCGTTCCCCCACGTCGGCAATCGGGATTAGGTACCTTGTCCAAGGACACAACGCAGTTACCGCTGGTGGGGATCAGACAGTGGACATTTCGGTTTGAAGTCCAATGCCGTAACCACTGACCCACCGTGCTCCCTAAGATAAAAATATGATAATCGCTGGGGAGTTCGTTAATCCAACACCCGGTTTAATGATACTAGAGCTATTTTGACACTGATACATGGGAAGCTCCCCCGAAGTGCCTCCCACGTTTCTGTGTCTGGGGGCGGTGATGTAAGAAATTACAATCTGGATGAGTTGATTTCGCTTCGAATAGTTTCTCCAATAAATCAGCACCCCCTCCCTGCGAAACCCGCGGAGTGAAGCGGTGATTATTTACTGTAGTAAATAAGCTCTGTTGTACTGGTAAACTAGGATCCAGTCACCAATGCTTGGGGTGTAATTTCTCTAAAATGGGCAACCTAGGTTTAACCGATTGACTAAACTTGACTTTTTCTCCATGTTGCGGTCACCATTAGTCATTGTTCAGAAATAAACAAATCGAATCTGGCCGAGGATTTCGAATCGAATCGAATCCCACGGTTAAAGTTTCTCTTCCTACAACCGAGGCGGACTTGGTCAAGAAAAGTTACAAGGAAATGAACCAAAGTGGACCCCTGACCCGGAGTAAATTTCGATATTTCCAACTGAACAAACGCAGCAGCAGTTTACGGAGAAGACATTTCGATAGCATTTTTGGATCATCTTCATCACACATTCCGCAAGAACGGTATCAATAGGGGCGGGGTGCGCGGATCCATGGGGTCGACCATAGTTCGGCCCAATGTGAGAAAAATTAAAAGAACGCCGTTTCCTTACATCTGAGCGATCAGGGGCAGACTAGACTGCTGGTATATCGAAATCTTCTCTTTATGGACTGTCATTGGTATTTCAATATACCGGCATTCTGTGCATTCAGATTCATTTCGCCTGCTGTGCGTTTTCACAAAATTTCAGGCACCAACAGGTGTTGGGCTGCATCAATTTTGGGGACCCCATGGGCCACCCATTGGGAGTGGGCCCACTCGGAATTTTCCCGGTGGTCCACACGGCTAGTCCGCCTCTGCCTTACAACCCGTAAATATTGCCAGTGTTCACTCCCTTATAAAAAAGTATTACCAGGGTATTTTGGGATTTACCATGGTACTTTTTTATAAGGGCTCATGTATTGTTTTCAACAACAATTCGTTTGTTTGGGTAAGTCAATTAAAAAACAAAAAACAAAAAAACAAAACAAAACAAAAAACAAAACCTCCGGAACATTCCTAAACGGAATCAAATTAGTTACAGAAACGAAACCTCCTGGAACTTTTCTTCTATCACCAGGTATCCTGCACATTTGGCAGAATTTTGAAAACATCTCGACGAATCGAAAATTTCCTAATCAGCGCAACTCGAGTCAAATCGAATCATCGGGACGATTTTGAATCGAATCGAATCGAATGTGCAGTGCACATGCGCATGATGGCAATGGAATTTTTCTGTAATACTCATGAAATATGGACAGCATACGGACATATCCAGTCACGGGGTACGCCCCAGAATGCACTTAACTCGATGAATGGTGTACCAAGAAATGTACGGATCACAAAACGGTTATAAAAATGATCTCTGGAGAATTAACCCTTTAAAACCGAGAGGCCCCTTTTCCGGCCCAGGAACATGATACGCCATACTTTCAGTAAGTAGGATTCCTGCTAAGTGAATGTGTGGGGTAGACCAATCAATATTTTCAACATGCAACCTCAAGGCTGCACGTTAAAAGTACGAATTGGTCAACCCCTAAATAATTGCCATTGAACTGAACTGGAAGATACCACCAGGGTTCAAAGGGATAAATAAGTAAAATATTCCCTCGTTTACAACACTGCAATCTACTTCAATCTTTTTCAAATCAAAGGAAAAAATAAATTAAAAAATAAATAAATGATTTTGCACTTTCCGTTGATCGAAATCCGTTTTGTAATTTCCGGTTATAGTAGAAAAAACCCAAGAACGTCTCTACCTATCGACTGAAATACTCTGAGGATGAATAAGTTATTACACGCATATTTATCCACCATTTATGCAGAAAGAACTGGGTCCCACGGGAAAGGCGCTCATCAACAGGCAAAGATAATTAGAAAAATTACTCCAAACTTTCAATGACCGATAATCACCAACTTTTATTTCCAATCCGTGCATCGGTTTGCAGCACCCCAGGAGAGTGGAAACATCATTAACTTAGGGCAGTGTTATAGACCAGCCTGTCGCAACACAGTCAGTGGCTACCACGACCAGCTAGTACTATTCTCTAGGACAACTACGACTTCCAGTTTAAGCTTTCATCGCTGATGTCACCACTGCTGGTTTCTGCCCCTGCTTTTCCTAAGACTTGCTGCTGTCACTACTACAGCTACCCTCACCATCATCAATACCATTAATGCTAACCCCCACCTCTTCTACCACTACTACAACTAAAGACTCTCACAAACATCTCTGACATAGCATGGTTGATTACTTTTTTTAGACTGGTTCCATTAACCAATCAGATTGCAGAACGAAAAACTGTGAACAAATCAAATCTCCCCCGGCCACACATCCTGTTTTTTAAACAGTCACATGAACGGTACTAGCATCCTCATTCGTGTTAAACCATTACTTATTGCATGATGGTTATTGTCCGCCTTAGATGCCATAACCATTGTGTAAGTTTAATAGTTCTTGTGTAGGTGAAACGTTCTTTCATTCGACTAAAATACTCAAGAATCATGGGGAAAACCAGTGATTTTATATCATCATGAAAACTGATTTTCGATAACGTTATCTCACTTGAAATTATTACACGAGGGAGGATAATCCAATTGAGAAGCAAGTGATTGTTGAGAAAACACATCTGACGTCAGCAGAAAATAAAGTCAAGTTTCCTTTCGTTGCTTTTAATAAACGAAAACATCAGACAGCTCTCTGAGCTGTCTGTTGTTTTCGTCTATCAAAACTAACAAAAGGAAACTCGGATTTTTATGGCAAGCTAATTAGAAGCAAATACTCCACTGATAATCCATCATTAATAATGTCTATCATCATCTTACTTACCAACGCCAAGTGTCCACTTTGCGTCATTGTTTAGCGAATGTGCTTTTACAGCAATTTGCATGTTTTTATTCTTCACTGGAAAAAATGAGCAAATCTCATTTCAGAGACTTTTATATTAATGGAAGGGACAGTCTCTGTATTATATGTCATGATGCACACACTGTTGATATAATGATCAGAAAACAGATTACAGAACCTCAGAAGATGAATACGCCACTTTCTTATTTTTTTTAATTGTTTTTTCAAAGTGACTGGGAAAAAATGACAAGAAGTCACCTTCCGTATTCCTACTCTATAGGAAATGGCCTGAATGTTGTGAATGATGGGACGTCGATGCTACAAATTCGCTAACTTCTCATACCTTCGTTGGTAACCCTTTACACAACATAACGGCCAAAACCGGCCAGAGCTATTCTAAAAGATCGCCAATTAATTTTCATTATATTTTCATTTTTTGTCTCAAAAACATAAGTTATGACACTTCCAATGAGGGGCCATAACCTATGTTTTTGAGACAAAAAATGAAAAAAATAGATATTCAAGAATTTTATTTGCAAGTGTCGTCTGCTTTTCATGTTAGGTAAAGAGTTAAACTGATAACTGATAGCTTTAGGACATTAAGAGAAGTTAACTTTCCTGCACAGTCCTTCCACTGACGAAAATGGTCGGCCACGATGTAAAAGTGTAATCTGGAGCTGATAGATCGGGTCCAAAATCACGAAAATACTCATAAACACTGACTTGTTCTGTGCAGGGTCGTATATGAGTTATTTATTTATTTATTGATGTTTTAAGGTCACATATTTATGCACAATGGTTAATCATGACCGTGACAGCTTTACGGGCGGAGGAAGTCGGAGTACCCGGAGAGAACCACCGAGCAACGACGAGCAGCTTCCAGCTCTCCAACATCGTAACTCCGCACTGCAGCACGAGCAGGGTTAGATTGGTTGAATGCATGCGTACCATCGACGTGCAGTACGCCTTAGTATACGGCGTCATCGTGCCCCCACGCGGGCAATGGAGATGAAGTGTCTTGCCCAAGGACACAACGCGGTTGCTGCAGGCGGGATTCGAACCGAGGACCTCTCGGCTTGCAGCCTGCACCTCTACCTACTGAGCCACCGCGCTCCCATATGAGTTATTACTTGTAACAGAAATTTACTTAGCAAAACATAGACTACAATGGGTAAAATCTGCAAAGCATACCCCCACCCATTAACAAGACAAATATTACTTTCGGACTAAGTAGAACAAAGAAAGTCAATGAAAACTTTGTACTTTTCATTGATACACTGTCATCTCCTATATGCTACAACACCAACACGGACTGTTTTTAAATAGAAGCGAAATTTAACTAATTTTTTTAACAAAGCGTGCACCGCAATTATAATTTGAATCGCTAGCGATTGCTAAAAATAGTAACACGGACTCATCTCGGAATCTGGTTGGCGATAAAATGTCTTCTTTGTGTTGATAGTAATCGTCTCCTGAGTTCCAATGTGTTCTATATGCCTACTGGCACATAGAACACATTGGAACCCAGGGGACGAACAGTTGTTAAATGAATTGTTGAGTGTTCTTCTAATAACTGTTTTATAGACGTTAAGATGTGTAATAAACACAGACGACACACGCATGTGAGTGGGTTAATCGATATGGTACTTGTGCCATCGTGGAAGGATAACACGCGAGGCCTGCGGCCTGCGATTTTATCCTTCCGCGCTGGCACTCGTGCTATATCGATTAACCCATTCACGCGCGTGTGTCGCTCTGTGTATTTATAACTAGGAACTACAATTCTGGAATTAACAGCAAGGCAATACTTCTGAATAGAATTGAAAGAATATCCGTCCAGAAAACAGATTATGGCCCATCATGTGAATAATAATAATAATAATAATAATAATAATAATAATAATAATAATAATAATAATAATAATAATAATAATAATAATAATAAAAATAAAAAAATTCTTGTATTTATTACACGCCTGTTCTATGAAATCCCCACCTACAGCAACACTAAACCATACGGAAAATGAAAATCCGTTACGCACACATATGCCGAACGGAAACCGTTGACGGACTGTTTTTAAATAGAAGCGAAATTTAACTAATTTTTTTTACAATGCGTGCACCGCAATTACAATTTGAATGGCTAGCGATTGCTAAAAATAGTAACTAGGACTCCTCTCGGAATCTGGTTGGCGATAAAATGTCTTCTTTTTGTTGATAGTAATCGTCTCCTTAGTTCCAATGTGTTCTATATGCCTACTGGCACATAGAACACATTGGAATCCAGGGAACGAACAGTTGTCAAATGAATTGTTGAGTGTCCTTCTAATAACTGTTTTATAGACGTGAAGGCGTGTAATAAACACAGACGACACACGCGTGTGAGCGGGTTAATCGATATGGCACTTGTGTCATCGTGGAAGGATAAAACTCGAGGCCTGCGGCCTCCCGTTTTATCCTTCCGCGCTGGCATTCACGCGGGTGTGTCGTTCTGTGTATTTATGAGTAGGAACTACAATTCTGGAATATGACCTTTATGTTAGGACAGTATTACCTCTTTAGAGGACAAACATTAACAGCAAGGCAATACTTAAGAATAGAATTGAAAGAATATCCGTTCAGAAAACAGATTATGGCCTCACCATGCGAATATCAAGCAATTTTCAGTTATATGCCATAATCCATGTTTAAAGAGAAAAACGTAAAGTGAAAAAAGACTATTTAGCGACTTCCCTATGTCGTTACAAAGAAATCCACAGAATCGTCAGTTACAGGGTTAAGAGTTCAACTAGGGAGCGCGGTGGCTCCGTGGTTAGTCCATGGTTCGATACCCACCAGGGGTAACTGCGTTGTGTCGTTTGGCAAGGCACTTAATCACGATTGCTCAGGTGGGGGCACGGCGGCACTGTGTACTAAGGCGTACTGCACGTCGATGGTGCACTTGTCTTCGACCAATGCAAACCCTGTTTGTGCGGAGTTAGTAAGTTGGGGAGTCTGGTTCTCTCTGGGTACTCCAGTTTCCCACAAGCGTAAAACTGTCTGACACGAGGTGACCCTGGATGGCGAAATTGTCGTTAAACAACAGTAAATAAATACATAACGTAAATGAATAAGCGTTCAACTAAGAATTCAGAACAATTGATTTTCTCACTTTTTTATTTTGCCTTCTCATTGGACGCGATATATTATTCCTCTGTAAAAACGGTAATGACACAGTCGTATATATTGTTCTGTCCACACTGAAGTTATCAGGTTTTGCGTCTTCGTCGATCAGATCCACAACAATGGTTGCATACTGGGTCCTATTGGTACTCTGCATTAACCAAGGTAAGCTAATTTTATTTCAGTAAATTTCACACAAACGTAAGGTGGGACATATACCGCATACCTCAACTTAGGCCCTCTGATATTATCAGTAATAGAATGGCACACCTAAAATGAAACTCTTTAACACCTGGATTCCCACCACGCTGTTGTACACTCGCGTCATCAGACTCGCAGTCTTCCGGAATCTAACGTGCAAACACACCGTACGGAGCCGTGACAGCATTTTATCGGTGCCGCCGACTTATAGGTATATACGCACACGCGTACAGTTCACCACACGCCCACACATTCACCTTCTGGTTCTGAAGTTTTAGCATGCCTACCACGAAGCTTTAAATCAACTGTGAAGTGAGATAACAAAGCGACCGTTTCACACCTTACCCCCACCTCGGACATGTTTGTAGTGAAATATCCCCAAAGCTTGTTGAAGCAAACCACTACGGTACACGATATGATTTTCTTTCCCCGGAATTACCATTATCAAACTCGTCTGATATGGATTCAAACTCAGCTGATTTTACGCCGATCTGGAACGATATGAACCAACCAAGAGTTGTCCCATTTGATACCTTACTAGGTGCAATCAGTTTTAACTGGTAGAGTGCTAGAAGCCACTATCATGGCTTTAAAAAAATTAGGGTATCAGAGCAAAAACCTAGGGTTTCCCTGCTCATGTTTCATATTCAGTCAAACGCAAATAACATACACCTGGAACTTAATTAAGCACCCCCCTTTTTTCGCAGTGGTGTTAATAGAAACTGTAATTATTTTCATGATATCTTTCAAATGATCAAAAGTGACTGTTTGGGGAAAGAATGGTCGATTGACAAAAGAATGATAACACTATGATGAAAATATGCAGTATTTTAATGGCGCTAATTACACATATCTGTCACTAATGTTTTTGATAGAAAATTTTCTCTCTACAAGTATAGTGCTGAATGGTCCATGATGAAACAATGCCGGTAATTACTGACAAAAATGTAAATTGTGATCTCCTGAACACAATGGTAGTGTCTGACGTCAGTACGAGTGTATCCACCACGTGCCCGGATGACAGCCTGAATCCTCCTAATTCCATCAGTGAGCCTTCTGAAATGGTCCACTGGCATCTACTGCGACTCCTCATGCAATGAAGCTTCCAAATTCTGTACAGGAGGGTCCCTTGTTTTCACACGACGTCCGAGAAAGTCCCAGATGTGTTCTTAGGGATTCAAATCGGGACTCATTGCGGGCCAAGGTAATGTTGTAATAGCGTTGGCCTGAAGAAATGCTCTCACAGCATGGGAACGATGTGGCCTTGCATTGTCGTCCATGAATACAGGGCGAGTAGCCACCGGGTGGTTGTGAAAACGAGGCACGACAACCGGATTGAGAATGTTCCGGATGTGCTGATGACCACTGAGATTCCCACGCACAGTCACCTTATCAAGTTTATATTCATGAGAGAGGCATCCCCAGTTCATTACTGATCCTCCACCATAAGGTCTGATCTTCCTGGGCACGTAAGCAATATTTCTATGCTTCCACACTCTCATGCGACCTTCTGTGACGTGAAGCAGGAACCTGCTCTCGTCTGACCAATGGACTCTCCTTCAAGTCCACTGATTCCAATATTGTCGTGCCATACACCACTCCAAACGTCGTCTTTGATGCTGATCGGACAGAGCTGGACGCTTGATGACCCTTCTGAACCTCATACCCAGCGCTTTGAGACGGGTTCGGACAGTTCTGTTGCACAAACTCCCTTTGGGGAACCAAAGGCTTTTCAAAACCCACTTAAAGGAGAGGGCTCACGCCTAACGAGGCGTGCCAAAATCCGATCTTCCCGAAGAAAGGTCTTGTGGGGTTGTCCAGGCCTTGGTCGGTCCTTAACATCGTTGGTTTGTTAATGTTTTCGACAAGTCGGCTGATGACAGAATGGCTATACCCAAGATGCTTTCCAATAGCTCTGAATGGCAATCCTGTTGCATGCATGCCAACACTTTGCCATCTTAGTGCATCTGACAGTCTCCTCCTTGCCATGTCAACATTTATTGATAAAATAAGTGACAAATTTTCTTATTTTATACCCAAATATTGCATGTGGACGATAGTGTTTTTTGTGACATTAGTGGGAAGCATGCTTCACGTGGACAAGGGGATGTGTTTGGGGTTCACTATCAACCAGAAACATCATGTTTCACTAGATGAAATGTACTGCAAGACATAGCAATCATTAAAACACAATACTCCGTAACAGCATCTTCACTATCATAGAACATTTCAGGGGGTTCTTAATTGAGTTACAGGTGTATATTTTGTTTATACAAATTCATTTTATTACAAATTATTTAAGAGTGCCTGTGGGCAGTCTCCAATAATTTGTAATAAAACAAATTTTGAATAACAATTTCTGACCACCAAAAATAATCTAGCCCTCAACCGGTTAACATCGAACATCGAAAACTTTCACCGTTTTCGCAGAACACAATCGGAAAACTTGACCTGGGGCCAATACAATAAAACCTTTACAATTGTATTTTCTTGAATAGTATTTTCTACCTATTAATAAAACTGACAAAACTGAATCATTAGCTTTTTAAAAGATGTGGCAATTTGCCAAATGGCAAATTGCCACATCTTTGAAAATGCTAATTGTTCATTTCGACCCATTTAAAGTCATAACCAGAAAACGCAATTGTAGAAAATACAACTGTAAAAGTTTTATAGTATTGACCTCTGATGAGGCATGATGTAGTGGTTAAAACCAGAGTGTTTCTATGATGAGAAATTAATGATGGCAATAAGTTAGGATTAGGTGGATGAAGAGAGAAAAGAAGAGCTTTGTGCGGATAATTCATCACAAAGTAAGTTTCAGAGTCGTAAGCGGAGATTTGTGGAAGTGGGGAAGAGGGGTGGTGGGTGGGGGGACTTCATCTATCCGAGACGTTCGGATAACTGAACTAGGAGGACTTTAAGGGGAAACTTCGGACTTTGTGAAAGGAATGAGAAACAATAACACTGTCAGAAAACTGTAACAGATATTATAACATTTTTTACTTATTTGTTTGATTTAATAAATGAAGAAGTTATACTTGGTTAGTTTCATATCGGCCGAAAGATCAGCCCTCGGTAACGTCAGATCAGCCTTCGAACTTCGATCTCAGGCCAATGTGTAATTACCTCAGGCTGATATCTCGGCGGATATGAAACTAACCAAGTAACAACTTCCTTATTCATTAGATTTGCTTCAAGCTCGGTTGATATGACCTCAAATCCGGCTGATATGATACCGATCTCGGCTGATATGAATCAAGATTGAGTTTCCGCCCTTGCTACGTTATTAGGCGCATACAGTTTATTCATATCGAAATCGTTCGCCGATATTTGTCAAAAGCAATCGGGAAAATTGGCGTTACCAGGCAAAGGGGAGTAGTTTTTGTATGGTGAGGAATTGATGACGACAGTAGGTAAGAATTAGGTGGTTGAAGTGAAAACAAAGGAAGGGAGTTGTACAACAAATTCAACGCAAACTAAGATTCTGCGTCATAAGCGGATATTCGTCTCAGTGAGAGAAGCGATAATTCGGCAATCCCCCACCCGAGAACCCGAACCGTTCGGATGGCTGAACTGGGAGAAGGAGTAATTTCAGATTTTATAAAAAGAATGAGAAACGTTAACACTACCAAAAAACTATAAATTTCTGTAATTATTTGTTTTGGTTTAATAAATAAAGAGGTTACTTCGACTTCATATCCCCGGCTGATATGAAGTTACCTCGGGCTAATATCTCCACCGATATGAAACTAACCAAGTAATAACCTCTAATTATTTAATACGTTGCGACCACGACCTGAAAACATCAAATTGTTTTTTGTAACCAGAAAGTGCTCCACGGAAAGTACAACAATAATAGCTCCCCCAAGCGACCATTATAACTTCTGAGTTAATGACAAAATATAATCGCATCATTATAATTTAGGCATTCAAATATATCTTTTTCAATGACAATCCATCAGAAAACTGTTTCTGCCCATAAAGCTGAGGCATCACGTGACAAATAGAGAGAAAATCTAACAAGAATAACAATACCTGTCACGGGCCAACATTTGGGCGAGGAAATCACAACCAAAACACTTACCGACAGTCAAATGAATTTTATGGGCCCCAAAAGTTTTCAGAATCACATACTGTTTTCTCTAAAATATTCAGCATCGGAATGGGAGCACAGTTGCTCAGTAGGTAGAGATGCAGACTGCAAGCCGAGAGGTCCTTGGTTCGAATCCCACCTGCGACAGACGGTCACTTGCCCTAACAATTTCACATCCGTATTTCGGCGAGAAAAGGGGACGATCGGCCATGGCAGATTCTGCACATAAACCGACAGAAAAATTCAAATTATGCCGTATTAAAGAAAAATTAAATGACAAAAGAACATGGCAAGCTATACCGTCAAACTCACGACGATCCTCAACAGACAAATGCTTAATTCAACTTGATTTCAAATGAAAATAGCATTCTTTGGCTAACATGATCTTATTTATGCATGTCATTTGTGTCTATATGAGTAAACCTTCAAGATTTTTTTCTAGTAAATGCCGATAAAAAATGAGAATTTCAGCACCTAGGCTAACTGTGCGAATTGAAATTGGGTACCCATTTTCTTCCGACGAATATCTCAAATTCCTCAATGCTGTCAGACGTCCAGTAATCTTTTTCAGAAACAGGACACACTAAAAACAAAAGTGTTAAAACTGACACTTTCAAGGTGTTAAACCCATTCTAACTCTTAGGGTTTGATTTTAACACTCAAAGTGCAATGCTTTAAGCACTTAGACATTACAATCGTCAGACATCGGAAACTTGAATGGATGGCACTTCCCATGTGTCTAGCATTGGTGGTTCTTCCAGAATCGTCCATAATTTGATTTGCGCTTGGTGGGTACATAATTAAAAGGAAACAACGCAGATGACGCGGATCAGGCTCGAGAGTTCGAGCCTGATCCGCGTCATCTGCGTTGTTTCCTTTTAAGTGTCGCGACATTACACTTGTCAAGTGGTATTATTGTCAACACCCGTCAAGTTCTGGGATATCTACACTTGAACAAAGTGCTAGTTCAGCACTTAGTAAGTGTTAAAAACAGCACTTCAGGTGTAGTTTTTAACACTTTAGTTTTTAGCGTGGAGATATCCCTCTATCAGAAACCACGGAGAATAACTTTGGGAGCGACTTTGAGGTTCGGCAGAAAGTTGGCATTTGGTGGCCTGACTAGATTGCTTTCCCAACAGCCTTTGATACTTATCTGTTACTAGCTGCAACGGTCTGGTCATAATTGACTGATTTGTCTGCCACAGTGCCAGATAACAGTGAGATTAACTGCAGTGGGTCTCTCTCGCCGAACGGAGAATGTACTCTTAACCAGTTGAGGTATTTGTTTTTATCCCATAAATGGACGTTTATTCGAACAATAAAAATCTTAGATAAATCTTTGCTGCTTTATTCACCTACACGCTAAAAACTAAAGTGTTAAAAACTACACTTGAAGTGCTGTATTTAACACTTTCTAAGTGCTGAACTAGCACTTTGTTCAAGTGTAGATATCCCAGAACTTGACAGGTGTTGACAATAATACCACTTGACAAGTGTAATGTCGCGACACTTAAAAGGGAACAACGCAGATGACGCGGATCAGGCTCGAACTCTCGAGCCTGACCCGCGTCATCTGCGTTGTGCCGTTTTAATTATGTATGCACCAAGCGCAAATCAAATTATGGACGATTCTGGAAGAACCACCAATGCTAGACACATGGGAAGTGCCATCCATTCAAGTTTCAGATGTCTGACGATTGTAATGTCTAAGTGCTTAAAGCATTGCTCTTTGAGTGTTAAAATCAAACCCTAAGAGTTAGAATGGGTTTAACACCATGAAAGTGTCAGTTTTAACACTTTAGTTTTTAGTGTGTAGTAGCAGCTGCTAGAAGGGTGATAAATTGTCCCCATAGGCATAACACTGAAAGAATTTATTCCTATAGTAGAGTCGGACTTGTTGACCCCTGACCTCTACCGCATTCGTGTTGTCATGACTTGCTTTACTTTTGAGGGGGACACAATGAACTGACGTTTATCAAACGTTGACCGTCGCTGAAATGTTTAGTTTTAAAATATATGGCACATTTCAACTCTGTCTAACAATAAAAAGTACAACAATTAACAAAGAAAATACAAAGCAAATTAATCGAAACCAATCGTAGAAAAGCATACAATTGGATTGTGAAAGGCGGGGGCATGATGAGTGATGTTTCATTTTCCAAATTAGGAAAGTGTAAATAAACAAATGCACGTGTCGTCTGCTTTGTTTATAAAACTGAAGTTGAATCAACGACGAAAAAAACAACAATATACAACGAAAATCAAAAAGATAAACATTGTTCATTTAATAAAGTATTTTTGCAACTTTAGCTCAAGTTTGTAGGGGAATTATTTTTAGACAGAAATGTATCACTGCGCCTTGTTTACTTTTGGTAGTTTTGCTTGTCGATCGAATTGGACCAATGTGTTCCTCACTTTTTGCAGTGTTTTGTAGCGAGTAACAACACGATTTCCCAGCGACTGCCCTGTAAATGATTTATGGGATAAACAAAATAAACGTATAGCGTTTTCAAGTAAAAAATTTATTCAGGTCGTAGAATTAAGAATGAAACCGACTCGCCAGAGGTTCGCGGTTTCTTTCTTTATCCTACTCAGGCTCGTAGAATAAATTTTTTACTTGAAAACACTATACGTTTATTTTATATATGTCACAAATGTCATTTGCTTGTATGCTCTTACAAAGGTCTCGGTGTTGGTTACTGTGACCAGTGTGGACTTGTGCAAAGTTTCCGAGAGCACATCGACAGATAGAGTGGAAGGGCGTGAACCCATTTCGATATAGTGCTCTCCGTTATTCTCCAGCCACGTGTGAAATCGCCAGCTTCCATGAGCCGCCACATAAGGCACTGCTCTATGCTTTAGTAAGAATAAATCCCATCCCAGAACTTGTCAAACCTTCTGATCGTGAAAAACCCTTGTCCGTGAACGCTCTGAAGTCATCGACGGGCATTGTTTGTGGGCATCTATGTTTTCAGATGACCGAGAAAACCGACATCGAATTCGAGAGTTTGCCTGAAGAAATCGTTATTTTGGGGGTCATTACAGGTCATTATGTTATTTTATATCCATATCCTTGAAATGCATTCAAAGTTCCCCTTAGCCCTTTACCCAACGCAGACGATATCAAAATTTATTATTTTAAATATAACTTCTAAAAAATTTTCAAAACATTTCAACAAAACCATATCATGTGACCCCTCGTTGGAACGAGCTCGTTCCAATGAGGGGTCACATGATATGGTTTTGTTGAAATATTTTGAAAAATTTAATTTTTTTCAACGGCTCAATTTGCAAATTACGCAGGCGGATGTGGGCGATTCGTTAGGTAAAGGGTTAAAATGGGTGTATCCGTTTAGAGAATTGTGTTTTGAACTTTCTCGCGTGCATTTTGTATATTTTAGACGGAAAAATTGTCACAGCATCCATTGATTACCATGATTGTGAAAAAGAATGTAAAACATGGTGTAGCTCATACAGTTCAACTAGAATTTTTGGGGACCTTTCGTGACGCATCCGCATGACCTAAATAATATAAAAAAAAGCCAGCGTTCCCCGATTTATTTCTTTTCTTTTCCACTATCACGTCTAATGTGCTTGAACTATTTGTGGGGACTTCTTTTTAAACAAAAAAATAACAAGTCCCCCACAAAAGCGGCTAAACAAGTCTACAAGTGTGTGTGTGTGTATGTGTATGAGGGTGTGTGTGTGTGTGTGTGTGTTTAAGATTCATACTTCGCACTGGCACAGACATTTCCCACTGAAACGTTTTTTTCCTTTAATATGCCGCCGAAAAATAGTTTTCATTTACTGAACCTTGATGGGTTTCAAACATGACAAAAAATACATAAAATGAATTTAAACTAAGTGATGAGCTCAGGAACTGGTTAAACTGACTGGCAGTAATTGATGTCATTCATTGATGAGCTCCAATTTAGTCCTTATAAGGATGTTACGCAAGCTTTTGTTTCTCTTATAGACGATGACAGCCTGGTGTCCATATCCAAACCAACAGGGAGTATTTTCGATTCAGTTGTCAAAAGTTAGCTCAAGTATCTATATTTTTCTTCCAGGTGTTCTGTAGATATATATATATATTGTTTTAGTGCTGTATAGATGTGATTTTTAATAAAAGATAGTTATATTAGTGTTTTGTTTAGTTTCTTTATCGGATATCAGTGGCGTGTTCCCTATCTTCGCGCGGGTCATTTTCGGTGTTTTGTTTTTTGTTTTGTTTACGATTTCGACCGGTTTTTCAAAATTCAAGCTTCTCATTCTAATTTTGGCTATGGATGGTAAGTGTTTCGTGACGCGAGAGGTTCAGACCAGCAGGGCAGAGACGGTTAGTATAGGTGTACAGGTGGGGGGGGGGGGGGGGGGGGGAGAGTGGTTGAGGCCAGCACAGGGGGTGCTAGTGAGTTACCATCGGGTGGCCAGCGGTCGGATGTATGTATGCACTGTGATATGGTGTATGTGGATGGGCGTGAGCTGGGGGAGTTGGGGATGTGTGCCATCTGCGTAGAGCTAATGCAGCTGCTAGAGGCATGTGTAAAGTTAGAGGAAGAGGTGCAGGTGGTGAGGGGGAAACTGGGGAGGGCAGGAAAGTCCGGTGTTACCCCAGTTAGGGTGGCATTCGATGAGGGATGGAAGGTGGTGGGTAGCAGGAAGCGGACTTTTGACGTGGATAGTGGGTCTTTTGGGAATAGGAAGGTGCGTCGGGTTGAGGGTAGGGCAGGAGTAGGGGCTAGAGTGTCAAATTCCCAGGCCAGTAGTGTGAGTCGGGGGCGAAAAGGCGTATTCTTTTAGAATCGGATAGTGAGGGAGATAGCGATGGCCATGTGGAGTCTGTCAGGGCAGGAGTCAGAGGGAAGGTTAGGAAGGTGGTAAACGAGGACAAGGTGGCTTGTAGTGGGAGTGGGCAGAAGGTGGAGTGCAGTGTCCAAAATAGATTCAGTGTGTAAGGTAATTGCGAGAATTCTGAGGAGCAGGTTGGGTCTGAAGAGGTGGAGGTGGAGGTAGGCATGGAGGTTAGTGTGGCGGAGTGCAAGATTGCGAGCCGGTCCAGTGGGAACAGAGGTGGCAACAGGGGTAGTAGGGGTAGTAGGACGGGAAAGAAGGGAAAGAGGACTGGAAAGGACAGGAAGAGGCAGTTGGTGGTTGCAGGGAGTAGTATAGTGCGGGAGTAGGTATAAAAGGCGGATTCTCGACCATTTGTACACGATTTTGTACATGTACACGTACATCGATGTACACCTCCATAGGATTTAGTGTTAAAATCGTGTACAAGTACACGAAAATGTCGTTTTTTAGGGTGGTTCAGAATTCGCAAGCGGATTCTGAACCACTGGATTCTATATAGACATCGCTCAAGAGTGAAAAAAATGTATGAAATTTTAAGAAAAATGAGGTCGATTGTCTGGTCTAGAATCCGCAAATGGGTTTCCCCCATAGGATTCGGTGTTAAAATTGTGAGCAAAAAACGTGTTGCGGATTCTGGACCAGCATAAAAAAACGGTTTGCGGATTCTAGACCATCCGTATCTGTACACGATTTTAACACTGAATCCCTATGGAGGCGTACACGGAAACCCATTTGCGGATTCTACATCAGAAAATCGACTTATGTACGGTACATGGAAAAGAGGTGGTACTGAACCCGCAAACCCACGATGAGAGTAAAAACTGACACTCATGTTTTTGTTCTGGTGTGAATGAAGGTTTTCGTTCAAAAGAGTCGACTATAAAACATGAGTGTCAGTTTTTGTTCTGGTGTGAATGAAGGTTTTCGTTCAAAAGAGTCGACTATAAAATATAATCTGTAAAAAAAATAGACATTCATGTTTTGTTTCAATGTAAACGAAAAAAAATTGAGTTTAGAAAAATTAGAAAAAATCAGAGGTAAAAAATCGTTTGTTCACGTTTTGTCACTGCTAATTTTGTGAAATAAAGTTTAATAAAACACTTTATAGAATGTTTCATTCAAATAAAAATAGTTCGTAATTGACACTCATGTTTTTGTTGTGGTGTGAATGAAGGTTTTCGTTCAAAAGAGTCGACTATAAAACATGAATGTCAGTTTTTGTTCTGGTGTGAATGAAGGTTTTCGTTCAAAAGAGTCGACTATAAAATATAATCTGTAAAAACAAAATAGACATTCATGTTTTGTTTCAATGTAAACGAAAAAAAAATTGAGTTTAGAAAAATTAGAAAAAATCGGAGGTAAAAAATCGTTTGTTCACGTTTTGTCACTGCTAATTTTGTGAAATAAATTTTAATAAAACACTTGATAGAATGTTTCATTCAAATAAAAATAGTTCGTAATTGACACTCATGTTTTTGTTGTGGTGTGTATGAAGGTTTTCGTTTAATGGATCGTTTTAATAATAGATAATAAAACGCATTTTTCCACTCAATTAGGTTTGAGTGGTAAATTTTTAATATATTTGTGATAATGTTCGGAGATGTGAATGAATCCTTTTAACAGACGTAATTATTCTCAAACGCGTTAAATCTGAAACCGGTTTCTTATGTGCTAAAACTTTTAAACCTTTTTCAAACTTCTCTCAATTCGACATTGAGTGAATGATTTGAGGTGTGAATGAAATCCTTTTAACAGACATAATTATTCTCAAACGCGTATAATCAGAAACCGGTTTCTTATGTGCTAAAACTTTTAAACTTTTTCAAAGTTCTTTCAATTCGACACTGATTGAATGATTTTGAGATATGAATGAAATCCTTTTAACAGACGTAATTATTCTCAAACGCGTTAAATCAGAAACCGGTTTCTTATGCGCTAAAACTTTTAAACTTTTCAAGTTTTCCCAGTTCGACATTGAGTGAATAATCGGTGATGCGATTTTAACGCACTCGGAGGCAAAACGCATTTATATAGGTTTTATCATGTAAAATGTTTTTTTCTTAACTGGTTTTTTAGTTATTATATTAAAGACAGAAGATTTTTATTTACTTAAAACATAAAAAATAATTATACATTTAATTTTGAAAATAATAAATAACTCACATTAGCATACTAAAAGAAATATTAATAATTTAAAAACGAAAAATGTTTTTACAGATGGATGCTAAATGTCGAGATCATATTTTAAACGAATATGAACGTTCCAAGAAGAGCATTCAATCGGCTGACAGAAGCAGACGTCTCGGAGAGATGGAATTGAGACGCGAAACCGCAAAAATATTTAAACCCGTGACAGAGGTTCAAGAGCGAAGCAAGAAGGAGATAGTTGAAGAATTGAGACCCATAAAAGAGAGTTCTTTGAGAATGGGTTCGTTGCCCGGTAGTTTTGGAAATCAGTATTCCTTTCAATCTACACCGGATTACGTTCCCACAGGGATTCAAACCGACGTGAGCGAGAGCGACGATACAGCTTCGACTATCACCACTGATAGCATCGCGTCGTCCGAGGATGGTGGTAAGAGAGATCTGTTGTATGGATTTTATAAGGATTCGGCCGGTAGAACTTTTGTGGGCGACACAGAAGTGGAAATAGATGATGATGAATTAACCGTCGGCCCGAATAAGTACGAATTAACTTCCGGATTGCGTAAATTGCTCCTTTACGACAAGCCTAGTGATTACACGGAACGAGATTACAACAATTACGGCGACATTCTGGTTCAGACCAACGCCATGAAGAGAAATAATGATGACGGAGAGACGAGACCTAAAGCCAACAGAGGTTGCAAGTGGATGAAAGTGATGAAACCTATATGGAATTCGCATAAGAAGTTCGTCGAATCGGTGACTGGCAAAGGGGTGGAAACCACTTTTCTTCCGAGCGATTCTGACGCTCTGTCTCAGAGATTGAGTTTGTTGATGGCAAGCAGACGTGCTGGTAACGCAGGATTAGATAATCAGATAGTTACTATATCTGACGAATTGTTAAGACAGAAGGTTTTGAATAAAAACCATTATAAAAGGCTGATGAACGAATTGAAGGATTGATGTATATAATAAGAAGAGACAAACAAACAAAATATATAAAAAAAAAAAATAGTAAATTTTACACTAGAATAATAAAAGTGTTTAAACAACAAACGATTTACCAGTGAAAACAAATATATATTATAAAAATAAAAAATATGTTGGTGATAAAGAACAGGGGATACGTCAGAACTTACGTTCAAGGCGGTTCTGGCATCGTCGACTCTATAATGCGAGCGTTCACGAGCGATGCGGGTAGAAAACTCGCATCGACCGCGTTTGAGGTCGGTAAGAAGACGGCTTTGGATGCTGGTAAGAAAGCCGCTTCCGAAGCCAGTGGTAGGATAGCTTCTGTGGCTGGCAAGAGGGCAGCCGACGCGTTGATCGACAAGTTGATCAGTCCGCCGGCGAAGCGAGCTGCGTTAGAGCGAACGCCAAAAAGTTGGAAAGATTTTAAGGATGCTGTGGTACTCATACAAGATTTAGCGAGTGGATCTGGATTGAAGAGAACTCGCGACGGTGTAATATAAATAAATAATAATATTAAAAACTGAGTTTGAAAAAAACATAAAAAATTGTTTGAAAAAAATATAAAATAACAAACAAAAAATAAAACAAAGATGAACATTAAAGATATGTCTTGGAACGACGCCGCGACTAAGAGGTCGAATAACGAGTTCTTTCCCAAAAGCATAAGAGGCTTGATAGTGGGAAAATCGAATTGTGGAAAGACCAATCTGTTGATGAATCTGTTGTCCCGACCCGACTGGTTGGATTACGACAGATTGTTTGTGTTTGGCAAGAGCTTGTTTCAACCCGAATACAGATTGCTTCGAGAGTGCATGGATCGTAGATTGCCCAAGGACGTCATAGCCAGAATTTTTGACAGTAGGGAGGAATTCGACAAAAGTGAAGCTCCTCTTTCAACCATTTTGGACGGTGCGGCGATGGAATTGATGAAGAGAAATGCATCTTCGAACGCCGAGTGTCGATTTTATGAGAACGCTAGCGACGTTCCGGATCCTAGAGAATAGAAAACGGAAGATAAGAATCTCATGATTTTCGACGATCTGCTTTTGGAGAGACAGAACCGATGCGAATCGTATTACGTTAGGGGTCGACACAGCAACGTGGACTGTTTCTACCTGTCGCAGAATTATTTTCGATTGCCCAGACAGACGATAAGGGAGAACGCTAATTTTCTATGTCTCTTTCGCCAAGATCTCAAGAATCTCAATCACATCTACGGCCATCACGTCGCAAACGACATGAGCGTGGCGGAATTCAGGAGATTCTGCAAGAGGGTTTGGGATGGAGGACTTTACAATTTCGTCGTGATCGATTTGACTAGCGAATTTAATCGCGGAAAATATCGGTGTGGATTCGACAAGTTTTATGTTTCTGATGATAATAAGATAGAGCGTGAAAATAAAAAAAAATTAGAAAATAATAAATCTTCAAATAATTAGTTTTGAAAAAATAAACATAAAATTAAAATATAATGTTCGAACAAGGAGAATTGTTAGAACGGATAGCTGAGAATACAGCTGCAAAACAATCCATTCAAATCGTGGTGAGTGGCGATTCGACTTGATTCGCTACGAAATTCGAACCTTCCATCGAATTGAATAGAGAGAAAAGATACGAGATGGCGTTGGTGAATCTGGAGACTTATTATTCCTTTCCCAACGTCACCAAAAAGAATAACTCGTTCAAGTATTCCGACGGAGTGGATTGGTTGGAGATTCGAATTCCCAAAGGAAGTTACGACATAGACGATTTGAACAATTACATTCAGACGCGAATGAAGACGGATGGAAAGGGAAGCAAAAGATCAGATTCGCTCCCAATCCTAATACCTTACAGACGATGTTGGATTTGGAAGATAATTTTCGAGTGGATTTCAATACGGATGATTCTATAGGCAAGATATTGGGATTCGATCGAAAGATGTATCGAGACCGCACGGCATCTGAAAATACGGTTGACATTCTCGCAGTCAATAGCATTCTGGTGAACGTGGATGTGATTGCTGGAAGCTACGTGAATGGTAGCGCTCAACCGACGATCTATTCGTTCTTTCCAAACGTGTTGCCGGGTTATAAGATCGTGGAGCGACCTCGAAATTTAGTTTATCTACCAGTGATTTTAGACACATTGTATAGTCTCAAAACCACATTGACGGATCAAAATGGTGAACTGTTAGATCTTCGCGGAGAGAGGGTGACGATACGATTTCACATAAGAGAAATATAAAAGCAAAAAAAAAAAAAATATTGTGTATATATATAAATAACAAAAATAAAATAAACACAATATTAATTTTACAAAAATTATTGAATATATATAATTATCATTAAAACAAAAAAAACAATTGAAGAAAATATATTTAAAAAAAAAATTTATGACACAATGCGTGGTTAAAAATGTGAACATATCCGTAGGACAGAGGGAGAAACTTAAGAGAGCGTTAACAACTCGAGGCGAGGCGGTGAGATTCAAATTCACTTACGAAGATCTGATGAGTGGCGGTCAGGATTCGATCGCCTGGACCAGAAGTCAAATCAAAAGGATGGAGAAAGCGATTCGTGATGGAAGAGGGTTGACGGTGAGATTGAGTCCCGCTCAATTGAGATACAATTTGAGAATGAAAGGTGGTTTCCTACCGCTATTGGCAGGAATCGCCGCAAAAGCATTACCTTTCGCCGCAAAGGCATTACCCTTTCTCGGAAAGACTCTCAGCGTGGGAGCTCTCACGGGACTCGTGAGTTCGGGAGTTGAGAAATTAATGGGTGGCAGTGGACTGTTTTTGAAGAAGGGAGGAGCCGTGTGTCGCGTCCACGTAGACGACAGTGGTAAAGGATTGTATCTAGAACCCCTTAGAGGTGACAACTCTTTGAGTGGAAACGGTCTCTATCTGAAGAGTGGATGGAACATTGAGCGACTCGGCAAGGGTTTGTTGTTTGGTGAAAATTCGCCATTTAAGAATATACCAATTTTGAATATGTTATTATAATGTAAAATATTATATAAATATAAATCATAGAAAGTATAAAATAATATATAAAATGGATAAAAAGGTGGAAAAACAATTAGACGATAATGATGAATATCGCGAGATAGAGAGAGCGAAAAAGATGTGGAAAAACGATTAGATGCTAATGATGGATATCTTAGGAAAGAACTGATAAAAGAGTTAAATAAAGATTGGGATATGCGGTTGAAATTTACAAGAATGAGACGTTTTCCACCGTTACCACTATCTTCTGAAGAGAATGGTAATGATGCGAGTGTTACCGAGAGATGCACAACATTCGTTCATAATTATGATTTGGATAAACGAATGTGTTCTTATAAAAATGTAGCATATCACAAAAAAAGAAAAAAGAAAAGAAGAATCAACACTGAAATTTGAGAAAAAAGGAAACATTATTATAATATATGGGCAATAGTGAAGAAGGAAAACAAAAAAAAACAAAAAAAAAGTAATGAGATCTAAAGATGATCTCATTACTTTTTTTTTTCCTTCTTCTTCGCTAAAAATCAATCTCTCTATTGTTTATATTTCCAAGTCCATTATTAGCATGTTGACACTCGTGTTTTCTCCTTTTTTCGCAAATGTGTTGAATGTTTATCTTTACTTTTTTTAGTTTTTTTTTACTTCGGTCAACGCGCTCTCACCACCCAATTTGTTCCCGAGTTCAAGTGAGATGTTTGGAAATATGTAACTTCCATAGGGCAACAACAAATCGTCCTTGTCGAATTCTCTATCTTTGGCGATGTCGATATTCTGCAGATCACTTTCGTACTCGTAAAACAAATCGAGCGTGGCTTCGTCCAATTTCAAAGGCATGCTATATTTGTCGTATTTGTGCTCTAAGCCCTTCGTCTTGACCTCGTTCAATTCGATGGGATCGTGTCGTTGTAATCTATAGATTTTAGAACCGAATTTCTTATACGTTTTGACTCGTTTCAATTTCAATTTGCATCTTTTAGGTGTTGTTGTCATGATCAATTATTTGGTTTTTTTGTTTTATGAATTATTGCAAATAATATATATTTTTAAATTTTGTATTTAAATAATAATTTGTTAAAAAAAATGTTTTTTTTTGCTCTTTATATACATAAAAAAAGTTTTTTTAATTTTTAATTTTCTTTAATGTAAAATTTTTTTTTGTAAAAGTTTTTTTTCTCTTTATATATAAAATAAAAAGTTTAAATTTTAACATCCTTTTTTTCTTGTATTAATTCAATTTTTTTACGTTAAGGAACATAAAAAATTGATTAATTTCATCAAAAAAAAAAAAATTTTCACATTAAAGAAAAAATTAAAATTAAAAAAAAATCTTTTTTATATATAAAGAGTAAAAAAAAACAAAACTTTTTTAACAAATTATTTAAATACAAAATTCAAAAAAAAAAATTCTTACAAATGGAGCAAACAAATAAAAAAAATTAAAATTTAAATGAGAAAACCGTACCTCAGTTAAACGAGATTTGTAAACTATTAAAAATTCCACATTTCAGAAATCATAGAACTAAATAAAAAAAAATTGATGTCATACAGGAATATTTGTGAAATGATGGAAAGGTAAACGAAATGTCGATAGCAACAACGTCAAAAAATGCATCGGTTGTGAAAAATGAGAAGAAGAAGATAGTAAAAGGAATCAAAATGCCGATGTCGGATGAAAACAAAAATGTTTCGATTGTGAAAAGTAAGAAGACGACTAAACGAAAAGCCATCAAAGAACTTCAAGTTTCAAAAGAAAAGAAAAGAAAAACTAAAACGAAAATGAGTGATGCACTTCAGATTCTAGACAAACGAGATATATCGAGCGAAATTCAATGAGCAATTGACGAAGGAAAAGGAGAAGAATATGTAACACGACTCATCATGGAACTATTCCAATCGAAGCCCGTAGAATGGGAGAGTGCAATCAAAGGCATTTTTAAAACTTTTGACGTGATTCCCTCGTGCAAGAAAATCGATCCGAAATTGTTTATTGAACGGGTGAAGAATAACGTATTGGATTTGTTTCATGAACACATGAACATGGGGCAAAAAATTAAGATGATACTCCATTGCGTGATAAATAAAATCGACATGAAGTCTGGCGAGAGCATCGTGAAAAATGCATATTTCAGATCTAATGTCGAACCCATATTTTGAGGTTCAGATTTATCAGACGTTTTCGAAAAGATGAAAGACAAGATGTTGACGTCTCTCGTGAATTATCAACATGAAGGTAGTAATTGGACGTTCGATGAGGTTTTGAAACTCGAAATTCATATAACTAAAAACGATTTGTTGAAAGGGTCTTCCTACATGGAATTACCGTATTTCTTAGGTAAAAAACACTCCGTGGTCAATGTGAGAAATAAAGATGATCAGTGTTTTAAATGGGCAGTCACTTCCGCTTTATACCCTGTCAAAATGCACTCCGATAGAGTTTCTCGTTACGAGGAGACTTCTAAAAATCTTGTTTGGACCGGAGTGACTTTTCCAACAGAGTTAAAACACATCAAACGTTTCGAGGCTCAAAATCCCACCGTAGCAGTGAACGTCTTGGGATACGACAATGAAAAACGAATGATCTATCCTCTCAGACAGACTTCGTATCTCAAAAGAGAAAAGACGATTATTTTATTATTGATTTCGAATGGTGACAATCGTCATTATTGTTGGGTTAAACATCGGAGCAGATTACTGTCGAGACAAAATAATAAACATAAAGGAAAGATATGTTTATGTTATAACTGCATGAATATGTTTCAGAGCAAAAAATCATTAGTGAAACATCGGGAATATTGCAATGAAAATCAAGGTGTCGCCATCAAAATGCCCAAACCCAACACCATCGTAAAGTTTGAAAATCGCAATAGAAGGTTAAAAGTACCATTCGTCGTGTACGCCGATTTCGAATGCTTCACCGCAAAAATGAGTTCCTGCCAACCCAACACTCTTCAAAGTTACATTGAAAGATATCAAAAACACACGCCTTCGGGTTATTGCATTTACGTGAAATGTGCTTTTGTCTCGCAACACAACATGGGTCCCTTCACCTACACGAAACAGTGCAAAGATGATGACGTGGCTCAAAGGTTCGTGGAAGAGTTAGAATCGAAAATTCAAATGTTATACGACAAATTCAAAACTCCGGCAAAAATGATCATCACGCGAGAGCGGCAGGACGAAAATAACAGAGCCACTGAATGTCACATATGCAGACAATCGTTCGACGAGAATTCGGAGGAAAATAAGAAGGTTAGAGACCACGATCATTACACGGGTCTGTATCACGGTCCGGCTCACAGCAAGTGTAATTTAAAATATCAAGACGCCATTTTCTATCCAGTGATATTTCACAATCTCTCAGGTTACGACAGTCATCTGTTCGTAAAAAATCTCGGCACCTCCCACGAAGAATCAAAATTCATCGCAAACATCGAAGAAAGATACATTTCATTCACGAAATGGAAGCTCATGGAGAAGAAAAGAGTAATCAATGGAGAGACGTTGAAAGAAAAAACGAAATTCATTCGTAGAGGCATACGTTTCATCGACAGTTTTAAATTCATGTCAACTGCTCTGGAAAAATTTGTCAATAACATGAGCAAGGATAAATTTAAAATCACGAGCGAACATTTCAGAGAACGAGTAGATGTCTTGTTGAGGAAAGGAGTCTATCCTTATGATTACATGAACGATCTAAAGAGATTCGACGACACCGCACTACCTTCGAAAGAAGATTTTTATTCAAAATTATATGAAGCTGACATTTCTGACAAGAATTACAAACACGCCAGAAACGTGTGGAAATCATTCGATATGAAAACAATGAGAGATTATCACGATCTCTATCTGAAGACCGATGTTCTGCTCTTGGCAGACGTGTTCGAAAATTTTCGAGACGTCTGTCATCGAAATTACGATCTGGATCCCGCTTGGTATTTCACCGCACCCGGTCTGGCGTGGGACGCTCTGTTGAAGACCACCGAAGTCCACTTGGAATTATTATCCGATGTGGACATGTTGCTCATGTTCGAAAGGACTGCGAGAGGTGGCATCTCGATGATCTCCCACAGATATTCTGAAGCTAACAATCCCTACATGAAAGAAGGTTTCGATTCGAAACGGTCGAATAAATACATACAGTATTGGGACGCTAATAATCTGTATGGTTGGGCTATGAGTCATCCTTTACCGATTGGAAATTTCGAATGGGTGACGGAACAAGAAGAGATGCAAAAATGGAGAGACTATCCTTGCATTTTAGAAGTCGATTTAAACTATCCGGAAGAATTACACGATCTACACAACGATTATCCGCTGGCTCCTCAACAAATGGAACCGAACAAAGGAGACGAGGAAAAACTCATTCCCAATTTATTTAACAACGTAACTATGTCGTCTACAGTGAGAATTTGAAACAATACGTCGATTACGGGATGAAATTAGTCAACATACATCGCATCATTCGATTCGACGAAGAGCCTTGGATGAAAAAATACATCGATCTCAACACGAATCTCAGAATTCGAGCCGAGAACGATTTTGAAAAAGATTTCTTCAAACTCATGAACAACTGCGTGTACGGTAAATCGATGGAAAACATCGTCACGTCTGAGAAAAAAGCAAAAAAATTAGTGGCGAAATCCAATTACAAACACCGAACCATATTCGACGAAAATCTAGTGGCCGTTCACATGCAAAAGACGCACCTGAAGTTCGACAAACCGTATTATCTCGGACCGATCATCTTAGATATCAGCAAGCGATTGATGTACGAGTTTCACTATGATTACGTGAAACGAAAATTTGGTGATAAAGCCAAACTACTGTTCACTGATACAGACAGTTTAGTTTACGAGATAGAGATGAAAGACATCTACCGAGATATATCTCTGGACGAGGCTGCGTGGTTCGACATGAGCAATTATCCCATCTATCACCCATCCAACATTCAATCGAACGACAACAAGAAGGTATTGGGTAAATTTAAGGACGAAAGCGGCGGTAAACAAATCCTCGAATTCGTGGGCTTGAGACCCAAACAGTATGCTTATTGTCTAGAAGATGAAGAGATCAAGAAGTGCAAAGGGGTTGAGGCTTGTGTGGTGAAGAAAAACATCTCTTTCCAAGAGTATAAAGATTGTCTGTTAGGAAGTGGTCCGGTGTATAAGACTATGAAATCGATTCGAAGCGAAAATCATGACTTGTATACCGAAATAGTCAACAAGGTTTCGCTGACGGCCGACGACGATAAGAGATTCGTGTTAGATGATAAAATAAGCACTTTGGCACTCGGACATTGGACTTTGGATCTAATTTTAGACAATAGGATTTCAGATATGATTGAGAATGATAGGATTCCAGATATGATTAAGGATGATAGGATTCCAGAAAATCAAGAGGAATTTTATGGATTCAAGATTATGGAAATCGATAGAGACATCAAGAGAGTTAGTTTAAAAAGAAAAAGAAAAAAAAAAATAACGTCATTTTAGTGAATTATAATAAAATAAATAAATAAAAAAAAAATATATACCCATTCATGAATAAGAAAATAGAGATATCCGTAGAAGGTGTTGTCTTACCTAACGAACCCCTATCCAACATCGATCTGTCGAATGCGGTGAAGGATTTGAAAATCAAAGATTTTCTAGGCGTGTTTTCTAGAGATGCCTTGCCGAAGAGAAGACCTCGACAATCAGAATGCGGAATTTTAAATCTAGATGATTTATCGGGTGAAGGCACTCACTGGGTGGCGTGGTTCAAGAACGGGAAGAAGAATTATTATTTTGACAGCTACGGAATCTCACCGCCGAAAGAAATAAAGAACTATTTCAACAAATCGATTGTTCGTTACAACACGGAATGAGTGCAATCGCCAGATCAAGTGTTTTGCAGTCACCTGTGTCTTTACATTCTCAAAAGATGGTCTGAAGGAGATCGGTTTCAAGACATTCTCAATGATTTACATTAGAGAGAGATTTTTTTTTTTATAACATATAAAGGTAAAAAAATTATTAAAAAAAATTTTAATCGAATAAAAACGAAAAATAAAATAATTCATTTTTAATAAACTGCGTTTGAAATATATTTTTTTTAAAAACAAAAAATCTCAAAACAACATGCCAGTCGATAAATTTGGTAGAAGTGACGACGAAAAAGTCAACCTAAAAAAGAAGAGGAAGACGCTCGAAGTCGACGATGGTTACGACGTTGCCAACTTGGACGAACGTTACGTTCGGAGATACGAACCTCGAGAGGAACCTTTGAACATGAACGATAAGAAGCTCTACAATCTTCACAAGCCGATAGATCTCGCAGATGCTGCGACTAAAAAATACGTCGACAGGGGGAACGCCGATTTCGAACGAATCATGCTAGATAATTACGTGGATAAAACCATGACCGACGATCTCGATCTGAAATCTAAATGTTGGTGAACGTCGCTAATCCCATAGATCCCACGGATGCCGTGACCAAGAAATATGCGGACGACTCTCACTCGAGATTCAGCAAACACCTGAGAAATAGATACGTTCAGAAAACGATGCACTCGGAATTGAATGCCAATTCTAACAAGATAACGAACGTGGCCACTCCCACGAATCCCAAGGACGTGGCGACCAAACACTACGTAGAGCTGGAACAGAGAACGTCTGACAGACGAGAAATGAAATCGGATCTGAATGCAAGATTCAACAAGATATTGAATCTGTCGAAGGTCGACGACACGGATGCGGACTCAACCACGGTCAACAAGGGCTACGTAGATTCTGCCGTGATACAATCACAAGAATACCTAGAATCGCAAGTGGACGATCTCTACCTGAACAAACAATCTGGCGGAACGATGGAGGGTGGTATCGACATGAATGGTGAGAATTTGTTCGGACTCAGTCACGATCCCGAATTCGATTCCAGCGCAGTCAGCAGGAAGTATGTGGACGACAACTCGGTCTGGAGAAAGAGTGACATCATGGAAGGTAAACTAGACATGGGTGGACACGCGCTCACGAATCTATCAGATCCCGTGAACATGACGGATGCCTGCACCCTGATTTTGAACATGACGGATGCCTGCACCCTGATTTCGGTGGTGGAGAAAGTCAAATATGCTAGACAATTGATCACCGTGTGGGCCGAGGAGGTCGGCACCTTAGATGAGGGAAAAGCTGAGTGGTCTTTCGGAAATGGAGGTAGCGGATCGAAACATGGTCAGGTGGGATATCCCATGCCGTTGGAAGGTGAAATCCTTCGAATGAGTCTGGCTTCCTCGGATTTGAATAACAGAGCGGTCGTCAATCTCATGGTGAATGGAGTAGAGAGCGATCAGAGATACAGCGTCGAAAAGACTACGAATCAACACGCGAATGTTAGCATGTTCGGCACGCCTCTCAAAGTGAACGCCGGAGACAGGATTAATTTCGTTACAAAAACCAATAATCCCGAAGCCGCCACTTCCGTGGTGAGTCTACTGATCGAACTAGTTCCTTTGAACAAACAGTGAACGCGTGGAAAATAATTAATTAAAAAAAATAATGTGTGATTATTAAAAACAAAAAAAAGTAATGAGATTTAGAAAGATGTTCAATCTCTCTAGATCTCATTACTTTTATTTTTTTTTTGTTTTTTTTAATAATTACTCATTACTTTTTTTTATTTTTGTTTTATTTTTTTTTTCACACACGTCTCTCATCGAATGATTGACATCTTATTTCCATCCGATTCGAATTGTAATTCTCTGTCCGACAGGACCAGGGCGAAGGCTTCGGTTTTTCTCGGCACGTTCCTATCGAATTGCATCTTGATCCGAATATCTAAGACGCCACTCTTGAGTCGTTCACTCTGTTTACTGACGTCGAATACGAACATGGGATACATCGACTTGTATTCGCCGGGAGATATGTTAGGGTTGCTCATCAATTCGTCTAGACGGTGATACTTCTTTCTAAAATCAGCGGCATCGCCGTACAGTCTGCAGAAATCGTTGTTATCGAACGACGCGTTGTAATCGATTGCTGGATATCTCGTGGCGTTCAGAAACACTTGCATGTTTCTCAAATGACAGTGATCGAACAGCGACGCATTCTTTTCCTGAGACCCGTCCCTATCGGTCTGAAACGCGACCACGATGAAGCGTTGTCTCTCGGAAGCGGATTTCACCGTCAATCTCCAATCGAAGTGATTCGTGGAGAGAGGAATGCTAGCCGTGTCGCACTGTCTCATTCTAAATCCCACGGGTAATTTACTCTTGAATTCTATGATCTTGTAGAGACGTGCCTTTTCCACGATCGAAGGCTCCACGTGTGGAACGAACCACCACATCTTGTGTAGAGTTATCTTACCCGCATCGGTCGCAGTGAGTCTCACTATTGCGTCGTCGTTTCCTTTTCGAATCAACGTCAGATTGTGTTTGAATCCGTACATGATCTTGTTGTAATCGTCCGGAAATCCGAAGATGTGTTTCAAAGGTATCCTGAACGAAAACGTTCCTTTAGGTCTGGATGTCTTGACGACGTAGTCGAATATCGCGGCGGCGCTGGCGCTAGCAGGGCCGACGGTGTCTTTCACCCACAACTGATTAAGTCCTCTGGATTTCGAAAAATCATCAGGATACGTCAAGAGTCCGAACATCGTGGTGGCCTGACCGGGATGAAACACAGATTTTATCTCTTGTCCGGATAGCATGTATTTTATATTACTGAATAGATGCATGATGCCATTATTGGCTAGAGTAACCGTGTCGTCGTCGGCGTAGTCGCTCCCATCTTCCTTGGTGAGACGTCCCTGCACCACTATGTAACTCTCGCTGGGATGTATGAATAGATTTTGAGTTTCAACGTTGATTCTTTTCTCTACCGCTTTGTTCAAACTCGTTCCGGTTACCGGTTCGCATTCGTGAACCTCATATTCTTGAATACTTTCATCTTTCACTATGCTTTGTGCTATATCTAGTATATTTGTCATTTTTAAAGGGTTTTTGTTGTTTTGTTTATTAATTAGCTTGGGTTTTTTTTTATCTAAAAATAGTTTTAATTATTTTTATTATTATTTTTCTCTCCTATATATATATATGTGTGTAAACAAGAAAATGTTAAAGAGAGTAAATAAAAGAAATTTGTTTTCTTTATCAAAACTTTGTCTTCTGTAATTGTTGTTCGTAAAACTTTCCGATGATCTCTTCTCCATCCAAAGCTTCGATTTCGTAAGTCACCGGATCGGTGTGAAATATTTTGATTATCACGAAGATTTCCGAGGTCCATCGAGGAGTATAACCCTTTTCGAAGTGCTTCTTATAAGTGTAGATTCTCACTCGATCACCGACCGCAAATTTCGGCGTTCTAGACTTCTTCCTAATCTTAGATCTTTCAGGATATAGATTCGCGTAGACCCGTTTTTCATTTCGAGGATCGCTAGCTTCCACGGGAGTCATCTTGATCGATCTGTGTCGAGTGTTGTTGTAATCTTTAACCAGACCGTTCAGAGCGTATATGTATTTCTTGGTCGAATTCGCCGTGAAGTATCTATGCATCTTTTCATTCATCGTTCGATTCCAACGTTCCACCACGCTGGCTTTCTCTTCGTTTTCGATCGAGTAGAGGTCGACCAATTGATGAACGCGCTTGTTGTAGAATTCCTTTCCCTTATCCACCCACAATTTACTCGGTTTTCGAGAAGACGAGTCGAACACGCTCTTCAGAGCCTCGGCGACGCAAGGTCCCGATTTATTCTTCAAAGCTCTGATCCAACCGTATTTGGAAAATACGTCGATGACCGTCAATAGATATTTGACACCCTCGTTCCACCTCGAAAACGATCTCATGTCGACCAAGTCGGCAGACCAAATATCATCCAAACCCTTCACGAACACCCTTCTCTTTCGAAATTTACGCACGATGGGTTTGTGTAACTCCTCGGCCAATTCGCTCGTCAATAATCGTTTCTTCTTCTTTTCAGATGCGCTTTTTTGAACGCCCCATCCGAATCGACGTTTCGCACCAATCAGATTACCGACCAGCGAACGTTCTATCTTCTCTCTCCTGGTCGGATTCGATATGCCTCTCAATTTCTCCAACATGTTTTTATCGCAGACGTCGTTGCGAGTCTTGGTGTCGGGATGTCCGGCTTAGCACAGATCGTGATCATACGCGGCCGCGTCCACCCTATTCACAGGTTTGCTCCAAGATTTAGGAGTCAGATCGGCGTTGAGTCTCTTGTTCAATTTCGTTCCGGGTCCCGTGAAACTGTAACCAGGCAGATGCATTTCGAAAGGTAGATTATTGATCATTTTATTCACGATGCCTTTACCTTTGCTCGCGTTCTTTTTTTTTAACGAATCGAGTCTTGACAGAACCACATATGTCGCAAATTCCGCGAAGCATCTGTCTATCGTTTTTAGTTCGTACTTCTTTAGAATTAATCGTCTCGGTAACTCTCTTACACTTTACGCAATACATTTTTAAGAGTTATTTAAATTAATTTCGTTTTTATTTTAAAAATTCTGTTCTTATTATATATATATATATATATATATTTTTCAATCGTTGCTCTTGAGTTCTATCATCTTACTGAATTCCTCCCTAGCCTCTTTCCTCCCCTTTTCCACGAGAGAATCCTTCATCTCTTCTTTGATGATCTGACGAGTCTTGATTCTCACGGCTTCTTTCATGGCTTCGTATTTCGTTTTCTCACCCAATATCGCGAAGTATTCTCCGTCCGATATCCTACCGTCTTTCAACGCCATCGAGATCATTTCGGATATCGTGTCGATCTTGGAGTCGGCCAAGACGCGAATCTTGTCGTGTTTCCTCGCCTTCAGATATAATTTCCTACTCAAAAAGTTTCCGAGCGTGCTAAACAATCCGGCGGCGAGAGCCACTCCTTCTACGGTCAACACGATCGGAATACCAACCGCGGTCGACAACAATCTGATGCCGGCTGCGTGTAAACCCATGGAAATAGTGATGAGTGTCGTGTCGATCGCGTTGACGAATTTCACGAAACGCGAATACTTCTTCTTGAGAGAATGACGAGAATCTCTGTCTCGAGTTAGATACGCTTGGATTCTACTGATTTGATCGATGCGATACCTCTATCCTCTTTCTTTTTCTTCTAGCGACGGTGCCGTCGGCAAAACGCCATTCGGCTTCTCATCCTCGTCGTCATCTAACGTCGGATATAATTTATTTCTGGTTCTCATTTTTGTGGGTTTTTTTTCTTTCTAATATTAGATAAAAAATTTATGTGTTTATTTATTTTAATTTCTATTCTCCCTTATTTCATATCAACGAGAAAACTTAGACGTAAGCTTCATTGAACAATAATTTCATGATGCATCCCTTGTCTTCTAAAGTCAGACTTCTACGTGCCATTTTCAGTTCTTCCGAAACTGTGGGCTTGTCTCGATCCTTACAGAAGAGTAATCTCTTCCAAAACGCGATCACTTCGTCGATTTGAACGCGTTCGAACGCCGATTCGAAATACTTGACGACCATATCTTCCCTTTCCATCGTCAGACACGAATGATTCTCATGATCGAAGTCTAGGTGATCCCGACATCCGACGCATCGTTCTAACAAGAGGCGACCTAGTTGTTCATTCACACGGAATGCATAGGCTCTCATCAGCATTTTTAAAAGAACCCTTGCTCTAATAATCTGGGAAGCGTTCATGATTTACGTATTTTTATTATCTATTCGATTTGATATATATTTATTTTTAAATAACTATTTATTTATATTTTTTATTCTCTCCTATACATATCAATCACTTTTTTTATTTCCTCCTACACCGTCCCAAACACGATCGGGAAACGTGGCAGTGGGTTTGCGGGTTCAGTACCACCTCTTTTCCATGTACCATACATAAGTCGATTTTCTGATGTAGAATCCGCAAATGGGTTTCCGTGTACGCCTCCATAGGGATTCAGTGTTAAAATCGGATGGTCTAGAATCCGCAAACCGTTTTTTTTTGATGCTGGTCCAGAATCCGCAACACGTTTTTTGCTCACGATTTTAAAACTGAATCCTATGGGGGGAACCCATTTGCGGATTCTAGACCAGACAATCGATCTCATTTTTCTTAAAATTTCATACATTTTTTTCACTCTTGAGCGATGTCTATATAGAATCCAGTGGTTCAGAATCCGCTTGCGAATTCTGAACCACATTAAAAACGACATTTTCGTGTACTTGTACACGATTTTAACACTAAATCCTATGGAGGTGTACATCAATGTACATGTACATGTACAAAATCGAGTACAAATGGTCGAGAATCCGCCTTTTATACCTACTTGCGGGGGTTAGATAGGGTGGTGTGTGGGCCCGACAGTGTCAACAGGACCAGTTTGTGCTTTCCGGGGGCTAGGGTGGAGGACCTAAGGGACAGAGTGGGTGGATTAGTAAAGGGGTCAGGCCCAGACCCAGTGGTTGTTGTACACGTGGGGACCAACAACATCAGGGAGAGAAAATCAGTTCAGCTTATTGAGACTTACAAGGACTTAATAACTCAACTGAATGCTAAGAATACACAGGTAGTGGTTTCGGGGCTTCTCCCAGTACTAGGTGGTGGGGGCGAGCGTAATTCGCGGATCATTGGGGCCATCGAGGAATTGGGGGAGTATTGTAAGGAACTTGGGATACCCTTTGTAGACAATTGGGGATCGTTGTGGGGCAGAAATGACCTATATGGAAGGGATGGTCTCCATCTTAGCCCAAGGGGTACAGAGGTTTTAGGAAGAAATATGTTGCAAGTGGTGGAGCCTTTTTTGGTATAGGGAGGGGAGGGGGGATCAGTGAAGGGCGGATTAATCACAGGAAATGTGTCACAAACCATAGGTGTAAAAAATGGGACAAGGGGGATAAGTAAAAGGGACAAAAAATCCAAATCAATAGGAATAGCTTCCCAAGGAAAGCACAGGTACACACAGTAGGATATACAAACATACAGGGACTAGATAATAATGGGACCAGTAGGTGGAAGCCAATGAACCTTGATACCCCGAAAGTGGGTCTCCACCGGAAAGTAAGTGAAATTGCTACATTGATTGAGGCGGAGGAGTTTGACGTCATGGGCTTAAGCAAACCGTGGGTAAGACACGAGGAACGGGTAGACCAAGTAAGGGGGTACGTATTGATAGGTGTAGGGCGAACGGAAGGTCAGAAAAAAGGGGGAGGGGTAGGCATGTACATTAAAGAGGATTTAAAACCGTCGCTGATCACAGACCTGGAAAACATCAGCACCCCGGCTGAGGTATCGAAAGAAATTGGATGGGTAAGGATCAGTCTGAAAAACAGAAGTATTGCCCTTGGGGTTGTGTATTGTGCGGTGGAGGGAAGCAAACCTGAATGGAATGATTCGATATACTCAACACTAAGGTCCAATATCACCGAACTACAAAACAAGGGGCCCGGTATAATTCTGATGGGTGACTTTAATGGCCACATAGGTAATGATGAAGAAGGCATAGAGGGTGGGGACAATAAAGTCAACAGGAATGGAAGGAAGCTGATGAACTTCACAAACGAGCTCGGTCTGAAGATTCTGAACAGGGACGCGAGGTGTAAGGGGAAATGGACCTGGGAGAGGAACGACAGAAAATCAATAATCGACTACATTCTCACAGATATTAATTTATGGAGGGAGGTGATAGGGGTAGAAGTGGATGATGAGGGTAAAATGGAGGTGGATAGTGATCACAACTTGATTACAGTGACGATCAGGGCCAATACTCTGTTAAAAAGCAAAGAAAGCTCTAAGGAGATTTGGGGACTCAAAAAAGATGCTGACTGGGCGAAGTTCAATGAAAAACTGAAACCAAAGCTTGCAACCGTACCCAAGAGGGGCAGTGTCCAGAAGATGGCCGACGTCATAGTTACGAGCCTGGTGGAGGCAGGAAATGAAAGTGTAGAAAAGGTCAGGGTGCCAACACGGGAACCTGTGTACAGAGTGAACGAAGAACTGAAAAGTGCCATAAAGGTAAGAAAAGCTAAATGTGCAGCATACAGGAGAAGTAGAAAACTTAAGGGGGTGGAAAGCAATGAGGCCACAGTTGCTAAGGAAGAATACCACCAAGCACGAAGTAAAGTAAATAAGATTAAAGACGATAATCGGAGAGTACGAAATAGCAGTCTTATCAGGACGACAAGAACGACAGGGGGGGGGGGGGGGGTCGAGTTCGAACGTATTTTGGAAATGGGTGAATAAACGTAACAAAGGAAGTAACCCACAGAGTATTAAAGTAGATGGCAGAGTAACAGACGAGCAAGATCAAGTCGCATCAGAACTAGTCAAGCACTGGGAAAAGGTAAACGATAAGCGACGGGGCATGGGGAGCCCACCAGAGTGTCCGAATCAGGTCGAGGAAAACCTATCGAACTTCGTGTGCAGCGAAATTAAAACGGAGGAGGTGCGAAAGGTGATATCAAAATTAAGGGATGGAAAAGCGGGAGGAGTGGATGAAATTCCTAACGAGTTTATCATAAAAGGGGGAGAGGAACTCGTGGAAAGCCTAACTGCCCTATTCAATCTAGCCATAAAACATCAAGAGGTCCCAAAGGAGTGGAGAGAAAGCATAGTGACATTTATTCACAAAAAGGGGGAAAAGACGTTTTGGATAACTATCGAGGGATCTCTGTCAGTAGCAACATTGGAGAGTTCTGTAAAGTCCTGTATGGGAGACTAGAGGAGGTGATTGAAGAGAAGGTTTTTTTGGGAAAAATCCAGAATGTCTTCAGGAAGGGAAGGAGAGTTACTGACCATCTTTTCACTATATCCCAAATGATAGAATCCGCGAAAGCAGAAAAGAAAAAGATGTTTATGGCCTTTTTGGATATGAAAAACGCATACGATAGAGTATGGAGGGAAGGTATGTGGCGCCAGCTGGAGGCTATGGGCTTAGGAGGCGAGTTTGTTGGAATTATGAAAGCATTATATAAAGATGTACAGAGTGAACTTAGCTTGGGAAACATCACAACAAAACGTGTGCCTATGGAGATAGGCCTAAAACAGGGGTGTATCCTTTCGCCAATCCTGTTTGCATTGTACATCAAAGGTTTAGGAGATGAACTCCTGCGTAGCGAGGAAGGGGTAGAAATTGGGAACTTGAAGATCCCAGGGCTATTTTTTGCAGACGATATGGTTCTAGTGTCAGAAAGCGAAGAGGGGCTAACGAAAATGCTGGGAATTGTTGGGAAATATGGGAGCAAATGGAGACTCGGACTTAATGAAAGCAAGAGCAAAGTTATACCTGTGGGCCGCAAAGTGGACCCCACTCGAAGGTGGAGAGTGGATGAGTTCTGCATTCCGGAAGGGAGCAGCAAACTTCTCAGTGTAGGAGAGACAGGTGATTACGAGATTTTGGGGGTAAATGTAAACATTGCAGGAAGAGGCATCTACCGGAACCACACAAATAAATTGATTCTGAAGGGGAAGCGAATCCTTAACCAAATGAAACTTATAGGGAGAAACAGTTTCAATAAGGTTTTCGTGGGGAAAACCATTTGGGAAATGGTGGGGCTGCCAAGTATAACATACGGTACGGAAGTGGTACCCCTAAACCAGACGGCCGTAAAGAGCTTGGAAATCCTGCAGAACGATGCAGGTCGATGGATAACGGGGTCGAGTAATGCCGCAGCGCTAGAAGCAATCAGGGGTGAACTTGGGTGGATGAGGATCAAGGACAGGATAGACCTGTTGAAACTCGGTTATCTTAATTATTTGGTAAATCTCCCCGACAGCCGATGGTGTAAAGTGATGTTCCTGAGAATTTTCAACTCAAATATCAAAACGATGGTCCAAGTGAGGGAGCTAGTAGAGAACTACTCATTGGAGATCTCGGACCTGGACGTTGGGGCAAACCAGGGTAAAAAAATCGTCAGAGAAACGGTCATGGAGGATTGTAACCGTAATTGGGGAGAGGAGGTCAAATCAAAGAGGTCTTTGGGTGGCCTGCGTGATAAAGAGAAGCCAGGTTTTGAAGAGTACCTTGATGACACCTTTGGGGGTCACTGTTGTTCAAGCTGAGGTCGCGATCCCTGGAGCTGAGGCGAAAAATTGGGAAAGACGGTGAAAGGAAGTGCCAGATGTATAACCTGGGCATGGTGGAGACCCTGGAACACTTTCTTCTAGAATGCCCAAAGTATCAGTCTAAAAGAATGAGATTCACTGGGAGTATAATGGGGAAGTGGGATGGGAGATTGAAGGACATGTGGTTAGGGGGAGACTCAAAGGAGAGGGTTAATATGCTAATCGGAGAGATTGGGAAGAATGGGGCAAGGGATGTCATCAAGCAGTTCGTCTCCGAGTGTTGGGAGGAGAGGAGAAGCGTGGGAATAGGGAGGCAGTTGGGAGTTCAGGGGTAACCATGGCCTTCTCGTCGCGACAAATCAGCGGCTGGCCAAAGTGTTATTATTATTAGGTCGAAGATTCAAAGGTTCATTTAATTTAGCATTGGTTAAATTGAATTCATCTTATAATATTTTTGATATTTCGATATTAATTCTGTTGTATGTTAAAGTGAAAGGAATGATGGACCTCCTTTCGCATTCTCCCTCTGATATGTTCATACAAAATGGCCAGAGGGTTTGAACCGTATTGATCCAAAAAGCTTCACGTTTTTTGTCTAAATTCACTCGTTTCTTCTAATGTGTCTTTAATTGGTGGTTGCCCAAAGAATGTCCAGGAAGGTTAAAATGTTGTGCTACTGGAGCATCAGCATTATGTTTTATATCCCGTTTGTGTCTAGTAGCACGTTCTCGGAAAGGATTTTGGCTTTGACCAACATACTGTTTCCGACAGCGTTTACAAGTGATAAGGCAAATAATATTTGGTGAATCACAATGGAAGGAGGTACGGATCTGGTAATGATTTTTCGTTTGTTCTGAGAAAAATTCCTCTTTCTGATCAGACATAAAAGTATGCAATCTACAACGAGGTTTTGGGCAATTAAATACCGCTCCACTAACATTCTGTAACGGTATGTTGTGTTCAATTTTCAGTGCTTCGAAAACAGTAGTTTCAGCTGGGCTTTCGCGCTTTTTCAGAGCTTGAGATTTCAGGCTACGCAAACAGCGTAGTGAGTACCCCTCGATCGATTAAACTCAGCTCTAAAAGATCCAAAATTCGGACGTTTGGCATCCGGATATTTTTCAAATGCGTTTTTAACCGATTTACACCTTTATCAATATCAATGTTCGTGTACATACTGTCGATATCCAAAGTAGCCAGGATAGCATTTTACGATATTTTCAATTTCGAAATTTTGAACAGGAAATCCTGTGTATTTTTGAGATAACTCGGATGTCTATTTGCTATAAGTTTAAGATGATAATCATTTAGTTCCGAGATCGCATAATATTCTGAGTTACAATCTGATACAAATGGCCTCCCGGATGGAGTTAAGTCATCCGTCCATGAAGAACGGTCCTTGTGGATCTTGGTGGATGTAAAATTGTCTTGTTTGTGCACTGAGCTTAGCTGTTAAATATTTCAATGTTTTTTTGGTTATGTGACCTTTGTTGAGGAGAAATTTTAAGATCAAATAAGGCCAAATAAGTGAATCTATTTTCTTATAGTGTTTAGTATTGCTGAGTTGTCTCATGGCTTCCTTTATATAATTATCCCGAGATAGAATGACTACCGACCCACCTTTGTTGGTTGGTTTAATTATTAATTTCCTATTTTTTCGAAGTTTCGTGAGGCTCTCCGTTCACCAGCTGTTAAATTGTCTTTATCGGAGAGTATGTTCATGCTGAACACCTTTTGGAGGATTCGTTTGTTAGCCTCAATAATTTCGGGATCTACCTCACTATCTCGAGGTGACCAACCAGATGATTCTGTAAAAGGAAGTTTCCGACCGCTGGTTTCTAAAGCGGTCTGCTAATTTCATTTGCCTAAGAAAATTACAGTTATATGATGGTATATTTGTTTGATTACCAGTTTAGGCTTAGGTGCTGGTACAAAAGTTAAACCGCGATCTAAAAGAGACTTCTCTTGGGTGTTAGGTCATTGGTCCTAGACAGGTTAACCACATTGGTTACTAAACCCACATCTGTTGGGCGGTTGTTACCTTTGCCTTTAGTTAGTTTAAATCTAGATGGTTCAACTAGTGATTGTACATAATATTGGCGGTTCTCGTGGTCCAATGGATTAAATCCTGAACAACATCAAACTCAATTTTTGGTATCACTTGCCGAATGGTTTCATTCATGATGCTCAAGGTTCTCCACTCAACCTGAGGGAGTTTTTGCGAAAAGTTTAATAAATTTTTGCTGATCTAAACTTGACCCTGATATCGCTAAGCATATTCCACAACTGCTTAACAACGAGATCAGTATTATCATTTCGAGAATTCAACGCCAATATTTAATAATATTTTTGGCCCCTGTGCCCTTTAAACATAGAGCGAAATGATTGAACTTGGCGCCGTGGTAACTCTCCCCCCTGGATGTCCGGTGGGGATTTCGATCAATGCGTCCTAAATTTGAACTACCAATCATAAGGATGTTTTTACAAACATCGGGGAGGCGACAGTTCTTTTTGTCAAATTAACTCCGCTCTTATGCCGAAACTGGGAGAATTTAGAATCAAATGAGCGGCCTGATTTGCGGCTCGGTGATTTGACTTTCTTTGAGTACGATATACCTGATTGATCCACACTATAGACAGGAGGCGGAGAGGAAGAAACAGAAGCAGGGGGAGTTCTAGTGAGAGCACTAGGAGAACCGAAAAAGAGTAGGAGGTAGAGGAGCAAGACGAGGCGAGACAGCGTTACTCAGTTTGCGAGCATCTTCAAGTCACAATATAGACCGGAGATGTTTGCAAATTGTGACGCTTACTCTGAGAGAAGGCAGGTGAAGTAGAAGGAAAGGAGGAGGGAGAAGTACTTTGATCTTTTCTTATTATGCTTTTCGCGTTAGGGTGTAGAGGGACAACACGGGTGGGAGTTTGCTTGCTCCCTCCTGTATTGTTCCTTACTCCAGACGCTGGGAAGTTCCGAAATATAAGACTCATAGGACGAAATAGTCTTATCTGTCAACTTATTTTTAAAGTTTTGTTTAGCCCAGATCAAGGCACGCGCCGAAGCGCTGTTCAAGTCTATATTTTTCGACTCCAGGATGGGGGTCGCATAGCCGAAGTGGTCTTAGACTTCAACTCGTTTAAATGTTTCTTGTAATGCTCAATTAAAGTATTTAACGTTTGGTTGGCCCATCCGACACTAATCCTGTCGAAAAAACGTGTTGGTGGGAAGGGGCTGGCTTTAGAAAGCCAGCTAACTCATCTACTTTCTTCTCCAACTGCTTCGGTAAAACCCAATTTGCGAAATGCTGCTCTAAGAGCCCAATGTGGTGCAAACACTGAATCACCTGAAAAAGGGCCTTGGCCAACCTAGAATGGTCCCTTCCAGACTGGGCAACTCCCTTTCCCTGATGCTTTCGTCTTTTTTGAGCCATTTGGAGAATAGGTAGATAAATTGACAATATAAAATTAAAATGAAGAAATGAAATAAATGAAAATGAAAACCTAGATATTACCTATTAAAGAAGATAACCTGCATTGGTTGTTGTCTTTAGCAAAGGTTGAAAATAATCCGTCTGTTTCGACGCGTTCCGATTAGTTTAGCTTCTTCAAAGAGACTTTAAGGAAAATGATTCCAACTTGAATGAAATGAAATGAAAAGTTTCTATGCGACGAAGGCACACAGGGACGAAGGCACACAGGGACGATGTGGGATTGAAATCCCTTGCGACCCTAATAACTTTATTTGCTTTATATCTTTATCTGCTTATAAATCCACGAGAGTCGGGAGCGAGAGCCAATAATATTATTAAGTTTGAGTGTGCGACTGACAGTTGGATAGTGGGTTGAGATCCCCGAGAACCTCGAACTGGAAGATGGCTTGGAATTTTGCATAATTACAAGAGTCCTGCTCCGTATTTGCTTAGAGAAGTGGGTATATTTATGGTAATACTGAAACCGCAGTTTGGTGGTTATTTTAGAAGAAAGAAAAAGAAACCCAAACAGTCGCTGGTTTGGGAGCAGCCCCAGCATATTGTCCTTAACGGTTACAAAAAGGAAAAAATCCACCAATATGTGTTTTTTAAAGCTAGAAGTCATCCATCAGCCTATAAGGGAGAGTGGATGCTGAGCATTGGCCATCTGGTCTGCCTTCAGAGGGAACAGATGACGGGGTGATTGACCCCCCCCTCCAACCCCCCCCCCCTCAAAAAAACAACAAAACAAAACAAAAAAAACTCACACCCTCTCACAGACACACATCCGAAAGCCCCTAAAAGGGCTGTTAAATCTTTATTAAAATGTTTATTTATATAAAATGTACACTCGTCCCAGCCAGGCAAGCTTGTTTCAATCCTTGCCTGGTGTTTGGTGGTTTCCTGCGTATGTTAACAGAGAGGTAGGTTGCACCAGTTTCTCCTACGCTTCGTCTACCACTTCCACGCGTCTTCTTGATAACGGTATTGCAAGAAAATTTGAGAATGTTCAATTAGAAAAGTTATAGATAGAGAGAAAGATAGATATCCGCTATTATTATTAGGAGATGTATGGATCGGCCCACATTGGGGGGACCCCGGCGGGAACCCCGGAAGTGACTTCATAGTCACGTGACCTGGTGGCACCATGTTTGGTTGTCATGGTAGCCCGCGTGAGTGGCCATCTTGTGACGTCATCCCTATAGTGATACGTGGTGTTAGTGCGCAGCGCGTGTTGTTAGTGTGTTTCCGTCGTCCATTTTGTATACTGGAGGCCGCCATCTTGGTTTCTATGGTAGCACGTGGTTGCTATGTGACCCAAAATGCTTCTTATAGGGCAGGGGTATGTTTGAAGGGAATGCTCGATTAATTGGAGTATCACGAATTACCACAAACAACCCGACAATCCATCCAAATCACCGAAATTGACTTTATTTACTACGGATTCCCCCTTTTTATCGGCTTAGCACGTAGTGCTATAGTACCAAGGTGTACGGGGGGGGGGGGGGGGGGGGGGGGGGGGGGGGTGGTGGGGGGGGGGGGGTGAGTTCGATTAAATAGGAGTAATTTTCTGGCTGGGATTTTTCCCAGAATCCTCGTTTAATTCGTAGAATTACCACAAACAACCCAACAAGTTGTACTATTTCAGAACCCTTTTGAGGACCGCCATACTTTGGCTTATAATAGTAGTGCTATAGTACCAAGGGGGCCCCGTGGGTACGTTCCTTTGGACTAGAGTAATGTTCTGGTTCAGATTTTCTCCCACAATCCTTTTATTTGGATCCCTATTCCATAATGTTTTTGTTTTTTTTTCCAAGGGTCCATGGAACCCCTTTTTGTGAAACGTCTCTGGTTATAGAATCCCTTTTTTGTCGTATGGGGCCATAAGGGCCATGAGAAAGCCCTCAATGAGGCCTCATTTACTATCCCTCTTAGCCGCATCTCGGTATTTAACAACCATATCCCCAGGCACCCCAATTTCGGCACACCTTTTTGGAAAACATATGGCCTTCGGCAACCCTTTTTGTCGTATGAGGGCTGTGTAAAAGCCCTCAATGAGGCCTCATTTACAATCCCTCATAGCCTAATTTTCTTTTGACGGCATGAGTGCCATGAAACATCCCTCAATGAGGCCTCATTTACTACCCCTCATAGCCTCATTTTCTTTTGAGGGCATGAGGGCCATGAAACAATCCCTCAATGAGGCCGCATTTACTATCCCTCTTAGCCTCATCTCGGTATTTAACAGCCGTATCCCTAGGCACTCCAATTTCGGCACCCCTCTTTTGGAAAATATATGGCCTTCGGCACCCCTTTTTGTCGTATGAGGCAATGAGGCCTCATTTACTATCCCTCATTTTCTTTTGAGGGCATGAGGGCCATTAGAAAAGCCCTCAATGAGGCCTCATTTACTATCCCTCTTAGCCTCATTTCGGTATTTGAGGATACCTATGGCCTAGTATTGTATTATTTGAGGATACCTATCGAGGATACCTTTTGGAGAATCTCTTTTTTGTCGTATGAGGCCATGAGTAATCCCTCAGTGAGGTCTAATGTAGTCTTACCAACGGCTTCCATCTTATCTCCAAGGCCACTACTTGTCTATGGTCTATCTGTCCTATCATTAGCTAGAATCCCATTTTACAGAGTCGGCTATGAATCTCAATTACGGAATGCCTTATATAGCCCGTTTATATGTATACAGGGGAAATCTGATTGAACATTTTGAAGGCCTCGGCGAAGGTATTGCTAGAAAGTAGTGATACAAGTCAATATTAATGGATGATAGTTTAGTCAATAGGACTGGTACAAGGCCGCAATGGAACAAGACTGCCGTAGAAGCTAATGATAGGACAGATAGACCATAGACAAGTAGTGGCCTTGGAGATAAGATGGAAGCCGTTGGTAAGACTACATTAGACCTCACTGAGGGATTACTCATGGCCTCAACTTGTCGGGTTGTTTGTGGTAAAGCTACGAAATAAACGGGGATTCTGGGAAAAATCCTAGCCAGAAAATTACTCTTATTCAATCGAACCCCCCCCCCCCCCCCCCCCTCCCCCTGTACCGCTCAGTACTATAATACTACGTGCTAAGCCGATAAAATGGGGAATCCGTAGTAAATAAAGTCAATTTCGGTGATTTGTAGGGATTGTCGGGTTGTTTGTGGCAATTCGTGATACTCCGATTCAATCGAGCATACCCTTCGAACATACCCCTGCCCTATAAGCAGCATTTGGGTCACATAGCAACCACGTGCTACCATAGAAACCAAGAATGCGGCCTCCAATATACAAAATGGACGACGGAAACACGTATCACCCTAACAACACGCGCTGCGCGCTAACACCACGTATCACTATGGGGATGACGTCAGGTCTCGTTACAGTTATTCAGGTGAAAATGTCAGCTTTTCAAGAAATGTTCAGCTTCTGATTAACACGGCCGAGGATATTTCGCATTTAAATTACCTCCCTTATTCACAATACTCACAATGTATATAGTTTCTGGAAGCTCTGAATATGTCCCTTTCTGGAGACAACTGTACACAACAAAAATCTTACAATATCACTCAAATACACTCAGCCGAATGACACAGTTGATGGCTAAAAAATGGCTCAAAATGGTCAAAATTTTCTCATTTTGGGGATAAATCTCCAATTTTCGTGCATCGATAGTAATAAAACTGTGTTATAGGAATTCCTCATTCCTCCACTGAGGATGTTATAGCATAACATGATCATTCTGACAAATAAAAAACATATAGGTTTCTTATTCATTTTTTCAGAAGGCTTTCTCAAAGCAAATTTACACAAAAATTGTCCCATTTGTAAACTGCAAATTATCAGGTCCCAAACAGGTCTGGGTTTGTCATTTAACACCTCCATGTGACCTTGACACCCAATTGAAATGCACTCTGGTAAAAGCTCTGTAGAGTAAATTTTGCATCAGATGAAAGCATGTAACACCAGTGGTTCCCCTGTTCTACCAAGGCAGTATGCTTTAACCTGAGAGAAGGAAGTTAGATTTCAATTTAGATGGATGCACAGCTGTAACACCATAGACAATAGCTATCATGGCAGCTGTGTTGGTATATTGGCCAATGATCAGACTAAACCAATGGTGATGGATGATTTATTTTTGATGTGCACAGTCACTTTCAGCACCAAAAGCTACATCAGGATCACACATTAACTGATAAAATTAAATAAAAACCAGAAATTACATTCATTTGTGAACTGCATGATCCCTCAAAATGCATATTTCAGTCCCCACCCACCCACTCTTTTCCACAGCATTCCCAATTCACTTTCCTCATTTGGCTAAGCATCATTCACTGATTCTATCAATTATAATATAATGTAATCATAAAAGAAAAAATTCTACAAATCTCTTGTAACCACATTTTCCTGCATAGCGCACGTTGTGTTTGCTAAAGGGTTAAAAATAGACCCATTTCAGTTCCTGACCTGATCCAAAAGACTGACATTTGAAGTATATGCTATTTGAAAAGAGCTGTGTAAATGTAACGATTAAGAATAATATTCAGTCCCAAATTATCTCTACTAATCAGACTACACTCTGATAATTCCCTGGAAAGTTCTTCGAAAGAGTTCTCCATATGACTGTACCAGTAAACAGCATTTTCAAATAAAATTGTGTTAAAAAACCTACATAATTCTCTTGATAACACTATTACTGGACTTAAAATACCTCAAGAGGGAGAACTTTCCAGGAAATTATATCTGTACAGGGTACCACTGAAAAAAGAAAAATATGTTTTAATATTTCTTTTAGTTATCCTACAACATATTCCCACTAATACAGTTGGTTGCTATGGAGATTGGAGGCCAGAAATTGCAATGAAAGCAAACACTGTTTTCTCCTTAAGGTCTCGTTACAGTTATTCAGGTGAAAATGTCAGCTTTTCAAGAAATGTTCAGCTTCTGATTAACACGGCCGAGGATATTTCGCATTTAAATTACCTCCCCTATTCACAATACTCACAATGTATATAGTTTCTGGAAGCTCTGAATATGGCCCTTTCTGGAGACAACTATACACAACAAAAATCTTACAATATCACTCAAATACACTCAGCCGAATGACACAGTTGATGGCTAAAAAATGGCTCAAAATGGTCAAAAATTTCTCATTTTGGGAATAATCTCCAATTTTCGTGCATCGATAGTGATAAAACTGTGTTATAGGAATTCCTCATTCCGCCACTGAGGATTTTACAGCATAACATGATCATTCTGACAAATAAAAAACATATGGGTTTCTTATTCATTTTTTCAGAAGGCTTTCTCAAAGCAAATTTACACAAAAATTGTCCCATTTGTAAACTGCAAATTGTCAGGTCCCAAACAGGTCTGGGTTTGTCATTTAACACTTCCATGTGACCTTGACCCCCAATTGAAATGCACTTGACAATACACAGTTTGAATCAAGACCATCAACAGATTATGTTGGCCATATCACCATTAAAGAGAATTATTTACTAAATCCACACCACCATAAACTAAAACTATAGCTCAAAATAGTCATTTGGCTGAGGTTATCCAATAACCTCGGAAATGAACTTTTAATAGGAAACGAGACCTCACAAGATGGCAACTCACGCGAGCTACCATGACAACCAAACGTGGCGCCACCAGGTCATGTGACTATGACGTCACTTCCGGGGTCCCCGCCGGAGTCCCCCCAATGTGGGCAGATCCATACATTTCCTACTACTGCTATTGTATATTGTGACTGTTGTGTGATTGTTGCTATGGATGGGGTGATGGGTGGGTTTCTTCGGAGCCCACTCCCCACACGCAGAGTTGCGAGACAATTCTCACAGACTCAATCCTAAAGTTCTCAATGAGTAGCGAGGCTATCCTCACTGACTCCATACAGTTTAATTCTATTGAGTAATTTTAATTTACTGTGGCTTATTTTGTTTTTCTGTTATGGGTTCGGTGTTCGTTAAGGTCAGAATAAAGGTCTACCATTGATTCACTATCCTGGAGTTTGTGGAGGGTTTTGTTATATAGGTCTTATTAAACGCCTTTCAATCGCGCTTCAGCAGAGTTGCGAGGCAGTCCTCACAGACTCCATCCTAAAGTTTTCAATGAGTAGCGAGGCAATCCTCACTGACTCCACTCAATTTAATTATATTGTATAATTTTTTTATTTTCTGAAAACTTATTTTGTTTTTCTGTTAAGGGATCGGAGTTCGTTCAGCTCAACCATTAATTCACTATCTTGGAGTCTGTTGAGGGTTTTGTTTTGTAGGTCTTTTAATCGCGTATCAATAGTTTCTATTTTTGCTACCTCGTGAAGTTCCTTTATCGGTGTTCATTTGAGTTTGCATAGTGCCACACGCAGGGCATAATTTTGAACCCTCTGTAGATTCTGAATGTTGGTTTTGCTCAGGCCACTTGTTATTATGGCACCGTATTCTAGTACCGGACGTATAAATGTTTTGTAGAGCTTGAGAAGCACATCTTTGTTTGCTCCCAAATTTCTACATCTGATCATCTTCAGGAAATTGAAATTTATTATTTTAAATATAATTTTTTCAAATTTTTCACAAAATGTCAACAAAACCATATCATGTGACCCCTCGTTGGAACGAGCTCACATGATATGGTTTTGTGGAAATATTTTGAAAAAATAATATTTTTTCAAATGCTGAATTTGCATATTACGCGGAAGGATGCGGCCGATTCGTTGGGTAAAGGGTTAAATTAGAATAGAATCGCGAATCGCCTGGAACTAAAATATTCAACTCGCAGGGTCCTAGTATACATGCTGTCGATATCCCAAGTAGCAAGGATTGCATTTTTCGATAATTCCAATTTAGAAATGTTTGACAAGAAGTTATGTGTATTTCTTACATAGCTCCGATGTCCATTATCTATGGGTTTCAGATGATAATCAATACGTTCCGAGATGGCTGATGATTCTGAGTTACAATCTGAAACAACTGCCTCCCCCCCCCGGGTGGAGTTATGTCATCCGTCCATGAAGAACGGTCCTTGTGGATCTTTGGTAGGATGTAAAATTGTCTTGTTTGAGCACGGTGCTCAGCTGTTAAATATTCCAATTGTTTTTTGTTTTTATGACCTTCGTCGATGAGAAATTGTAAGATCTTATTGGATTTTTCGAAATTACTCGGTCAAATAAGTGAATATATTTTCTTTTTATGTTTAGTATTGCTGAGTGGTCTCATAGTTTCCTTTGTATATTTATCCCTTGATAGAACAAGCGACCCACCTCGGTCGACTGGTTTTATAACTAATTTCGTATTTTTTCGAGGTCTCCCCGTTTACCAGCTGTTAAATTGTTTTTATCGGAGAGTATGTTCATGCCGAACTCCTTTTGGGGAGAGAGAGAGAGAGAGAGAGAGCGAGAGAGAGAAAGAGAGAGAGAGAGAGAGAGAGAGAGAGAGAGAGAGAGAGAGAGAGAGAGAGAGAGAGAGAGATTATAAGTTACAGGGCGTTTAGTTGGCAGATAGTGTCATATACGGCGATGAGAAAACAATATTAGGTGAGGCAAAGCCACACCTTATATTGTTTTCTCTTCGCCGTGTATGACACTGTATCTGCCAACTAAATGCCCTATGACGTATTTATTATGCACGGCATGGTAAAATGTCATTGGGGAAGTTGACTAAACGAATAGTTAAATGATGCGCACTTCTCGAAAAATGTAAACAAAGCAGACGATGTTTACATACGCAACAAGGGGAGTAATTCTGCTTCCGCATTCTAATAAATCACTCGTGACTTGTTCTTTTACCGCCAATGTTTTGGGCTGGTTTGGCATTTTATTGTAATAGTTTCATTCAAACGAATGCAATGTTTATACGACGGGGCTATTTTATATGATGGGTCTTCAGTACGATTGCGCTGCAGCATGTACGTACGTGTAAATTAAAAGCTGAGGCGTGTGGATATAATGATAAAACAAAAGGGCTGACGGGCACCTAATATTAAATTAATATTGGGTGCTTTTCAGCCATCCTGAACCTAATATTGCGGAGTCTATGTCTCTTAGTAACTTCATTTGATTGGATAAACAAATTTACTAGCATAATAAGTTTTCTTCTTTGGTAATATCAGACTTTTGCATCTTTCTTTCTTTTCAGTTTTCTCAATTTCCCCGGTGGAATTATGCCGAGAACGACTCGATTGTTTCAGTAGAAGATCATGGGTGAAGAGCCGTTTCCATTACACATGTCTATGTGATATAGATTGCCTCATTTATCACGACTGCTGTCCTGATATATTTAGCAGTTGTCTTGGCATGGAGGGAAGTAACATAACGGAAATCGAGGAGCTCATACGACAAGAGACAAAGTCAGATACTGGACATATACCACACTGGTCAGAGAAGGTACGACTTAGAGAAAACAGTGAATGTCGTTCTGTTTATAAGTATGGTGATGTCTGGATGGTATCCAAATGTCTGGTCAACTGGACAGACAGTGTGGTCCGTAATAAATGTGAAGATAACTCCACAATTCATGGCATTAATATTCCTGTAGCTTATAACAACATACCTTATATCACTTTCAAAAACTGGTATTGTGCAGTTTGTAACGCCATTTCTGTAGAAGATACAACCGATTGGAACTGGCAATCGCGATGCTCACCTCGGACGAATTTTACTGCTAAAGTAGAATCTGACGATGATCTAAAGAATTTTTTTGATGATGACTGTACATTAAAAGACTTTGGTTGCACATATTCTCAACCTCCTCAAGGATTTGTACCACGGCGGTGTGAGTTAAACTGGCCGCTCATCCAATGCCAAATCAATGATTTGTTTGCCAACAATCAAGTAGTGCAACACGATTATTGCCTCCTTTGTAATGTAATACGGTCACCGTTTGGTAGAAGAAGATCTTCACCTTATAAAAATAAATATTGTGGTAAAGCACTAAATGTGTCGCTGAATGGAATGTCGTCTCAAAGATGGGAAAATAGTAAATGGAGTATTGCTTGTCAAACCATTGGTGATCTGTTCAATTTTAGAACGGGTTACGTAGCTCATCTGCTTTGTGATGAAAATGAAATCCAGATTGGCGATACATGCAGGCATGTTGGTTGTGTAGACGGACAAACAGAAATCAATGGTACATGCGTGTCAGAAACAGTCCTTCATAACAGAACAACACAGATTTTTGCAGATGGTTTCTCGAACTTATTCATTGACATGTTTTTCCCGAGTATTTTTGAAGCTTCTGAGTTCATTAACAGAGCACAAAAAGCTTCAATTTTTCACCCGTTCTGGAACAACATTGAATTTAAAGTAAGCATGTCTAACCCCAACCAGAATTTAGCTTCTACTGACACGAAAGAAAAAGAAAAAGCATTTCTCACCAGGTGCAGTTCGTTCGGATTCAAGGAGAACAATTACCCTAAACGTGTTTGGTCAGTCACAAAAATGTTACCGGGCCTTCCCAGTTCCCTGGCGAATTGCAAATGGTATATGACGAGGAGGGCAGAATTAGGCTTGAGAGCCTCCCAGATTATAAATCCTCCCCTTTTTGTGCATGAACTGCAGTCAAGTTCTCTCCTATTTTCCAATTCCTTCGTTCTATCTTTTGAATTAAATGAAAAAATTCTTTCACACGAAGTGATACAAAACATTCATGATTTCTATTTTTCAATTATTTATTTTGTTCCACAAAACAAACAGTTTGCTTTCAGCCTTAGAAACTATCAATCTGATATTAGATACAAATGTACGTCAGTATCAACAAGGATTGTGTCCAATACAATGTTGAGCAAATTTGAAAATGAGAGTTTCTTGAAAGTCGACGATCAGTATTTCTACCCTGTAAATAATGTTCCGTACATGGAGGTGATTGGTTCAACTTATAAATCAGATCCCTGTAATTTAGCTGTAATATGTGAAGCATTTCCCCCTCAGCTGAAATGTAGAGTAGTTGTTCTTGAATCTAATGAATATGAGATGTTAGAAAATAAAAAGGTAAGGATTGGTGACAAAACTATAAAGCTGGAAGACGAAAATTACGTTGAGGACAGAAAACGATTATACTTGTGCGAAAATTTGATGAAACGCTCTGAAAACACAAGTAATCCACAAAGATTAGTTGCGATCATATTGTCTTCTCTGACAATGACAGCATTAATTATAACATTTCTGGTATATTGTTTGTTACCTGAGTTACGTAATACTCCAGGTAAATGTCTCATGTCACTCTGTATTAACCTCACTTTAGCACATTTACTGTCAATGCTTGACAACAATAACGATTACACAATATGTTTTTGTATTGCAGTTGGCGCACATTTCATGTGGCTTTCCTCTTTTAGTTGGATGTCCATAATGGCCTTTGATATTGTCTTAACGTTTCGTAGAGGAACAAACAGAACGTCTGGCGGGGGAAGGTATTTACGTTATTTGATCGCTGGATACTCAATTCCCACCTTGTTTGTATCACCGGCCGTTGCACTAGACCTGATAAAGACGCAACCATTGCAGTTAGGTTATGGACAGATGTCTAAATGCTGGATTACTGATACGACGGGAGCACTTATCTTCTTTGGTTGTCCAGTATTTGTCTCTCTTATATTTAATTTCGTCTGTTTTGCGTTGATACTGCATGCTATTGAGAAAACGTCAAGGGAATCATCTATGGCTTCGGAAAGTTTAAACACTAAGAAGAGATGCTTTGCATACGTGAAGGTAAGTTTTGTGATTGGGGTAACTTGGTTATTTGGCTTCTTGAATGCTTGGTTAGATAAGTCGGCCTTGCTCTATACCTACTTAGCACTTAATGGACTCCAAGGTGTGTTCATCGCTGTTTCCTTCCTTGCTAATGGTAGAACACGAACGCTATTTAAGAAAAGATTCACTAAGACTGGATCCTCTCACGTGTCACGTCCCGTGACACGCCCATCTGGGTCTCAACCATGCTCCACAACAGGAAACTCAAAATCAACAGAATCCGTTAATATTTCAGATAGCCAAACATCTCACATGTAACTACGGCCGTCGTCAAAGCTAGGTATTGAAAAGCCCTTCCTCGATCGTTGTAATGAGTGCTTTTTCTTTACAAAATGGAGATTACCACGATACGTGTACATAGATCACTGGTTTCAACGCATCATTGTGATTGATGTTCATTATTGCTGACAAACAATACTCCTTGCAAACGTGTTGAGTGTAAGAAGCCACCATCAGGGCTTTCAGAAAAACGACGATACCTGAGCAAAAGACATTTTCCTTGCTCATGTTTCATATCCAGTCAAGCGCAAATATTTTGTTTATATAAATTTGTTTATGACAAATTATTGGAGATTGCCTAGCGGCACTCTCCAATAAGTTGTAATAAAACAAAATTTGTATAAGAAATTCCATCACCAAAAATAATCTAGCACCCATCCCGTTAGCAATCAATCCGCTTTACTGCTGCAATATTGTGCACATGAATTCTGAAACCTTCGGCCACTACACCGTTGCTAGATCGAGAATACAATTGTGCAGACGTAGTGCTATTATTTCCGGATGGATGACAAATGTAGTCGATAGGTAAGCATTTCGTTGTTTGAATAGCGGCACACAGCACTCGCTATTTAAACAACGAAACTCCTCCCTTTCCACAAGATCTCTATTCCTCCAAGAAATAGAAACGATCGATACCGAACAAGCAAGTTCAAATTGTTCGACGCGTTTGAAAACAAAAGCATTGCTATAATCTATTGTAAAGTAGCGCCCTCTCTTGGGTTGTTAGTTTGTTTATTTATTGGAGTTTAGCGACGTTTCAGCAGTCAAGATCAAATGTGTCGGACAGTTTTACGGATGGAGGAAATGGAGTGCGTAGAGAAAACCACCAAGCAAATGAAGGTAACTGTCGGGCCCTCCAACTTACTTACCCGGTACTCCAAATTGTACGACAAAAAATTATAACAAATTGCACCTTGAAAGGAGCAGAATGAGGATTATTTGGCTATCCTTCGAATTTCAGGAAGTTTATAGACTGTTCAGTAGGCTTTAGAGATGGGCAGTATACCGAAAAATCAAACCGATACGGAAATCATAGGGATACTGAAGTTTTTTATATTTATTTATTTATTGGTGTTTAAGGTCACATTTTTATGCACAATGGCTAATCGTGACAGTGACAGTTTTACGGGTGGAGGAAGCCGGAGTACCCGAAGAGAGCCACCGAGCATCGACGAGAAAGTGTCATCTCCTCAACATTCTAACTCTGTTCAAGCTCTGTTCAAGCAGGGTTACAGCGATTGAAGACATGTGCGACATCGACATGCAGTACGCCTTAGTACACGGCGTCATCGTGACCCCATGTGGGCAATCGGGATAAAATGCCTTGCCCAAGGACACAACGCGGGTCACTCCGGACGAGGTCCAACAGCAGGGATACTGAAAAGTCGAACCGAACCGAACCAATCACCGAAACCGAAAACATTAGCCATCTGTATTTTCAAATTTCCCAACATTTGCTATTTATTAGGCCTTGTTGAGGCCTAATAGCAGCTGAAGTGTTCATTTTTATGAAAGAAATGACTGATTTTCTCATCAGTTTTGTTAACCCTTGTTGGGCAGAGCAATTGTCCTCAATTCCCACTAGACTAATACCTGTACATGTCCAGATGTTTAGCAGTGATTTCCAGTCAGGTCTTGGCAGCCCCTTCGGGGCAGCCAATGGTTGCCTAGAATCACTGCCCGGATGATTTGTCTTTTGTCAGCAGAACCTCCTAATTATGGCATGGTAAGGGCACATTCTCCTAGATCGCAGAAGCCCGATACGGGCCTTTACAGGTTAAGGTGTGTTTGGAACAAGTCACAAAATTGCTATAGATATGATATGTGTTGGTAAAAGAATGCAAAGTAGAAATCATTGGCAGTGGCATTTGTGACAGAATGATACAAGAACAACTTATTCTGTATTTTCCTGGGTCGAATTCCCCTTTTGGTACTATCAGCAAATCTTAGTGAAGCCTGATACAGAATGCCGAATAAATACCGTGGTATAACCCCATAAAAATACCGAAACCGATACATAACTCAAAATTCCAGTACTGCAAATCTCTAGTAGATTCTATATATATATCTTGCAAATGTAGTCTCAAAACATTCTCTTCACATAACAAGAACAAGAAAACAATATTCCCAATTCATCCAAAACATGATTCTGTCCTTCAAAACACATACATCCCCATGCTAGTCTTCGTTAGAGGCCAACCACAAATCTATGGGATATTTCACACTATCACGCGACTGTCGTATGGAAATAGAACCAAGTTTTATCACGAGAACTTCATCTAAAATGTTAGATTCCTACCATCGTGTTGGATGGTGCGAAATGGTTTGCGGATTAGGTGTAGTCCTGATTGGCAGGTCGGAGTTGTCGATGGTTCGTGTTTCCAGCGGGGGATAATAAATATAGAATAAATAGGTACTAGGGTCGATAATCAGATTTAAACCACGAGTAGGATAACGAGTGGCTTAATCTGATGACCAGCCCTATTACCTATTTGTTTTATTTATACCAAGCTCTTAATAAATAATCGACTTTGTCACTTAAAATGAAGAAAAAGGACACCTTCTATGGCAAACATACGGGTTTGCTTTGTTTACATCAGCACCGGTGGGCAGTAGCTGTAGGAGAGAGATGAAACGGGCCTCATCAGCAGGATCTCATGCAGGATCTCATGTGACGTCATAGTCACGTGACCGAGTGGCGCCATGTTGTGTTGTAAAGGCAACCCGCGTGAGCGGCCATCTTGTGACGTCATCCCTATAGTGATACGTGATGTGAGTGCGTATGCACAGCGCGTGTTGTTAGGGTGATGTTTCCGTCGGCTATTTTGTATACTGGTGGCCGCCATCTTGGTTTCTATGGTAGCACTTGATTGCTATGTGAGCCAAAGGCCTATAACAAGACAGGGGTATGTTCGGAGGGTATGTTCCTTTGTATCCGAAGAATTACCACAAACAACCCGACAATCCCTCCAAATCACCAAAAACGACTTTATTTTCTACAGATTCCCCATTTTATCGGCTTAGCTCGTAGTGCTATGATACCGAGGGGCCCCTGGGTGAGTTCGATTGAATGGGATTAATTTTAAGTCTTGGATTTTCGCCCCGAATCCTCGTTTAATTCATAGAATTACACAAACAACCCGAGAAGTTGTACTATTTCGAATTCTTTCAGAATCTTTTTTAGGACCACCATATCATGGTTTATAATAGTAGCACATAGTGCTATAGAACCAAGGGGGCTCCGCGGATACATTCGATTGAAGGGGAGTAGTGTTATTGTTCAGGTACCTCCAGAATCCTTTTTAGTACCGCCGTACCATGGCTTATAATAGTGGCACGTAGTGCTATAGTACTGAGGGGGCCCTTTGGATTATAGCCAACTGATAGACAACCTCCATGAAAGCCTATATCAATCCTAATGCCAAGAATCTATCGAGTAGTTACTGATAAGTCATTGCTCTAATTACTCGAATCCCATCGAGCAAATAAGCCATAGAGTATTTACTCGAACTAGTGACTCGCATATACGACTCTTAGCCTCATTTCGGTTTTTGAGGAAACCTATGACCTGGCATTGTATTATTTGAGGATACCTATCGAGGATACCTTTCGGAGAACACCCTTTTTGTCGTATGAGGCCATGAGAAAATTCCTCAATGAGGCCTAATTTATTATGCCTCTTAACCTCATTTCTTTTGAGGCCATGAAAACATCCCTCAATGAGGTCTAATATACTATCCCTCTTAACCTCATTTTCTTTTGAGGCCATGAGGGCCATGAAAAAATCCCTCAATGAGGCCTCATTTACTATCCCTCAGCCTCATTTCGGTATTTGAGGATATCTGTGGCCTGGTATTGAATTATCTGAAGATACCTATCGAGGATACCGCTTGGAGAATCCCTGTTTTGTCGTATGAGGCCATGAGAAATCCCTCAGTGAGGTATATTCTACTATCCTTCTTAGCCTAATTTCTTTTGAGACCATGAGGGCCATAAAAAATTCCTCAATAAGGCCTCATTTACTATCCCTCTTAGCCTCATTTCAGTATTTGAGGATACCTTGTCCTGGTATTGTATATTTGAGAATACCTATCGAGGATACTTTCTGGAGAACCCCTTTTTGTCGTATGAGGCCATGAGGGCAATGAGAAATCACTCAATGTGGTCTAATTTACTATCTCTCTTAGCCTCATTTCTTTTGAGGGCATGAGGGCCATGAAAAAAATCCCTCAATGAGATAGTAAATGAGGCCTCACTGAGGGATTTTTTCATGGCCCTCATGGCCTCAAAAGAAAATGAGGTTAAGAGGGATAATATATTAGACCTCACTGAGGGATTTTTTCATGGCCTCAAAAGATATCTTAATAGATTATAACAACTATCAACAATCAGGAAGGCATCTAGACTTGTTATTTTCAAACTCTTCATGAAAATATTTACAAGTATAAAGCTTATAAGGCCTTTATGGATCTCAGTTGTTACAATTTCTTGGTGAGTGTTCAATGATGATTTTCCGAGTTTGATCATTTACTGTTACATTTTAATGCCTTATATTTTATGCATTCATTGTATTTTACCCTGGTGTTTCTGAATACCCTATACATTCCTTCTGCAACGTAAGAATGTACTCTCATAAGTGATTACTAAGTTTCTCACTCCCTTAATAATACCAGATGAATAATATACACAACCAACTAGTTTTGTGATTTGCTCTCAAACTATGACCTGCAGTTTGTGTTTGTGAACAAAGTCAAGAATCAGAGTGCCCAAGCATGTTGGGAAAAGTGATACCCGGGTCAACTCATATTAATGCTCCTTAAGTGTTTTCATGTGAATAATATATGTAAATATATTCCTGCCACCAAGTGTATCCCCATTTTACCATCTCTTCATTAGTTAAAATCAGTTTCCAACACTCCAGAATAACTACATAATTCACTGGTGTTATCGGTTGTTCACATGCTGCGGCATGGCTGTTGCAGAGCAGTCATGGTGCAGTTTGTGGAGAAAATGAAAACACCAGTGTGCTAAACTAAAATGGAATGCTCTCACTAAGTTCAACCTACACTGTAATGCCTATAATGTGTACTAAGTGTTTAACTAAAATGGAATACTCATACTAAGTTCAACCCACACAGTAATGCCCCATAACATGTGCTGACGCATTACCTTACTTTCGTGTACTTAAGTACCAAAATATATTCTTATCCGCACGATAGTACATCCCTCATTAGTGTAATTTTACTTCCTCACACTCTTCCTAGACATATCGACTCTTTAACAAACTACTGGCGTTAGTGTTTGTTCTCAAACTGCGACATGGCTACTGTAGTGCAGCCACGCTGCAGTTTGACCACAAGCCTACAACGTCGTGAGAGCTAGGCCACAATGAAACAGCGATTCCATATACCAGTCGACTTTTTAGTATTTTTAACCCTCTATTTTCCCATCCATTTGATGATAAATGTGAATTACATTAAGTATTTAGCTATATCAACTCGGTATTTTGCAGCTTTTCACTCAACTCCCGGGCAAACAGTGCACACCCCAACAAATTGTAATACGACATTTATGCGGATGCGTTTCCGGTTTTGGTTATTTACTGTTACATTTTAATGACCTTTATTCTGTGCATTTATTATATCTTGCCCTGGTGTCTCTGAATTCGTAATTCGTATGAAAATACTCTCTGCAGTGAACTGTAAGTTTCACACTCCCTTATTAACGACGAACATAGACATAACCAACTGGTTGTCGCCCTGTTCATAGACTGAAACATGAGACAAACCCCTTGTGTGAATAACTGATCGAAAAACTGATACCCAATTGATCCGGCATTTCAATTATCTTGCATTCTTTTACCTTTATATCCAATTTTACTAACTGTGACTCCTTACGATATCCCTACTTTACAAAACATTTAATTCCCATATCTGTTAAATGCCGCATGTATACTTACTAACACTACTGGTGTCACTGTTTGTTCTCATCTCACGCTGCGGCATGGCTGCTGCCGAGCAGCGACGTTGCGGTTTATGCACAAACTGAAAACCCATCAGCGCTCAACAAAAATGGTATAAACCTTGTTAAACCAATTTTTCAATGCTAACTATTATGCAGAGTAATATTATTTTCTTGTGTAACCTGCTCTCGTGCATTTAATGATTTATACATTCATACCCACACGAAAGTATATCCCTCGTTGTGTAAATTTACTTCCTCGTTCACCTACTAGACACATCTACGTTTTAATAAACTACTTGTGTTACCGTTTGCTTTCGGGCTGCGACATGGCTGCTGCAGTGCAGCCATGATGTAGCTTGAACACAGACCGATAACGCTGTGAGAGTTTGTGAGAGTTCAGTATTTTGCAGCCCGTCCACTTAACTCCCGGAAAAATAGGCATATCCCCACAGCCAATATATCAGCAGATGTGCCCTTGCCCTAAGCTGTCCAACTATACCCTAAGTCCCAAAACACTTTTGCAGACCAGATCACCTGTGTTATTGAAAGCTCCCTGTTTCCTTCATTGTGCGTCAGACTCCATAATGACTAATGTTGTCTCACTTAATGAAGTTCAGAATGATGCTGCCTTTGACAATTCAACCATGAAATCGACACTTAATGCCGACGCGAACAACTGCCAATACTACACATCAGAAGAGTTTTCCTCAAGGGTTGGCACGTGTAAGAAATCCTTCGCCTTACTCAACATTAATTGCAGGTGCCTGAATGCCAATTCCGAATACCTGCAGAGTCTGCTTTGTGACCTCCAAACAACTTTAAATATTTTTGACATCATAGGTATCACTGAAACATTCAGCGTAAAAGAAAATATATCCTACACCTTAGACGGCTATCAGCCACTTGTTTTGCGTTCTCGTCCTGCCGATGACGACGGTGGGGGGGGGGGGGGGGGGGGGGGGGGGGGGGGGGGGGTTGGTGTTGGTGTCTTCGTTAAAGATTCTATACCAGTCAAAGTAAGAAACAACTTAAGTATTTTCATTCCTCGTGTTTTCGAATCACTGTTCATCGAACTTACTGGAAAATCCAAAGTAATTGTTGGAATTATTTACCGACCTAACCGGGGGGGGGGGGGGGGGGGGGGGGGGGGTCTGCAGAAAAATTCCAAACACTAGGCCGGGGTGGGTAGGTACCCCGAGGCTGGAAAAAACACGTAAAGTAGACAATTTGCAAATTTTTTTCTCCAGCCAAAAAAACACATTTTTGCAATAGATTGAGCTTACAAAACCATTTTAGCATGTATCTGGATGCATTCTAGCCCATTTAGAATGATAAATTTGGTTTGTGGGGGGTTGAGATCTTGAATAATCAAAATTTATCTTGGATACAACCTGACCGGCATCTTGCGGATGATGATTGATTACCAATTTTGCTGCGGGTCCCTCTCTTTGTTTATGAATGATCATTCCATTTGGGTCAGTTGATATGTACTGACTGCACATGCTTTACAGGATGTATGGCCCACAAAGCTCCAAATCAATGTTTGCCTGTCTGGTAACCTAAGGCAACCAATAAACCCAATATTAGGTCAATCAAGGCACAAATAAGCTTCATGAATCAAACAAAGTCTTCTTGGACTGAATCAACAAACAAAAATATGTAATGAAATGATTGAGAAAAATGACAAAATATTAGAAAATGATAAAAATAAAAACTCAAGGCAGTATAGCTAGAGTATGCCAACCTCATGAAAAAATGAAATGAAAGTCTTTCTTGAAGTCCGAATACAGGAATGTGGTGATTCTCCATAGCTACTCATATGCAATCCGTTATGAATAATTAAAATGAGACAGAAATTCAGTCATAACAGTTCAATATCAAGTATGAACTTGTGTCAATATTACAATAGAGACTCAGCCATGACATGAGAAACCAAATGGTCGGTTGGAGCATCGTATGAAGTCTTGTAGTGGAAACCCTTGGCTGTAATCCAATAGATCTGACAACCGCAACCACTGATTGAGTTTTCTATTGTAAGTACCCTAAGATACATGATGATGAGGCATCAATACCTTTTGGGCACAGCTGATTTCTGTCATTTGAGACATTTCGAACAATCAAATTGTGCATTGTCTTAAAAAAACGAAATGTATGGCGGTGCCCCTTCTTAGCTAAATTCTGAGTCCACCATTGGTAGTTGATGTCACAGTCTCCAGAAGTGCTGAAGTGAATATATAAATACCCCAAACAACCCAACCCCCGCAATTCGAATGATCGCCATGTACCGTCGAATAGCCACGGAAAGTGTGAAGTTGATTTATCATTTTCCAATTTTTTCTCCCTCCGTTTCGCAGATGAGTTAGTGCCCCCCTCCCCCCCCCCCCCCCCAGAACTTGCAACTGAGTGTCAAACTGTCATTGGATGGCGCCCCCTCTATTTCAAAGAGGGGAGCCGCCCCTGTTCAGTTCATATTAGTACCAGTGTTCATACTGTGGTTTGATCATTCTACTTGGTTCATTCAACTTGGTTCATTTCAACATGAGTGCATGTCACTTCACTCACTTGTATGTTCTCATAAAGCTGAGGAGCATCATCATGGGGGCCTAGCAGTAGCACGAATTTAGAGATGCCCACTTCCTACCAAAAAAAAACATAACAAACTTTTCATTAAAAGACATCTGTTCTTAATGTGGAACACTATTTTGATACCTTTTTCTGAGGACAAGTTACATATAATGTGTTTGTTGTTTTCTCATCACTGGAGACAAAATTGTGACTCTAAACATAACTCTGAAACTTCCAATTTTGTTCTAATGGAGTTAATTCCCTTGAATAAGACTGTTAAAAAATGTGGAAGCAAGTTGAAAGTATGAAATGGAACAAATATGACTGAAATCCTGACTATCCATAACAGTTTTTGTGGAATTGAGGGTGGGTCCCTGAACTGTCGGTGGAAAAAATATGCAGAGAGGGGGGTGGGGGTGGGGGGGTGGGTGGGTCCCTTAGGGGTGGAAAAATTTTTTTCGGGCCTAGTGTCTGCAAATTTTTTCCTGACTCCCCCCCCCCCCCGACCTAACACTGCCCCAAAAGCTGATTTGGACCTGTTCTTATCTCAATATTCAGATCTGCTTGAACTAATCAATTCCGAAAAGAAGACAACTTACTTGATGGGAGACTTCAACATAGATTTGTTAAATTTTAACCCAAACCAAAAAAAAACTAATCATTATCTAGAATCGCTGTTCAGCACCGGATTCACACCCATGGTAACTAAACCAACAAGAGTAATAAGTCATTCGGTCACAATAATTGACCATATATTTTGTAACAAACTAAACCCAAACACCTCTGGTATAATTATTACTGATGTGAGCGATCATTTCGCCACATTCTATATCAAAAATCTCAAAACAACCCATCCTATTGACACAGACCAACCGAAGAGAATCTTCAACACAAGGAACATCAACCTATTTAAACAACTGCTATCCGAGACTGACTTCAGCCATGTGTGCCAAGAGACCAGTGCAAATGAAGCGTATGAGAAATTTATAACAATTCTCAACACAAAGTTTGATCAAGCCTTCCCGTTGAGAATAATAAAGACCTCAAAAAATACATCAAACGAGAACCATGGATGACTTCCAGCCTCTTACAATCGTCCCTGAACAAACATAAACTTCTGGAAAGAAAGTACAGATCCCCGACTAACCACAATATTACGCGATACAAAACCTATTGCCAAAGTTTAATCAGCTTTAACGTAAACATAAAAAAATAATTATTATAGTCAATTACTATTAAAAACATGAGAAATTCTCCGTAAAGCAATAAATAAGTCAAACCTTCCTCCTTCCCTACCATCATCATTTATTGAAGATAACGTGGAGTTTAGTGACCCCATCCACATTGCTGAGAAATTCAACAGTTACTTCACCAATATTGGAAATCGTGTAATCAACAATATGGCAAGCTCCACTCATCGATTCTCTGATTACCTAAAAAACAGTGTCTCCGATTAATTTTTCATATCACCTACAAGCATCGAAGAAGTCGTATCCTCCATAAAAAGACTTTCCACAAAAACTTCGGCTGGCCAGGACAATATTTCTCCTAAACTACTTAAATAAATTATATACGAAATAGTCGTTCCTTTAACCCATATTATAAATACGTCATTTTCGACTGGAACTGTCCCATCCAAAATAAAAATCGCAAAAGTAATACCAATTTTTAAATCTGGCGATAAACAGTCATTCGACAACTACCGTCCAATAAGTATTCTTCCCTCGTTTTCAAAAATCCTAGAGAAATTAATGCATAAAAGGCTAACAAATTTCTTAGATGACAACAACGTTATTTATAACTACCAGTTCGGATTCAGAAAGGGACATTCAACATTTCATCCAATAATGCATCTTATCAACCACGTTTCCATAATGAATAACAAAGCATCTAAAGACTGCACACTATCCATGTTTTTAGATTTTATTTTTCTAAAGCCTTTGATACCATTGACCACGATGTACTCGTTAGGAAACTCGAACATTACGGCATTAGAGGTATAGCTAATTCTTGGTTTCAGAACTACCTCTCGGGAGGTTCCAATATGTGCGATTCACGAGTGAATCCTCTGACCTACTAAATATTACTACAGGGGTACCACAGGGTTCTGTACTTGACCCTCTTTTATTTGTACTATTTATTAATGACATTTGTGAGTCTACTGACATGAGCATCCTATCATTCGTGGATGACATTACAGCTTATAAGTCTGGGAACGACCTCAATCTCCTGATGGAGATGGCCAACAATGAATTATCGAAAATCAACAATTGGTGTTTAGAAAATAAGTTATCGTTAAATGCTAAAAAAACAAAAGTTATACTTCTTCACCCTCAAAACGACAACTATAAATACAACAACGCACAGCCCAAAATTTCCTTGAACAACTCAGACATAATATTTGCAGGTAATAATAGTCATGACAAATTCATAAAATTTTTGGGAATTAACCTGGACGAGAATCTTAAATTTAATCAGCATGTATCTGCTCTCTGTACAAAGCTATCCAGGACAATTTATATTCTGAGAAGAGCCAAAAATGTTCTGCCACTCGAGACATTACGTTCTCTTTATTTCACCCTAATTCAAAGCCATTTAATTTATGGGATCCAAATATGGGGTAAAACACCAGCAAGCAGACAAATTCTGAAGTTGCAGAAAAAGGCTGTTCGTATCATAGCGAACAAAAAGTACAATTCGCATACGTTTGAAAATTCTCAAATTTAACGATTTGTACAAGCTACACTCACTTCTATTCATGCACGACTGGTCAGAACACAACCTTCCTGTCAGTTTTGAAACTACATTCCAAGTGTACTCAAACCCCTCAGACACGAATACAAGACAATGTGGAAACCTAAACACACATAAACCCCGCACCCAGTTCTCACCCCCTTCTTCCATATTTTTCTATTCCTAAAATGTGGAACGACCTTGATACAACGTTAAGAACCTCCAACCGCAGAAAAACATTAATCGATCAATTTCTAAACACATATAACGCCGATATCAACTGTTCCTACCCGAGATGTCCCGACTGCCTGCTGCCTAACAGTTAGTCTCCTGGGTTATTATCGCCTTTTTGTTCTCCTCGAGAGCTCAGGAACATATTACCTTGACATTTACGGTTTTCCGATTATATATCACCCATTACCTTACTGGTCTACTCAGCAAAAATATATTATTTCATTTATTCGGAAATACAGTCAATTAATTAATTGATTAATTGATTGATTAGTTGTTGATTATTTTATTGCCAACTTCCGCCTAATAAGTAGACTCTCGGGTCATTATCGATTTCTTTTTCTCCTCGCGAACTCAGGAATATGTTCCCCTCCAATTTACGATTTACGGTTTTCCGATTATACATCACCCCATTACCTTACCTTACTGGTCTACTGGTCTACTTGCAAAAATGTATTAGTATTATTTCATTTATTCAGAAACACGGTGAGTTTATTATTAATTGATTAACTGATTAATTAGTTGAGTGCCCAATTGTTCAATTGACTGATCAACTGATTAACCAATTACTCGATTACTCATTCAATGGGCCAAATCAAAATAACGAATGATAGAACATTTTGGAGTTTGATCCATGATGAAGAAAATAATAACAAGTTCCAATCAACTCAATCTCAAAATAAAAGTAACAACTACTTGCTGTCCAGATATAGTTTATTTAACCTTAACTTCTGTTCTTTTAATTCACATTATTAGATTGTCCAGGGGATGACCGGAAGACAGTCGTAAGACTATGTCATTCCGCACAGTATACATCTGTTTATGATTTTGTAACCTTGTTTTTTCGCCTCATGTTTGTATTTGTATGCTGTGAAATAAATTGAACTGAAATTGAATTGAATTGAAATGAAATTGAAATGAGGTTAAGAGGGATAGTAAGTTAGACCTCATTGAGGGATTTTCTCATGGCCCTCATGGCCTCACACGTCAAAAAAGGGTTCTCCAGAAGGTATCCTCGATAGGCATCCTCAAATAATACAATGCCAGTTCATAGGTATCCTCAAATACCTAAATGAGGCTAAGATTCGTATATGCGAGTTGCTCGTTCGAGTAAATACTCTATAGCTTATTTTCTCGGTGGGATTCGAGTAGTTCGAGCAATGACTTATCAGTAACTACTCGATACATTCTTGGCATTAGGAATGATATAGGCTTTCGTGGAGGTTGTCTATCATTTGGCAATGATCCAAAGTCTCCTCAGCACTATAGCACTACGTGCCATTATTATAAGCCATGGTATGGCGGTCCTAAAAAGGATTCTGGGGGAATCTGAACAAGAACACCACTCCCATTCAATCGAACGTATCTCCCCCCCCCCTGGTTCTATAGCACTACGTGCTATTATTATAAGACATGATATGGTGGTCCTAAAAAGGATTCTGAAAGAATTCGAAATAGTACAACTTGTCGGGTTGTTTGTGGTAAGTCTATGAATTAAAGGAGGATTCTGGGGGAAAATCCAAGCCAGAAAAATAATCATATTTAATCGAACTCTCCCCGGGGCCCTCGTTATCATAGCATTACGTTCTAAGCCGATAAAATGGGAAATCCGTAGTAAATAAAATTGTTTTTTGGTGATTTAGAGGGGCTGTCGGGTTGTTTGTGGTAATTCTACGAAACGGGAAATAACTCCAGTACAAAGGAACGTACGAACGAAACAAACCCCCTGCCTTGATATAGGCCTTTGGGTCAAATGGCAACCACGTGCTACCATAGAAACCAAAATGGCGGCCTCCAGTATACAAAATGGCCGACGGAAACATGCATCACCCTAACAACTCGCGCTGCGCACGCGCACTCACATTACGTATCACTATAGGGATGACGTCACAGGATGGCCACTTACGCGGATTACCATGACAAGACAACATGGCGCCACTAGGTCACGTGACTATGACGTCACATGCGATCATGCGTGAGATCCTGCCGACGGGGCCTGTTTCATCCCTCTCCTACTATTACCACCAGCTGCAAGTGAATGCTTGATTGACAGCAAGACACATCGTCCAAGTTGATTGAATTTACCATGCTTTTTCAGTCAAATTATTATTAACAATTCTGAAATTTTATTTTAAATATTTAATTGCAGGTATTTTAAACTTAATAAATCACTGCACGAAGTAGATAGTAGCGCAAAACGTCATGTGTTAGACTGAAACATCGCGAAGTGTGAACTTCTCGAAGTTTGCAAATTGCGTCATGTCAAAGGTCAAGTTGGATGAATTGGTGTAAATTGTTTTAACCGCAATAGAACCTTTACACCGGTAAAGCTAAAATTTAACATACAGGCTTTTCACGGGTAGTAACATAGGCGAGCATGTATAAAACAACATTCTAAATTCAATTTTCTTTCACTGGACAGAAACATGGTCGGCACAATGGGCATTTGTGTAACCCCCAACCAATTCAACCTTTCCCTCTTCCTCTGTTAGAGAGGTTAGGCCACCGGTCCGTAATGTCTAGGCGTCACCTCTGTCTTATAACAGTGAAAGTTAGGAATACTCATTAGAGCGAGCTAATTCAGCCTGCTGCGACGTGGTGTCATAAGCAGCTTTGTTTAGGAAATGCTGTATTTTTTCTGCTATTCAGGAGTACATTGAAAAGTTCTTGCCCATAATTTCTTCGGACAAAGGATCAACATGTTAGTATTCAAACGTATAAAACAATTGTTTTATGGGCAGTTTCTGGAACAACATCTACACAATCTATCCACACAACCCCCATAGGCTTACGTCATAACGTTATTTTGTAAATATTTGTAGAACGTATTTTTCCTGTAACTACCAGAATAAGGACTTGTTTAAACCTCCGAAGAACTCGTTCCAATGAGGGATCATAAAGTATGTTTTTGAGACAAAAAATGAAAAAATGAGTTATTCAAGAACATTTTTTGCAAGTGTCTGCATTTCATATTAGGTAAAGGGTTAAGGATTGTTTGATGGCAACTGTCGTTTCTGTGATGTCACATCAAACAAATACAGTATCAGATTGTTAAATTCAAAATTTCTTTATCAATTTCAGATTTTATTAGTGTTATATGTATAATTTCTGTTTCAAAACAGGGGTTCTGGATGGACAACTTGTATATATTATTTTGGTTTAGATTTTATGTGATTGTCTGGATTTCATTTTTATCATGAATTTTTATTGTGGTTAATTGATTCAAAATGTTGTTCTTTGTTTTAGGATTTTTTTAAACAGGGGCGTAGACGACCGATGGGGTGGTGGGGAGAAGGGTAAACCCGATTTACTTAAGATTATTATGGCTCAAGTCCCGAATGTCTAACATTCCAACTGCATCATCAAGGCTTGCCTTCGTCGAAGGCATGCCTTGATGATGTGGTTGGAATATTAGTCAGCCGGGATAAAAGTTTAAAAACTTAAGACTTCTTGGAAACGCGATGTTGTAATTAACACGCACCGTACCGGCACTCCAAGTGGACATGTTGCACCCACCCCCCCCCCCCCCTCAACAACCCATATGGGATTCTATAGTCCTCTACTCGTATGTGTGGCACGAGGCCAAGTGTCAAATCTAGTCTGTTAAGAAAGTCCGTGGTTACTAGTAAGGACAAGTTATATCTTAGACTCCAATCCTGGCGAAAATGTCCCGCCTGGAAAACTTATTTGGGGTGGGGCGGGGGTGGTAAGGAAGTCTCACGCCCTTAAAGCCCCCAATCGTACGACACTCGTGCCGAAACGTTGTCGAAGGTTTGAAAAATATGAAGTTACATCTTTATCATAATTATGTAAATATATGTAAAATATATGCAAATATTATGTTAATTGTGTGCAATTTATATAAAATATTTGTGTGATGTAACTATTTATGTCTGGAAGAAATAAAAAAAAAATGACTGAAAGGGATGCTTCTCAATTACCCAGCTGAGAGAACGCTAATGATCTTGTGATTCAAAAGTATTCTTCTTGTCTTTAGAACCATATAATATCGGACAGTTTTATGGGCTGAAGAACCCGGAGTACCATGAGGAATCACCGAGTAGCGGCAAGTAACTGTCGGACTCTTCAACTTACCATCCACCAGAAGCAGGGTTAGCATCAATACAAGACATGCTTAGCGTCGAGGTGCGGTAGTCATTAGCACATTATGCCACCATGTCTCCACTGGATAATTAGGACTGAATGTCGTGTCAAAGGACTCAACGCAGTTGTCACGGTCTAGGGTACAATCTACTTCCTTTCGATCTTAAGTCTCAATGTTCTAACCAATGAGCCACCGCGTTCACTTAAAAGTTAATTGAAAGCACTTTAATCTACCAAAGACCCGTTAATAAGATCATCACAACCATTTACTATGCTACAGACAACATGCATGTAGCTAAGATTAAACAGGAAGCTAAGATAGTCAGAAAAGGGTCAGTAATAGATGGAAAAGGGTACAGACAGATAAAAGCAGAAGATCCCGAAGGAATCGGAATTAGATAAATACGCAGAAAACCGTGATTCTGGAAAAAGTATAGAAAGGTACAACTCACACAGTCCTACAGCACTACGTGCTATTGTTATTAGCCCAAGATGGGGGCTTCGTCAAATCCGTTTCGGTGCTTCTGGGGTGTTTTTTGTGATTTGGGGTAGATGTTAGGTTGTTAGTGGTAATTAGATTTACTCTAGTTTAATCGAACTCAGCGATTGGTGAATGCTCGGTCCCATAGCACTAAGTACTGCCCTCATTAGCCCAAGATGGTGGCTTCGTCAAGTGGTTTTTGGTAATTTGGAGTGACTTCTGGGCCCATGTCGGGAATTAGATGTACTCTAGTTCAGTTGAATACGACGTTTGGTAATCTCAAGGTCTTATAGCTTTACGGGCTACTCTTATTAGCCCAAGATGAGGGAGGGGAGGCTTCGCCAAGTCGTTTTGGATGATTTGGTGTGATTGTCGGGTCCATTTTGGGTAATTCAATTTACTATAGTTCAATCGAACATAACCCCAGAACACATCTCCGTCCTATTAGAGGATTTGGGGTCACATAGTAACCACGTGCCACCATAGAAATCAAGATGGTGGCCTCCAGTATACAAAATGGATGACCGAAACACGCGTCACCCAAACAAAACGCGCTGCATATGCGCACTAACATCGCGTATCACCATGGTATTGACGTCACTACATGGCCGCTCACGCTTACTAGCATGACAAAAAATCCAACTTTGCGTCGATGGATCATGTGACATAACATCACGTCCGGAGTCCTTCTAAAATGTATGAAAGGTACGAGACACACCACTGACGTCCACTGTGTTGAAAAGCAATGATAACAGTAAAATAAAAAATATAGAGACAGTCCAACCAACTTAAAAGCCCAATTTTTAAAATTTTCAAATGTGTTTGTGTGTACAACAATCATACTTTCAGCAAATGAGGGGAAATTGGAGGAATCCATTTTAAACCGATCTGTATCCTACAAGATCTATAGTTAATCAAACAACGAAAAAAAAAATACTCTTCATTTACATTTTTTACTTTATTTCCTAAATTTCCAGTTCTTCGCGAAAAACTTCGAGATCGCACCTAAGCTATTGCGAATGGTAAAAATGAATCCAATTCCAGGTCCATAAAGGGCAATAAATTTGACAAAAATAATGCTCTGACTAACATCTACATTAAATATTGGGCAAGGCATCAAAAAGATACATTAGCATACCAAATATGATATTGTTCTATCAAATATTTTAAAAGTTATTGAGTTTGATGGTAAACTTAAATAAATTCCAAGTCCATAAAGGGCAATAACTCTGATAAAAATACTCCGTATAACACTTGCATTGCACATGGGACTGAACAATAAGATACATTTTCATTCCAAATACGATATCAGACCAACAAATCATTTAAAAGTTACTGAGTTTAAAAGCTTGTTGATTACAAACCGACAGACCAACAGACTGAACGACCATCCAACCGACCAACATACAGACCTACCGACCGCCTGTCGCAGCTAAAATCCTGTACTTCTACGAAGCTAGTTTTGATGCTTGGACTTATGTCACACACACACACACACACCACATACATACAGTCAGTGATACAAATGGGGGTCTGCATGTGACTGCTGATTCGATCTGTTGGAAGCTCAGCATGACCAATTGGGTGTACAAGACTGCCGATTAACCCTTATTATGTCAGCTCTTTCGATCAACTAATCAGCGTGGATAAATGGTGAAGGCCTATGAAGCCATATCAGGTCGATGATGACGTCATTGGTGACACCATATGAAATCAATATTAGGCGTGTGTCCACCATATTGTTTTTAGAAATAAAATACAACAGTAGTGAGGGGTGGCACTATAGCGAAAAACATTTAGCACTGAATTCCCCATACCCCAGGACTGGCACTATGACGAACAAATTAACATAGGATTCTCCATAGGGTTTTTCGCAATAGTGCCATTTTTTCGCCATAGTGCCATTTTTGGAGGCAGGAAACATTTTTAAAAATCTTTTCCTGCCTCCAAAAATGGCACTATGGCGAAAAAACCCTATGGAGAATCCTATGTTAATTTGTTCGTCATAGTGCCAGTCCTGGGGTATGGGGAATTCAGTGTTAAATGTTTTTCGCTATAGTGCCACCCCTGGGTAAAAAACCTGATGGAGAATCCTATGTTAAGTTTGTGTCTATAGTGCCCCCATTTTGGTATGGGGAATTCAGTGTTAAATGCTTGTGTCTATAGTGGCACCCTGGGGTAAAAGTCCTCTTCCAATCACTAAATATTTGCCTGTTTATTAATCAATCTCTCCCTACTTTAAACCGTATATCACTTTACTGTATAGAAGGATTGGTAGATAAACATACAATCTCTTACTCACAGTGGAAAAGAGAAGTATCTCTTAACTCTTTTTCACTTATGGAATAGAATGGTGAAAAAAGAGAAGTATCTCTTAAATGCTGGTCCCTATAGTGTCCGTCACGGGGATAGAGGCCTCCCAATTACTTTATGCTGGCAAATATGAGGATTTTGCTTGTTAATCAATCTCTCCATACTTTAAACCGTATAACGCTTTACTGTATGGAAGGAATGGTTGATAAACATACAATCTCTTACCCACAGTGGAAAAGAGAAGTATCTCTTAACTCTTTTTCACTCATGGGATAGAATGGTGAAAAAAGAGAAGTATCTCTTAAATGCTGGCCCTATAGTGTCAGTCACGGGGTAGAGGCCTCCCAATTACTTTATGCTGGCAAAATATATGTTTATTAATCAATCTCTCCATACTTTAAACCGTATAACACTTTACTATATGGAAGGATTGGTTGATAAACATACACTTCCTTACCCACAGTGGAAAAGAGAAGTATCTCTTAACTCTTTTTCACTTATGGGATAGAATGGTGAAAAAAGAGAAGTATCTCTTCTCTTTTTTTTACTGCTATGGAGAGCTAGTGGGCACTGCTACATTTTAAGCAGACAATAAGAATTAGTTTAGGTACCAATGTTTAATATATGAAGTGAGAAGCATATATACACCGAGATCTGAGTTTGTCTATCTATACAAAACCTTTTACATAGAGATTGTTTGTGTGACACCACATTATTTCAAGATTCCATTTTGCTGAGAAAATATTTATAGCCAGAATTGTGTCTTGAAATAAAGCATTATCGCTTAAGATTTTTGGAAAAAATGCTAAAATATCCTATTTGTGATACATAATAGTAATTGGCAAAAAATGTTTTTATAAAAAAAACCTCTGTGGGTTGTTTTGACACCTAATCTTGATGACATAAAATAATGTCTATAGTTTTGCTCAGACCATTGACTAACTTCTCTGTCATTCTCTTGGAAATTTCTTGGGTCGAAATTGATAGTAAGAACTGTCTTTAAATCATATCCTTTAGCAAGATGATCCAAGGCAAATATACAGTACATTCCACACACCACAGTATGAACACTCTGTACTCTCATTGTGTTAATAGTCCATGAATCTGTGTTTTTCACTATGAATTTGTAAATGTCTTTATCTAATGGTGGTAAGCCATAGGAATCACAGTAGATGCAGGAATGATTGTCTTTGAAATATATTACCACCCAATGTTCTCCCGGTTCTCTTGATGAATCTGTGTTCACAATATAAGCTTTTCTATGTTTAGATTTTTGTCTTGGTAATAAGTCTTTTGAACACACTTTTCCATTCAATAATGATAACCTTGGAGAATTGTCCAGAATATATTGTAGTTGAGTGGTTTCCATCTCTTCTTAGACCTGAAAAGGGCTGTTATAAAGTTGTACTTTTCAATCAATTTCTCCTTCTTTATTAAGTGGTGTATAGTAGCCCCATTCTTTCTCTACTAAATCTGCCCACCTCTTAATGTCTTCATCAGTGTTAATTTCAAAGTTCACATTCACATTTGCAAAACATCCTTCAATATTCAGCTTCTTTGCTTGTATGTGCAGTTTATATAGTACATTTGATGGGCACACTTTTTCCATACACTCTTCCATATACATTTCAATCCATATTCTTATATCTTTTTTATACAAAGGTCATGTTCTTGTCCAGGTATTTCTTGACATGCACCACACAGATTGTTCACTATTTGTTTTATCAAAGGTGTCATTTCACCCACAACAATTTCGTTGAATAATCTAAGGAGCAGTCTTTCATTGCGAGTTTTCTCTTTCCATATTATGTTTATTATTTTTCTCATCTCCCTGTATATCTTGCAGCGTTCACATTTACTCATTGTTAATAGTCAAATATCACTTCTCTGAATTTGTTGATTTCTATCTCACAATCCAATTCTGCATAGACAACAACGTTGATTACCTCTGCGAGAGCTTGAGCAAACTGAAGATCCAGTCGAAGGTTGCCAGACTTTATAAGGTGGGCTAATGGCCCACTACCTGACTGATCGGGTGTGAAATCAACTCCCCAGAGGGTATATCCTTTTGCATAATCCTGCATTGATATATTAAATGTTTGATTTTGTCCAAAATAGCCCATTGCTTCAAATAATGATAAATATGAATTTAGATAAAGGCCACCTTCGAAATTCGGTTTAAAGGGACGTGCTTTAATGGAATGTCCATCTATTGTGATTTCCAACTTGTTCAAATTGAAATGTTGAAAATTAAATGGACATGTACCAGTATCTCCATTTATATCTTTATTCGAAACTAAACCAAGAATTAATCGTTTTGGCATCTGTTTATGAAACAGATGGTCTTCTATTTTTGACCAGAGTCCATTTCCAATGGTAAATGTTTTCATTTCGGTACGTCTTATGGGCATTTTATAATTTGTTCGATCTATTTGTGCATTTGATCATTCGCAAATTTAGGAATTAAATCCAAGGCCGGTATTCTGAATATGGCTTTTTGAATTTCTATTTTTCCATCTACACCACCAATCAGACAAAATTTAGTTGGGGAACGGTGAATTTTAATTCTCATCTCTACGCCATTTGGTAAATATTTGTCTTGCACAAATAGATCTAAATGTATTTTTCCTCTTAGTTGTACAGATTTACTGTTTGCAATTAATTTGTGACGTTCAACCAAACCTTTGTTATTTGAATCGTTCGCAATTGCTGCATGCCGGCCTGGGGTATCGACATACCACATCTCACTAGCAGCTAGCTGTGTTTTTTTCACATCTTTTGAATAGCTTAACAGATTTTCAAAAAATGCTCGATAAGGATACATGTCTGTATTGGCGGTTGTCAGAGAACCGTTCAGTGTAACATCAATTTTACTGAACATACTGTGAAAGAAATTATTGATAGGAATAATATTTGTATCATCTTCCTATGCACTCCCATCTTGCTTTGTAATTTTGAATTGAACCTCAAGTGTAGATGATGCAAGATCTAACCACTTGTTTGTCTTGGAATTAAAAATTCTTTTGGTGAAGAATTGTTTAAAGATGCAATAGGAAATTGCTCAATCTCAGCAATATTTTCGACACCACTTGATGTTGGTGATACATTATCTGGATCAAATCCGCTACAAAAATGCTCGCAAGATCCATGTAACATCATGATTTAATCAAATATATCAAGCGGTCTTGAATTTTGTTTTGAATAAGATTGTCTTTTACGTGTCTTCCCTCTTTGAGAACGAACAACAGAGTGATGTTTCGGTTCTTGTTTCTGTCTTTTTATTCCCAAAGCAGCTTTACCCATTGATTCATAGGATCTTTTGCATGAGTGAGCATTACTTTTTTAGATGGTTTACGATTTCTCATCAATTCATTTGCTATTTCTAAACCATGTTTTAATCCTTCTTTCTTTAAAGTTCGAAATGCATTTTTTGCAATTGGTTTTATTAATGGTATTGCTGATCTTGTTGCTGAGCGAAAAATAGACCCTAACCCATATCCGTATTGCCGTGGTACGCCTCGATACACTGGCATCATTTTTATAAATTGAATTCATAAATTTGCCCACGCACTTGACCATGGTATTTAAGGTTTGTCTTAAACACCTTATCCATTACTTTTATCTTTTTTACTTTTTCATTATTTTTGGATTTCTCGCGCTGAACAGCGGATTCCGAAGACGATTTAGCAATTGTAAATTCTCACAAAACAGTGACATATATCCTAAAAAGTACCCCCAAAGTGTTATTGTAGGTTTATTCACCATTCTCAATAATGGATAATAAGTTATCCCTAGATGAGATCCAGAATGAAGATGCCTTTGACTTCGTTACTGTATTTAATAACGAAATCTCGCCCATGTCTGAAGATGATCCAATTACACCATTGACTGTTGACAAAGATAACTGTAAATATCATACACCGGAAACTTTCTCGACCACGATAGTTACCAAAAAGAAGTCAATAGCATTGCTTAATATTAATTGTCGTAGCTTAAACGCTAACTTTGATCAATTCAAATCGCTCATTTCCGACCTCCAGTTAGACCAGACTTTCTTTGACATCATCGGCATAACGGAGACATTCAGCATTAACAAAGACATTTCATATACTCTAGAAGGTTATCAACCGCTCTTATTACGAACACGACCGATAGACGATGACGGTAGAGGCGGAGTTGGTATGTTTGTTAAAGAAAGGACAGCCTATAAAATAAGACACGATCTAAGTATATTCATTCCCCATGTATTTGAATCCCTGTTCATAGAGCTTACCGACACCGGTAAATCCATAGTAGGGGTCATATATAGACCAAATACAGCTCCAAAAGGTGACATAGACTTGTTTTTGTCAAAATTTACCAACTTACTTGACCAAGTAAATTCCGAAAATAAAAACACATATTTAATGGGCGACTTTAATTTAGATCTACTTAATTTTAATCAAGATAATAAAACCAACCTGTACCTAGATTTATTATTTAGTGCTGGATTCACTCCAACTATTACCAAACCTACAAGAGTGACAGATCATTCGGCTACCATAATTGACCATATATTTTGCAATAACTTAAATCAATTTACCTCAGGAATAATCATAACAGACGTAAGTGACCACTTCGCAACATTTTACATCGATAGAACAAACATATCAAGACCCAACATCCCCACGGAATACAAACGAATTTTCAGTACTAGGAATATCGCTTCATTTAAACGCCTACTTTCCGAATCAGATTTCTCTAACATATCTTCAGAGATTTGTCCGAATGACGCCTATGAAAAATTTCTTCTGATTTTATCAGATTCATTTGAGAAGTTATTTCCCATGCAAAGGGTTAGTACTAAGAATAAATATGTAAAACGAGAGCCATGGATGACCGCAGGTCTAATGCAGTCATCCCGAAACAAACATAAACTCCTAGTTAAAAAATTAAAACACCCATCTAATGACAACATTTCCCGATACAAAGTCTATTGCAATGTCTTTAACCGTCTTAAACGCAAACACAAACAAACTTATTACAAGCAAGTATTAGAAACAAACAAAGGAAATGTCAAGAAAACCTGGGATATCCTTCGAAAAGTAATCAATAAGTCAAACAATTCACCACCTCTACCGTCATCATTCTCAGATGGCAACCTAACACTAGAAAGTCCGACAGCAATCGCTGATAAATTCAACAATTATTTTGTTAACATTGGAAAAGGTATAGCTAATAATATGACAGAACCTACCAATCATTTCACTGACTACCTAAAAAACGGAGTGTCTGATTCTTTCTTTGTATCGCCTACTAGCGTCCAAGAGGTTATCCTCTGTACAAAAAGCCTATCTCCAAAGTCATCATTAGACTGTCATAATATCTCCTCGAAAATATTGAAAGAAATCATACAGGAGATAGCAGTACCCCTTACGCATATAATAAACCTGTCATTCGCCACTGGTATTGTACCTCAGAAAATGAAAACTGCAAAAGTAATACCCATTTTCAAGTCAGGAGATAAACACTTATTCAATAACTATCGACCCATAAGTATCTTGCCATCTTTTTCGAAAATTTTGGAAAAAATAATGCACAAAAGACTAACAGGCTTTCTGGATGAACATAAACTTATTTCTAATTACCAATTTGGCTTTAGAAAAGGACACTCTACTATTCACCCCATTCTACATCTTATTAATCATGTTGCCAAAATGAATGACACACCTTCAAAAGACTGTACATTATCTATATTTTTGGATTTTTCCAAAGCATTTGATACAATTGACCATAGTATTCTGATTAAAAAACTGGAGCACTATGGTATACGAGGTATAGCAAACTCATGGTTTAAAAGTTATCTCTGCCAACGAACCCAATTTGTTCAATTCATGACCAGTTCTTCGGATGCGCAAACTATCACAACAGGTGTTCCTCAAGGTTCTGTCCTGGGTCCCCTCTTATTTCTTTTGTATGTGAACGATATTTGTGAGTCCACAAGTTTGAAAGTATTATTATTTGCTGACGATACTACTGCTCATACATCAGGGAATAACCTAAACAACATAAGTACGGAAGCCAATTATGAACTATCAAAAATTAGTGACTGGTGTCTAGCCAATAAACTGGCACTGAACGCGAGCAAAACTAAGGCCATTCTACTGCACCCCCAACATGACAATTATAATTTTGACCAAAATATCTCACCTATATCATTAAACAGTACTGAGGTTGAGGTCGCAGGAAATAACAGGAAAATTAAATTCATACAATTTCTTGGAATCAACATGGATGAAAACCTAAAATTTAAGCATCACATATCGACGGTCGCCACAAAAGTGGCCAGGGCAGTTTACGTGTTGAATAGAGTCAAACGTTTGTTACCCATCGAATCGCTAAAACAATTATATTTCACCTTGATCCAAAGTCACCTAATCTATGGTGTCCAAATCTGGGGCAATTCGTCTTCTACCAATAGGCTATTAAATCTTCAAAAAAAGGCTATACGGATTATAACCAACAAAAAATTTAATTCTCACACTGACCCACTTTTCAAACGGTTAGAAATTTTGAAAATACACGACTTGTACAAGTTATATTCCCTCTTATTCATGCATGACTGGTCGAGCAATAACTTACCTAGAAGTTTCGACGACTGTTTCCAGATTCATACAAACCCTTCTGGAAGGGTAACCAGACAAACCGGAAATCTAGTAATACATAAACCACGAACCCAATTCTCAATGGCCCTGCCACATTTCAACTTTCCGAAAATGTGGAACGAACTCGACTCGTTCACAAAAGCCCTTACCCGGTCAGCATTTAAGAAAATACAAACAAAGAAATATCTTGATTCATACCAATCCACTATCCACTGTACTAATCCATCTTGCACTGACTGCTTGGCTAATTCTGGATCACTATCATCTACCTACTTTCCTAACACAAGTGCCCCATCTTTCCCGTAATGATTATCATTATCTTTCTGATCGTTTTTGCGTACACTCACTTCGTTCGTAAAGATATCTTAATTTCGAAATTCCTAATGGGGCAAACCTCAATTGCTGCTTTGCATTCAGATCTGGTAACATATGTGGGGAAAAAAAAACAACAAAAAAACAAAACAGTACAAAACAAAAAAAGGGGTCAAGAAATAAAAAGTAAATAAACAATATAAATATACAAATACAATTAAAAAGAGAAATAATCTTTAAAAAAATACAACAATAAAAAAGAATACTAAAAATAAAATTCTGTAAAATCGGATTCTGCTGTTCAAAAAAAAAAAAAAAAAAAATGAATAAATAAAATAAGATAAGGATCAAATAAAATAAAATAATTCATTTTCATTTTTATTTTTATTTATTTTTTTTTCTGTTCTTTCAGGTTTTATCTATTTACCTTAATATTTATTTTATCTTAATATTTCACCATATACCATTTTCTCTGCATGTTTCAATATTGTATATATGTACATATTTTACCCTGGGAATGACGGGAAGACAGTCACTAGACTATGTCATTTCCCAGCAGTATACATATAAACACTTTTTAAAAAAATTCTGTTATGCACTATTATTGTAAAAATATTTGTATACTGCGAATAAATTTCATTTCATTTCATTTCATTCATGTCTCTCTCTAAAATGCAACTTGACAACACTCTTACCACTTGAAAACTGAATGTTTTTACCAGTATTCCCATTTATATTTATAGTGATCTGATCAAACGAAGATTTTGATACTGGTACATAAGGTGCATTATCAAATTCTTAATGAGTGTGCAGAGATTCGTCACGTGTTTCAAACGGTAACACCCGTAAAATATGCTCTTCTATATCACCAAGAAATGTATAATCTGCAATATCAGAATTAATAAAGAGTTGATTAAAATCCATATTTAAATCCACGTTATATTTAAATGCATCTTCTGCTGTGTTAGGAAAAATTACTGGAAACATACCATCTTCACACCCCAAGTTTTGTGATAAACTTTCTGATAATTCAAGTCCAACTGTTGCAATACTATTTGATACAATTTTTATATGTGAATGTCGAGATGAATAACCAAGATGAAATGACACACCAAATTCTTTAAAAATATCCCCAAGTTTTTCTTGAATTTCGGATTCTATTGCTTCCGCAACATGTCCACCATTTGCATATGCCCCCGGCAAAATACTTAGCTCAACAGCAGCAACACCTTTACGTACTGTATGTTTGAAAAACGATTTATTAATATTATTAATGCGTGCTGATATTTTTTGATCTGTCACAATGATTTTAAGATTTGTTTCATCATCTGTTATATTTCTTGCCTCAGATGGTAAAATTACTTCAACTAATCCCACCTTCCAATGTTCTTTATTAATATTAATCGGTTTAGATAATTGTGTTTGAAAACAACATTGTGTGTTATTTGGAAACATATCCATAGAACTACCACTCAGTAGTGTTACGAAAAATGAATTCATTTTTCTTATCATGTGGTTTCAAATATTTTAAACCGGGGCTTGGAAGAATATATCCTAAAGAACTACTCAATAATACCAACCACAATTCTTTGTTTGGGGATTGTAAACGAAGGTGAATGATAGCCGTAATTATAATTGCATAAATAACAATTATTTGTGTGAAATAAGTCACTTGATTTTTTGCAACAAGACTCCCACAAAAATTAAATTGTGATTGTTGACTTTGTACTTCAACACTTGCACTTTCACGACTCAATGCAATTTCATTTACTGACATATTCTTTTTATACTAAATCAGATTCTGATATCCAACTATCAAATTTTGAGGGATAACCTTCCCAATGTACTTTAAGGTCCTTGACGAGTTTCTTACCCACACGTCTTGAACAATGTGCCAGAACTGAATCAATGATATATTTTTTATCATCTTTTACACACTTTGAATTTCTTGTGGATAAAATGTCCCCTGTATACTTTCACCACCCATATCTTCAAGTTTATAAGTGTTTGGGTGTGTATGTTTTGCATGAGTGATTTTAAATAACTCTTTTGTCCAAGTTGGTAAATACCCCTTTTCAAATGTATGTTTGGTTTTGTTAATACATACTATATCGCCAACTTTAAATTTTATTTTTCTCTCTTTAGATTTTTTTTACCATACAAATTTTGCGTTACTTCTATTTCATTTTCTATTGACACAGATGCAGGAGTTCTCTGAATACTATGATGGAAACTGTGATTGTATCCATCAACTAAATTTTGTAATACATCAATATATCTTAATGTACGTTTGTGAGTAAAATATTTCCACATTCGTGTTTTCAATGTGCGTTGAAAGCGTTCTGCAATACTAGCTTTTGTTTCAGGATTTTCTGTCATGAAAAAATGAATTTTTTGTTTCTTTAAAAATTTTTGCACCTCTTTATTTTTAAACTCAGAACCTTTATATGATTGTAAAGATAATGGTTTACGTCCAGAAGTTTTCAAAAGTCTTTGAAAAGATTTTGTTAGTGTTTGTCCTGATTTATTGTGAATGGGTATAACCCATGCATATTTTGAAAAAAAACATCAATGACACAAACTAAATAACGAAATCGGTCATTGTGAGATTGTAAACTTTGTAAATCTGCTAAAGCAATTTGCCATTGATGATCCATTCCACCCACTACAGTCTTTCGTCTTGCAATTTTTTTATGAATGGGTTTATGTAAAGTGTAAGTTCTTTCTCCTTTCAACCATTTTTTGACTTGATCAACTGTAACAGATTCATCTTTACTATGAGCTGATTTGTATAAATTTTGTATGCCCCCATAACCAGCAGGATGTTTTGTATTGAAATATATTTCAGTTAATAAATCATTCAATATGCCTCCCATTTATTAGAAAGTTTATTTTCTGCCAATTTATGCCAAGATGATAATTTTGGTGTTTTCTTTCCTCGAACTATTTTTCGTTTTGGAGTTGTTGACAGAGAACTTTCTAACCAACTATCTTCAGGGGGACTTTGATATTCATTGGAGTTTTGCATCTCGATCACCCACAATCAACGTTCACGATTTCCAACAAAATCTTGAGGGATATTTATAGCTTTTAAACCACGATTGAACCTCTCCCAACCGGTCGGTTTAAAACCTTTTCGATGTCTAAGAACATCATTGACTAAATCGATGATGTTTGAGCCTTTTATGGGTTCTCCATTATAACTTAAAATACCCTGATCATCCCAACTCATGTGTGGATGAGATGATAAAGCAGACAATAATGAAGTTGCTTTACGTTTCATTGTAACAGGGACACTTTCTATAATACGATCTCGTAAAAACATTGAATTTCGTTCTGGCTCAGGCATAACCATTGATGGTTGTAATGCCTTCTTATGTGACAATTGAAATTTTTGTAAATGTTCACCATACTTTCGTTTTTTCTCACCTTCTGATAACTCTGAATTTTCTAACACAGATGATAATTCATTCTGCAACTGTGCTGTATTAGTAATTTGAGGATCAGGTGGTAATCTTGGTCTTTGAGATTTTTCATTTCTAAAACGATGCATTTCTTCTAACATTTGATAAGGTACAATAATAGCCATTCTCTTCATATTTTACTCACCGATTTATTTACAAGATTTGTTGCAACTCCAATAGCAGGCCCAAGTAATGGTAAAAAAACACCTTTTTGATTTAAAATTTGTTTTTTTTTTTTTTGAGAGATACAGATTTACTAGCAATAGATCTTAGTTGCTCACGCTTCGGTTGTAATTTTCGTTTCTGAGCGGGGGTTAGATATATGTTTCCTTTTAAAAGATTATGACAACATTCTGACATACAATTAATCAATTCTTTAGGTGCATTTTTCATAATTTGTTTTTGAAATTCTGGAGGTGTTTGACTTAGTGCCAATAACACCCCACCATATTTTTTAAATAGAGGAATCTTACGAGATTTTTTTACCATCTTACCCCTACAAAGTGTATTCATAAAATGATATGATAGACCAACATGCATTTCATTTTATTCAATGAAAATAAGAACTCATCTCCTTAACACGTTTAGGTGCATTCAAAGCTGTGAAACGCGCCGATGTTGGGATGTTTTTTTTTAGTGGTATATGTCCAACATTTTGTCTAGAACCCATAGGATCATGTGATTCTCTATTCCCCATATTTGATGTACGTGTCAAGTTTAATGGTGGTACTATTTTTTGTTTTCAAAGTTTGCTCACTAAAACTGATTTTGTTTTTGTCTCTTTTTGAGGAGTGACTAAAAAGTGTTCATGCATGTAATTTTTATCAACATTTTGTTTCTTTTTAAGTGATTTTCGTTTCTTACTTTTGGTTTCTTTGAATGGTGAATAAAAATTTCTACTTGTCTTATGACCATCCCATCGAATTAAATTACGAATGATAACACCACCAAAAAACCACCACCACCTGGTTTTAAAATAATGTTTCGTTTGGTTGCAAGATCTACTCTTGGATTTGCAAGTTGTTCAAGATCTTGTTTATGTTTATCCATATATGTTAAAGTTTGTTTTGGCAATTTAATTTTTTTATCGAGCATGATTCTACTTGCTAATGTAAACCATTTTAAAATTTTCTTGAAACCTTTCTTAAGTAATTTTTCTCTGGCAAATGGATTTGTCTGCTGACTTAATTGTTCTAATGATTGAATAAAAGAGGCCATGATGATGTGTACTTATTGAAAAAAACTTTTAACAACTGACACAATCTCATTAGTGCACCAGTTTTTTTTATACTTTTGTATAAATGATAGGTCCATGTTCATTTTGCATCACCCAAGGATGAAAAATGTCAGTTCTCAATCTCAAAGACTCAGGGGTTTTAGGACGAAAATCAATTAATAAATAACAATGATCAGTACTCGTTGCATCTTTATAAGATGCATTTAAATGTGGTAATTGAACTTGATTTGCCAATACTTTAATTTGTCCTTTATCTCTAGTATTTTGAAATAAAATCATATAATGTGCATTTAAACTTATGGTATGACTAGATTTAGATAGTTGAAACATATTTTATGTTATGTATATGGCACTTGCATTTCTATGATGTCCTTTTCGTGTGAACCATAATTTAATTTTTTCTTCATCTTTATCTCCTAACATATCATCGAAAACTACAAGGTATGAGTAGGTAATAAATGCGGATTCAGTATCACTTGTACACATACATGTACAAGTACACGTACATGTACGGTACACGCCATAGGGATTCAGTGTTAAATCGTGTACAGAGTGCAAAAATGTCGTTTTTTCATGGTGATACAGAATCCGCAATTGTTTTGGGGCTCACAGATCGCACTTTTGACATTCAAACACCCGTTGGCGAACGCGTAGATTCGACACATCGCTCAAAAAGTAAAAAATGTACGAAATTTTTAAGAAAATGTGCATTAAAAATTTTTGTTGACGTTCCCATCGCGGATCAGACCATCGATCTATCATTGGTGAACGCGAGCAAAAAACATTTTGCGGACTCTGTATCAGCATCAAAAAGCGGTTTGTGGATTCTGTATCACCTACGTTCGCCAACGGGTGTTCGAACGTCAAACGTGCGATCCGATCGGGGAAACCCATTTGCGGATTCTAGATCAGGAAAAATCGACCTCAAAACGTTTTCTCGACGTTCGCCAACGGTGAAAAGTGAGCGTAAAACGCCGTTACTCATCGAAGATTCTTTTAAAAACCGATTTTGGCCTCCGGTACATGGAAAAAAGGCGGTTTGTGGGTTCTGTATCACCTGCGTTCGGGATCGCGTTTGGGACGGTCTAGGGTGCAATCCGATCGGCGAAAACCCGATTTGTCGATTCACCTTGCGAGTTTTGTGGGGCAAATAGTGATAGAATCGGTTTTGAGGAGTTTTTCAGTTTTGGACTCAGTGTAAATAAATAGCTTTTTTCATTCAATGGTGTCGACTATGAAATTGAGTCCGATAAATTGTATCATGATAGACACTCATGTTTTGTTTCGGTGCGAACGAAAGGTTTTCCTTTAATGATCATTGAAAACTTAAGTTTTAGAAAATTAGAACCGATGGAAATCATCTGTTCACGTTTTGTCACATCGAAATTTGTAAGATAAATTTTTATGAAACAGTTCGTAGAATTGTTTCATTCAAATAAAACAGTTCGTAGAATTGTTTCATTCAAATAAAAATTCCACTATAAAACCTTTTTCACTTAGATGAATTTAAGAGATAAAATTCTATTATAATAGACACTCAGAGAGTCGACTATAAAATCGAGTCTGATAATTGTATTATAATAGACACTCATGTTTTGTTCCGGTGTGAATGAAGGTTTTCGTTTAATGATGACATTGAAACTTGAGTTTTAGAAAATTAGAACCGATGGAAATCATCTGTTCACGTTTTGTCACAGCGAAATTTGTAAGATAAATTTTAATGAAACAGTTCGTAGAATTGTTTCATTCAAATAAAACAGTTCGTAGAATTGTTTCATTCAAATAAAAATTCCACTATAAAACCTTTTTCACTTAGATGAATTTAAGAGATAAAATTCTATTATAATAGACACTCATGTTTTGTTTCGGTGTGAATGAAAGGGTTTTGTTCAATAGAGTCGACTATAAAATCGAGTCCGATAATTGTATTATAATAGACACTCATGTTTTGTTCTGGTGTGAATGAAGGTTTTCGTTTAATGATGACATTGAAACTTGAGTTTTAGAAAATTAGAACCGATGGAAATCATCTGTTCACGTTTTGTCACAGCGAAATTTGTAAGATAAATTTTAAGGAAACAGTTCGTAGAATTGTTTCATTCAAATAAAACAGTTCGTAGAATTGTTTCATTCAAATAAAAGTTCCACTATAAAACCTTTTTCACTTAGATGAATTTAAGAGATAAAATTCTATTATAATACACACTCATGTTTTGTTTCGGTGTGAATGAAAGGTTTTCGTTCTATAGAGTCAACTATAAAATCAAGTCCGATAAAATTGTATCATAATAGACACTCATGTTTTGTTCCGATGTGAATGAAAGGTATTTTCGTTTTTAATAATATACAATAAAAGCACGTTTCCACTCAATCAGGTTTAAGAGGTAACTGAATTTTAATTTACTTGTTATAATGTTCAGAGATATGAATGAACCCTTTTAACGAATACAATTATTCTCAAACGCGTTAAATCAGAAACCGGTTTCTTATACGCTGAAACTTTTCAAACTTTTTCAAAGTTCTCCAGTTCATTACGGAGTGAATAATCGGTGATGCAATATTTAACACGTTCAAGGCAAACGCATTTATAGAGGTTTATCTTGTAAAATGTTTTTCCTCAACTGGTTTTAGTTATTATATTAAAGACAGAAGATTTTTATTTACTTAAAACATAAAACATAAAAATAATTATACATTTGATTTTGAAAATAATAAAATAACTCAAGTTAGCATAATCTAAAGGAAAATATTAATAATTTAGAAAACGAAAAAATGTTTTTACACATCACAGATTCCAAACGTAGAGATCAACTTTTAAACGAATATGAACGTGCCAAGAAGAGCATTCAATCGGCTGACAGAAGCAGACGTCTTGGAGAGATGGAATTGAGATGCGAAGCCACAAAAATATTTAAACCCGTGACGGAGGTTCAGGAATGAAGCAAGAAGGACATAGTTGAAGAATTGAGACCTATAAAAGAGAGTTCTTTGAGAATGTGTTCATTGCCCGGTAGTTTTACAAAACAGTATTCCTTTCAATCTACACCGGATTACGTTCCTATGAGAATCGAAACCGACGTGAGTGAGAGCGATGATACAGCTTCGACTATCACCACTGATAGCGTCGCGTCGTCTGAGGATGGTGGTAAGGGAGATCTGTTGTATGGAATTTATAAGGATTCTGATGGTAGAACTTTTGTGGGCGACACAGAAGTGTGAGAGGATGATGATAATTTAATCATCGGTTCGAATAGGTACGAATTAACTCCTGGACTGCGCAAATTGCTCCTTTTCGACAAGCCTGGAGATTACACGGAACAGGATTTCGACAATTACGGCGACATTCTGGTTCAGACCCACGCCATGAAGAGAAATAACGATGCCAGAGAAACGAGACCCAAAGCAAACAGAGGTTACAAGTGGACGAAAGTGGTGAAACCCATATGGGATATGAATAAGAAGTTCGTCGAGTCGGTGCCTGGCAAAGGGGTGAAAACCACTTTTCTTCCGAGCGATTCTGATGCTCTGTCTCAGAGATTGAGTTTGTTGATGGCAAGTAGACGCGCTGGTAACACTGGATTAGATAATGAGATAGTGAGCATATGCATTGAATTGTTGAGGCAGCAGGTTTTGAATAAACGCGATTACAAAAGACTGATGAACGAATTGAAGGATTGATAGATAATAAGTAGAGAGAAACAAACAAAAATATATAAAATAAAAAGAGTAAATTTTACACTACAAAATAATAAAAGTAATTTAAACAAGAAACGATTTACCAGTGAAAAACAAAATATGTATTATAAAATATGTTGGTGATAAAGAACGTGGAATACGTCAGAACTTACGTTCAAGGCGGTTCTGGCATCGTCGATTCTATAATGCGAGCATTCACTAGCGATGCAGGTAGAAAACTCGCATCGACCGCATTTGAGGTTGGTAAGAAGACGGCTTTGGATGCTGGTAAGAAAGCCGCTTCCGAAGCCAGTGGTAGGATAGCTTCTGTGGCTGGGAAGAGGACAGCCGACGCATTGATCGACAAGTTGATCAGTCCGCCGGCGAAGCGAGCTACGTTAGAGCGATCGCCGAAAAGTTGGAAAGATTTTAAGGATGCTGTGGTACCCATACAAGATTTAGCCAAAATGACGAGTGGATCTGGATTGAAGAGAACTCGCGACGGTGTAATATAAATAAATAATAATATTTATAAAACTGAGTTTGAAAAAAACATAAAAATTGTGTTTGAAAAAATCTAAAATAACAAAAAAATAAACAAAGATGAACATTAAAGATATGTCTTGGAACGACGCCGCGACCAAGAGGTCGAATAAAGAGTTCTTTCCAAAAAGCATAAGAGGCCTGATAGTGGGAAAATCGAATTGTGGAGAGACCAGTCTGTTGATGAATCTGTTGTCGCGACCCGACTGGTTGGATTACGACAGATTGTTCGTGTTTGGCAAGAGCTTGTTTCAACCCGAATACAGATTGCTTCGAGAGTGCATGGATCGTAGATTGCCCAAGGACGTCATAGCCAGAATCTTTGACAGTAGGGAGGAAGTGATTCGATCGCCTGGACCAGAAGTCAAATCAAAAGGATGGAGAAAGCGATTCGTGATGGAAGAGGGTTGACGGTGAGATTGCGTCCCGCTCAGTTGAGATACAATTTGAGAATGAAAGGTGGTTTCCTACCGCTATTGGCAGGAATCGATGCAAAAACATTACCCTTTGCCGCAAAAGCATTACCCTTTCTCGGAAAGACTCTCGGCGTGGGAGCTCTCTCGGGACTCGCGAGTTCGGCAGATGAGAAATTAATGGGTGGCAGTGGTCTGTTTTTGAAGAAGGGAGGAGCCGTGTGTCGCGTCCTTGTAGACGACAGCGGTGAAGGATTGTATCTAGAACCTGTTAGAGGTGGCAACTCTTGGAGTGGAAACGGTCTCTATCTGAAGAGTGGAAGGAACGTTGAGCGACTTGGTAAGGGTTTGTTGTTTGGTGAGAATTCACCGTTTAAGAATATACCGATTTTGAGTATGTTATTATAATGTAAAAATTATATAATTATATAAAATATAAATCACAGAAGTATAAAAATAATATAAAATGGATAAAAAGGTGGAAAAGCAATTAGACAATAATGATGAATATCGCGAGATAGAGTGCGAAAAAGATGTGGAAAAACAATTAGACGCTAATGATGAATATTGCAGGATAGTGTGGGAAAAAGATGTGGAAAAACAATTAGATGCTAATGATGGATATCTTAGAAAAGAACTGAAAAAAGAGCAGGATAGATGGTTGAAATTGAAAAGAATGAGACGCTTTTCACCGTCACCACTACCTTCTGAAGAGAATGGAAATGATCTGAGTGTTACCAAGAGATGCACAACATTCGTTCATAATTATGATTCGGATAAACAAAAGTGTTCTTATAAAAACGTAACATATCACTAAAGAAAGAAAAGAAGAATCAACGCCGAAATTGAGAAAAAAGGAAACGTTATTATAATATATATGGGCAATAGTGAAGAAGAAGAAGGAAAACCAAAAAAACAAAAAAAAAAAAACAAAAAAGTAATGAGATCTAGAGATGATCAACCTCTCTAGATCTCATTACTTTTTTTTTCCTTCTTCTTCGCTAAAAATCAATCTCTCTATTGTTTATATTTCCAAGTCCGTTATTAGCATGCTGACGCTCGTGTCTTCTCCATTTTCGAAAATGTGTTGAATGTTTATCTTTACTTTTTTGAGTTTTTTTACATCGGTGGACGCGCTCTCACCACCCGATTTGTCCACGAGTTCGAGTGAGATTTTTGGATATATGTAACTTCCATAGGGCAACGACAAATCGTACTTGTCGAATTCTCTATCTTTGGCAATGACGAGTTTCTGTAGATCGCTTTGGTACTTGTATAACAAATCGAGCATGGCTTCGTCCAATTTCAAAGGCATGTTATATTTGTCGTATTTGTGCTCTAAGCCCTTCATCTCGACCTAATTCAATTCGATGGAATCGTGTTGTTGTAATCTATAGATTTTAAAACCGAATTTCTTACACGTTTCGACTCGTTTCAATTTCAATTCGCATCTTTTTGGTGTTGTTGTCATGATCGATTATTTGGTTTTTTTGTTTTATGAATTATTGCAAATAATGTATATTTTTAAATTTTGTATTTAATAGTTTGTTAAAAAAGTTTGTTTTTTTTTACTCTTTATATATATATAAAAAAAAAAAAAATTTTAATTTTAATTTTCTTTAATGTGAAAACTTTTTTTTTGTAAAAGTGTTTTTTCTCTTTATATATATAAATAAAACGTTTAAATTTTAACATCCTTTTTTCTCGTATTAATTCAATTTTTTTCACGTTAAGGAACATAAAAAATTGATTAATTTCATCAAAAAAAATTTTATTTGAAGGAATTAAAACATATATATATAAAAACAATTTTAAAACTTTTTAACAAATTATTTAAATACAAAATTCGAAAAAAAAATATTCTTACAAATGGAGCAAACAAATAAAAAAATGGAAAATTTAAATGGGAAAACCGTACCTCAGTTAAACAAGATTTGTAAAAAATTAAAAATTCCACATTTCAGAAATCATAGAACCAAATCAAAAAAAATTGAAGTCATACAGGAATATCATTTGCAAAACGATGAAAAGAAAAATATCGAAAGATCGGAAGTGGATAAACTTAAACAGTCAAAAAATGCATCGGTTGTGAAAAATGAGAAGACGACTAAACGAAAAGCCGTTGAAGAACTTCAAGTTTCAAAAAAAAAAAAAAAACTAAAACGAAAACGAGTGATGCACTTCAGAATCTAGACAAACGAAATATATCGAACGAAATTTGATGAGCAATCGACGAAGGGAAAGGAGAAGAATATATAGCATGACTCGTTGTGGAAGTATTCCAATCAAAGCCCATAGAATGGGAGAGTGCGATCAAAGGTGTTTTTAAAACTTTCGATGTGGTTCCCTCGTTCAAGAAAGTTGATCCAAAATTGTTCATGGAACGGGTGAAGAAAAAAGTATTGGATTTGTTTCGCGAACAGATGAACGTGGGACAAAAAATTAAGATGATACTCCATTGCATGATGAATAAAATCGACGTGAAGTCCGGCGAGAGCATCATGAAAAATGCATATTTCAGATCTAACATCGAACCCGTATTTCGAAGTTCAGATTTATCAGACGTTTTTGAAAAGATGAAAGACAAGATGTTGATGTCTCTCGCGAATTATCAACATGAAGGTAGTAATTGGACGTTTGATGAGGTGTTGAAACTCGAAATTCATATAACTAAAAACGATTCATTGAAAGGGTCTTCCTACGTGGAATTACCGTATTTCTTAGCTAAAAACACTCCGTGGTCAATGTGAGAAATAAAGATGATCAGTGTTTTAAATGGGCAGTCACCTCCGCTTTATACCCTGTCAAAATGAACTCTGATAGAGTTTCTCATTATGAGGAGACTTCTAAAAATCTCGATTGGACTGGAGTGACTTTTCCAACGCAGTTAAAACACATCGAACGTTTCGAGGCTCAAAATCCCACAGTAGCAGTGAACGTCTTGGGATATGACGATGAAAAATGAATGATCTATCCTCTCAGACAGACTTCGTTTCTCAAAAGAGAAAAGACGATTATTTTATTATTGATTTCTAATGGTGACAATCATCATTATTGTTGGGTTAAACATCCGAGCCGATTACTATCAAAACAAAATAATAAACATAAAGGAAAGATATGTTTATGTTGCAACTGCATGAATGCGTTTCACAGTGAAAAATCGTTAGTGAAACATCAGGAATATTGCAACGAAAATAAAGGTGTCGCCGTCGAAATGCCCAAACCCAACACCATTGTGAACTTTGAAAATCAGAATAGAAGGTTAAAAGTACCATTCGTCGTGTATGCCGATTTCGAATGCTTCACCGTGAAAATGAGTTCCTGCCAACCCGACGCTCTTCAAAGTTACGTCGAAAGATATCAAAAACACACGCCTTCGGGTTATTGCATTTATGTGAAATGCGCTTTCTACTCACAACACGATATGGGTCCCTTCACCTACACGAAACGGTGCGAAGATGATGACGTGGCTCAAAGGTTCGTGAAAGAGTTAGAATCGAAAATTCAAATGTTACACGACAAATTCAAAACTCCGGCGAAAATGATCATCACGCGAATGTCACATATGCAGACAATCGTTCAACGAGAATTCGGAGGAAAATAAGAAGGTAAGAGACCACGATCATTACACGGGTCTGTATCGCGGTCCGGCTCACAGCAAGTGTAATTTAAAATATCGAGACGCCATTTTTTATCCGGTGATATTTCACAATCTCTTGGGTTACGACAGTCATATGTTCGTGAAAAATCTTGGCACCTCCCACGAAGAATTAAATTGCATCGCGAACAGTGAAGAAAGATACATTTCCTTCACGAAATGGAAGTGCATGGAGAAGAAAAGAGTAATCAACGGAGAGACGTTGGAAGAAAAAACGAAATTCATTCGTATAAGTATACGTTTCATCGACAGTTTTAAATTCATGTCGACCGCACTGGAAAAATTAGTCAATAACATGAGCAAAGATAAATTTAAAATCATGAGCAAACATTTTGGAGAACGAGTAGACATCATGTTGAGGAAAGGAGTCTATACTTATGATTACATGAAAGATCTAAAGAGATTCAACGACACCGCACTGCCTTCGAGAGAAGATTTTTATTTGAAATTATACGAATCTGACATTTCCGACGAAAATTACGAACAGGCCAAAAACGTGTGGCAATCACCTGATATGAAAACCATGAGAGATTATCTCGATCTCTATCTGAAGACCGACGTTCTGCTCCTGGCAGACGTGTTTGAAAATTTTCGAGACGTCTGTCGTCGAAATTACGATCTGGATCTGGCTTGGTGTTTCACTGCACCTGGTCTGGCGTGGGATGCTCTGTTGAAGACCACCGAAGTCCAGTTGGAATTATTATCCAAAGTGGACATGTTGCTCATGTTCAAAAGGGCTGCGAGAGGTGGTGTCTCGATGATCTCCCACAGATATTCTGAAGCTAACAATCCCTACATGAAAGAAGGTTTCGATTCAAAACGATCGAATAAATACATACAGTATTGGGATGCTAATAATCTGTACGGTTGGGCTATGAGTCATCCTTTACCAATTGGAAATTTCGAATGGATGACGGAACCGGAAGAGATGCAAAAATAGAGAGACTATCCTTGCATTTTAGAAGTCGATTTGAACTATCCGGAAGAATTACACGATCTACACAACGATTATCTGCTGGCTCCCGAACGAATGGAACCGATCGAAGGAGACGAGGAAAAACTAATTCCCAATTTATTTAACAAACGTAAGTACGTCATCTACAGCGAGAATTTGAAACAATACGTCAATCATGGGATGAAATTAGTCGACATACATCGCATCATTTGACGAAGAGCCTTGGATGAAAAAATACATCGATCTCAACACGAATCTCAGAATTCAAGCCAAGAACGATTTCAAAAAAGATTTCTTCAAACTCATGAACAACTGCGTGTATGGTAAATCGATGGAAAACATAAGGAAGAGAACCGACGTTCGACTCGTCACGTTTGAGAAAAAATCTAAAAAATTAGTGGCGAAACCCAATTACAAACACCGAACCACATTCATCGAAAATCTAGTGGCTGTTCACATACAAAAGATGCACCTGAAGTTCGACAAACCGTATTATCTCGGACCGATCATCTTAGATATCAGCAAGCGATTGATGTATGAGTTTCACTATGATTATGTCAAACGAAAATTTGGTGATAAAGCCAAACTACTGTTCACCGACATGGACAGTTTAGTTTACGAGATAGAGATGAAAGATGTCTACCGAGATATATCTCCGGATGTGTCTGCGTGGTTCGACATGAGCAATTATCCCATCGATCACCCGTCCAACATTCAACCGAATGACAACAAGAAGGTGTTGGGTAAATTTAAGGACGAGAGCAGTGGTAAACAAATCGTCAAATTCGTAGGCTTGAGACCCAAACTGTATGCTTATCGTCTAGAAGATGAAGAGATCAAGAAGTGCAAAGGGGTTAAACCGTGCGTGGTGAAGAAAAACATCTCTTTCTGAGAGTATAAAGATTGTCTGTTAGGAAGTGGTCCGGTGTATAAGACTATGAAATTGATTCGAAGCGAAAATCACGACTTGTATACCGAAATAGTCAACAAGATTTTGCTGACGCCGACGACGATAAGAGATTCGTGTTAGATGATAAAATAAGCACTTTGGCACTCGGACATTGGACTTTGGATATAATTTTAGATGATGGGATTTCAGATATGATTAAGGATGATAGGATTCCAGAAAATCAAGAGGAATTAGACGGATTCAAGATTATGGAAGTCGAGGAATTAGACGGATTCAAGATTATGGAAGTCAATAGAGTTAGTTTAAAAAGAAAAAGGAAAATGTAAAAAAATATCATCATTTTAGTGAATTATAATAAAATAAATAAATTTAAAAAAAAAATATACACATTTATGAATAAGAAAATAGAGATATCCGTAGAAGGTGTCGTCTTACCTAACGAACCCCTATCCAACATCGAGCTGCCGAATGCAGTAAAGGATTTGAAAATCAAAGATTTTCTAGGCATGTTTTCCAGAGATGCCTTGCCGAAGAGCAGACCTCGACAATCGGAATGCGGAATTTTAAATCAAGATGATTTATCGGGTGAAGGCACTTACTGGGTGGCGTGGTTCAAGAACAGGAAGAAGAAGAATTATTATTTCGACAGCTACGGAATCTCACCGCCGAAAGAAATAAAGAACTATTTCAACAAATCGATGGTTCGTTACAACACGGAACGAGAGCAATCGCCAGATCAAGTGTTTTGCGGTCACCTATGTCTCTACGTTCTCAAGAGATGGTCTGAAGGAGATCGGTTTCTAGACATTCTCAATGATTTACATTAGAGAGTTTTTTTATAGTATATATAAAGGTAAAAAATTATTTAAAAAAATTTTAATCGAATAAAAACGAAAAATAAAAATAAGTGAAATAATTCATTTTTTAATAAACTGCGTTTGAAATATATTTTAAAACAAAACCTCAAAACAACATGCCAGTCGATAAATTTGGTAGAAGTGATGACGAAAGTCGACCCAAAAAGAAGAGGAAGATGCTCGAAGTCGGTAATGGTTACGACATTGCCAACTTGGATGAACGTTACGTTCGGAGATACGAACCTCGAGAGGAACCTTTGAACATGAACGATAAGAAGCTCTACAATCTTCCCGAGCCAATAGATCTTGCAGATGCTGTGACTAAAAAATACATCGACAGGGGGAACGCGGATTTCGAACGAATCATGTTAGATAATTACGTTGATAAAGCCATGACCGACGATCTCGATCTGAAATCTAAACGTTTGGTGAACGTCGCGAATCCCATAGATTCCACCGATGCCGCGACCAAGAAATACGCGGACGACTCTCACGCGCGATTCAGCGAACATCTGAGTGGATACATTCAGAAAACGATGCACTCGGAATTGAACGCCAATTCTAACAAGATAACGAACGTGGCCACTCCCACGAATCCCAAGGACGTGGCGACCAAACACTACGTAGATCTGGAACAGAGAAAGTATGACAGACGAGAAATGAAATCGGATCTGAATGCGGGATTCAACAAGATATTGAATCTGTCGAAGGTCGACGATGCAGATGCGGACTCAACCACAGTCATCAAGGGCTACGTAGATTCTGCCATAATACGATCCCAAGAAAACATAGAATCGCAAGTGGACAATCTCTACCTGAACAAACAATCTGGCGGAACCATGGAGGGTGGCATCAACATGAATGGTCACAATTTATTCGGTCTCGATCACGATCGGAATTCGATTCCAGCGCAGTCAGCAGGAAGTACGTGGACAACAACTCAGTCTGGAGAAAGGGTGACATCATGGAAGGTAAACTAGACATGGGCGGACACGCGCTCACGAATCTACCGGATCCCAAGAACATGACAGATGCCTGCACCCTGATGTCAGTGGTGGAAATAGTCAAATACGCTAGACAATTGATCACTGTGTGGGCTGAGGAGGCCAGCATGTTAGAGGAGGGAAAAACCGAGTGGTCTTTCGAAAACCTAGGTAGCGGATCGCAACATGGTCAGGTGGGATATCCCATGCCGTTAGGAGGTGAAATCATACGAATGGGTCTGGCTTCCACGGATTTGAATAACAGAGCGGTCGTCAATCTCACGGTGAATGGAGTAGAGAGTGATAAGAGATACAGCATTGAAAAGACTGAGAATCAACATGCGAAAGTTAGCACGTTCGGCACGCCTCTCAAAGTGAACGCCGGAGACAGGATTAATTTCGTTACAAAAACCAATAATCCCGACGCCGCCACTTCCGTGGTGAGCCTACTGATCAAACTAGATCCTTTGAACAAACAGTGAACGCGTGGAAATAATTAATTAAAAAAATAATGAGTGATTATTAAAAACAAAAAAAAAGTAATGAGATTTAGAAAGATGTTCAATCTCTCTAGATCTCATTACTTTTATTTTTTTTCTTTTTTGTTTTAATAATTACTCATTATTTTTTTATAAAATTTTCACACACGTCTCTCATCGAATGATCGACATCTTATTTCCATCCAATTCGAATTGTAATTCTCTGTCTGACAGGACCAGGGTGAAGGCTTCGGTTTTTCTTGGGCACATTCCTATCGAATTGCATCTTGATCTGAATGTCTAAGACCCTACTCTTGAGTCGTTCACTCTGTTTACTGACGTCGAATACTAACATGGGATACATCGACTTGTATTCGCCAGGAGATATGTTAGGGTTGCTCATCAATTCGTCTAGACCGTGATACTTCTTTCTAAAATCAGCGGCGTCGCCGTACAGTCTGCAGAAATCGTTCTTGTCGAACGACGTGTTGTAATCGATTGCTGGATATCTCGTGGAGTTCAGAAACACTTGCATGTTTCTCAAATTGCAGTGATCGAACAATGACACATTCTTTTCCTGAGACCCATCCTTATCAGTCTGAAACGCAACCACGATGAAATGCGGTCTCTCAGAAGCGGATTTCACCATCAATCTACAATCGAAGTGATTCGTGGAGGGTGGAATGCTAGCCGTGTCGCACTGTCTCATTCTAAATCCCACGGGTAATTTACTCTTGGATTCTATGCTCTTGTAGAGACGCGTTTTTTCCACGATCGAAGGCTCCACGTGTGGAACAAAGCACGATATCTTGTGTAGAGTTATCTTACCCACATCGGTCGCAGTGAGTCTCACTATCGCCGCGTCGTTTCCTTTTCGAATCAACGTCAGATTGTGTTTGAATCCGTACATGATCTTGTTGTAATCATCTGCGAATCCGAAGATGTGTTTCAAAGGTATCCTGAATGAAAACGTTCCTTTAGGTCTGGACGTCTTGACGACGTAGTCGAATATCGCGACGGCGCCGGCGCTAGCAGGGCCGACGGTGTCTTTCATCCACAACTGATTAAGTCCTCTGGATTTTGAAAAATCATCCGGATACGTCAAGAGTCTGAACATCGTGGTGGCCTGACCGGGATGAAACACAGATTCTATCTCTTGTCCGGATAGCAAGTATTTTATATTACTGAATAGATGCATGATGCCATTATTGGCTAGAGTAACCGTGTCGTCGTCAGCGTAGTCGGTCCCATCTTCCTTAGTGAGACGTCCCTGCACCACTATGTAACTCTCGCTAGGATGGACGAATAGATTTTGGGTTTCGACATTGATTCTTATCTCTCCCGCATTGTTCAAACTCGTTCCGGTTATCGGTTCATATTCGTGAACCTCGTATTCTTGAATACTTTCATCTTTCACTATGCTTTGTGCGATATCTAGTATATTTGCCATTTTGAGTGGTTTTTGTTTTTTGTTTATTAATTAGCTTGCTTTTTTTATCTAAAAAATAGTTTTAATTATTTTTTATTATTATTTTTCTCTCTTATATATATATGTAAACAAGAAAATGTTAAAGAGAGTAAATAAAAAAAAAATGTCTTCTTATTAAAACTTCGTCTTCTGCAATTGTTGTTCGTAAAACTTTCCGATGATCTCTTCTCCATCCAAATCTTCGATTTCGTAAGTCACCGGATTGGTGTGAAATATTTTGATTATCACGAAGATTTCTGAGGTCCATCAAGGAGTATAACCCTTTTCGAAGTGCTTCTTATAAGCTTAGATTCTCACTCGATCGCCGACCGCAAATTTCGGCGTTCTAGACTTCTTCCTGATCTTAGATCTCTCAGGATATAGATTCGCGTAGACCCGTTTTTCTTTTCGAGGATCGCTAGCTTCCGCGGGAGTCATCTTGATCGATCTGTGTCGCGTGTTGTTGTAATCTTTGACCAGACCGTTCAGAGCGTATATGTATTTCTTAGTCGAATTCGCCATGAAGTATCTGTGCATCTTTTCCTTCATCGTTCGATTCCACCGTTCCACCACGCTGGCTTTCTCTTCGTTTTCGATCGAGTAGAGGTCGACTAATCGATGAACGTGCTTGTTGCAGAATTCCTTTCCCTTGTCCACCCACAATTTATTCGGTTTTCAAGAAGACGAGTCGAACACGCTCTTCAGAGCCTCGGCGACACAAGGTCCCGATTTATTCTTCAAAGTTAAATTAATTTCGTTTTTTATTTTATATATAAATTTAATATTTTTTTTTAAGAATTCTGTTTTTTTTCAATCGCTGCTCTTGAGTTCTATCATCTTACTGAATTCCTCCCTAGCCTCTTTCCTCCCCTTTTCCACGAGAGAATCCTTCATCTCTTCCTTGATGATCTGACGAGTCTTGATTCTCACGGCTTCTTTCATGGCATCGTATTTCGTTTTCCCGCCCAATATTGTGAAGTATTCTCCATCCGATATCCTACCGTCTTTCAACGCCATCGAGATCATTTCGGATATCATGTTGATCTTGGAGTCGGCCAAGATGTGAATCTTTTCGTGTTTCCTTGCCTTCAGATATAATTTCCTACTCAAAAAGTTTCCGAGCGTGCTAAACAATCCGGTGGCGAGAGCTACTCCTTCTATGGTCAACACGATTAGAACGCCGACTGCGGTCGACAACAATCCGATGCCGGCTGTGTCTAAACCCATGGAAATCGTGATCAGTGTTGTGTCAACCGCGTTGACGAATTTCAGGAAACGCGAATACTTCTTGAGAGAATGGCGAGAATCTCTCTCTTGAGTCAGATACAATTGGATTCTACTGATTTGATCAATGCGATACCTCTCTCCTCTTTCTTTCTCTTTCTAGTGATGGCGCTGTTGGCAAAACGTCGTTCGGCTTCTCATCCTCGTCGTCATCTAACGTCGGATACAATTTATTTCTGGTTCTCATTTTTGTGTTTTTTTCTTTCTAATATTAGATAAAATTTTTTTATGTGTGTATTTATTTTTATTTCTATTCTCTCTTATTTATATCAATGAGAAAACTTAGACGTATGCTTCCTTCAGCAATAATTTCATGATGCATCCCTTGTCTTCTAAATTCAGACTTCTACGCACCAATTTCAGTTCTTCCGAATTGGTGGGCTTATCTCGCCCGCTACAGAAGACTACTCTCTTCCAAAACTTGATCATGCCGTCGATTTGAATGCATTTGAATGCTGGTTCAAAATACTTGATGACCATATCTTCCCTTTCCATCGTCAGACACGAATGATCCTCGTGATTGAAGTCTAGATGATCCCAACATCCGACACATCGTTCTAACAAGAGGCGACCTAGTTGTTCGTTCACGCAGAATGCGTAGGCTCTCATCAGTATTTTTAAAAGAAACCTTGCTCTAATAGTCTGGGAAGCGCTCATGATTTACGTATATTTTATCTATTTCGATTCGATATTATTTTTTTAAATAACTATTTATTTATATATTTTTTTCTCTCCTATATATATCAATCACTTTTTATTTCCTCTCGACAAAACCGTTTCTATCACTATTCGCCCCACAAAACTCGCAAGGTGAATCGACAAATCGGGTTTTCGCCGATCGGATCGCACCCTAGACCGTCGGAAACGCGATCCCGAACGCAGGTGATACAGAACCCGCAAACCACCTTTTTCTGCCTTTTTTCCATGTACCGGAGGCTGAAATCGGTTTCTAAAAAAATCCTCGATGAGTAACGGCGTTTTACACTCACTTTTCACCGTTGGCAAACGTCGAGAAAACGTTTTGAGGTCGATTTTTCCTGATCTAGAATCTGCAAATGGGTTTTCCCGATCGGATCACACTTTTGACGAACGTATGGGATACAGAATCCGCAAACCACTTTTTGATGCTGATACAGAATCCTCAAAACGTTTTTTGCTCGCGTTCACCAACGATAGATCGATGGTCTGATCCGCAATGGGAATGTCAACAAAAATTTTTAATGTACATTTTCTTTAAAATTTCGTACATTTTTCTCTTTTTGAGCGGTTTGTCGAATCTACGCGTTCGCCAACGGGTGTTTGAACGTCAAAAGTGCGATCTGTGAGCCCCAAAACAATTGCGGATTCTGTATCACCATGAAAACACGACTTTTTTGCACTCTGTACACGATTTAACACTGAATCCCTATGGCATGTACCGTACATGTACGTGTACTTGTACATGTATGTGTACAAGTGATACTGAATCCGCATTTATTACCTACTGGTGTGGAATAGTGACATCACTAACAATTTCATATTCATCACCAGGGATGCCTTCTATGAATTTAATATCTACACTCTCTTTAAGTAAAGTATATGTATTTTGCTATTCTTTATAACACCAGATGATTTTTCGTGGGGGAATTTGAAATAAGTCATGTTTCATATCAATAAGCTTTTTGACAAATTCTGTTTTTCCTGAACCACTAGGCCCTGAAATAAAGATATTACAAGGGTGTTGAAACAATAAACATTCACTTGATACCATTATTTTTTTTGTGAGAAAGTGTTGTCAAAACACTAACTTATATACTTTCTGTTTCCATAGCTTCTTCAATTCTATGAGTGGGTTTTCTTTTTAAGGGTGCTTTTAATTCAAATAAAGTTTCTGAAGAACTCTGATCTATTTGTGACATACATTGTCTATATACATAATTCATGATTTGTTCATCATAAATAATAAAATCCCACATAACTCTTGTCCAAATATTTTCTGCATTATCTTTGTAAAAAGCATTCATGATTTGTAATGCATTACAAAATTCCCCATACATTTCATCTTTTTCCAATTGATTATGAATAAATTCTTTTGTTATTGTTAGATAGCCAGAAGTGATCATTTGAAATGCATATAATAATGCCTTATGTGTGATCTTGTTTTCTAAGATGTGTCTTACTGGTTCCATGGTTGAAATCAAACTGATGATTCTTTTGTCTGTTCTGGTGTACTTTGTGCATCAGATATTACATTACACCATGTACTCTGTTCATCGGGACAGTCAGGAAAATCATTTTCTACATTATCTGTAAACATTTTGTCTAACTTAGTTTTGAATTGTCCTGAAGCTTTTCTTGCAAATATGGTACTAAATGTTGTTCTTTGATTATCTAGTACCATGAGTGCAAATAAAGATTTAGAATCTGGAAAATCATCTAGACACTTGTCATATTTTTTCATTGTTGAAAATGTTTGATTTAAAGTGAATCCATAATCCATCACTGATAATATTTTATCTGGAGGTGTTTGCATACATGTGGGTGGTTTATATAATTGACAATTTCTTATCAATTGAATATAAGAACAATTTGGTGACCACTTAACATGTTCTTGTAAAGGAATATCCTTTTCTTCTCAATTATGTAAACCTTGTCCACATACAAAACATTTTACTTTACCATCTCCTACATAGAAAAACCCAGCTTTAGCTAAATCTTCTTTCTTGGATTGTAAAATAGGATTTGTAGTCATACTAAAACTCGAAAGACTTCTTAACACTGATAAGTATATAGGATAATTAGGATTAAATGGTAGAGACATCTTCTCTACTCCCTGTTCAAAGTCGAAATAAGTTTTTGTGATGAATATTTATATCTTATACCCATAGGGGAGTGTGTCATGTTTACCGACAACAAAACGTTTTGTGTAAACAGATCTGAATGTTTTGCTTTGTGCTTCACTTGTGACTTGTCTATCTTTGTTACGTTTAATTCTATGTGTATATTCAATGTTTAATTTGTAATTCTCTCTGTCTCGTGCACATTCAATCATGCTTTCAAAATTGACTTTTTGTGATGTCATGTAATCTAATGTGATACCCTTAACTTTACATATGGTATGTATTTCTCCATCTTTAATATATTTGTATCCATAATTTTTCGGACCTAAACCCACAAACTCTGTGTTTTTTGCCCCTGGGTGTTCATCTGTCCACTGCCCTAATCTACTATTTACAATTTCTGGATTCCAAAGTGATGGTTTATGTATGTAGATACAACTGTGTGTGTCAAAATATAAAACTCGTGTTCCTAATTGTTCTAAAACTTTGTATAATTCCATACGTGCATAGGCTATGACAAATGAAGCTACGACAACATTGGCTGAATTATGTGGATTGTAAACATCTGTAGCGTCAATGTAGTTTACTAAAACAAACTGATCATGGAAAAAAATTCCACATTCTTCACAAATTTGTTTTCGTTCTGTATTATTTTAAAATATTCTGATGATTCATTTATGTATTTTGTTTTAGTTTTTATATTGTTTTGTGCCTTTTCCCCAGAGACAATTTAACATGGTTTTGGCAAATGATCTTTTTCCTGTTTTTTTCAACTTTTTCTAAATAGATATTTCAGTCTGTGCATAATCGTTTTTAATTTTTTTTTTGTCTGTTTCTGTTTTCACCCAATCTGGAAACCCACTAGCTTCTTGTTTCATTTTCAAATATTTGTTCACATAATATTTGTAAATCTCCGAAGACCATCCATCCCAATGCCAAATCTGATAAGTGTCAAGAAGAGTGTACCCCAAATCCAATGCTTTGCAAAGTTCAACAGATGTCCATGTACCTACAAGTGCACGTTGTTCTGGTGTGTGTTTACAGTGATCTAATTCATGTTCTGCACACATTTACAAAGTGTGAATGTCATTTTCTTATTACAATGAATAGGTAAAATTGGCCAAAAAAGATTTTGAGGTGGTAAAACTTTACATTTAAGGAGACCTCTGTATTGGCTTATTTTGCCAGTATCTATGTTTTCCTTTGTGAGTATATCTGGATGTCTCACTGGATATTCCCTGCGTTTGTTCACATATGGGTAAAGTGAACAGATATCTATATATTTAATTTCTGTGTCTGTGTTTTCGTCAATTTCGTAGTGTAATTTAATAGCATTTGTTCTCCCACCAAATAATGCTTCTCGTGGTTTAATTGGGTCCATGTGTGGGAAAAATGTATCTAAAGAGGCTTGAACTTCAGGATCTGATTTACATAGATGATCCAAATCGTGCTCCCAGACTACATGTATATTATACCCCAATAATTTGAAATGTTTTATGCGTGATTGGGTAATGTTGTACAGAGATTGATAGAATTGTGAATTGATTGGGTTTTTCTCAAATCTGTCAGGATAGCAAGTTTCACATACATCCATAAAATTCATAGATTGTATTTGTCTCTTTGTGAAAACCATCTACATAATAATTTCCAATTTTTATTTCTCCACCGTTTAGTGCATGTCGTATGTGTATGCCTTCTTCTTGTGCTAGTAGCTGTAAGAATCTAATGGCTTTCATGGAATATCTAACGGCAGTAGGATACCCTATGTCTGAAATGAGACCAACTTTGTTTTCTGGCATTGAATTTTTCCGCCAAGCTTTATTACAAGCATCAGCTAAAGTTACAGCCTCCCTGAAAGGATCTTTCCCATCACATTTGATAAATTGTTTTCTGAATTCCCCACACCCTCTACGTAATATATCCACATCAGACTTACAGCACATGTCCATTTCTTTGGCAAAATTGAAAGTAGCATTACTTGTAATTTTTTGATTGTACCATTTAATAAAATCATCCCTGACTGGGGGAGACATAGACTCAGGCATGTATAATGTTGCATCTAAATAAGGTCCAATGTAGTTTTGATATGATTTTGTGTTTGCCAAAATGAGAGGAAAATAACCTTTTGCTAGTTCAATGAAACCAAATGTTTTAGGGAATTGTGCCAATCTCATAGAAAGGAAACTTAATGAATAGATGAGTCTAACACCACAAGCTTTCAAAGAAATAATTTTGTTTCCATTCATGATGACATCAGGTTTTGATGTAGCAGTTTCAATGAGATGTCTTAAGATAAATTGTGCATCAAACCCTCTTGAATTATGAGCAATAGCTGTTGTATCTAAATGTTCCTTACTGTAAAGCCAATTGCAAAAATCACTCAAAGTAGATTCTCCTTTAAAAATATATTCCCTTCTTCCAACTTTGTCACAGAAAAAACATTCTTGATCTATAGGTTTGCAAATACATTCCCCACATGCACGGTGTGCAACACAGTAATTTGGGTTGTGGAGACCTGAGTCTTGAGTTGTTTCAAAATCATAAAACACAAAGGGTACTTTCGGCATTTTGTCTTTCTTGGGTGGTTTGTATTTTGGAATGAAACAATAATGTTCGCTTTTGACTAATTGATGGCAATATTTACATTTCCTGAACCCACTGCCGATGTGATCTCCTTTTGTTAGATATATTAATGAATTGCACCTTTTACATTTCTTAACTAATTGACAAATGGTTTTTTCTTGGTTCTGTAATAAAGTTGTGTGATTTTTTTAACAAGATGAACTTACAAAATCCCTATTACAAGTGTAACAATGAACAGAATGTTCAGATGTACAGGGTAGTGGAGAATAGCAAACACAGCCTTTTGGGCATCTATGACGTTCTCTGTTATTATACCCTACATTGCAATATTCACAATAGTAACTACATCCTAAAAACCCTGTGATTTTAGTGATGGTGTCGAAATGACGGTCATGGTGATAAATATGAATAACTTTACTCTCTTTTGTAGTTTGTGGTGGTTCAAATAGGAACGTTTCTTTGGCAAATTTTGGGTGGATTTTAATTACATACTCTGGGGAGAGTAACCCTTGAATTTTACAATATTCTTCATATCCACAAGGTTTATTATAACCAAGACCTGCTTTGTCCAATAATGCCTTTGCCTCATTTTCTTGAAACTTCACTTTTGAATTTTAAAAATTTTTCCATCTCTTCTCCCAAAGTTCTGAATTATCTTTATCAACGTGGCATTTTCCCACTACAATAGCACGCGCAAAGCACATAGAATCATTGACATTTTTAATTTCAATAATACGTTTCTTATTTCCAACCATTTTACCAACAGATGCAAATGGAATGGGTGCATTTCCCCCTGACCCTTGTGGTAGTGAAGTGTGTGTTATTTCTAAAGATAATTTACCATCATGGATAGTAAAATTCTCATTTGATTGAATAACTTTTTCAATTTCATCTAACAATGTTTTACCATTTAACCCCATAGCCTTTGTAAAAGGAATAAAAATACCTACCCCAAGACCTGGATGGTGGATGGATATCCTCATGGGGTCGTTGTCTTGTATACCACATTCCTTTTTTACATCTTCCACCATTGATTGAAACATTTTACTTAGAAACTCAAATGGATTGTTGACATCCAATTGATTCAAAGTCACTTCACATACATGGGATTCTGGGTGAAATTTTCTGGATTGCCGCAATAACTTAGGGTGAATAGAATACAATCTCCATATGGAGTTTGTATTCTTAGTCAACCTCTGTTTCTTGCTGCTTACAAAATCTTCTATATCGCTATCATCTGAATCAGTGTAGGCTACTAATGACCGCTTCATCTTTTTTTATTCGTCAGAGGAGATCAAAATCACGTCTTTCAGTTTTGTTAACTTCAAAGCATGTGTATCCCAAAACTGTGAAACCCCCGCCTATGTATACTTTCGCTGAAAATCATTTTCTTATTCAGAAACAACATTCAGAAAATGTATTCAAACCAAATTGTTTAACTGTTTTCATTTCAATTTTTCATTTACCTGAATCTAACCAATGGAGACAAAAGTGTGTGAAAGACTTCTTTGGTGATATTCCTTCTCTCTAACGTGTCAGTCAGCGGTGACGTGGTCCCCAATAGAGGAAAGTCTTATCCATAACTGTCACTCCACTCGAAAAAATTGACAGATGCCATAGATTTTTTACTCAGAGTGTCATTTTAGGTAACAGGATATATCACTAAATTTCCCCCTCAAAAATCCAATATTTTTTTTCACTTTCCTTGGGGGGTGGGTGGGGGGGGGGGGGGGTGGGGGCGGGGAGGGCGGATCGGCGGATTATACAACCACTGGTCGTGAACCACCAATACACGGCGTACAAATAATTTGGAAAAAAATCCAATTATTTGTCCTTGATTTTATATTAAAACACAAATAAAATAACTAAAATATGAGACTAGCCACTTTTTAAAAATGAATGAATGAATATGGTGATGTGCATTGTACAACGAAAGTTTGACACCATGGTGTGTCTGAAAAGGGGTATTTTGTAATTCACCACATCTGGAAATGGCATAACAGCAACTACCAAATATTAAGCTTTTGAGAAATAACTCAAAGACATCTCTACCCTCGGACCGTCTTGCTTATTGGCACAGATTATTTTTTCTTGGGATAACAGCGGGATCATTGTTTTCCCCCCTTACACCTGCAATCTTGTGGTGGAAGTTCTATTTTGATAGATGTTTCAAGTTTCATAGCGATATGAAAATTGTGGTTATGAGCCCGCCAAAGTGTATTTACAGTCATTTAGGGGAGTGCAACAGGCACCAGAAAATAATGCAATGAGTATTTCACGCGCCTTTCCCCCACTGGTCAGATGATGCGTGATGAAATACTCATTGCATTAGTTTTCACAGCCTTTCCACACTTAGATGATCCAGAATGTCACTCTTTCCCTCCAAAAATAATTTGGAGGGAAAGAGTGACATTGTGTAGCAAAAACATCTGTGGTGTCAAAGATTCTGCCTAGCATGAGTGTTAAGTGCATATGATAGCGAAATTAAAACTTTGACAAATTTTAACTGGCTTGTGTGCTATCTCTGTAATATCAGGATAAATGTTTTATTCGTCACATTGAAATATTTTACCAATTTTCAATGTGGTTATAATTTGATAGTTTTCAGAACGATATCTCAGAATTGCGCCTTCTTTTGCTGAATTCGTAACAGATATCTGGCGGTAAATTGTTGAAATCAGCTTAAAACAGTTTACAATGTAAGTGAATTATTGAAACACAACACTTCCCGATGCTAAAAACAATCAGTCTGCAATTACGCTTCCGTGAACGAGTACGGGTTTTTTTTTCTCTCCACAGTTGCATTTAGTGAATTATTGAAAACATGTGTTTGTGTTTGAAAAAAAATGTATCTCAATGGATTACGAGAGAAATATTTTTCTCAGAGTGTGTTTGTTATTTGTCTTACAAATTGACTGCATGACACACTTTCGTATCGGATTATAATACATTCGTGCATTTAAAATTTAGAAGTTGATATTGGGCGATGTATATTAGGTAGCAAGTTTTAAAAAAGCAGAATATTTTGTCAGTATAAAGTAATTGGGAGGCCTCTACCTCATGACTACCACTATACTATTTAACACTGAATTCCCCATACCCCAATGTTGACAGTATAGGTACAAGCATTTAACACTGTATTCCCCATACCCCAATACTGCCACTATAGGTACAAAATTAACATAGGATTCTCCATAAGGGGGTTCTCGTTCCAGTCCATTTTACCCATGGCTGGCACTATGGCAAAAAGCATTTATCACTGAATTCCCCATATCCCAATGTTGGCACTATGGCGAAAAAATTAAGATAGGATTCTCCATACCGCGGCTTGTCCCTCAACAGCCATTTTACCCCGTGGCTGGCACTCCGGCGAAAAGCATTTAATACCTATTTCCCCTTCCCCAAGGCTGGCACTCCAGCGAAAAGCATTTAACACTGAATTCCTCATACCCAAATATGCCACTGTAGGTAAAAAATTAAGATAGGATTCTCCGTAGGCTTTTCACCCAGGAGGTGGCACTATAGGGACTTAGTGATTGGAAGGGGTTTTTTTTACCCATGGCTGGCACTATGGCGAAAAGCATTTAACACTGAATTCCCCATACCCAAATATGCCACTATAGGCCAAAAATTTAACATAGGATTCTCCATACCCCAATATGGGTACTCTGGCGAAAAAGTTAAGATAGAATTCTCCATACTGCGGCTTGTCTGTCAACAGCCATTTTACCCGTGGCTGGCACTCCGGTGAAAATCATTTAACACTGATTTCCCCCTTCCCCAAGGCTGGCCCTCCAGTGAAAAGCATTTAACACTGAATTCCCTACACCCAAATATGCCACTATATGTACAAAATTAAGATTCTCCGTAGGCTTTTTTACCCAGGGAGTGGCACTGTAGCAAAAAACATTTAACACTGAATTCCCCATACCCCAGGACTGGCACTATGGCGAACAAATTAACATAGGATTCTCCATAGGTTTTTTTCGCCATAGTGCCGTTTTTTTCGCCATAGTGCCATTTTTGGTGGCAGGAAAAGATTTTTCGTCGAACAGGTACGAAATGGCCGATGGATTGCACACTCTGCTCTCTCACAAGAGACCCGGCGATTACACCAAAGAGGATTACGAAAATTACGAGACATTCTGGTTCAGAACAACAACGCCGGAGAGACGGGTCCGAATGATAGGATAGGTTACAAGTGGAAGCACATGGTGAAACCCTTATGGAAGGCGAACGAGTATTTCGTGAAGTCGACGACTGGTAAGGGAATGAAGACCAACGTGATATTTCTTCCGTGCGATCCCCGTGCCCTGTCGAAGAGATTGAGATTGTTGTTGGCTAGCAGAGAGGCTGGTAATACTGGAGTAAATAAAGAGACAGTGAGCGTGTGCGACGAATTGTTGAGGCAGAAGTTCTTGACTAAGAAGGATTATCAAAAGTTGATGAATCGTTTGAAATGATAAAATAGTAAGAGAAAAAGGAAAAAAAAGAAATACTAAGTAAATAAAATAATATATATTCACAAAAAAATAATAATAAAGAAACCCCGAATTCTTAAAAAAAATGTTAGTGATAAATAACAGGGAATACGCTAGATCGTACGTCTACGGCGGATCGGGCATCATCGATTCGATGATGCGATTCTTAACTCGTAAATTCACCAGCGATGCCACGAAACAGATCACGTCGAGTGCTCTCAAAATCGGAAAGAAGATGGTGATCGCCCTGGTAAGAAAGCCGCTGCCGATGCGAGCGGCAGAATAGCTTCGGAAGCTGGCAAGAGAGGAGCTGACGTGTTGATTAATGAATTGATAACTCCATTGCAACCACCCACCAAACGATCGAGAATCGAACCGAAAAGTTGGAAAGACTTCTATGATGACGTCGTGTCGATACAGGACTTTGCTAAAATGACGAGAGGATCGGGATTGAAAGTGATTCATAAATAAATAAAACAAAACTTTTATATATATTTATAAAAAATAGAAATTAAAAAATAAAAAGAAAACTAGAAAAAAAATATAATTCAAAACATAGTAAAAAAACTGGATAAAAAAAATGGATGTCAAAGACATGTCTTGGAATGACGCGATGACCAAGAGATCGGCCGACGAGTTCTTTCCCAAGAGCATAAGAGGTCTGATAGTGGGAAAATCGAATTGCGGAAAGACCAATCTCTTGATGAATCTGTTGTTGCGACTCTGCTGGTTGGATTATGACAGATTATTCGTTTTCGGCAAGAGTCTCTTTCAACCGGAGTACAGATTGCTTCGAGAGTGCATGACGCGTAAATTACCCAAGGACGTCATGTCGAGAATCTTCGACAATCGTGACGAATTCGAAGGACACGAGACTTCAAATATATTGGAAGGAACAGCGAGAGAATTGACCAGGAGAAACGTCGAGTGTTCAAATGTGGAATGTCTGTTTTATGAGAATGCCGACGACGTTCCCGATCCCAGACAGTTGAAGTCAGAGAACAAGAATCTCATGATCTTTGGCGATCTGTTGTTGGAAAAACAGAATCGATGCGAATTGTATTTCGTTCGGGGATGTCACAGCAACGTGGATTGTTTCTACCTGAATTATTTTCGACTGTCCAGACAGATGATAAGGGAGAATGCTAATTCTCTGTGTCTCTTTTGTCAGGATTTGTAGAATCTCAATCAAATCTATGCAGATTACATGGTAAACGACATGAGGAGGGAAGAATTCAGGAGATTCTGTAAGAAGGTGTGGGACAAAGGACTTCACAAGTTTGTCATGATCGATTTGACTAGCGAATTTAACAACAGAATATATCGAAGCGGATTCGACGATTTTTTATATATTCCTGATGATAATAATAGAGAAGAGAATAAACAAAAAAATAAAAAATATATAATTAATAAATAATAATAAAAAAATTGGATTTAAAAATATATAATTAATAAATAATAATAAAAAAAATATGACAGAACATCGCGTATTGGAACAGATAGTCGAAAATATGGATGCGAAACAGTCCTTTCAAATCATTGTGAGTCACGACATGACTCGATTCATGACGAAATTCGAACCTTCCATTGAATTGAAGAAGGAAAAGAGATACGAGATGGCTTTGTTTAATCTCGAGACTTATTATTCGTTTCCCAACGTCACGGAAAAGAACAACGCGTTCAAGTATTCCAACGGATTGGATTGGTTCGAGATTCGAATTTCCAAAGGGAGTTACAACATAGACGATCTGAACCATCACATCCAGACGAGACTGAAGACTGACGGTCATGGAGGCAATATGATAAGACTCGCTCCCAATACGAGTACTCTACAGACGATATTAGACTTGGGAGATAATTTTCGAGTGGATTTTAGAGATTTGATTGGCGGAATGTTGGAAAGTCACGCCGCATCTGAAAATATGGTGGACATTCTCGCAATCAATAGCATTTTAGTGAATGTCAACATGATCTCGCCAAGTTACATAAACGGTAGCACTTAGCCTACAATCTACTCGTTCTTTCCAGACGTTTTGTCGGGTTATAAGATCGTGGAGCGAACTCGAAATCTCGTCTACTTACCCGTGATTCTGGACACGTTGTATAGCATCGAAACCACGTTGACGGATAAGAACGGCAATCTGTTAGGTCATCGTGGAGAGAGTGTGACTATACGATTTCACATCAGAGAGATATGAAAAAAAAATCAAGTAAATAAAAAAATAATAATATAATACATGATTAAAAACGTGAACATGTCCAAAGGACAGAAAGTTAAACTTAGCATTGAATAATCGAGGCAAAGCCATTAGATTTAAATTCAGTTACGAAGATCTGACGTGTGATGGTAGCGATCAGATCGCCCGGATTAAAACTCAAAGCAAAAGGATTGAGAAAGCAATTCGTAATCGAACGGGAATGACGTTGAGACTGAGTCCCGCTGAATTGAGATACAATCTGAGAATGAAAGGCGGTTTTTTGCCATTATTGGCGGGACTCGCTGCAAAAGCATTACCCATTCTCACAAAGATGGTGTTGCCAGCTCTAGGCGTGGGAACTCTCTCGGGACTCGCTAGTTTGGCAATGGACAAATTAATGGGCAGAGGATTGTTTTTGAACAAGAGGGGAAACAGACTGTTTTTGAAGAAGGGAGGAGCCATGCCATATGTCGCATAGACGTGGAGGGTAAAGGATTGTATGTAGGACCTACGAGAAAAGGCGGCAATGCTTTCGACGTAGATGGTCTCTTTCTGAAGACTAGAGAGAATGTGGAACCGGTAGATGAAGGTTTGTTGTTCAGTCAGAATTCGCCATGTAGGAAAATACCTCTTCAGGGTATGTTATTATAAAAATAAATAACAATGAAAAAAAATAACAAATATCTTAAAAATTTTTTTTTTTGGGATATATATTTTATATGAAGAAAAAAAAAATGAAACAAAAGATGAAAGAAAAAAAAAATCTTTTAAAAGACATGTTAACAAAAACGTTTTCGTCATCAAAACAACGTTCGCTTTATGAAACATGTTTAGCTTTTTCTAAACATTTACACAAGTATGCATTAGAAAGAATTCGATCGGAACGAATAAAATACGACTCGTGTTTAAACAGGTGCGTAATATTGTTTTTGTTACTATTGTCAATCATATCTCAAAATCGAATCTCAAATATATCGAAACATGTTTGAACGATAGAAATGCATTTTATTATCGAAATTATCATGTCATTATAGATATCCTAGATCGTTTAAAGTAAAACGTTACATATACATGGAAAATTATTACATGTATGTTTGTGTGAAAAACGTAGTTGATGTATTCGACCATGGTGGTGGTGGTAAAAATTTTGAAAAATCCATTCGTCAGTGTGTAAAATATATTCGCAGATTACACGCATTTGAGTCAAATAGATCATGGATCGAATTTGCCATAAGGATAGAAATCATTATGTTTTATTTCCCGTAGCTTCCTAACGAAAACGACGACGATGAAAAAATGATGGTTTTATCGGAATACGAAAAGCATAAAATCCTTCTTTCGAAAAAATATAATAATAATAAAAAACTGTGCAATCGCAAGTTCGTTCATTTGTTTGATGATAAGACGAATAGAAGTGTACTATATATATGACGAGAAAAAATAAATAATAGAAAAAGATAATAATAAAAATATAAAAAAATTAGAATTTTTTTTATTTTTTTAGGACTTAGAAAAAATAACTTTCTTTTTGTAGACATATAATTATAAGTAAAACGAACGATTCCATGGAATCGAGAGCTTGGCTTCTTTGAAGGGCGTTGTGTAGAGCTTATGCGATCTGCGTGAATGAACAACTTTCTAGGATCTTGCACGAAAGATGTCTCAGCTGCCTGGAGGAGAGAGAATTTAATCACATTAATCATTCGTGTCTCACGATGGAATGGGAAGACATCATCACCACATATTTCATGTCTGCATTGGAATGCATCCAACACGATGACGTGATCAAATGTTGGAAGCAATTCGTGTTTTGCATTGGAGAATCTGAACCTACAAAATTGGAAGAGTTGAAGTTAGCGCATCGATGTCTCACCACCGAAGATAGGGGACGCATTTTGGAATATTTGTTGGAAAAGGGGATATCACTACCACCACCACCTCTGAAGAATAAATCTGGAGCTTGTACAAGTATAACACGACCAAGAAATATATTAATGTCCTAGAAGAACTGGTCAAAGAATACAACAACACGTGACACAGATCGAGCAAGATGACTCCCGCAGAAGCTAGTGATTCTCGAAACGAAAAATGCGTCTTCGTGAATCTCTATCCCGAAAGGATCAAGATCGAGAAGAAGTCCAAACCACCAAAATTTTCAGTCAGCGATCGAGTGAGAATCACTTCTTATAAGTCACTCTTCACAAAAGGTTACACTCCTCGATGGACCGAAGAAATCTTTAAGATCATTAGAATACTTTACACTGATCTGGTCACTTACAAAATAGAAGCGTTAGAGGACGACGAAGATGACAGCAGAGAAATCATCAGAACGTTTTGCGAACAAGAACTGCAGAAGACTGCATTTTTGAAGAACCAACCCTTCACTTTTTATTATTTTTTCCCTTTATGCATTTATATAGTAAGTGAAAAATAAATAAATAAAATAAGATAATAATTTAAATAAAAAAAACAATTTAAAATAATAAAAAAAGCAAATGAATTAACACATAAAAACCCCCCAAAACCATGACAAATATATTAGATATAGCCCAAGGTATATTGAGACACAGAAGCATTGAAAAATACGAAGTTCACGAGTACGAATCCGTGACTGGAACTAGTTTGAACAATGCTGGTGAAATAAGAATCAACTTCGAGATGCAAGATCTGTTCGTTCATGCCAGTGAAAGTTACATAGTGATATAGGGATGTCTCACCAAGGAAGAAGGAAGCGATGATATGGACGACGACGTGGTCACTCTAGCCAATAATGGCATGATGCATCTGTTCAGTAATATAAAATACATGCTCTCAGGACAAGAGATAGAATCCGTGTTTCACCCTGGACAAGCCACCACGATGTACGGAATCTTGACGTATCCGGACGATTTTTCAAAATCTAAAGGACTCAATCAATTGTGGGTGAAAGACACCAGCGCCGACATGACTCCATCCAATACTTGTGCTGCTCCGAGATTCGACTATGTCGTCAAGACATCGAGACCCAGAGGAACGTTTTCGTTCAGGATACTTCTGAAACACATATTCGGATTCGTGGAAGATTACGATAAGATTCTCTACTGATTCAAACACAATCTGATCTTGATTTGAAAAGGAAACGACGAAGCCATCATGAGATCCGCCGCGACCGATGCAGGTAAGATACATCTGAACAAGATATCCTGGTGCGTTCCGCATGTGTTGCCTTTGGTTGTGGAGAAAGTACGTCTCTACAAGATCACAAGATCGAAAGAATAAATTACCGGTGGAGTTTAGAATGAGACAGTGTGACACGGCTATTATTCCACCATCTAGCAATCACTTCGATTGGAGATTGACCATGAAATTTGCTTCGGAAAGACCGCGCTTCATCGCAGTGGCATAACGGACCGACAGGGATGGATCTCAGCAGAAAAATCCTTCTCTGTTCGATCATTGTAACTTGAGAAACATGCAGTTATTTCTGAATGCCACGAGATATCCTGCAATCAGTTACAACACCTCTTTTGATAAGAACGATTTCTGCAGACTATACGGCGACGCTGCGGGTTTCAGAAAGAAATATCATCGACTGGATGAATTGATGGGCAATCCTAACATCATTCCCGCCGAATACAAATCGATGTATCCCCTGTTCGTATTCGACGTCAGTAAACAGAGCGAGCGACTCAAGAGTAGCATCTTAGACATTCAAATCAGAATGCAATTCGACAAGAACGTGCCGAGGAGAACCGAAGCTTTTGCCCTGGCCCTGTTGGATAGAGAGTTACAATTCGAATCTGACGGACAAACAATGTCCATCGTACAATGAAAATAATGAATGAATAATAATTAAAAAAAGAAGGAAAACAAATTATTATGAAAAGTTTAATAAAATCCTTAAAAATCTCACAATATATCATTTACAAAAGCATCATTTTTTTCTTTTCATACTATATAAAAATGAAACATTTGATAGAGTGGATTCGAATCAAATGCGAAGAATATGGAACTGAGTTGGGATGGAATGGTCGAGATTTTCATAATTATCGTTTGAGGGAAAAGGAAGAATTCGTTCTCATAAAATCGTTCAAAGAAGAAATTATTAAAGATAGGATTTTAATCTGTAAAAAATGTAGGAATCGTCAGATATCGATTCAATCTCAACAAACTGGATCGGGTGATGAACCTACCATGGTATCTGCTAAATGTATCGATTGGAATTGCAAATGGGTGGAAATATAAATACCCCCCCCCCAAAAAAAATATATAATTGGATTTTTGAGACATTGATGAATATTCAATCCCTCAAAATCCAATTATTTATATATATATATATATATACATCCTTCTTCTTTTCGACTCTGTACCTCTTGTCGCATTCCACACCGTTCACCACGAGTTTAACAATTGCTTTTTTGCTCAACTTCATAGAAGCCAGACTCACTGGAATGATATCACCTCCCGCCGGCATGGGATATCCTATCAGACTGAGCAGCTGTCTGTGACCTCCATTTCTGAAGGACCATTCAGCTTTTTCCACATCTAACGCACTGCTCTCCTCCGCCCAGATGGTGATCAGTTGTCTGGCATATTTTATCTTTTTCACGACTGAGATCAGAGTGCAGGCATCCGACATGTGCACGGGATCCGGTAGATTCGTTAGTGCGTGTCCTCCTATGTCCAGTTTGCCTTCCATGATATTGCCCTATCTCCAGAGCGTATTTTCGTCTAAGTACCATCTGCTGACAGCGCTGGAATCGTATTCCGGCTCATCGTCGAGACCGAATAGTTTGTAACCGTTCATGTTGATGCCTGCCTCCATTTTTCCTCTGGATTGTTTGTTCAGGTACAAGTCGGCGACTTGAGATTCCAGATAGGACTGAGAATCCAGTAGGGCAGAATCAACGTAACCTTTGTTGACTGCTGTCGAGTCTTCGTCATCATTGTCGATCGCAGGCAGATTAAATATCTTGTTCAATCCCGCATCCAGATCCGATTTCATTACTAACTCGACGATGTTATTCTTTCTCAATTCTAAGTATACATATTATTTGGTTGCTGCATCGTTAGGATTCGTGGGATCGGGCACGTTGATTATCTTGTTACAATTCATGTTCAATTCGGACTGCATTACTTTAGGAACTTAGCGATCTCTCAGATGTTTACAGAATCTCGCGTGAGAGTCGTCGGCATATCTGTTAGTGGTGGCGTCGGTCGAATCTCTAGGATCTGATACGTACACCACTCGTTTAGATTTCAATTCTAGATCGTCCGTCATGGCTTTATCGACATAATTATCTATCATCATCTGCTAGAAATCTTCGTCTCCTCTATCGACGTATTTTTTAGTCTTGGCATCTGACGGATCGACCGGTTCGGTAACATTGTAGATTTTCTTATTGTTTAAGTTTAAAGGATCTTGCCGAGGTTTGTATCTTCGAACGAATCATTCGTCTAATTTGGCAATGTCACCATCAATAACTTCGAGTATAACTCTTCTTTTCTTTCTAGAGGGACCTTCACTATCGTCAGCGCGACCGAATTTATCGACTGTCATGTTTTGTTTTCGTATTTTTATTTTCTTTTAATTAGGAATATTATAAGTTTTCTTTTTATTATTATTATTTAAATATAAACTAAAATTCTTTTATTATAAATAATATTTTATCATAAAAATAATTTTATTACATATCTCTCTCTCTATATATATGCATCAAAAAAAAAAAAAAAAAAAAAAAAAAAAAAAACAAACAATTTTTTTTTCTTTAATGTAAATCGTTCAGAATATCTGGAAAGTGATCTCCTTCCAACCATCTCTTGAGAGCATAGAGACACAGATGACTGCAAAACACTCGATCCGGCACTTGCACTCGTTCGATATTGTAAATAACTGAAGATAAATAGTTTCCTATTTCCATCGGCAGTGAGATTCCGTAGCTGTCGAAATAATAATTTTTATCATTCGAAAACCATGCAACCCAATGCATGCCCTCACCTCTGATGTCGCCCAGATTTAAAATTCCACATTTTGAATCGTCGTCTTTTTTTCTCGGCAAAGCATCTCCAGAAAACACACCTCGAAAATATTTGATTTTTAAATCTTTTGCCGCTTTCAACAGATCAATGTTAGATAAGGGTTCGTTGGGGAAGACGACACCTTCAACGAATATACGTTTTATTTTCTTCTTATTCATAAATATGTTTTGTTTTGGTTTTTTTGGTTTTTTTATTTATTTATTATTTTTTTTCTCTATTCTTTTTTCTTTAATTTATAAACTCGCGAGTGTTTTTTAAACTTGTGGCATATTGAAATAAATCTTCCTCTCATTTTCTTAAACAATGTAATAGCTCGGTATAATGCCCATGTGCGAAAGTGTGTATTTTATCAATACATATAAATCTCTTATCGTCGGCGGCCGGCAATCTTATTGATCTCTTTGGTGTACATCTCGTACTTTTGCCTATGAATCACATTCATCTTTTTAAACACCGTCAAACCTTCAAAAAGACACTCTTTATACTCGTCGAAAGTGATGCTTTTATTCATCACACATGCTTGAACTCCTTTACATCTCTTGATATGTTCGCCGTCGAGGAGATAAGCGTACAATTTCGGTCTCAAACCTACGAATTTGGTGATCTGTCTTCCACTACTCTCGTCTTTAAATTTACCCAACACCTTTTTATTGACTCCAGTTGGAATCTCAGCCGGATGATCGTCGGGATAATTACTCGTGGCGAACCATTCGTCCACGTCTGACGCTATGTCCTTGTAGACGTTTGCAGTCTCTATCTCATAAGCCAGACTGTCCGTGTCGATGAACAATAGTCTGGCTTTCGAACCGAATTTCGCTTTGACGTAATCGTAGTGAAACTCGTACATCAACTGCTTGCTGATGTCTAAGATGATAGCTCTGAGATAACAAGATTTATCGAACTTCAGATGCGTCTTTTGCATGTGCACAGCCACTAGATTTTCGACGAATATGATTCTATGTCGATAATTGGGTTTCACGATTAATTTTCTAGACTTCTCTTCAGACGCTACGAGTCGAATGTCGGTTCTATACCTAATGTTTTCCAGAGATTTCCCGCACACACAATTGTTAAAGAAATCTTTTTTAAAGTCACTCTCGGCCTGCATTCTTAAATTTGTGTTGAGATCGATGTATTTTTTCATCGAAGGCTCCTCGTCGAATCGAATGATTCGATGCACGGCGAGCAATATAATTCCGCGATCGATGTAATGTTTCAGATTTTTGCAATAAACCACGTACTTGCATTTATCATTTAAATTGGGACGAGTTTTTCGACGCCGTTTACTTCCCTTCGTTCGGGAGCCAGCGGATAATCGTTGTGTAGATTTGTAACATTATTGGATAGTCCAAATCGGCCTCTAAAATACAAGGATAGTGTCTCCATTTTTGTTTTTCTTCTGACGTTTCGACCCATTTGAAATTTCCGGTCGGTAAAGGGTGACTCATGGCCCAACCGTACAAATTATTAGTGTCCCAATACTGTATGTATTTATTCGGTTTTCCTGCATCGAAATCTTTTCCCATGTAAGTATTATTAGCTTTGGCATATCTGGTGGAAATCATAGATACGCCACCCCTTACGGCCTTTTCAAACATGAGCAACATGTCTACGTCCATTAATAATTCCATTCGAACCTCAGTCGCCTTCAAGAGAGCATCCCAAGTGAGTCCGGGTGCAGTGAAATACCAAGCTGGATCTAGTTCGTAATGTCGATGACACACCGATCGAAAATTTTCGAACACGTCTGCCAAGAGAAGCACATCATTTTTCAAATAGAGGTCGTGATATTGTTTCATGGATTTCATCTCGAACAATCTCCAAACTTTTTGTGCGCGTTTGTAATCGTTGTCAGAAACGTGAGACTTGGTCAATTTCAAATAAAAATCTTCTTTCGGAGGTAGAGCGACGTCGTCGAATTTCTCGAGATCACTCATGTAATCGTAAGGGTAGACGCCTTTCCTCAACATGACGCCAACCAATTCTCGTCGATCGTTAAAATGTTCACTCGTGATTTTAAATTTCTCCCTATTCAAACTGTCTACTAATTTTTCCAGACTGGCAGACATGAATTTATAACTGTCAATGAAATGTATCGCTCTACGGATGGGAATCGATTCATCATCGACCGTCTTTTTATCGAAGACCTTCCATGAATGAAATGTATTTTTCGTTGTTTTCCGCGATGCTGCTCAACTCTCCCTCGTTGACACCCATATGTTTCACGAACAGGTGACTGTCGTAGCCCGAGAGATTGTGAAATATCACCGGATAGAATTGAGCATCTCAAATGTTGTGAGCAGCGCCGCGAAACAGACATGAGTAGTGATCGTGATCTCTAACTTTTTTATTATTTTCACAATTAGTATCGAACAGTTGTCTACAGATGTGACATTCGGTGGTTTCCCAGTATTCTTCCAGTTGCTCTGACGTCATGATCATGTTTTTGGATTTTTTAAATTTGTCGTATAATTCTTGTATTTTCAATTCTAACTCTTCCACAAATTTTTTAGCCACGTCGTCGTCATCCGAACGTTTAGAGTAGACGAATAGACCTAACGATTCTCCATCGTCGAAAGAACATTTCACATAATAACAATAGCCCAAAGGTACGTGCTTTTGTAGTTTTTCGATGTAACTCACACGCTCGTCGGGTTTACAATAATTTATTTTCGCTGTGAAACATTCGAAATCGGCGTAGACGACAAATGGTGGTTCTAATCTTTTTTTTATAGTTACAAAAATCCACGTAAGTGTTAGGTTTAGGCATTCCGACGGCAACACCTTGCTTTTCGCTACAATATTCCTGATGATGCATCAACGATTCTTGACAACGAAACGAATTCATACAGTTAAAACAGAAAACTCTCTCGCACTTTTGTTTACTAATCTTCTTAGACAACAATCGACTCATTATCTAACAATAATGTTGATGACCCTCAGAAATCAACAGCAGATTAACACTTTTTTCTCTCCCTTTGCACGAAGTCAGTCTGAGAGGATAGACTATTCCTTCTGCGTCGTCCCCGACGTATCCCAACACGTTCAATGCCACGGAGATATTTAACTTTTCGAATCGCTCTTTATCTTTCAATCCCGTCGGGAAAAGCACTCCCGTTCAATCGAGAATTTCACAACTCTCGACTTACTTTGAAACTCTATTGACATTCTTTTCCATGGGATACAGGGCCGATGTGATCGCCCATTTAAAACATTCGCTATCCTCTCTATTTTCACGTGAACCAGAGCTTTTTTATTGTACAGAAAACGAGGTAATTCTATATAGGAAGACGTAGCCAAAGGATCATGTTTGTCCACGTGAATCTCAAGATTTAATACTTTCTCGAAGATCCAACCACTTCCCCTCTTATGATAACTTGCCATCGATTCCAACATTTTATCTTCCATCACTTCGTACACATCGAATAATTCATCAAATTCAAATACAGTTTCCATTTTGGATTGAAAATAAGCATTTTGCACCACGCTCTCACCCGTTTTCGCGTCGACCTTTTTCATCAGACAATGCAGGATCATCTTTATTTTTAAACCCCTATTCAGTTCTCTTTGTAACACATCCAACACTCCATTCTTCACCAGTTCCATGAACGATTCGGGATCGAGATTCGCGAAATCGGAAATCACGTTGAAAGTTTTAACCCTTTACCCAACGTAACGGCCAATACCGGCCAGCGCTATTCTCAAAAATCGACAATTAATTTTCAACATATTTTCATTTTTTGTCTCAAAAACATAGGTTATGACCCCTCGTTGGAACGAGCTCGTCGAGCTCGTTCCAACGAGGGGTCATAACCTATGTTTTTGAGATAAAAAATGAAAAAATTTAGTTATTCAAGAATTTTTTTGGCAAGTGTCGTCTGCTTTTCATGTTAGGTAAAGGGTTAAAATATTCTTTGATTGCTTCTTCAGGTTCAATCGGAACAACGATTTTTTCAATGCCTTGCTCACGATCGCTCTTATCGCATTGATTCCTTCGTCCTTATCCAACGCCTCCAAAATTTCGCCGAGAGTTTTGTTTTCCGACGAATCACCATCTCGAATCGCGTCGCTTTTCATTTTTTTACTTCCAGTCCCTTCCGGAGCCCGCAGTTCAACTTTTTTCGTTTGACAGTCTCGTACTTATTCTCACTAGTTTCCACGCGTCGAGGTTGTTGTGTCTTCACATCACAACTTCTCGTCACGATTCAAGTTTTCGCCTCCGTCGCAGGCCTTTCGTCCATCCCCATCCCACATAGTAAACGATCGATGCATTCTCCTTTCTTCGTGCGTTTGACACCTTTCAAATTCAAAGACTGACACACTTTGGCTTGTAAATTAACCAGCGGTTGTTCATAAGTCTCAGCAAACAGAAGGTTAATCAATTCTCTCTTAGGCCTTTTATCCACGTCGCGATTTTCAATTCCTAAATTTCTGCAGTACCGTTTCAACTGGGATACGGTAGAGAAAAATAACGTTGCCACGTCCGACGTTTTTGTGTTTGGCATTTTGAATGGTAAATAATTTCTTATCTTTTTAAAATATATATATATATATATATTATTTTGAGTTTTGTGAATTTTTTTCTTCTTGTTTTTAAATATATATGGATATAATTTTATTTTTTTTATTTTTAATGGACAGAATCCATTTTTGTTTCTCTCAGAACGCGAATTTTGTTTTTTTCAAACGTGGGTACCAATTTTTGATCTAAAACGCAAATATCACACGAAAGGAAAGGATTCAATTTCATACAACATAAATAGAAAAAGCTCACATTCCATTCTCACCGACGATAATAGCGAGAAAAATCTTTAGATTTTCAAGTTCACTGAAGAATAATGCACGACATGTGCCGATCACAATATACATTCCACAAAAGAAAAAAAGAAGAAAACACCTGCCTAATGGTTTTATGTAAAGATTTCATTCGTGAAAGTTGCAACAGTGCATTCAGTGAAAATAAAAAACGAATAAAATCTTTGTTTGCCTTTTCTTTAAAAAAGTCTTGTCGATATTTTCAACAATCATTGAAACATTTTACGATTCACATTTATATATCACATTATAAGTCACATCACATTCGTGCAAGGTGTAATATTGCTTCGATAATAATTAGGTTTTTTTGTGAAACATATATTGAGATCGCGACAGTACACTTTTCACACACTGAAATACAAACCTTCAGTGCTATATTAACACAGTACTTTTAATTAATACAAATAATTTGAATACCTGTGCAAGCAATATTATTCCGGTCACTAGAAAAAAAATGATTCGCGCGTTTGACAAAAAAAAAACAAATTCGCATTCTGAGAGAAAAAAAATGATTTCGTCCATTAAAAATAAAAAAAAATTACATCCAGACATTTAAAAATATTAACCCTAAAAGAAATCTACGACTGATTTTCGCGCAACGTCGCATCCACGACGTGAACATTGATTTTGAAATCGGTTCCCATTTGACAGACCCATCGAAACACCACGTCCACGGTCTCGTACGTCAGTCGCTGTTGTTTTCCAACGATGAGATTCAATCTGCAAACCAACGTCTCGGAAACGCTGGAAAAAATCTTCCTTCCGTAGAAAATGGTGGACAGGCTGTCTGGATCAAACCCTTCCACGGCCACCGAGAAAAGGTTTAATAAATCGTCTTGGGATTCGTACATCTAATCCAGATCGGTTGCGCTCAACTTCAAAGGCTGAACATATTTGTCGAATTCGTTCGTCAAACCATCACATTCCACGTCCGTCAATCGAATGGGAGCGTGATATTCTAACTTGTATATTTTACTGCCAAACTTCGGGTATCTTTCGACCCTCTTCAATTTGAACGAGGATTTCTTTATGTTAGGAGCCGCTCTCGATTTCATGATTATTTTTTATTTTATCGTGAAAATATTTAAATTCTGTGGTTTTTTTGTTTTTTTTTAAATGATAATAATTATTAATTGTAAAAAAGTATTTTTTTTGTTTTTTTTGTTTCTTCTTCTTATGTATATGTAGAAAAAAAATAAAACAACAACTTTTACAGTTTTTCTTTCTTTAATGACAAAAAACAATCTCATCCATCATTCGTCTCACAACACATAATTATACATACACAAACACAATCGCGCACGAACGCGCGCGCATCCTCCTACATCCATTCTCCTCCCGATCGGATCACTTCCATCGAGTCGCAACACTCGAACGACGACGAAACTCCGCAGTCTCTCTATTCTGGCTCACTGGAAAAATTCATTCCACCCAAACGTCGCGCGTTTCCCGCGAACCCCCCCCTCCCCCCCCCCCCCCCCCCCGTTCCGGATCGAAACCTCGACGAGCACTTTTCGAGTTCATTTTCCGAGACAAAACATTCACCCCCCCTACGGGAAATCAGCGTTAAATTCGAAGAAAGTGGGTATTTTCCGCCCGGAATTTCTAAAATTCCCGAGCCAGTAAATCGTCGTTTCCGAGAAAATTGTTTAAAAAAAAAAAATAACCCAGTTTTGTGACGTCACTTGCATTTCTGGCTCAAAGTGGGTAAATGAGCCAGAATCCCCCGATATACCCTACTGGTGTCGTCTAGTTGTTTCTCCGATCTTCGCTATTATATCTGCGATCTTCCATGCCTCCCCACCCCTATGTGACTTCCGTGCTTCAGCTTGGAAATAAACATCACCCGAAGTATGATTCCAGTGGTAAACGGATAACACTAGTACATCAGTATCATCCGCGGCAGTGAAAACTGAATTTCCTTGAGATGAAAGTTTGATTGCACTTTCAACACTCAGGGTATCAACATCGCCCGAACTGCAGTTAACAGTATGTCCACCCGCTCCCAGTAATGTGGACAGCAATCTTGTAAACTGCATTTTGTTATGCTCGTTCGACAAGAACCGTTCCTGGTTCTTGTGTGCAATCATGGTGTCTGTCAAACGGATATCGACACACACGTTGACAGCTCTCCTTCTATGCTCATGACCCTTCGTGTTTGGTCGCTGTCCATGACCATCGAAGACGACACAGCAATTCTTCCCATATTTGTTTGCCACATATCCAACATACTGATGGGCTACTTCCGAGTGGGTAGCTTTCGCCTTCCATTTGACTTTGTGGAGGAGAGCCTTTCAGTCAAGTACATACACGGAATCAGATGGCGGCCTCGAAAGTGCTGTTATTGCAGCTGCCAGGTCTGCCTTGTTTGCTTTTCTGAGAAAAAAGTCTTTGAAGAAGGCTGTTGGCATCACAGTCAGTTCGTACTCGAAGAACTGTGCCACGTCGCGCTCCCTCTGAGCAATAGCTATCAATCGAGTGGACAGAGATGATGGGTCTATTGACACCCTCTGGTTCAGCCCGGAGTTCAAATGGTCTAAAGTGCGAATTTGATCACTCACTAGTAAGTTAGTGAGTAGAAAAAAAACTGGATTCACGCAAATCCATGTCCTCACGTTCGCAAACGTTGGAATGCTGGTTTCGGAAAATTGATCGAAATTCGCTCTAACACCACCATCAGTATAAATGCTACAAAAAAGTTTTCCCAAAGCGGATTTTTGCGGATTTTGGACAGGTTCTTTGGGAGACATTCCTCTTCAAAATGACACAACAATCAGCTTGTCCCAATTTTTTTCCGGGTACGGCCACTTTACTTGGTTCAACGCATGTACTAATATCGATAGTCTTAAAATGAACATTTCTTTTGATTTTCTGCATTTAGCAACCCATTAAAAAAATTCTCGGCAAACGGGGACACTTAACATTTTTAAGATATACCTTAAATGGGATTTTACACTTCCTTTGCCAATTTGGTAGGCGAATAACCGTTTCGGACTGACTATATTCTAAGCTAAACCATTGATTTGAGCTTTAAATCTAAATTTGTCGAAGACTCGAGTATTGGAATGAACCAAATAATTTTTGAACGTCACTGTACTGCTGAATTATTATGCATGCCGGCTCGGGGGGGGGGGGGGGTGAAACTAGGTGGCAAAATGTATCAATAAAGCCATGAAATCCAAAAATACATACGATGCATGAGGGTAGGGCTGCACCTAAGGTTGACACCGGAAACAATACACGCTCGTCCGAAACTGGTCCAGTGTCAATTTAATTCAAATGGTGGTTGTGCTATGCAAAGGTTTCTGTTGCACCGAAGTTGTAGACAGGATACCCCCCTTCTGACTGGGAGGTGGCTGAGAGCAGTGTTCTGGATTAGACTTCTAATTGCTTGGAGTTCAGGTGTTCCGACCACGAAAGCCAGAAAAATGGGTCTCTGAAGAATTAAATGTCAACAGGTAAGTAAAATATTCCTTCTTTCACAATATTCCAATCTACTTCCAATCTTTTTCAAATCAAAGATGAAAACTAAATAAAAAGAGAAATAAATGATATTGCACTTTCCGTTGATTGAAATCCGTTTTGTAATTTCCGGTCTTAATAGAAAGTAAGTCAGAACGCCACGCATATTTAACTTCTATTCACACTTTGGAAAAGCTTTGCTCTTGTTTTAACCCTTTACCTAACATGGAAAGCAAACGACACTTGCAAAAAAAATTCTTGAATAACTAATTGTTTTCATTTTTTGTCTCAAAAACATAGGTTATGACCCTCGTTGGAACGAGCTCGTTCCAACGAGGGGTCATAACCTATGTTTTTGAGACAAAAATGAAAAAATAATGAAAATTAATTGGCGATTTTTGAGAATAGCTCTGTCCGGTTTTGGCCGTTACGTTGGGTAAAGGGTTAGGCTTATTTGTTTTACAAGGATTGGCGGGCAAGTTATACAACTTATATTAACGCTTCTCCTTGGCCTATGTGTGGGATAACCTTGGAAATGTGTGTGTTAATGGGCAAAGATAAAAAAAAAAATGTCACTCAAAACTTCCAATGACTGGATACCATCAACTTTTATTACACTTCCGCGCACTGGGAATTCTGGAGAGTGAAATACTTATTATTATAACTTCGGGGAACTTTATAGGCCAGTCTCTTGTGATGCAATTTATGACTACACTTTAAAATCAGTTATGTTAAAAAATAACCCAAGTCAACTGGGTTGAGTGAATATGAACCCAATTGGGTTCACATTCACACAACCCAGTTCATTTGGGTTGGTTTTTAACCCAACTGATTTTAGAGTGTACCACGATCATCTACTACTTAAGGAATAGTGCATGGCTTGGAGTTGACTACGCCCATATAGTGCCCAGTGAGGTGGTGTAGTTCCCGACGCGAAGCGTAGGGAACTATACCGCCTCACTGGGCACTATATGGGCGTAGTCAACGACAAGACATGCACTAATCCTTATATTATATGGAACATCCATCAAGAAAAACATCTGTCCGATTTGTTAATCTATTACCAAGGTAGCAGCCCTACCAACCAGCGTTATAAAGAAAAAAATACCAAGTAGTTTTCAAAAACGTCTTATGACCCCTCATTGGAAGGAGAATAACACACTCATTGCAATGAGGGAGTATAAGCTAATTTTGAATCGGTCGGAAAGGGTAAACAAAACATTTCTCCCAAACGGAACTGTGTATTCTAGAATCGCGCAACGCGCGAATGAACGCTAAAATTTTAGAAATTTGACAACGCAGTTTGAAAATTTCCACACATTTGTCACACATATACATTACCGAATGGGTCAGTACGGGATACAAAACTCCGAAGATTCAAGTGAATTCCATTATGTATTCGTTTAATGCCCAAAACATACAATTAAATAGCGAAATTAGATGAGCAGCGAAACAAACGATTTTTCATATTCGGACGCTTTCTCATGAAAGTTGTACCCAGGTATGGATCATTCTCTTCGAAACGAGATATGGATCATCTTCTCAAGGAATAAAATGAACGCCTCGTCAATTATGACTTCAACAATGAAAAAGCGATACATTTTTCCACAATGATTTCCTTCCGGGCCATTTTGTGGATGTTGTGCCTCTGTGAATCGATATTTAAATTTAGCCTGATTAGTTTTATTCGCCCAGTATGAAAAGAAAACTGATAGTGTGCTAAAAATAGAAAACGTGTAGTGCCTGGGTGTAGTGCCTGGTCAGTTCTGTGGGTGCAAACTACACGAAATAGGGGTGCAGCATTCGTCCAATCAGGAGCCTAGAAGGTCACGTGAGATATAATATTGCTTTTTACTTGAGTTTGCGAATCTCAAATTTCGAGCCGAATCGAATCCCAAATCGAATTTCGAATCGATTCTTTAATTGAATCTCACGGCTGTTCAAGTTGTAAATATTACACTGGCCTTATTACAGTCGTAAATATTGCTACATATAGTATCCTATGAAGTATTGTATTCAGCTGCCACTCGTCTGTTTGCCAAGTAAGTCCATGTGCAAGGTAGAAACCAAAGTTCTTTCGGAAGCGAAAACTCCTTATAAGCATGTAGCCAGGCATACATATGGGACTGGGGGCTTCGATCTTTTTTCTCCTTTTTTTTGGGGGGGGGGGGGGGGGGGGGGTCCAGGCATTTTATGCCGTAGACAAGACGCGGAGATCGAGGACTTGAATTGGGAAAAGGTATCAAGGCGGTGTACCTCAGACGTTTGTTGGTCCTAGGGTATTATATTTTTTAAGAAAATTATTTTGGGGAGTAATTTTGAAAAATATTCTCCACTTTTCGCTATCTGAGGCTCGAAAGATATGGGGATATGTCATCTATAATTCCATTAGTTGACGCCACATGCAGAGCAAATAATTCATGGATTTTTATTGGGAGGAGAGATTGGGGAGCTGCCTAGCCCCCGCCCCCTGGGTACGCCACTGACTCTTTTCTCTTTCTCTTTCGCCAGGTCTGAAGTACAGGAATTCAAAAGAAGACACTTGGAGGGATTTTGTGAACATATCGACGATATCGAGATTTACGAATCAGCGCAACTCGTATCGAATCAAATCAGATTATCGTGATATTTTCGAATCGAATCGAATTTCGAAGCTTCGCTTGGCCCTCCTTCCTACAACGACTACTACTACCGCTTGTGTAGGCTTTCATTGCAACTGTCATAAAGACTAGTTTCTAACTCAGCCTTTACTACTTCTGGCATCTATCACTGCATCAGCTATCCTCACTATTACTAGTGGCTATATTACTACTGCAGGGACGTTGCTGGACGGTTCGGGGTGTTCCCTCTTAGAATTTCGAATTTGCACCCCCACCGATTGAGTGAGAATTTTCCAACTCCTACTTGTGAATTGCCACTTGATGAAAAAATCCAAATCCACTCTCTCCCCCATTTGTTTGAAATATATGAGCTTGGGGTTTTAGAGTTGGAAATCATCTCTTGGGTGCAACAAAACGCCATTTGCAATGACTTATGATTTAACATTGCAGATGGCGCCTTGCTGCACGCAAAGGACGAAATATTGCCCCTAGTTCTAGAAGCCCGTGAAATATGGTTCAACAAGTATTAATTAATTAATTTAACGACATTTTCGACAGCCAGCGTCAGCTCGTGTCGGACAGTTTTACGGATGGAGGAAGCCTGAGTACCCAGAGAGAATCACCGAGCACCGGGGAGCAACTGTCAGGATCTCCAATGTACTAACTCCACACAAGCAGGGTTAGCATTGGTTGAAAAAAGTGCACTATCGACGTGCAGTACACCTTAATGCATATCATCACCGTGCCCCCACGTGGTCAATCGGGATTAAGTGCCTTGCCTGAGGACACAACGCAGTTATACCTGGCGGTGATCGAACCGTGAACCGTGCACCTTTCTGTTTGAAGTCTATTGCCGTAACCACTGAGCGACCGAGGTCCCTCAGCAAGTACTTAACACTTTCAACACTGGTGCCCTGGGAGGTATCATTTGAATCAATTCTGTCAGCGGCGAGATGTGCGAAACCATCCTGTTTTGTTGGTTGGTTCAGTAATAATTTAATCCAACAGCTCTTTCGAGTTGTTGAATTAAATTATTACAGAGTCTCGCTTCAGATGTAATTTTTCCTTATAATGACTGCTCATCCACTACCAATTTGTTTCTTCACGCAAACGTTTATGAATACCGGTTGAAAGGGTTAATGTCTGTTTGAAACGGTCACAGCCACATATAAAATGTCACGAAATCTACTTTCATAGAGTGTGAAATGTCCAACTGTTGGTGGCTTAAGGCTTAAAATTTCTAACTATTGAAAAGTTTGGTTGGGATTGGGTTGTGTGGCACTCCCTGTACTAGCACCAAACCTGTCGTATTGAAAATCACAGGATAGCTACTAATGCCCTGCTGGGAAAAGGTTCGGGAGGGCGATTGTGGTAGAATAACAGTTGTTTCGCTATGATAGGAAACGTTTTACCATTGCCTTGTCTTGTATATCATTCATTGGGAACTGGTAACCGTTTATCAGACTTTGACAAAATTTGTTGATCTCATAACAGGTACTTCAACAAGCAACCAAGAGGAGGTGATTTACATATCGAATGTAATTAAGCACCCCCTGTTTTTCGCAGTGGTGTTAATAAAAACTGTCATTACTCTAGTGCTATCTTTCAGATGCCCAAAAGTGATTGTTTGCGGAGAGAATGGTCTCTTGACAAATGAAAGACAACACAATGATGAAAATATGCAATATTTTATTGGCGCTAATTGCACATGTCTGTCACAAATGTTTTTGTTGTAAAAAAGGTCTCTTGACATGTATGGGGCTGGAACGGTCCATGATAAAATAATGCCGGTAATTACTGACAAAAATGTAACTTATGATCTCCTGAACACAATAGCAGGGTCTGGCGTCAGTAGCGAGTTATCTACCACGTGCCCGGATGACAGTCTGAACCCTCCGCCTAATGCTATAAGTGAGCCTTCTGATACGATCCAGAGGCAACTGCTGCCACTCCTCATGCAATGCAGCTTCCAAATCGGCTAAATTCTGTACAGGCGGGTCCCTTGCTTGCACACAACGGCCAAGAAAGTCCCAGATGTGTTCTAAGGGGTTCAAGTCGAGGCTCATTGCAGGCCAAGGTAGTGTTGTAATAGCGTTGCTCTGATGGAATGCTCTCACGGCATGGGAACGATGTAGTCTTGTAGTGTCGTCCATGAATACAGGGCGAGTAGCCAACGGGTGGTTGTCAAAATGAGGCACAACAACCAGAATGAGAATGTCCTGGATGTACCGATGAGCATCGAGATTCCCACGAACATTCACCATATCAAGTCTACAATCATGCGAAAGGCATCCCCAGATCATTACTGATCCTCCACCACAAGGAACAGAAGGTCTGATGTTTCTGGGCACGAAAGCAGTGTTTCTGTGCCTTCACACTCTCATGCGACCAGCAGTGACGTGAAGCAGGAACCTTATCTCGTCTGACCAATACACTCTTCTCCATGTCCTGAGATTCCAATGTTGTCATGCCATACACCTTTCCAAACACCGTCTTTAATGCTGATCAGGCAGAGCTGGACGCTTGATGACCATTCTGGACCTCATACCCAGTGATCTGAGACGGTTTCGGACAGTTCTGTTGTACAAACGCCTGTTGGGGAGCCAAAGGTGTTTCAAAACCCCACTTGAAGCAACAGCTTCACGCCTAACGTGGCGTGCCAGACTCCGATCTTCCCGAGCAGACGTCTTTTGGGGATGCCCAGGCCTTGATTGGTGCTTTACATTATTGGTTTGTTGATGTTTTCGGACAAGTCTGCTGATGACAGAATGACTATAGCCAAGTTGCATTCCAATAGCTTTAAATGACATGCCTGATGCATGCCAACGATTTGCCATCTTAGAGCCTCTGACAGTATCCTCCTTGCCACGTCAACATTTATTGATAAAAGACGTGACAAATTTTCTTGATTTATGCACGGATATTGCATGTGGATGACAGTGTTTTTTGTGACATTCGTGGCAAGCATGCTTCGCGTGAACGAGGGGATGTGTTTGGGGTACGCCATCAACCAGAAACATCATATAATGTGAAATGTACTGCAAGACACAGTAATCATTAAAACATAATAATCAATAACACCAAATTCACTATCATGAAATATCTTCGTGGTCGCTTAATTAAGTTCCAGGTGTATATTTAAAATAGTTAAATTTTACCTTTGCGTTTTTTCTAGTCAAATCTTGGCTGTCTCTAGACTTAGCTAGAGATCACAGGTAAGCCGCTACACTCACATAATATAATTTTATAATAACACATTGGCCGGCCGCTGATTTGTCGCTGTTCTCAGATGAAAAGACCTTGATTAGTCTACTCCTGTGTTCCCAATTTCCTCCCTATCCCTCCCTATCCCCACGCCTCTCCTCTCCTCCCAGCACTCTGAGACGAACTGCTTAATGACATCCCGTAGCTCATTCTTCTCAATCTCTCCGATAAGCATACTAACCCTCTCCTTTGCGTCACCTACCAACCACATGCCCTTCATTCTCCCATTCAACTTCATCATACTTCCGATGAATCCTATTCTGTTGGACTGGTATTCTAATAGATAGAAAGTGTTCCAGGGTCTCAACTACGCCTCGATTACACATTTGGCATTCCTTTTCATTCTTTTCCCCAGTTTTTCCCTTAAGCTTCAGCGACCACGTCCTCATCTTGAACAATAGTGACCCCCGAAGGTGTGATCAAGGTGCTCTTTAAAATCTTGCTTCTCTTTATAACGTAGGCCACCCAGAAGCCTCACTGCTTTGACCCCACTCTCTCCAATTCATGTTAAAATTCGCCATGACTCTTTCTCTGACGATTTTGTACCCCGGGTTGTGCCCACCTCTAAGTTTGAGATCTCCATTGGACAGTTCTCCATTAAATCCCTCACTTGGTCTATCCACCCTGTCTTTATGCTTGAATTCCAAATATTCTGGAACATTAATTTACACCATCGGCTGTCGGGGAGATTTGCCAAATAGTTTAGATAGCAGAATTTCATTAAGTCTATCCTGTCCTTAATCCTCATCCACCCAAGCTCTCCCCTTATTTATTCTAGTGCTGCGGCATTACTCGACCCCGTTATTTATCGGCCTGCATCGTTCTGCAGGATTTCAAAGCTGTTTAAAGCCATTTGGTTTAGAGGTATCACTTCAGTACCTTATGTTAAACTTGGTACACCCACCACCATTTCCCAAATTATTTTCCCCACGAAAACCTTATTGATGCTGTTGCTCTCTGTAGGTTTCATAACCCCTTCACAGTTAGTTTATTCGTGTGGGTTCGGTAAACGCCTCTTCCCGTAATGTTTATATTTACCCTGAATACTCGTAGTCACATGTCGCTCCCACACAAAGAAGTTTGCTACTACCTTCCGGAATACAGAACACCCCCACTTTCCACTTTCGAGTAGGTTTCACATCACGACCCACGAGTATAACTTTGCTTTTGCTTTCATTTAATTCGAGTCTTCATTTGTTTCCATATATTCCCATCAATTGCCAGCATTTTCTCTAGCCCCACTTCGCTTTCTGACACTAGTACCACATCATCTGCGAAAAATAGCTCTGGGATCTTCAGATTCCTAACTGTTACCCCCTCGTCGCTATGCAGGAGTTCATCTTTTATGTACAGTGCAAAACGAATTGGCGAAAGGCTGTACCCATGTTTCAGGCCAGTCTCCAAAGGCACACCGGTTTGTTATTATGTTATTAAGTTCACTTTGTACGTCTTAATATAATGCTTTCAGAATTTCCACAAACTCACCTCCCAGGCCCAAGTTCTCAAACTTCCGCTACATACCCTCCCTCCATACACCATCGTTTGCTTTTGTCACATCCAGAAAGGCAATAAACATCCTTTTCGTTTTGACTGTCGCCGATTCTATCATTTGGGACAGCGTGAAAAGATTGCCAGTTAGTCTTCTCCTCTTCCTGAATCAATTCTGGACATCTCCCAGAAACCCTTTCTCTTCGATCTTATCTTCTAATCAACCCATACAGAACTTTACAGAAAACTTTTCTAATGTTGCTTCTGACAAAAATCCCCTGTAGTTGTCAAATACACTCCACCTTGTTATGTATAAAAGTAACCTTGCTTTCTCTCCACACTTTTGGAACGTCTTGTTTTTCTATGGATAAATTGAATAAGGCCGTTGAGCCCTCACAGAGTTCCTCTCCCCACATTTTTTAGACACTCGTTTGGAATTTCTTCCATCCCTTCCGCGTTTCCGTTCCTTAGTTTTGAGACCACTTTTCGTACCTCCTCGGTTTTTATTTCGCTGCATACGAAGTTCGATAAATATTCCTCGATCTCATTGTGGCACGCCGGTGGGCTCCCCATCGCTTATCGTTCACCTTTTCCCACTGCTTGACTAGTTCTGATTTGGTCTTGACCATCTGTATTTCTGCCCTCTACTTTAATACTCCGTAAATTACTTTCTTTGTTCATTGTGTTCACCCATTTCCAAATACGTTCGAACTCGAACCCATTGTCATTCTCATCGTCCTAATGAGATTGCTGTTTCGCACTCTCCGATTATCGTCTTTAATCTTATTCACTTTATTTCGTGTTTGTTGGTATTCTTCTTTTGCTACCATGGCCTCGTTACTTTACACCCCTTGAGCTTTCTATTCCTTCTGTACGCAGCACATTTGACTTTTCTTCCCTTTGTTGCTTCTTCAGTTCGGCATTCACTCTGCATCCAAGTTCCCGTGCTGGCACCCTAATCATTCCTATACTTTCCTTCCCCGACTCCACTAGGCTTACAACTTTGACATCTGTCATTTTCTGGACATTGACCTCCCTGTGTGCATTCACAAATTTTGGTTTCAGTTTATCTTAAAACATTGCTCAGTTAGCATCCCTTCTGACTCCCTGAATCTCCTTGAAACTTTCCTTGTTTCTTAACCCTTTACCTAACATGAAAAGCAGACGACACTTGCAAAAAAAATTCTTGAATAACTATTTTTTCTCATTTTTTGTCTCAAAAACATAGGTTATGACCACTCGTTGGAACGAGCGTGACGAGCTCGTTCCAACGAGGGGTCATAACCTATGTTTTTGAGACAAAAAATGAAAAAATAATGAAAATTAATTGGCGATTTTTTAGAATAGCGCTGGTCGGTTTTGGCCGTTACGTTGGGTAAAGGGTTTTAATGGATGTTTGCCCTTGATAGTAACTGTAATCAAGTTGTGGTCACTATCCAACTCCCACCCTCATCGTCCACTTCTACCTCTATCACCTCCCTCCATAAATAGATATCAGTGAGAATATAGTCGATTATCGTTCTTCTGCCGCTCCTCTCCCAGGTCCATCTCCCCTTATACCTCGCAACCCTGTTCAGAATCTTCAGATCTAACAGCTTTCTTCAATTCCTGTTGACTTTCTTATTCCCGCCCTGGATGCCTTCTTCCTTGTAATCTAAGTGTCCATTAAAGTCTCCCATCAAAATTATACCGACTCCCCTGTTTTCTAATTCCGTGATATTGGACCTAAGTGTTGAGTATGTTGATTCATTCCACTAAGGTTTGCTCCGTCACCCTTCCGCACAGTACACAATCCTAATGGCGACACTTGTTTTTTAGATTAACATTTACCCATCCAATTGTTTCGGACACTTCAGCCGGGGTATTGGTATCTGCCAGATCTGTTATCAACAACGGTTTTAAATCCTCTTTTATGTACATACCTACCCCTCCACCTTTTTCTGACCTTCAGTTCGTCCTACACATATCAACACGCACCGCCTAACTTGGCCTGCCCGTTTTTCGTTTCTTAATCACGTCTCACTTAAGCCCATGATATCAGAGTCCTCTACCTCAATCGGCGTAGCTATTTCACTTACTTTCCCGTGGAGACCCTGGATGTTGCTGCACCCCACTTTCAGTGTACCAGAATTCCTTGACTTCCCCTTATTGATTCTGTTGTTTCCTGATGGTAGTCTCGATAATCTCGTTCTCAATCCCTCGCTCTTGTTCACCCCTGTGTGTCCATTATTGCTCTTGCCTCTGATCTCCCACCGCACTCGTCTCCAAAAACAATGCTCTGCTGCTTGTATATTTTTTCACCAGCACTTGTATCCCCATTCTGCTAAGGTGCAGCCAGTCTCGTCCGTACATGCTTCACTTATCTCAAAACGTGCCCCAGTAATCAATAAAGGGTACGACCCAATCAGTACAGTACTCCTCCAACTCCTCATTCAATGTCACAATCCTTGAGTTCCGATCATCCCACCTCAAAGGACGGGACGGGACGGACCCACCCCCCCCCCCCCGATACCACTACCCTGACATTCCTACTGAGCGTTTTAGTAGCTAAATCCATGTACGTCTCCCAGTACGTCTCCACGTCCGATTTGTGCTGTCAGCACCACAAACAATCTTATCTATTCCATCTGTACAATGTTGCTTTCTGCTACAACTAGCTTTTTTTTTCTCCACCCCCCCCCCCTGCTCTCTTCTCAGACCCTATGCCTCCTGCAATATCTGCAACTTGCTTTGTTTGATTGGCATCCGAACTCTTCTTCCTTTTGACTGTTCTTCTCTTACACTATCTGCACTATCAACTCCACAAACCACCTCCTCCCTCTTGTCCTCTCCCTCATCCTCTTCCCTGGATGCATCAAAATCTAAGACACTGAATTTATTTTCTGAGCACTGTTTAGTTACCTTAGAAGCACGATGCTTCTCTTGACCACCTGGCTCTACCCTTTACTGACCTGGCTCTCCCCTTCGTATTTTCCTACTGGACCTCCCCACCTCACTTGCATCCTCCACATTAAGCGTACTCCCTCCATGTTTCTTCCCTCCCCGCTTCCTTTTGGAATCCACAACCACATTCCATCCACCATCCACCTCACCATCATAAGTAATTTCATCAGGGTTAACCTCAGACATACCAGCCCTCTCCAGCCTCCCCTTCAGCTCCGTACTTTTCCACTCGAACCCATCACACTTCTCTAACACTTGTAAGATATGCCTGCAATTCGGACACACCCTACTACTTTCCATTGACCGACTACCCCCATTCTTCATATCACACTGCTTGCAAACCTCTGCCTCCTCCCCCTAGACCCCTCTACTAACTATACAAGCATCTGCCGCCTCCGCCTGCACACACCGACTCAGTCCGGACCATTGGACCCCTTGCACACCTCTGCTAACCATATTGACCTCGACCTGGACATCAGTAGTACACTTACCAACCATGTTTACACATACAATAATCACTGATCAAAAACCCCAAACAACCAAAAACAACCGACACGCGAAAAAGGGCAGCGTAAAATAAATCAATTCAAATTCCCGAAAACCTATGATCTACACCCACTTGCTTTACCGTATATAAATCCCCAAAACACCTACAAAGCCAAAAATATATACTGAATCTCCTGAAAATAACTAGATATTTGAAAGAATACTTATAAGCAGCTCGGCAAATATTTCTATCTTGTCTTCGTGAGCAGTAATCACACATTGTGTTGTCTCAGGATATCAGTCTAATTCCGCAAGGAATCCGACGCCATATTGGGCGCTTTGTTTAACCCACTTTTCATGGAGTTTGTGCGCAGACTACAGTTGATTTATTGTGATGTCCTTTTATCCTCAAAGATGCACAGATATTCTTTTGTGTTACAGATATAGATATTCCAATCAATAAGTAGTTATTCCGCATTGAAAGTGTAAAAATATTACGCAGCGTAATCATAAAACTACAGCCGTGGGGAGTCTCCATTCATAAGTATTTAGTTTACAAATATGTCTAGCAGTATTTTAATGACTTTAAAGATTTGATCATACTGATTATCGATTTTTGATTGAGAAATATTTCTTGCGTTGATTCAAAGAAAATGAATGTCTATGATACTTTTAGATGTAACTATCTGGAATATTTCAGTTGGTCGGAAAAGCGAACAATAGGTTCGCTTTTCCAACCAACTGAACTATTTCAGACGATTACATAATATTGTTTTTATTGAAAGTATAGGCGGGGGACTATTTAAGAACTAGACTGGTTTCATGATATAACAGCGTTAAGCTCTTGACTGGTGGCTTGAGAGCTTGGGTGTGGTTTAGGGAAAATTCTGGAAAATTAACCACACCCTTGAGAGTTAAAAGTGACGCGGTACGTTTGCATTAGATGTATTGTGCGAACACAAATTTTAGAATTCCTTATTGTTTATCAAGATTGTCTAGGTGGGTATTTGCAGCACTAATTACTTTCAAATATGGAGGGCTATAAAAGGCAATCGCTCGCCTCAAAACGACAAGTCTGTTACTACCGGGAGTGCGGCGGCTCATTAGTTAGAGCATTGCACTTTAAACTGAAAGGTCGAAGGTTCGGTCCTGCTCTGTACTAAGGGGTTCAACACAGAGATCGCACACCTGCCTTCAACCGCCGCTTGTGTCGAAGTTGCTCGCCTTTGCTCGGTGATTCTCTTCGGGTACTCCGGCTTCCCCCACCCGTAAAGCTATCCTACACAATTTGACCATGGCTGTTAAAGTATCATTAAACTCCACCCCACCCCCTCCCCCAAACAAAAATAAGAACAAACCCAAAACAAGGACTAAAGTACTAACACGTATTTTAGAATTCTTTATACTTTTATCAATATTTTCTTGGTGGGCATCTGGCGATCTCCTTATTTTCAAATCAGATGGCCTTATCAGTCGCTTGAAACGACCGACATGAGTAGTAAGGGATGACACAATGGGGACGTAATTTAACACTGAAAACTCCATAGACATTTGTTCGCCAAAGAAAAATCACGACCGTGTGTACTATAGGGACCTGATTTAACACTGAACATTCCCAAAGGGGTTTTGAAATTTATTAAAAATTTGTGTCGTGTATCCTGTGGGGACTTAATTTAACACTGGAAATTCCTATAGATATTTTTTTTTCGCCAGAGTGCCATCGGCCGGGAATTTTAAGTGTTAAATCAGGTCATCATAGTACACACGATTGTGATTTTTCTCTGGCGAACAAATTTACTTATTTATTTATTGGTGTTTAAGGTCATATACTTATGCACAATGGCTAATCATGACCGTGCCAGTTTTACGGGTGGAGGAAGCCGGAGTACCCGGAGAGAACCACCGAGCAACGACGAGCAGCTGCCAGCTCCTCAACATCGTAACTCAGCACTGCAGCACAGGCAGTGTTAGATTGGTTGAAGACATGCGGTCCATCGACGTCCAGTACGCCTTAGTACACGGCGTCATCGTGCCCCATGTGGACAATCGGGGTTAAGTGCCCTGCCCAAGGACACAGCGCGGGAGTCCGAATTAATCGCTCAGACGGTCACCCACTCAGTGATTAATCGGGCTCGACGTTGCTTAACTTAGGTGATCTGACGCGAACCGGTTACCGCAACGCCACTTCCCCTCCCCCCCCCCCCCCCCTGGAGAACAAATGACTATGGAGATTTCCGTGCTAAATTAGGTCCCCATAATGTCATCCCTTACTACTGACATGTTACTTCTACTACAATACCAGGAGCACGATGACTCATCGGTTAGAGCCTTGTACTTTAAACCGAAATGTTGACGGTTCGATCCTAGCCCGCGCCATCTGCGCCGTGTCCTTTGGCAAGACAATTCCTATTGTCCACGTGTGGACACAGAGGCGTTGTATTACTAAGGCGTGCTGGACGTTGATCGCGCACTTGCTCCCAACTGTTGCTTCATTTGCTTATGCCGAGTTATTAAGTTTGAGAGTCTGACATGTTGCTCGTCACTGTTCGGTGGTTTTCTCCGGACGCTCTCGTTTTCCCAACCCTTAAAGCTATCCGACATGATGCAATCCTGGGTGTTAAAAATATATATCATTCGTTCAACCTCAATAAACAAAGAAATAAACAAACGATCGCTACGACTGTTGCTAAAAGCTTTTTCTGATACCTTTGCCATCAGCATCAGTTGTTAAATTTTGTTATCTATTGTGTTCATCAATCAATCAAATTGAAAAACAAAAAACTAGCAATAAGTCAAATCTCCTTCCGGGCAATAATACTAAATACATCCTTGTTTTTAAACCACTCATGACCTGCTGCAGCATTCTCATTCGTGTACACAAAATGCTGAAACATGTGGGCTGAACCCGCTTTGTACCGACTGTCAGGACTCAATCCCAACTGTTCAAATATTCTAACTGCATCGTCGAGCCATGACTTCGTCGAAGACTAGTCTTTATGATGTAATTGGATAAGGGCGCTACAAGCATCCAAGGGCAAGGGGGCAAGGGAATCCAAAAACGTATCATATAATTGTAATGTGACACTCAATAGTAGTGACATTACATGCATATCGTCCCTCGAGTGCATTTCAGTGCAACAAGGCGCCATCTGCAATGCTTTAGCATTGCAGATGGTGCCTTGTTGTACCCAGGGGACGATATAAAGCTTTAGAGCTTACCCTGCCGATTGTATAGCTTCAATGTTTGAAGGGTATCGACAAACCTCTGTCATTATATCTGACCCCCCCCTCCCCCTCCCATTAGCATCAACACACGTATAACGCGTAAGAAACGAATACTCTGGGAGTTTTCAGTTAAGGTTCCGGGAAAGTAATGTCTCTTCCACTAGTGCACTTCTAGCGAATCCACTGCCCCCTCAGGCTAAGGGGCCAGGGGAAGGGGAAGCATATGCCATTTTGGGCAAAACGTGCCCCCCCCCCCCCCCCCGTCGCCTTTGTAGTTGGAATATATTGCTGGTTATTGTAGTCGAGGTTATAGTTCAATATGATTAAATACATGTAGGAGCCGACGAATGGGCTTCATAACTCTTCCGAATTGGTTATGCCGGGACCCTCGCAAATCGAATCGGGTACCAAGGACCTCGATTTGAATGGACGACGAAGTGTATGACATAAACATAAGCATTAGATTTTGTCTCGCAGGAAACTACATTTAACAGCGAATCGGTATATGCACAAATGCCCCTACTGGAAAATTATTGAGAGGGGTGGGGGGAGGCTTCCTACCCCACCCTGCCCCTTTTAGCAGCTCCCCCTGTTGTTACTTTCTGAACGGATTAGCTCTTTAGCGAATATAAATTAACATCGTAGCAATACTTCGGCATCTACAAGGCAAAGAATATCCTTTCTGAAAACAGATTATGACCTCACCTACCCCACTAACGTCGAGCTTATAAGCCATGTGTAAAGAGAGAGGAAATGAAAAGAAAAAAAAAACCGACAGCTTCCTACAAAGCTATGGCAAAATACAGCTAAGAATTCACCCGGGATATTAACAACAATTGATTTTGCCATTTTTAAAACTCCCTTCAGTCACGATTATGGCCCTACAAACGCAGTAATGACATAAACTTATTTATTGTTCTGTCTTTGCTGAAGGTATCGGATTGTCTATAAATCTACATCTCACCTTTCCCACAACAATGACTGCGTTCTGGGTGCTGTTGTTACTCATTATTAACAAAGGTAAGCGAAGTTTGTTTTTATATCACGGATGCGGGCGCGAATCTAGGATTTCAAAATTTTCCGACATGATAGCGCGAGAGTTAAAAAATTCCGACAGCGTTCCCTTTGTCTCTGACTGCTCGTTCGAACTAGAAACCTCACTCAATACACTTCTTGACAACAATGATAAGGCTAAAGAAAATTAATCTTTTGATTCTCAGGCACGGGTGCATTCGTGTTTTCAGACCGCGTTTTCATATTTATTTTGGAAGCAAAACTCAAAATATATAAAACTATCATAGGGTGTGATTTTAGCGGTATCACATCGCGCTTTGTGATGCAGTATGTCGTATACATTGATACAGTATTGTTATTCTCTTCGCGCAACGCGACACGATTCTCAGATGTATGTACAAAATAAATATTTATTTAACTGGTTGAGAGCTACATGTAGATTAGTTTTGGGTGGTCTAGATTTGTTCATCAAAAATTGTTTTATTACAAATTATTGAAGAGTGCCAAAGGCACTCTCCAATAATTTGTAATAGAACACATTTGTATAAACAAACTATTATTTACGTTTGACTGAATACGAACCATGGATAAGGAAATTGTTGAATTGTTGGCTTTTGCTCTATACCCTCATTTTTTGAAAGGTCTGATTCTGGCTTCTTGCACTCAACAAATTAAAAACTCCTTATTGTTTTTTATTTCCTTTGTAGTTGTTCTATATTAATTTTGTGTTGTATGATGACTGTTAAAAAAAATATCAGTAAAATCACATGGATGCTCTAGTATTTAATTTTAGGCTCTCACAACTGGATTTTAGGCATCGGCGGCCATTCCATCAGGAGTAAAAAATAAAAAAAAAAAAACCGCACCCCTCCCCCCTCATTCGTTTTAAAAAAAAATGCATGAGAATCAATATTTAATTTTGTTTGGCCCAAAACAAAGCAGGTAAGAAATGTTCGTTTATTATTATTATTATATATATTAACCCTTTAACCAATGCTCACGTTATAAGAATTTGTCATGGCTGACAATTTTCGTCATTGGCTGAGATTCAAACCTAAGTTATCTCCCCTTACTGTCCGAAAGCAGTAAATTTAACACCAGGGTATGAGAATTTTATATAAAAATTAGGACACTATACACTTGGTGTGAAATTTCGAAACGTTTGCGAAGTTGTTCCATCGATGTGCGCCTCATTTCACAAACTATGGACATTTTACAATTTTTTGCCAATCACTTTGAAGCTTTGACTATTATTTAAAGCGCGTGCTCGCATGTATATTGGTGTAATAATTGCTCCAGATCACGTGGTATTGAAATCTCAGGTCGATTCAATTGACTTGGAAAACAATGAAAACTGGAAGCGTATAAATACTGGATCCACTAATATGCGGAATTCATTATTCAACTGGGATTCACCGTATTCAATGTTATCAATATTTGTGTTGTGTTATGCCACCTCCAAACTTAGAAGTACTTTTTTTAAAACAATTTTTGTTATGATACATCCACCATCGATTATATTAGATGAAAGGTCTGCGTAAATATCCCCCTCCTCCAATTCGCAATGTCTATAGCCTACATTTAAGCATTCTGCTTTGTTTATTTTGTGTGGAGGGTGGGGTAGTTTTCCAAGTTTTTTTTCGAATGGAGACACCCTAAGTGTAGCACGTCCTCCTGTTGTCAAATAAGCTTGAAATTCTTTAAAGAGAGTTTTCGAGGACTATCACTGACAATACTTGGAGATGAGTTTCACACCGGGAGGATTCGTCCAGAAAAGCTGATCTTTTTTCGGGGGGGGGGGGGGGTGGGTGGGTGTTTGTGCGTGAGTGTGGGAAGGGGGTGCCCGTTCAAGTGAATATACTTACCTCCATAGTCGGGAACGCTGTCCAGTAAACTGGAAATGATTTTAAACTAATTTCTTGTGAATCACAAGTCACAATGCGCTTTGGGATATGGTATTCACCTTCTTTTAGGGAGAGAAATTCAACTTTGTTCACAGAATGTTTCTTGCTTATGTTCTAATACGTCGAGATTGCATGATATATACACAAAATAAGAGTGTTTCATGGGCATTTTCTCGCGCGCTTAGGCTTGCGGAAATGTTTTCTTGTTGTCTGTTGAAATCTATTTGAAAATAAGAAAACGGCGTTTTCATCACCTTTTGATGTTCTGTAACTTTTTTTCTCTTAATGTTTTCAATAGTATTCGCACTGTAGTAACATATAATACAGACACCGTCCTTACCACGAATATATAAGGCTAGGAGGTGAGATTTGCTCATTTTCTTCCTGGAAAGAATAAAAACTTGCAAATTACTGTAAAAATGTACTGTACATTGGCTAAACAAAGACTCAAAGTGGACACTTAGTGTTGGGAGGTGTGACACTGATAGATATTCTTAATGATGGTTTATCTGCGAACTAGTTGCTTCTGACTAGCTTGCCATAAAAACATGTTTCCTTTCGTTACTTTTACCCCTTTACCCAACGTAACGGCCAAAACCGGCCAGCGCTATTCTCAAAAATCGCCAATTAATTTTCAAAATATTTTCATTTTTTGTCTCAAAAACATAGGTTATGACCCCTCGTTGGAACGAGCTCGTCGAGCTCGTTCCAACGAGGGGTCATAACCAATGTTTTTGAGACAAAAAATGAAAAAAAAATAGTGATTCAAGAATTATTTTTGCAAGTGTCGTCTGCTTTTCATGTTAGGTAAAGGGTTAATAAACGAAAACAAAAGACAGCTCAGAGAGATGTCTGTTGTTTTGCGTTTATTAAAACCAACAAAGGGAACATGTCTTTATTTTCTATTGACGTAATAGGTGTTTTCTCAACAATTACTTTCTTCTCAATTGGACCTTCTTCACTCGTCTAATAATTTCAAGGGAGATAACTTTATAGAAAGTCGATTTTCATGAAAAGCATGAAAAGTTAGGGATTTTTATAATTTTCCTACTTCAAATTTATTACGCAACCAAATCATATCATGTGACCCATCAATGGAACGATCTCATTCCAATGAGAAGTTTCGTAATATGGTTTGATTGATTTTTTGGGGCAAAAATTCCTTTTTTCAACTTCTCAGTTTTTAAATTATGCAGGGGAATGCGGCCGACATGTTAAGTAGTGGGTTGAAGAGTAATTTTTTTAAATAATAAAAATATACGAAATGACATGTAAATGACTACTCGACCGTCATATATTTATAATGAGCACTTTCATATAAAAATATTTAAAACATGGGGATATTTTTGCATACTGGAAATTGCAGTTTCGCCAAATAGTAAATTTTTTTGACTTTCAATTATCAGCTTTCAGGGAGAATTTCAGCGTTCGAACGACCCACAGTTTTCCCGATGGCCAACAACAATTCCAGACAGGGGTATGTGATGGGCGGGGGTGGGGGTGGGTGGGTGGGGGGTCATATATATACTGGTTCATCCACCACGTTCGACCCTGCGCGAACGTCATGATTCAGTTCAACATTATCAATTTGATTCAGTTCATTTCACAAAAAACATGATGTTCTTATTATCAGAATCTGAAAACTAAAATGAAAGTACGTGGAGTAACGTTTCGCTAGATGGTTGATACCGAAGGAAACTCTCTCGGCATGGGTTCGAAGCCCCGCTATGCCATTGTAAATAAAAGCAGTGTTCTTTCTTGATTCGATGGCACATGGGAAATTTCAAAAAGAGACTTTCTGGCTGTTTTCCATGTAGTTCAGTATGTAACATTAAGTGATGCAATTATGTGATGAATAAATAAAAAGTAGGTATTCCGTGTGTTCTGACTGGCCTCGTATATCCTTGGTTAACTAGCATTCCCTTTAGGGTCTGTCGGCGGTCGAGTGGTGTGTGTGGTTCAGTATAGTTTCGCTAGGCGGTTGTGCCGAAGGAAACTCTCTCGGCATGGGTTCGAACCTTCGCTATGCCACTGCAAAATGAAACAGTTTTGATAATAACTTGATATTCTGATTCTCATTATCAGTACCCTAGTATGAAGCTAAAATTTGACAATCCAGGGTAATTTCGCCCAAGGAACGACATAAGATGATGTCAACGATACCATTTATCATTTTACCAAAATCTCCGATAATGTTCCAAATTTGGAACTAAACCTTGGCATACTCGGGAAATTTTATCTAAGGAGTAACACAATATGCATCTCCACAATTTCTATTAGATAATATCATATTGAGCTAAAATTTAGCACCCTAGGAAATTTTGTCTAGAGGTAACATGGGATGGAGATTGAATGTCCCCGGTGTCGCTCACTGAATTCACGGTCGTCACTTACATCATATTTGAGGCAACCAACACTGCATTTTTCGTCGTGAAATGGAACTCAAATTTGTGTCTCGGGGAGTAATTTTGTATGTTAAGCAGCATGGGTTGCATTTCAGTTGTCTCCCATGTCGCACTCTGAAGTCACTGACGTTATTTACGTCATTCACCGCAATAGCGAAATTTCCTTGAAATAATATATGGCGCTCAGCTTAGGTATTCGGAAGAATTTTGTCCAAAAAGGGAACACGTGATGGGTTTCAATTTACTCTGTTAGTTCACTCTATCGTCATTGAAGGCAGTAACTTAATTTATTATATGACTATGTAATTTAACTGCTAAATGCCACTACTGTTTGACGATCTTTTCCTGATCCCCGGAAAATCCACAGTGTGGAATCCGATTTCTTATCACTATAGTATGACGGACTAATTACGGGGGGCGTTCGAACTCCCATAATTAGCTGTTCCGGTCGTAGAGACTACTTTACTCCGAGGTTGAGTTAGTGCACTCAACAGCGGTCCGTTTTTTTTATCGTATTCATGATTTTTTTTATCGTATACCTGCGCATCGGGGGATTCCCCGGAAGTGTGCACCTGTTACAAAAATAAGTGTAAACGAAAATGGTTCTTTTTTCTTCAATCCAATTTACCAAAAAAAAAAAAGATTGGGGGAATTGTTAATGCTAGCTTTGGCATGCGATGTTGAACTATAAGTCATATAATAAAGCTTTTATCGCTACAGTGAAGAGATCTGGGTCGTAGCATCGCGTCTCGTTGAGGTGTTCAGATCGCCGGATCACGGCGATCTGACCTCCTCAACGAGACGTGATACTACGACCAAGATCACTTCACGGTAGCAATAATATGTATTCCTTATCCGCATCGTATAGTTCGTTTATCAACCTTTCTATCGCAGCAACGCCAAAGTTTGACACTCAGATCTAACCCTTACTAAGATGTAATATGGGACAGGTTTTCATTGTCTTTGGCATAACACACTGGCGTAACTGACGCGAAATCTTACCAGCATAACGGTTTTGGTTTCTCAACCTCTCTGTCACGTGTAACGACGGAATACAGGAACACACTATTATACGGGTTGCATTTTATAGTAACGCAATGCCAGCCACCCCCAACCGACGGCCCCATGAGTACACAAATATGGAAGAACCTTACGGCGAGACGTGGACATCTTCGAGTATTTAATAGACAATGCATTAAATAAAAATAAACTGAAACAAACCGATCAGCAAGATCAATTGCTTAACTTAAGTTTGTATGAAAAATTGCAGAATGTAATTTATTCATTTATTTAAGTGTTTATTTACGTTCTTTTCGTTACGGTTTCTGTTACGTGATACGCACTCAACTCTGTTTATGTAATCACCAAAACGTTCAAACGTCGAACCGTATAATCGTGAATTCGGCACTGTTTAATTTTGTCAAAAGGGTACACGGAGATCTCACTTTTATTATACGCCAGTTCTATGCAATCCCAATCTACTGCAACACTAAACCATGCAGAAAATGAAAATCTGTTCTGCACATATGTGCGGAACGGAAATCGTTGACGGACTATTTTTAAATAGAAGCGAAATTTCACTGGAATTTTCTACAAATCGTGCACCGCAAATTCGCAATTACAATTTGAATCGCTAGCAATAGCTGAAAATCGTTCCCTGAGTTCCAATGTGTTCTATGTGCCAGTAGGCTCATAGAACACATTGGAACTCAGGGGACGAAATAGTAACACGGGTTCCCCTGGCAAATTTGAGTGGCGATAAAATGTGTTCTTTTTGTTGATAGTTGTCAAATGAATTTCTGATTGTCCTGCTAATACTTGTTTTTCTAGACATGAAGGCGTGTAATAAACACAAAACGACACGCGCGTGTGAATGGGTTGATCGATATGGCACTTGTGCCATCCCGGAATGATGAAAACTCGAGGCCTGCGCCCTCTCGTTTTATCCTTCCGCACTGGCACTCGTGCCATATCGATTAACCCATTCACATGCGTGTGTCGTTCTGTGTATGTATTCCGTGTCGTACATTAACGTCATCAGCGTCATTTACCTCCTTACTTGATCGAATTATGGTCGAGATTTTGATCCCCAATTTAGTACCCTGCGGTAATTTCATGCAGGCTGTAGCATGGGAAGGGGGATTTCAACAATGGCTTTTGTTGCACACTGCTGACTCAAATACTGAAACATGCCGGAATTTCATTTAAATTTAAATTTCCCATACCCGTAATATTAGATTTATTTTATCAGACTGAAATATGAGAGGGCGATAATTTTCTCCCCCCACTGCATGTGTAACATACGTCTGTCCAGGGTGAGATAGCACGGAGAGACAGATGTATCCCACCCCACCCACGTGACGTTATACATTTATAGCGCGCAAAAGCAGCCCGAAGGGCTGCTTTGAAGCAAGCCTAATAGACAACGTGTACGTGCAATTGGAAAAACCAAGGAATGCTATGCCATCCAATCTAAACCGGAAACCGGAAGTAAAAACATGGGGAACCCCAGCTCTCGTTTTCAGAAGCGAACAAACGAATGACGCCCCCTAAAAAAGCGAACGGTGTAATGCGAGATTTCTCCTTAGATCATTCCATGCAGACTGTGAATAATTTATTGAACATGCTTTTCAAAATTAAAGTTTTTCCAAACAAACTCAACTGTCTTTTGCTTTGCTGACTAAATGACAGAAATTGTCGAAAAGCTAAATGTTCCCATATATGCACATTGGATTTCATCGTCTGCTGGCTGGCTGTTGGGATCCCGCTGTTGTTCGATTCTGCAGAGTATTCTGTCACGTGATTTATCTGTTTTGCATTTGCAAGTGCAAAACGCTGTTCACTTCAAACCAACACGGCGTGTAATTGGAACAAAGTTTCCAAATGAAAAGCATCAACAACACGTCCGTTTGTTGTAACTTAAAAGTACGCACAGGTCGGATTGCGGCAAAGGTCGTTTTCATTCAGTTATTACGAACCTAAGATGTCGAAGTGACATACTGTCTGACAAACGTCCACGAATTACCATTTTCAAAACAGAGTTCCGTTCCACAATGTGGGCACCCCAGCGAAACAAAAACAATAATTTTTCGACAATACGTTTCGAGGCCAATTTTCAAGCGAAGACGCCTTACCCATCACAATGACTGCATGCATTCTCGTTTCTGACAATTGTAATGTTTTTTCTGTGCGCACAATTTATTGTGCTCGACCATTACTAATGCTGTCCAACTTGTGAAATTTTAAAACGCCTATTCCCCCCTCCACCAAAAAAAAAAAAACAATAAAAATAAATGTTGCAGTGAAACTCTTTTTTTCTTTAAATTCGCACCAGATGAAAATAAAAAAAACCCAGATAACCTGAAATATTTCTCCATTGTCCAAATAGCTCATATTTAATTCATAATATTGCTGAAAATTTTCGAAAGATAATGAAAAAATAAAGCTTCCATTTCTTCCAGAAAAATGGATAGGGTGTGGGTTCACTGCAATCCATTGTTTCTTGACAAAGCCCACAATCAACCTGAAGCCTATTTCTTAATCATTACCTTTTTAAAAATATTCAAGGGGTTAGTTTTTGTACTTTTTAATCAGTGAATGTTCAGACTTGATCTAAATAAAAGTCATCGCTGTCAATGTTGTGTATCATGTACAAAAAATGTTCAACCTTTTTCTTTAGTTGTTTATAAAAATAAGTTATGTAGTTGCCTGGTCAATTTCAATTTTTATTTGAAAACATACGTGGATGGTGGTGTGTGGGTATGGTGGGGGTGGTGTGGATCTTGAATGAAAAACTTGTTGAGGTCCAAAATTTTTTTTTGAAGGTTGGATAATGGCGATATTCTGGACAAAATATTAATCTGTTGTCGTCTATTTTGTAGGGTACGTTCCGAAAATTACACCCAAACCGGCCTGCACAATTTCAGCCAAACCAGCTTCCACAATTTCAGGCCAAAACACCTTTGACACTTGTTGGGCGAGATATTTTTCCTTACAAATTTTCAACTTTCCTATTTTTGGCCACAATATTTATAGGATGTTTGGAGAGATAAATTGATAATGCTACCAGAATGGGGAAAAAAATAGGCCCAAAATCTGGGGTAAAATGCCAAGATAAAAAAATAGGTGGTAAGTGGTCACGCCTGGGAAGAAACTTGTGGGTTTTGATCTGACAATTGAAATCATAAAAACAGGAATTGGTTTCCTTGTTTTGTAATTTGGATATCAGTAAATTTAATTGCACTTTTCAGATGACTTAAAAGTAATTTTGCTTGTTTTTTCATCCCAGTGGATATATTAAATTCATGAACTATTTTATAATTGCCAATATTCACATTGACTGCACTGCAATTTTTTATCATTTCTGATAAATGAAAAAGAAATATGAATGTTTTTTGAAGAAAAAAGTGTTGACTGCGGAGTGATTCCTGAATGAAAGAATAATTTTACAGATGAAAATATGTGGATAGTTTTTCTAAATTTTTGGCTCTTTTTTTTCCTTTGAAGGGGTGGAGGTTTTTTTTTATTTTTTAGGGAATTTTCAGGTGAAAGTGTTTTCAGCTCACGTTAAGAGACATAGTCATCCAGACACCCATGCTGGACCACTGGATGACCCCGTGTTATTCTGGTTCCACATCCCAAAAATTGAACTAAGAGATCATATCAGCTGAATAACAAGGTGGTACAGGCATACTCACAAACTTTCACTATACAACCCAGCAGTGGCAAGACACTTTGTCAAATTGTTCCAAGTACCAAACTGATCACATTAACTAAGAAACATCAGATTCAATTTATGTTTGTTGGGGCACTGGTCAATTGCTCTATTTCCTGACTGGTCAATTCATGTCTCCTTCCTTCCCAGCTACTCAGACTGACACTTTCAATTCTACACGTACCGGTTATGTTTTTCAAGTGGAACACTGTAGAACATCAACATCACACTTTTTTGGCAAGCACACACATGGCCTTCCAGGGTCCATAAAATCTGCCACTTTACCCACCTCCTAGGCAAGTGTTTTAAATTTATCAAACACAGAAGTCAGTACACAAGAGAAGTTGGCCCACAAGATAAGTCGACCTAAAACAAAGCCAAGATGGGTCAATCTAAAACAAAGTCCGGATTGAGCCTGTGGGAAAAGTTGGTCCTTAACCCTTTACCTAACGAATCGGCCCCATCCGCTTGCGAAAAATTCAAAATGTTCCCAAAAATGTCAACAAAAGCACATCATGTGACCCCTCATTGGAACGGGCTCATTCCGATGAGGGGTCACATGATGTGCTTTTGTTGACATTTTTTGGAAAATTTAAATTAAAATAATAAATTTTAATATTGTCGGCATTGGGTAAAAGGTTAAAAAAGTTGGCACACAAGGGAACAATTCAGCCCCAAAATGAAATACTTGTAGGTTTTTCTGAAATTATTTTTTTCAATGCTGCAACTGTTTATTGTACTGTATTTTTGTTATTTCGAAATTATTTAGAAATCCTAAAATATATATATTTGGGCAAAAAATAAAAATATTTTTCTTCGTTTAAATAAATCTACAAGACAGTATGTACATGCATTAGTTCACAACGCAAAATGTTTTGTTGGACGACCTCTTAAACACTGTTTTAAATTTTGTCAAGTTTATGTCATTATAATTTGAAAAACACTGTGAGTTGCGCGCGCTTATTGGTTTTACCAAAGTTCATATTAACGTTATTATGACGTTATGCATATCGTATCAGTTTTTTTGCTACCAACTAATTCGTTTTGACGTCATCAGAATGCCGTGTGATCAAAGTTTGATGCTCTAAAACTCTTTAAACCCCAAGATGCCACCGTTCCTAATTGATTTCGTGGTATATACCTTTGGTATATACATAACTTTTACATGCTCTTTCCGATGGTGTCATTAGTTTTTCAAAATAACGAATACAAAATGAATTGATTATATCAGCACGTGACCGCCGATTACCTCTGGCCAACATTACCGCTGTATGGTGGGGGGAGAAAAATAATCCCTGATGGGTACGGGTGAGGGATGGGAAAATCTCGCCCTCGGGACAAGATATTTGGTCCAGACACTCGGCAAGCCTCGTGTCTGGCCCAAATATCTTGCCCTCGGGTGAGATTTTCCCATCCCACACCCGTACTCATCAGGGATTATAATAATCCCAGTTAGCATTGTAACTCTTTACATAGCACAACTGATAGACTTCACTTACATTGTGTTTCGAATAACTAAGCTTTTTCATTTTTTACCCAAAAACACAGCTTATGACCCTTTATTGGAAAGAGCTCTAGACTATGTTTGAAGGCTCTGGCGACTGGAAGAACTAGGCAGAACAGGGTGAAATAATAATAAAAAATAAACTTGCAAAACTTCAGTGGCGAATTTTGAAGAGAGAGAGAGAGAGAGGGGGGAAATATGCGATCTGAAAAATTAAAGGACTATGGCCTCCCTGCGCCCACCGAAAGATAATTACACAGCTACGTTGATAGTGTATTTCTCAACAGTGTCTTAGAAAGCCAGAAAACAAAGAAAAATGTGCTTGTAGTTCTTTTCTTATTGCGTCCATCTTTCTTTGCAGTTTCCCTCGAAGATTTATGCCGAGAGCGAGCGGGCTGTTTCACCAGAAGATCATCATGGGGAAAGCGGCGTCACTCTTGTCTGTGTGACACAGACTGCATTTTTTATAACGACTGTTGTCCTAAAGTATTTAGCAGCTGTCTTGGCATAGAGAGAAATAACGCAACTGAAACAGAGGAGTTTATACGGATGGAGACCAAATCAGATATAGGGCATTTACCACATTGGTTAGAGAAAACTAGACTGTGAAAAAAACAGTGAATGTCGTTCTACCAAAAGAGAAGGTGACATCTGGATGGTATCCAAATGTCCGGTTAACTGGGCAGACAGTGTAGTCCATAATAAATGCAAAAATGGCTCCAAAATTCAAGGCTTTGATATTCCTGTAGCATATTACAACATAGCATATATCACTTTTAAAAACTGGTATTGTGCAATTTGTAATGGGATTTCCTTAGAGGATACAACTGATTGGGATTGGAAATCTCTATGCGTACCTCTTACGACGTTTACTGGTAAGGTAGAATCTGACTATGATCTAAAGGAATTTTTCGATGATAACTGCACACCAGAACAGCTATATTGTACATACTGTCAACCGCCCAGGGGATTCATACCGCGGTTGTGTGAGTTAAAATGGCCCCTCATCCAATGTAACAGCAATGATTTTCCTCTCGACAATCAAGTGTTGAAACCTGATTTCTGTCTCGTTTGCAATGTGATAAGATCGCCGATCAGCAGAATACTTCCTGTTAAACCTTATAAAAATAAATATTGTGGAGAAGTGCTAGATGTATCACTTAGTGGAATGCCATCTTATGAGTGGCCAAATATTTGGGAGGCCTTCTCGTGTTTAACCATCGGCACGCCTTTTAATTTTAGAACGAGTTACGTAGCTCAGTTACACTGTAAACAAAATGAAACCCAAATTGGCGATACATGCGGCGTAGGCTGTGTAGAAGGACAAACAGAAGTGAACGGTGCATGTGTGACAGTATCAGTTCTTGTTAACAGGACAAGACAGATGTTTTCCAATGGTCCCTCGAACGTATTCATCGATATTTTTTTCCCGAGTATTTTAGAAGCTATGAAGTTCATTGATAGAGCACAAGATGCTTCACTTTTTTATCCGCTCTGGGACAACATCGAATTTAAAGAGAGCTTATTTGTTTCAAACGGAGTCTAGCTTCCAGTTACACAGAAGAGAAAGAAACGGCATTTCGAACAAGATGCGGTTCGTTCGGATTCAAAGAGAACGGTGTTTACGATAAACGTGTTCGGTCGATCACGGAAATGTTGTCAGGCCTCCCCAATTCTTTGGTGAATTGTGGCACGTATATAGCGAAGATGGCAGAATCAGGCGTTTTTACCACCCAAAATATAAATCACCCCCTTATCATGCATAAACGGCAATCAAATTCTCTCCTGTTTTCTAATTCGTTTGTCCTAACTTTTGAATTAAATGATAATAATCTTTCATCTGAAACGATAGAAAACATTTATGATTTCTATTTTTCAGTTATTTATTTTGTTCCACGAAACACTCATTTTACTTTTAGCCTAAGGAATTTTCAATCTGATATTAGATACAAATGTAGGTCGGCAACCACAAGGGTTTTGTGGAATACAAAGTTCAACAAATTTGAAAATGATATTTTTTTGAAAGTCGACGACCAGTATTTCTACCCTTTAAATAATGTTCCGTACATGGAGGTGATTGATTCAACTTATAAATCAGATCCCTGTAATTTATCTGTGATATGTGAAACGCTACCTCCTCAGCTGAAATGTAAAGTAGCTATTCTTGAATCTGGTGAATACGAAATGTTACAAAATGAAGAAGTAAAGATTGGTGACAAAACTATAAAACTGGAAGAAGAAAATTACGTTGAGGACAGAAAACGATTATACTTATGTGAAAACTTGATGAAACGCTCTGAAAACAAAAGTAATCCACAAAGATTAGTTGCAATAATATTATCTTCTCTGACAATGACAGCATTAATTATAACATTTCTAGTATATTGTTTGTTACCTGAGTTACGTAATACTCCAGGTAAATGTCTCATGTCACTCTGTATTAACCTCACTTTGGCACATTTACTGTCGATACTTGACAACAATAACGATTACACAATATGTTTTGGTATCGCGGTGGGCGCGCATTTCATGTGGCTTTCTTCTTTCAATTAGTTGTCTATAATGGCCTTTGATATTGTCCTATCGTTTCGTGAAGGGACGAACGGACCATCTGGAGGGGAAAGATATTTTCGATATTCCGTCACAGGATACGCACTTTCCACATTCATTGTATCGCTGGCTGTGGCACTGGATCTCATAAAAACGTCATCATTACGGCTAAGCTATGGACTGATGTCTAAATGCTGGATTACGGATATGGCGGGAGCACTTATCTTCTTTGGTTGCCCTGTGTTTGTCTCCCTTGTATTTAATTTCGTTTGTTTTGCATTGCTATTGCATGCTATTAGGAAAACGTCAGGGGCATCGTCCATGGATTCAGAACGTTTGGACAGTAAGTATAGATGCTTTACACACGTTAAAGTGAGCTCTGTAATTGGGTTTACTTGGTTGTTTGGCTTCTTAAATGCTTGGTTAGATAGACCGAGCTTACTCTACACCTACCAAGCACTAAATGGACTCCATGGTGTGTTCATAGCTATTTCCTTTCTTGCAAACGATAGAATAGGTTCGTTACTGAAAACAAAGTTTTCAAAGACCGAACCCTCTCATGTGCCACGTCCACTATCACGCCCATATAAACCTCAACAACACTCCACAACAGAAAACTCTAAAGCAACGGAACCGTTTAATGTTTCGGATAGTCCAACAAATCACATGTAACTATAACCGTCGTCAGCGTTGTTACAACTGATAATTTCACAACTCCGCATAAAGTTACACAAACGCATAATGTTACCAAAAATGTTGTCAACAACCGATAATGTTATAAACTCCGAATAATGTTATAAATTTTTCTAACGCATAATGTTATAAAACTCAACGCATAATGTTACATTTTTTTTCAACACATAATATTAAATAAATCAAGCGATATTGTTATAACTTTAAATAAACTCGTGTCGTGAGTAATTTGTAGTGCTGTGGCATCAATTCAATTCAAGGGGCTATGATGCGACATTTTGTTGATTTATGCAGAAATACAGACAATAGTGCACGTCACATTGAAGATGGCTATGTGTGAATGGATTGTGTTCTAATAACAGACAGTCTAGGTATAGTCGGACTAGTATCTAGAGATAGATAGATAGATAGATAGAGAGAGAGAGAGAGAGAGAGAGAGAGAGAGAGAGAGAGAGAGAGAGAGAGAGAGAGGGGGGCTTGGGAATCCGTCGGGTGGAGAAAAATATCATGATTATTGACGCACCTTTACCACACGTACTATGGCGAATGGCTGTCTGCGTCGCAGAAAAAGTACATGTAGGCTCGAAACTGGATAGCAGAGTGGGAATAGCACATAAAGAGTGACTTCCCTTGATAACACCTGCCGAGTGGAAATCTACCCGACTATGGGTATAAACGGGTGAAAGTGACCGAAGGAAGAGCTGGTGGCAGAGTATGACAGGGTAGTAGCAGATGATTGGAGATTGAGGGTAGGAATTGTGGGTGGTATAAATACCGTGAAAGGCGGGCTAAAATAGGCGGGAGAGGTGGTATGTATAAACATACGCCAAGACAAAAAGAGCAAGAGCAAGAATCAAAACACATCCCTTACATAGGCTAGAAGATGGTGGGTAGCCATCTGAGAGAGAGACAGAAAGAGAAAAATGGGATATATATGTGTGAGAAGGAAGGAGAGAGAGATTGAGAGAGAGATTGAGAGAGAGATTGAGAGAGATTGAGAGAGAGATTGAGAGAGAGAGAGAGAGGGAGAATTGAAGTAATAAGAATACCTGAGAATGCCCAATGCCTAATACAACACCACACATAATCCCAATCCTAATTCTAATCCAATCTAGATCCTAACCCCTACGCCTCCCCTCCTTCGACACCTCCCCCTAATCCCTATAGCGTCTCCTTTTCCTCCCATCATGATTTAACTGGAGAGAAATCGCGTGAGATTCCTATCCGGCTAATAAATTCACCCAAACTGGTCATTTTGCCTATAACTTGACACCATTGCAGCACACACACGTCTATAACCATGTTGATGCCATCAAGAGATGGAGGGTCACTAGAGCTACCTGCATGCATGTCAACTGACTACGCCCCCTCAAAATGAGTTCTCCTACTGACACCCCCCCCCCCCAACCGGGCAAGAAACCCTTCTCATATACTATATACTACACAAGTGTTTAAGATGGTAGCTGGCAACTACGCGACTTCAAGCTGGATTTCATCTGAAATATACGTAAAGTTAAAACGTTATCAGTTAATTTGTTTAACATTATGGATTGAAAAAAAATATGCGTTCGTTTTTATAACATTATGCGTTAAAAAAAGTTATAACATTATGCGGAGTTTATAACATTATCGGTTGTTTACAACATTTTTTTGTAACATTATGCGTTGGTGTAACATTATGCGGAATTGTAACATTATCAGTTGTAACAAACGCCAGGTGTTGAAATGACCTTCCTAGCTCACTGTACTGCATGCTATTTTTTCTTTAATGACTTACAGAAAACGCGACCCTTTGTTTGCAACGTGCCCTTCATCTTCGTTATTGGTGACAAACAATCCCCTTTGATAAAAAGCAATTCGAATTTACTGTGGCAATATTTTAAGATGGGTTTTGAAAACCTCGGTAATTACACTGTTGCGAGATTGAATTAGAGGGTTTCTGATGAGTCACAATTGGTATGAAATTTACTAAAATCGACCTAAGTCGAGGTTTACCGAGGTCCAGATCTATTTTAGTGAACGAGATAAAGAAACTTCATGTCAAATCGTGACGACGTTGAGATCGTATAAGGACATGTGTGTAATATATAGAGAGTAATCAATTTGTTTTGAGCGTTACGGTAAATAATTCATCGAGAAACGGGACATGAGTAAATCACGATGGCGTAGCCCGAGTGATTTACGAAACAGTCCCGTCTCGAGATGAATTATTTACCGTAACGCTCAAAACAAATTGATTACTCTGTTTATTACATGACATTTGGAATACAGTGGTCTTTTACTATAATAATTCAACCCAAACTATTGTCAGATATAATCCAATTTAGTGTAAACACGGAAACATTTCTAAAATTAGCAGGAAGGAAATACGAAATAGTCCTGTCTCGAGGCGCATTATATACTGTAACTTGCCGTAAGAATGGGTCACTCTCTTTAGTAAATGACATTTTAGACCAAAATGTCTTTCATTAAAAATAATTCAACACAAAATATTCGCAAATGCAACTCTGAAATTAGCGCGTATGAATACATCACTTTCTGTGTCAAATCTTCGATTAGAAATGGCCCAGTTTTATTTTTGTGACTTTCGTTCGATATTTTACTATTTTATGTGGCGTTCCAGTCGCATTTGGGGAATGGCATTCAGCCATAAGATAAAACATTTCTATTTGGATTTTGTCAACTGTGCAACTAACCTGTTCATAGAAGAAAGAAAGGATTTTTAAAAATATTCAGAAGGAAAATTCATTTTAATTAACTGATGTGGAACTGGAAAACAAAACATCAACAAATCGGTGGGGGCGTGGCTTATATAGTCGTTCCAAAGTTACTATTGAAGTGACATAATTCACTCGTGACATTACCACTTTTTAATCAACATTAAATTCAATGCAAAACGAACTGAGGAATGTAATAAAACATTTTACCTAACATAAAACGTCGGTAATGACATCTTTTCGAGATTGAAATAGCTGATATCTAGTGACTTACAATTTGATATGGATTTTCGGAACCCCGTTTACTGAAATCGACCTCAGCCGAGATATAGCGTCACTCACCCACATGGCTCAGATCGATTTCAGTGAACGAAATTCGGACATTTGATGTCTAATCATGAGGAATTTAGATTCGTTTGATCGCCTATTGAGATATGTGTGTTACCTAATATAACGACTAAAACTAACCGGAGCTGCACCCCCCTCCAAAGTTTATTATTTTTGTTAAATAAAACTTCCTTATGCTTTCAATAAAGCTCAAATCACGTGTAAGGCCACGACAATCCAGATCAAATTATGTAGACACGTACGTAATAGAACACGTGCACACACTCTTCACCTTTGTCTTTCTGAGAAACCAAATCACGTCAATATGGAAAACAAGAAAACCTTGATGCATGGCATCAAACTTCGACCCAAAACGTTTCGTTTTGCCTTTGAAAACGCTGAATGTTTACTTGAGATCATGTACTAAGCTACCATCTCCAAAGACCTGCAGACGTAATTATAGCAGCAAAAGCATTGTCACGAAAATCAGATTTAAAATGAGGATGCTTTCCGTTTGACAATGATAAATACTATTTGTTAATCATTTGTGTAATTCACTTCAGCTTGGAATCAAGGAAAATTAACATTTTATTGACATAGCCTGTTTCAACTTCAATCACTACTTTTTTTTAAAGAAGACACATACTGATGGTGCGTCGTTTTTCCAGAATTAAAATATATAGCTACACTCAGTCCTATTTTAACCGAAGTAACTAAAACTGACAAAGGAGTCTGCATCCCTACCGTCACCAATGTTCATTTTTATAAGCTTACTATGTAACACAGTATTTTTTACATATTGCAACTATAGGTATAATGTGAATAGTGTAAGGGGATTTTGTTTGAATGTTGTTTGAATTAGTGGACAAATGATGTTGAACATCCTAGGGTTAACCAGTAAAGTGTAAAGTGCGATACTCAAAAGCACACATGTAAGCTAATTCTTTAATGAATCAACTAGAATGTGTATTTTGACATAGGTGAGGGGGAAGATATCCAGGCCTGGACATCTCCCTATCACCCTGTCAAAATCTGAAAGAACTGTTACAAAGATTGTAAGATTGGCTAATTCTAATTCAGTAGATAAGATTTAATAGTGTCTCATTAAAATAAATATACATCTTCCCTTTTCATGACCATGATATATTTTGACAATTGGGCTGGGGAGATAACCAGGCCAGGAGATCTCCCCCACCCCCACCCCCTCCCCATTTTTGTCAAAAAATTGCTGAAAGGTTTTAAGATTATCTATTTCTGAATCTTATGTATGTAACACAGTATAAGGGTGAACATTTTTTTCCTTCCAAATCTGACATGGGTGATATCTTACCAAAGTACTGTAGACATTCATACAACCTTTACAACCATTGTTTCGACGAGCTCGTTCCAACGAGGGGTCATTACCTATGTTTTTGAGACAAAAAATAATGAAAATTAATTGGCGATTTTTGAGAATAGCGCTGGCCGGTTTTGGCCGTTACGTTGGGTAAAGGGTTAAACGGATATTATCCTTATTTTAAATCTGCTTTTCGTGACAATGCATTTTATAACGTATGTTGGTCTTTGGAGATAGGAGCTTGGTATATGATCTCATGTAAAATTTAGCGTTTTCAAAGAAATATTTCATTTTTGAAGACAAAAAGAAATACATTTTGCGCCGGAATTTGATACCATGCACCAATGTTTCTTATTTCACGTTTTCAGATTTTCTTTTCACCTCAGATATTATCGCCTTCTAAATATAGTAACAGATTATCGCCGTTTAACGTGAGAAAAATGACCAGACTAAAACAATGGAATTCAAATTATTACTTTTTTCACGGGTACGTAATAAAAACTTTGTTCAAACCACGAATATAAGAATAATAATCTTTTGCCTGATTTTTATGGCCTCCAATTTCCTAACAGTGTTCCAGGAGAGTTCCAAATTCACACAAGGAAATCCAATAATTAAGACAAATCGGTTGCAATTTTAACATGAATTTTCTTCTCCGAATATTATGGCGTTCTCCATTTTCCCATGCGAAAAAATATTTTTGGATCAGTGAAATTTAACAGTCTTCGGGGGATGTCCAAATTCACACACGAAAATTCAACTAATCGGTTGCTATTATTATTTTAACATGAATTTCCGTCTCCGCATATTATGGCATTCTCTCTTTCCTCAGTCTGGTGAGTCGTAACAATATATCTCGGCGCTTCTGCGATTGACATTGCAGTCTGTGTTGTTTTGAAATGTTCTGAGAGTGATCGGCTAACCAGATCAGGATGGAAAAACGCTACCGGCCGTTTTTGAAAATGCCAAAACATTCTCACTTTAAAGTTAATATATTTACTAGACACGAACGCCTTCATACGAATGATATCATGAAACATAAGAGTAATTTTGCATGGCGATAATTGTGTTTTTGTCAAATGGTCAAATTATTTTTTTTTCAAATTCGCGTCTTATTGTCCTTTTATACCACAACTGCTGTGCGTATTCAGCGTTGCGCGATACAATAGAGACATTGAGACGGCACATGTGACAAGTCAAGATAACATCTGATTCGTCGTTACGCGTCTGAGTAACGTTATGACGTGAATGAAATGCTTCGACTCAAAATGGTATCAAGCAAGAAAGTTATCAGACCGCCGAAAGTCATTCACTTAATTCTAGTTTAATCGTGGTATAAACACAGAACACAACTCGGGTTCAGTACGGGGGAGAGGAATCACCGACCCTTGGTGGAGTTTTTCTCCACCTCGGGTCGTTTAGTCCAGTCTTTAGCACACCACCTCGTTATGTTCTGTCTTATTAAAACCAAATTATAATATAGAATCCCTATTGATTCAATCTTACTTGATCCAAAAGGCACGTATATGTTGTTATTATGACTCACGTCTGTGACATCGACCGTGATTGGTTAATTTGATACCTTCTAAAAGTCATGGTACTGGAGTGTTTGGACAAAACAGGGTTACTATCGGAACGTTCTTCCCTGGAGATATGAGAACTAAACAAATGTAAGCTCCACTACCATTGATCAGCGTCGATTACGCACGCTCTGGTTGGAATTTCTCAACACCACACGCTGGCGCTGTGTCTGATTAACTTTTTTCGTCACCGAAAGACACAAACTTACCAACAAATATATCATCTTCAGTGGGTGTCTTTTTAATTTTAACTGCAAAGAATGAATTCAAAAGAATCAGAAATATTAAAAACTCAATTGTTGTTCACCACTTTAGTGAATCCTGAAATGAGTTATAACTTCAAATTTAAAGTTCAATCAATTATATTTCCACAAGTTTAGTACTACTCGACCTCACTGAGCCTCCGCCTCAAGTTCAAAATAAATTGTTTCACTCCACTTAATTCAAACAACTGTCGTCGTCCAGGAAGAATTTATATTCCATTATACCACTTATCACACAAGCAATAATAATGAATTATAACATGAACAGCATGATACAGTTGTAAACACTGGCATTTGGTGATACAGAAACTCCCAAAGCGACGGCACATGTGACAAGTCATTTTAACGCTTAACAATGAAAGCTATTTTTTGTTCGGCATAATAAAATAATTAGAACGTTTCTTTTCATGTTCTATCGGTCGATAGTACCTGAGTTTGTGTGATTTCTGAAATAAAACCTGAAGCAACGAATATAATAGGAATAAATAAAGAAGCTGCAGAACTGCCAATAACTGCCAATAACCCCGACCTTTGCACCAGACAAGAATGTTAGGGAACAGTTCAAGACGGAGGCCAGCTTATGAAGCACCATCAAACATAGTTGTCTGACAAAGAACTGTGTTTTTATGGTTTAATTTAAATGGGATCACTAAAGCTTTGGGAAACAAGGCCTGATTATTGAATTAGTTTTCAGTTGGTTTTAATAACGCTTGTACATTCAAATGACTGGTTTAAATACTTACCAATTGAAAGGTACAGTGTTTTGTTTGCTAAATCGGTCTTTCGCACGTGTAACAGTGTATGCCATGGTGGAATGTCAGAGGTGAATGGTTTAGTTACTCATTCCTCTATCCACTCCCACTAATATTCTCATTTGTAAATACATGCTGTGCTGTCATGCTCTCCAAGCAATATGTTCAGCCCATCATCTAGGTGAAATCGTTTGTGAATAGTGGTTATTGTCGAGTATTTCTTCTGTTGACCAGGTATCCGTATGTTGATTCTTTTAAAAGCTGCTCTTGTGGAGGCTTCATCCAAATGATCCCGAGAATTGTGTTATGTGCAGTAGTTATGGTTGTTTGCGAATAATGGCTGTTACTGTTTAGTATTCACAAGCCTGGGAATAAGCAGACTGTCATCTGTAGAATGTGGTAACCAGAGGATGAATTTGGTTATTTTACCCTGAACACCCTGGTAGTAGCATCACTACATTTATCCTTCGTAAACCTCAATGTGAATCATTGTCTCAGGCCTAGATACCGAGTCAAAAAACAAAGATTAATAGAAACAAATCCGAAAAAATAGCATAAAGGTTGAAAAATAATAGTTCTAATGTTGCATGTTTGTGGACAAGAAGTCGTGCAAAGAGTTTAATGACATGTTGTTGTTGTCCACACAACCGTATACAATTTTGCTACGGATTTCAAAATAGCACGTGCTACCTGAGAATGTCAAATTGAATGGGTGACCGACGATTTTCTTTGTGTTATGTTGTGCTAGAGTGCCCGGATTATTGAGAAAACACGCTAGTTTTTGTCTTCCGACAATCGAAAATCAGAGGTTGCGTGACATTGGTATGCATGCGGCTGGGATACCTCCAGATGAGCTCGCAGCTGAGTTCGGAGTCACTGTGGCCATTATTTCCCTCTCTCATTGGAAGGTATAGAACCACTGGATTTACTGCCGACCGACCGCGTTCAGGTCGACCAAGAGTTACGACTCCTGCACAAGACTGACACACCAGGACGTCTCACTTGCGGAGTCACTTCCTTCCGACGACGAGGACAGCAGCAATTACTCCTGGTAGAACTAACAATAGAATCAGTCGCAAACTGTCCGCAACAGACTCGCTGAACTCGGCATCCGCAGTAGGCGTCCATACCACGGACCAATCCAGACCCAACGTCATCGTACCGTCATAATGGAATGGGTACGTCAGTGTGTTCGCTGGACTCAGCATCTTTGGAGCACAGTTCTTTTTAGTGATGAATCACGATTTTGTCTATGGTGCGCTGATTGTAGGGCAAGAGTTTATCGCCGACGAGAAGAACGGTTTTCTGATGCTTGTGTGCGGGAATGCGACCGTTTCGGCGGGGGTAGTGTAATGGTGTGGGCAAGAATATCCTTGCACCATCGAACGCAGTTGATCTTCATCGATGGTAATCTGAATGGACAGCGATATAGGGACGAAATTCTTAACGCTGTTGTTGTCCCGCTGTTCAACGCTAACGTCAGTTTGCAGTTATTCCAGCAAGACAATGCCCGATGCCACGTGGCGCGTATCTGTCGTGACTTTCTTGAGGAGCAGAGCTTCGAATTTCTTCCCTGGCCCCTACTTTCGCCAGATTTGTCGCCAATCGAGCATCTTTGGGATAAATTGGGTCGTCGGGTACGACTTCGTGGTCTTCAGACGTTAGACGATTTACGTAAAGTTCAAAGGCAGGAGTGAAACGCAATACTTACTGATGAATCCTTTCAACAAATGTCGTTCTTGACTCATTACTTTAATGCAAACCATTGTATTGTGCACTCTGTATGAAGACAATCATGTTGTAGTTTATTGTATGTATGCATCATACTTTTTCATGAATAAATATTGTTTAAACTAAACGCAATACCACAGGGTGAGACATCCAGAGACTTATCAGTTCCATGCGCCGTCGATGTCTTGCCATCCAAGAGGCAAACGGTGCACATACACGCTATTGACTGCATGTGTGAACTTTTCATTTCACCTCATGTTTGAATTACGACGTCCTGACGTGATGCTGATAACAGTAAGAACATGAAATTATGCAAATTCATACAGCTGGTTTTGAAATATGAGTTTACTATAATTTGTTTGGGATTAAGGTCGATAATACTAAAAAAAATGCTCCTCAAAGTTTATTGTACTTTCCTGTTTGATTCAGTATATTAAGAGGAACCCAAGGGATATATTGGGGGAATCTAGCTTTCTGTATGGGATAGCGTAAGCAAAATCACCCTCTAGGGACCTCGATGATAAGAGATGACAGACTGCTTATTTCCAGGCTTGGCTATTCACAACCCCCACCCTTGCATTTTTCCTATTTTTCAGTGTTGTCTAATAAACATTTATCATATGACTCGTCCGTTTTGTTCACTTAAAAAAACATATGATATTTTGTTTTCATATCAATCAGTGATAAATAAAGCCTTTCGTCAATTTCATGGGTCAATTTCAAAACTAGACAATTTGATTGGCTGAACAAAATACAACTGAGACACATTTTCATAATTTGCATAATTAGAGTTGGGAGCTTTCATTGGTCAATTTCAAAACTGGACAGTTTGATTGGCTAAACAAAATACACCTGGGGGACATTTGCATAATTTCAGTAGGGAGAATGTACGTTATCTGTCCTCTTTAGGGTGGGTTATATTGTATTAATCTTTTATCTACAAGAAAAACGCCATTCATTTTTTTTTATATTTTCACTTTTTGCTTCCCAAAAATCGGTTATGACCCCTCATTGGAACGAGCTCGACGAGCTCGTTCCAATGAGGGTTCATAACCTATGTTTTGGAAGCAAAAAATAAAATTTTTTAGTAAAACGAGGATGTTTTTTCCAAGTGCCATCTGCAACTCAAGTTTGGCGATGGGTTAAAAAGTCATATTAAGTGGCTAATTTGTGCGTGTGTGTGTGTCATATGATAAATAGAATATGAAATGAATGTTTTTCTCATATAATATTTATGAAACTCATCCGAATTTTCCGTTTGGGCTCGCCAGAGTCTCGCCAAAACGGAAAATTCTTAGACTCGTTTCATAAATATTATATGAGAAAAACACTCATTCCGTATCCTCTATTTAATAACGCAAGTTTTCAGCGAGGGGCCATAATATCATAAGCTTTGTTTTTCAAACAATAATGATTTTTTTCCGGTTATTCAAGATTTTATACAAGTGTGGTGTCTCCTTTTCATATTAGGTAAAACGTTAACGTTCAAAGATCATTTATATAACAGGATTCGTTTCAAATATTTGATCATGTTACAATCTAAAATCAGTTGGAATAAAAGTGAACCCAAATCAACTGGGTTGAATGAATATGAACCCAATTTGGGTTCATATTCACTCAACCCAATTGATTTGGGTTGATTTTTGAAACGACAGATTTTAAAGTGTATATTCTTGTGAACAGTCGTGCACAACCAGTTAAAAAACGAAGGCAAATTATTTCTTATAATACCGCGTCGACACGTGAATGTGAGAAACATTATGCAGACCTCTCAGACATTTGCAGTCTTCATTTCATAATAACTGGATATCTTGAATAACCTTGTTAACAGTACAAAACATACAAACACCAAACTATTTACCTCAGAATAACTCATCAATTACAAAGATCGTAATTTATTGAAGAATTGTTCTGATAAAGCTAAAGAATTGGGCACTCTGCAATTTAATTTACAAATACCTGGTCCCCTGGTAATATTTCATTACTCTCTATCATATTTAAATACATTAGTGAAGAAAAAATGGATTTAACCCTTTTGTGTCACTTTTACATTCCCAGCTTGGGGCTATATAACAACTATACTAGACACTTTCCTCCTTTCGTGAGGTCTGTTGTCACTGTAGAACGCCACCTGCTGCGAGAAGAAAAAAATACTAACACTTGGGAGAAACAATTAGGGTCAGAAAAGTAAAACCAATGGTTAGAAGGCCACTGCCATCCTTAACCTTACTGTACTGACCCTAAACCGTTACAGGTGCCTCCTGTTTTTGTCCACTTCAAGATGGCAATTTTGTTTCACAGCATGTTAGGTTTACAGGATGAAAGGTCTAAAATAACTAATAAATATGATAGTGTTGGACCTGAAACAGTTATTATTTGTTGGGAACATAATATGTAATGAAAAGAAATACAAAAAAATTAAAGAGACCAGGTATTTAAAAATAAATTTCCGAGTACCCTATTCTTCAGCTTTACCATTACTCTGACAACCATTAAAGTTTCCATGTTTGTAGGCCTATTTAACTCCGTACATAAAATATTAGCATTTATCACACACCTATTAATGTAAAGCGCGGGATTTCCACTGCTGTGCTTGTACGATAAAACTAAAATTGTATTGCACATGTGGTGATACAAAACACGTTCCATTTCATTTCCAATGTAAACAGAGAAGGAGCCCGTCTAAATAAATCACGTCAATCGTTGGTTGAAGGCACCGGTTTCGCGATCGCTTGGGAATTCAAGCTTCCTCACTTAGATTTGTTTACCCGGGATATTTAAACAATCAGACTCGAGTCAAAAATGTACAAAATAAAAATAACATTCTGACAGCTTGCTCCTTGACAAATACTTTCCACAACTCGCCAAAAAATGAAGAAGTTTGCATTAATTAGCTATTTAAGAACCTTTTGTTCAGGTTATTCCCTGCAGTTTAGTCAATATTTGAAGTTCGATCACCATGACCGCGTGACACTGATCGGTTTTCGACCAACAGTTTCGACCAACTGAATACCGTAAATATTGAAAAGCAAATTAGAGTTGGAACCCCAGCAAATAACAGTTTTGTCTTGTTGGCAACGAAGGAAACAGTTAAAACGTGCTCTTAGTTAAATTTTCGTGTAGACTGGTTGTGACGTGGAAGCTGTGTGATAAATACAGAACCGCACATACGTTTGAATGGATTAAGAATTATCGCACCCAATTGCTTAAGCCCAGGATATCACTCGAGCCTTCGGTTCTCGTGATATCCTGGGCCAACACAATCTCGTGCAATAAATCTTAAGCCATTCAAACGTATGTGCAACTAAACTGTAATTGTTACACGTAGGCTGTTAAGTCGTTGAATATCATGTACATATTACACACAAACCATCATTCTTCAGTGTCCACTCAAATGTGTGCCTGTGTTGAAAGTGAGCATGGCTACCTTTATTATAACATACATGTATATAATTCACAAATTAGTGTGCGTGGTTTGCTAACACTAGTGTTACCCTTGCGATTCCGAGACTCTACGTGCTAGACAAGGCAAAAAGAAACCCAAAAACTTTGAAAAAGTCGCCTGCATAATAGGTGAGCCCACTAATCCAGAGTAGGTAAAATACGTTATTGTTTGGGATGTCCAAAGTATAATGGAAGAGACGTCGACCAACTTAGGGCAAACGTTTGTTCATTGTTGCACATTTGCAAATATCTCATGCACATTATCTACCTCTTAAAACATCTATAAGTATAGACCAACTACTCTAAATTAAATTATAAGAATTGAAATGAATTATTTTCGTTTTATCGGAGTATGAATGTAGGATGGGCATGTCAACTTTTGTATGAGCACTTCGTACAACTTAACACACACAATCCACATTCATACTTAGATTAAGTAGCAGATTATTAATTTCAGTTCTTATGTGGCTTGTTCAACCAATCTATGTTAGCTCTACCCAAAAGAATATCTATTATATAAATGAAGAGTATGTAATTCTGACTAGCTAGATATTCCAGCTTTGTTTATCTCCCTTTGTATGCAGTGGGCTACTTTTCCATCCTTGCATTGGTGGGGCTTCCCGACCTTGGACGGTAGGGACCGCGAGTAAAAGAGAAAACAACCAGTTTATCTTTCTATAAATTTAGTTAACTAGTTTGTCGTTTCCGTTTTGTTAATGTTATGACGTGCCCTATCTCCCCAGCATCTACGTGCCTGATCGACTTCAACCACAGCAGATAGGTGTATTTTTTATCCGATGTAACTAAATAGACATGTTTGATGACAATATTTTCGTTATTAAGGGTGAATCGACAAATCACGTCTTACGGGAGATATTAATAAAACACTTTATGATTCGGAGCGTTCTATGGTATAAGGAAGGTAACTGGAAATGTCACCTTTCAACAAGGCATGCATAGCATGGGTCCATCCTTCAGTCATTAGAATGGAGAAAATTGACCAAATTCTGGGTAATTAATTACTTCTGTTGATTGAATATTTTCTCGCTTGAAAAGTGACCATCCAGTTAACAGGGTTTCATTGTACTGAATTGTTTACCCAACTGCAAAACTGCATTATGTATGTTGAACAAAGTCGTCCATGTACATTTCATGAACCAAATACAATATCGGTAAGGTAACTCCTCAAGTGATTGCAATCGAATATCATTCATTTTTTGGAGATGCTTCTAGTGGCGTAGCCAGGGGGACATGTGGCTGGAGGGGGGGGGGGATGGGGACTTCGCCCCTTTAAATTTTTGCTATCCCCCCAAAAATATTGGTACAATGCAAGTTTCACATAGCAGAGGGCCCAAAGTTGTCTCCAATATAAGGCTACACACACGACAAATGCCTCAGATTATAATTTTGAGAACTGAATTTTGCAGAATGTTCTTTATATAAATGTAGAAATATTGTTGTTTGGGAGAAGAATAGAGTTACATATAGAATAAACCCATAGTAGCTTGGTGTACCAATTGTTCACCACGAGTGGCGAAGTGGTGCTAACCGCGAGCCTTTGGCGCGCGGTTAACACCACTTCACCACGAGTGGTGAACATTTTGTACACCAAGCTACTTTGGGTATGTTTCATTTATACCATGATCATCAGATTATTAAGACCCGTAAATCACGGGGTCTTTTTCATCTTAATAACATAATAATATACTTTTTCGAGTTATTGATTGTTTCATTAACGTGAGACACTGCATGTTTGTTAATTTCGGCATCTTATGAGGTAAACCCTTTTGAAAACGTAATAAATAGTTGCTACTTTCATTTCACTCTTCGCGAGGTGGCGTGCGATAAATGTAGACAAGTTTGCATTCTGATCACCGTCACCAAAGATCAACTTGGATGTAGTTCTACTGTGGGTGTAAAATTTAACTATTGAAATCCTATTGCTGGCGTGTTCACCACGGTTGGTGTATAAAACTAAAATTTTTGTCACTGGCCTTTTTTTACAGTAGAATAGGTAATCATGGTATAGAATCTTTTTCTTTCACATTTTAGCAATTTTTCATGGTAAAGACGGCAAATTGCTGAAAATGAGATCTTTTTGAATCTGGCTTTCAGTAAAATGGAGCACAAAAACATCCGTCATGAGTTGGGGCGGTACGATACTTATCATCGCCCTTAATGTGAGTGGGAGTAAAACGGTTCCATACAGGAGAGGGCAAACTTCAGAAGGGTAGGAAGATCGGGTCGGGATAAAACTATTCGCAGGTTTTTTTGCCATTCTTATCACGGCTCCATATGTTCCGTAACATGTATTTAATTACATGCATAATAAATCAATACTTGGTAGTATGAAATGTTTGAAAAATTCAACAAAACCATATCATTTGACCCAACGTTGGAACTTTCCAATGCGGTGGTCACATGAAATGGTTTCGTTTAAATTTTATGAAAAAGATATTTTTTCAACCGCTTAATGTAAACTGAGTAGTGGATGGGGGTCTATTCGTTATTTAACATGACTGCCAGTAAGTTCCGTACGATACCTGAAGACATTTTTCTACATGGATAGAATAAGAGTTCCCAATAATCCTCAACAAAATATGCTCTACGAGCTCGTTCCAACGAAAGTATAATACAATATTTTGGAAAATCAAACAAATGAAAACATGGTAAAATTTTCAAAGGCGTTCCTATGTATGAATTTGGTCGTATCATTGCCTGAATTTCTAAATCAGACAGAACTCTGAAATATACTAAGGTCTTGACATTTTGTGCTTGATGTATATACCCCGCCATGTACATGTAGTTATGTCGCATAATTATGAAAATATATGAAAAATATGTGCAAATGTAAGTTAATCGAAAAAATCTTCTACAAAACATTGTGTGATGTAACTATACATGTCTTTGTATGTCTTTATATGTCTGAAATAAAGAAAAAGAATAAATAAAATAAAACAAAGACAGTTTTCAACAAAAGAATTGAAAGGAAAGCTTCTCTTCCATCCAACTAATTCAACGCTAATATTCTTGTGATTTAAAAGTATTCTTAATATTTTTAACTTTTTAATTTTTCAAAATAATCATTCACTATTTCTGTGTTTAGTTTATGCACATGAGTTCGCCATCAGAAGAGGCAACTCTTTGAAACTGCTGTTTGTTGAATCAGGTTGGCACTTCGCTCTTCATTGTAATTGCATAAACAACCTTACCCCACATTGCTCCAATAGGAGAACGTCGACACAATGTACCTTCAACAATGCTACCTCGAACCCAAATCGAATGGTGCCAAGAATGTGTTTGAACAAGGGGAGTGGCACCGACAGAAAAAATTTCCAACATCCTCCAAAATAATTGGAAAAATAGCGAGAGAGAGAGAGAGAGAGAGAGAGAGAGAGAGAGAGAGAGAGAGAGAGATAGAGAGAGAGAGAGAGAGAGAGAGAGAGAGAGAGAGAGAGAGAGAGAGAGAGAGAGAGAGAGAGAATAGTATTTTCACCTATGCATTTTACACCATAACACTACCACCACAAGGGAATCGGGAGTCACTTACGACTCAAATGCAGTAATCTGCTGGGGAATCACCAGGGAGTGATGGCATTAGTGGTTTGTGACCTTCCACCCACCCTCAATTATTTTTCCAGCCATAACATTTAAGTCAGGGTTGTAGTCTAAGATATCAATTCTCTCTTGCTAGTGATCATGTACTTTCTTAACCTTTTTACCCAACGTAACGGCCAAAACCAGACAGCGCTATTCTCAAAAATCGCCAATTAATTTTTATTATTTTTTTCATTTTTTTTTGTCTCAAAACATAGGTTATGTTCCCTCATTGGAACGAGCTCGTTCCAACGAGGGGTCATAACCTGTGTTTTTGAGACAAAACAATTGAAAAAATAGTTATTCAAGAATATCTTTTGCAAGTGTCGTCTGCTTTTCATGTTAGGTAAAGGGTTAAGAGACAAGATTTGAAAATAGAACTTAGTCATTCAAATGGAGGTTTGTGGTAACCAGTTTAGTCTGATGAGGGAAGGACTCGATGCAACTTTTTTTGTTTAATTAACACATACTTTACTAGTACTACACATTGGTCATGCCAGACCTCATCAGCCCCAACTGGTTACCACAAACCTCCATTTGAATGGCCAAAGTTCTATTTTCAAATCTAGTCTCTAATGAAAGTACACGAGACGATTTCTTCCCTTTTGGTCAATTCCCTTTTGGGCAGTTCACTCTTGGTCATTTCCGTTTTGGTCAATTTTCGTTTGGTCAATTTCCTCTTGGTCAACACTTTTTTTGAAAATTTTCTGAGTATTCACAATATAATTTTTATATTTGTTTGGAGGGTGAATGGCTGTCAAAGTTGGAGGTGAGAACCTTCTCATGACAAGTAGTGCCGATAAAAACCTATTAATATTTGAAACTGTTGATGCATTTTCGGAGCTCTGCTTAGCAGTCACTTTATATGTAGACGGAACATTCTATGCCTGTCCAAGTATTTTCTGTCAAGTGTTCACATTGCATGCATTCATTGAAGGATAACAATTTCCACTTGTTTATTGTTTTCTTGACAAAAAATCTAAAGAAACTTACAACCAGACATGTTTACTTCTGAAGGAATTGGCACAGTAGATAGGACAAGAGTTTAACCCTAGGGAAATAATGTCTGTGTTTGAATACCGCCTTATTGCGTCCGTTAAGTTACGTTTTACTTTGGCAAAACACAAGGGTTCAATTATCATTTTTCTCAAAGCATATGCAGAAAAATACAACGTGTTGGACTTTCTAGCCCATATACTGGTGATTTTGATTTCAGACATTCAATCAGAAAAGTGATTGTTTTAGCTTTTGTTCCCATGTTATGTGTGAGAACATCGTAGGAGGAATTACAAGAGGAAATGAAACAATTCTTATTCTGGCATCAATCAATTCATTGAGTATATGGAGAATACTTGGGATTTTGCAGACAGCTACCTTTCCTGTCAAAATGTGGAACCTAAAAAAAACCCAGTCCTGTAGTACAAATAATCATGTTGAGGGATGGCACAATAAACTGAATAAAATTGTAGGAAGAGTCCATCCAAACATCTATGAAGTTGTGGACGTTTTTAAAAGTGAAGCCAGACTGAATAAGCTTAAGATAACACAATTACATCGTAGCCAACCACCACATAAAAGGAAAAGGAAGTATGTGGCTGTTGATGAGAAACTTAATAAGCTTAAAACTAAACTTTCAGAAGGCCAAATATGTGTAAACGAGTTCTTGGATAGATCCAAATATTTATGTTCACTTGGAAATTGATCAGTTCATAAGATATGTTCTGCAAGAAAAAAGTGACAAAATAAAAGTCATTTTTCCATATTTCATATTTAATAGTTCCCAAATTTTATTTATTTTTTTCATTTTTGTTCTTCCAAAACATATTTTATGACTCCTAAGTAGGGTCATAAGATATGTTTTGGAAGAACAAAAATGAAAAAATAAAAGAAATTGGTCGCCGATTTTTCAATATTTCATATTTAATAGTTTATTTATTTTTTTCCTTCCAAACCACATCTTATGACCCAAGTTCATGTATACTGTTATATACCTTTCATGTTCTGTAATTTTTAAGTGAAAGTGTTTGAAATGTTGATACATAAATAATAAAGTTAATAAGTTAAGAAATATGAGAATGGTTATTCAGCTTTATTTTCTTTTCTGTCTCATTTGACACGTCCACCTCACCAATAAATCTCAGAAACTTTTCTAAAAGGTGTTAAAGCCTAAAAAATAAAAAATCTGTTTCTCAGGCCCTCCAGCATGGTCTTTTTGGCTGCCGCATGCTCTCTTTTTATAACCAATTTAAACTTAAAAAAAATAAAAATTAAATGGTTTATGTCTGATATTATACCCAAGTTAAAAAAATTGACGAATTTGTCCCTTGAGTGCAAGAAGGCCTTGCAATGCTTTAGCACTGCAAAGCCTTCTTGCACTCTAGGGATGAAATACACCACCACCCATGCTATTCTGTAGATTATGAGGACTAAAACTTAAACCAAGAACATGAACCTTTAATGGCAAAGAAGTAATTACTGAAATAAAAAAATAAAATAAAAAACCGCTCGCCCGCATGCAATTTCACAAATAATGGCCTGAGAAACAGAAGATCTACTTTGTGTGGCCTTAAACCAAGAGTAAATTGACCGAAAGGGAACTGACCAAAAGGGAATTGACCAAGAGTGAATTGACCAAAAGGAATTGACCAAAGGGGAAGACACCCTATTGAGAAGGTACTGTGCAAAGTGAATTTCAAACAGCAAGTTTGTGGACGAGTCAAACAAAATTCTTCGGGGTCAAGTTCAAGTAATTCTACCAACTTAGAGAAGTCTGGTCATTATCTGAGATGTATTATACCTCAGCGAAGACAGTCAGCACTGGCATTCCCAGTTTGCTATTCTTCAAGTGATGTAAGGTCACAGGTGATTTCTATATCACGAGATACAGAGCGGGAAGAAAGAGTCTGTATTGGACCTGATAGTGTAACTGCTGTGGAAAGTGTTAACGGTGATAATAGTGGTGCTGAGGAAAAAACAGGAATTCAGCCTAGAAGATCGGAGCGATGATGGAAGACACCAGGTCGGTTTGGACAGTCGGTTTACTCTCGAACTCCCGAATTTAAGGAGTCAGATGAAAGTTTCGTGTAAAATAGTTCTATTTCGTTCGCAGCCTTTAACCCTTTACCTAACCTGAAAAGCAGACGACACTTGCAAAAATAATTCTTGAATAACTAATTTTTTTCATTTTTTGTCTCAAAAACATAGGTTATGACCCCTCGTTGGAACGAGCTCGACGAGCTCGTTCCAACGAGGGGTCATAACCTATGTTTTTGAGACAAAAAATGAAAAAAATAATGAAAATTAATTGGCGATTTTTGAGAATAGCGCTGGCCGGTTTTGGCCGTTACGTTAGGTAAAGAGTTAATAAAAGCTAGACGTAATGTTGCAACAAGATTTTGTCTCAGTATATTTTAAATAGACACCTTTTATTTTAAATGTAGTTTCCTTTATTGTATCTCGGCAATTACAGTTTTATTATACAATGTTTACCGATTATTTGACAGAATTGACGAAATACATCTATTACCGCCATAGTAGACATTGAATCGATTTGCTGTTATTTTCCTTTCACATTAACAGAAAAATAAGGTTTCCTTTCAACAGGAAATGACTTGGAAATAGTTTGAATTGTGATGAGACAATTTCCTCGGCCGAGGAGGGGATATTTAACCAGTGCTGCTCATATATTGCAAAATATATATAATGTTTCTTTTTTTAATTAATTTGCAGCTTTGTATATGTCACATGCATTGCTTGGCCATGGGTTAAAATACATAAGTGCAGTAATACTCTACCCTCTAACCAACTGACTAACGGCAGTTCACTGCATGTGCATGCCTTTATAAACCAGAACTGACTATTTCCCACCAAAAAAGAAGTACGCCTCTTCAGAGGCCACAATGTCTCTAATTAAAACCAGAGATCTGTTGGGATACCCTGCAGAGTAAGGCATCGTAACCATAAGCTAATGCAGTTTTTTAAGATTTACCACAATCTAACTCCTCCTTACATTTCTAATAAAGTACCACCAAAACACAGAATCCCTTTCTGCCAAAAACAGTTATACCAATCGACCTTCATTCCTGAGGTCGCAAAAAATTGAAACGAAATTCCATTTCAAGTAAGATAGAACAAATCATGTAGTAATTACAAACATTTCTCAAATCACCATAGGCGCCGTCCTTCATCCTTTTTCAAGGGTGCAAACTGCAGTGCGGCACAAATATATCACTGAAGATAAAGGTTAAAATTTAGCAACCTCAACCACTACTTGTATGCCAACTTTCTATCGCTGTCACCGAACTGCCAATGCGGTGAAATTGAGTCGACAGAGCATTTTCTGCATTTTGTCCGCTTCACCTCAACGTCCGTTACCACACAAGTAGCTTACTACCGTTTGGTGTCAACGCATCCACTCTACTTTATGGATCTGAACTGCAAAGTAATGAGGAAAATCTTTCCGTCTTTTTAGCAGTTTAGGAATATATTCTTGCAACTAAGCGTTTCTAGCAATATAAACTGAAGTATAAGAGAAACAAATGTGACAAAATAGCATAAAGGATGAAATATAATAGTTCTAATGTTGGATGTTTGTGGACAAGAAGTCGTGCAAAGGGTTTAATGACATGTTGTTGTCCACCCAACCGTATACAATTTTGCTACGGATTTCAAAATAGCACGTGCTATCCGAGAATGTCAAATTGAATGGGTGACCGATGATTTTTGTGTGTTATGTTGTGCTAGAGAGCCTGGGTTATTGAGAAAACACGCTAGTTTTTGTCTTCCGGCATTTTAAAAAAATGCCATGGATAACCGAAAACCATAGGTTGCTTGCCATTGGTATGCATGAGGCTGGGGTACTTATAGGTGAGGTCGCTGCTGAGTTCGGAGTCACTGTGGCCACAATTTACCGTCTCATTGGAAAGTATAGAACCACTGAATCTACAGCCGACCGACTGCGTTCAGGTTGACCAAGAGTTGAGAACCCTGCACAAGACCGACACACCAGGACGTCTCACTGGCGGGATCGTTTCCTTCCGGCGACGAGGACAGAAGCAATTCTTACTGGTAAAACTAACAATAGAATTAGTGCACAAACTGTTCGCAACAGACTCGCTGAAATCGGCATCCGAAGTAAGCGTCCATACCACGAAGCAACCCCCTACCCAACGTCATCGTACCGTCAGAATGGAATGGGTACGTCAGCGTCTTTGCTGGACTCAGCAGCGTTGGAGCACAGTTCTTTTTAGTGATGAATCACGATTTTGTCTACGGTGCGCTGATGGTAGGGCAAGAGTGTATCGCCGACGAGAAGAACGGTTTTCTGATAATTGCGTGCGGGAATGCGACCGTTTCGGTGGGGGTAGTGTAATGGTTTGGGCAGGAAGTTCCTTGCACCATCGGACGCAGTTGATCTTCATCGATGGTAATCTGAATGGACAGCCATGTAGGGACGAAATTCTTAACGCAGTTGTTGTCCCATTGTTCAAAGCTAACGTCGGATTGCACTTATTCCAGCAAGACAATGCCCGATGTCACGTGGTGCGCATCTGTCGTGACTTTCTTGAGGAGCAGAGCATCAAACTTCTTCCCTGGCCCCACTTTCGCTAGATTTGTCGCAATCGAGCATCTTTGGGATCAATTGGACCGTCGGATACGACGTCATGATCTTCATACGTTAGGCGATTTACATAATGTTCTAATGCAGGAGTGGAACGCAGTACCACAGGGGGACATCCAGAAACATATCAGGTCCATGCGCCGTCGATGTCTTGTCGTCCTATAGGCAAATAATGGACAAACACGCCATTGACTGCATCTGTGAACTTTTCATTTCACCCCATATCTGAATTGCGACGTCCTGACGTGACGCTAGCAACAGTAAGAACATGAAATTATGCAAATTCATACAGCTAGACTTGAAATATAAATTTACAATAATTTGTTTGGGATTAAAGTCGATAATACTAAAAAAGTGGTCCCCAAAGTTTATTATACTTTCTTTTTTGTCTTAGTATATTATAAGGATGTTAACCATTGTGTGGAAGTATATGGACTTAAACACCAGTAAATAGACAAATAAATAAATAAATTATAAGGATGTGTATATATGTATGTATGTGCATGTGTGCATGCATGTGTGTGCGTGAAAGGTTGTGTGTGTGTTTGTGTGTGCGTATGTGTGTGTGTGCATACACACACATGCTTGAGCGCACGCGCGCACGTCTGCATGCGTACACGTGTATGTATGCATGTTGGTGTGTATATGTATACCTGTTGTTGGTCACAATTTAGACAACCCTCTAAGTAATAAGTATACCTGCTGTAACATCTATAAAACAAGTGTATGCTTTATGTTAGCAGAAGCTACTGATCGCAATTCAGATTTATTTATTTATTTATTTATTTATTTATTTATTTATTTATTTATTTATTTATTTATTTATTTATTTATTAGTGTTTAAGGTCACATACTTATGCACAATGGCTAATCGTGACCGGGACAGTTTTACGGGTGGAGGAAGCCGGAGCACCCGGAGAGAACCACCGAGCAACGACGAGCAGCCGTCAGCTCTCCAATATCGCAACTCTGAACTCTGCACCACAGCAAAGGCAGTGCTAGATTGGCCGAAGACACGCGCACCGCCGACGCGCAGCACGCCCCAGCACACAGCGCCATCGCGCCCCCACGCAGGCAACCGGGGCGAAGTGTCCCGCCCAAGGACACAACGCGGCCGCCGCAGGCGGGACCCGAACCGAGAACCCCCGGCCCGCAGCCCGCACCTCCACCAACCGAGCCACCGCGCCCCCTCGCAATTCAGATAACCCTCCAAGTAATAAGTATACTTGCTGTGACATCTATAACTCAAGTGTATGGTTTAAGTTAGCTGAAACGCTACTAGTGCGCATTAGGACCCCTGCCAAATTGGTTAACATGCAGGCCTGTTCCCGAACCAGGAAAGTTCGGGCATTTCTTTGTGTGGCACCCCAAAAGGGGCCGTTGGTTGTGAAAACTGTTTGGTTGCTTGACTGCTGCAGCAGAAATGTGCTCTTCCCTTCTAAGAATTGCCTGGAGCAGACTATACTTGCCTACGATGGCCTCGGAACGGAAACATAAACCTAGTGGTAGACTGTACTTGCCTGAAGACCCTACCCCAGTACCCTCGGGGAGAGGTGGCACCTTTGTCGAGAGGACCCCCCTCTCACACTAGTCATCACCCGAGGGAAGATAACATCAGCTAGAACATCAAGAAAAACGTCAAAGCCTTCTCCATCAGACGTTCCTCCTCTGTTGACTCCGGCCATTGCCGTGATCTGCAGTAAACATCAATCCAAGACGTCAAAGAATGTTCGAAAGGGGCTTTCCATAAACCGTCCTTGCGCGCTTTGGCTCGCGAAACCCGTCTTCTCCTTCTTACCAAATCTCTGCCATTATTCTCCATTCGTCTGTCAGCTTTATCACTGATCGGGTTGTATCTATGTATGTAATTTAATTTTTTTAAGTCCGGCACTATTTATTTATTTATTTATTTATTTATTTATTTATTTATTTATTTATTTATTTGTGTTTAAGGTCACATTTTTCTGACAATGACTAATCATGACCACGACAGATTTACGGGTGGAGGAAGACGGAGTACGCGGAGAGAACCACCGAGAAACGGCGAGCAAGTGTCAGCTCCCCAAAATACTAACTTTACACAAGCAGGGTTAGCATTGGTTGAAGACTGGAGCACCATCGACGTACAGTACGCATTAGTACACAGCGCCACCGTGCCCCCACGTAGGCAATGGGGGTGAAGTGTCCTGTCCCAGGACACAACCCGGTTGCCGCAGATGGGATTTGAACCTCTCGGCTTGCAGTCTGCAAATAATGGTTAGATATAGATAGATAGATACTTTATTTTGCAATATTTGTAAAAAAACAGATTATAAAGAATTATTTATGAACTTGTAAACACAATGATAACAATAAAAAAAATGTACATTCGTATTATTAAGTACTGTAATTATAAAAATACAAATATTGCAGGGTGATCATATAGCCAGATTGGCTGTCTTCCTATGGTCACTCAGATCTGCATGCAGATTGCTTAGTCTGTTGCTATAAATTATTAACTGAAGAGCACTTTGTGTACATATCAACATATAACTGTTCTAACGTACTTGGATACGAGCTACTGACAAGAGATACATAGATGCCCAGTCCTCTTGGTATAAGATTATGCTCGAGAAATGTACTCGCCATAAGTTTGTAGAATCTCACAAAATCATGGATACTACAATATGATTATATAATCACATAATAGTGGACTAGTCGATGCGAATCTAGACTAGAGGGCAAATTAGATTATTACCAAGCAAATAATTATAGTATTGTTCATTTGCGTTTTTATCATTCTAGCATATGTAACTATATCATGACAAAGTTTCCCAATAGTCTATTATAATGTTTTTCGCATAAGAAACTTGCAACCTTACACTTTGCACTGCTCCTGTTTTGCAACTGGAGCAGAATTAATCTAATTTTGAAGATTTACATTAGTCGGAGTCTTTGGTGACTTTCCTGGAGTTATTGAAACGACAGGATCGTAATCATAAGAAAAATATATAAACATAATAAAAAATCCTGCGAAAAGAACCCCATAAGTTTGAATATAAATGACTTGTTGTCGGGCGTGATTAAAACATGATGCACTCCATCATGCGACGCTAATATTGTGGTCTTCAAAAGCATACACAAACTCAAGTAAATGCTTTTGTAAGTTTTTTAGTGGACACAGGGACATCAATGAAAATTGGGAAAGGGGCATTTTTGTATTTATGCCCTTGACCTCTGAATAAAACTTCGCCTCAGTACATCTATGATCAATGCGAAGGCGGGCAGAGGAAGGAATCCAGGGATCCGGTGATTCATGGCGCCCTGTTCTGGTCCAGGACCAGCAATGCAAGTTGCACTTTACATTATAATAAAAGGCACGAATAATACAAGGACGAAATTTGCAAATCCCTCTGGGGCGCTTTATTTGTTTGCTATATAATGCGGTTCAATTCCATCAAGGATTCGAGGTTTCGGCGAGTTTTATCGGTCAAATACAGAATCTTTTTCGGGATGTTTTCCGAATTCGATCTGCAGAAGTCGTTGATTTCCGCAACGTCCCAGGTTACACTCCAAATTGGTTGCGTTAAAAGTCATACCAAATCATCTGGGCTGAGAGAATATGAAGCTAATCGGCTTCATATTCATTCAACCCAATTCATTTTAGTTGTTTTTTAACCCAACAGATTTTAGAGTGTATCATCGTTCAGTCATTTCCTCTCGCCACTTCGCGAGAGTGTGCACTATATTCAATACAATGAACTAGAAAAAGGATTAAGAAATTCCATGCCAATTCGTTACGAATTTAAGATTCTTTTTATCATATGATATGCAGCTAACGTAAGGACTCAAGCTGACCAGCGCTGTTCACACAAAATCGCCATCCAAATTTTAGATCAACAAGATCTGTCAAACAAGGCTAAGTTTGTTAAATTTCTTCTTGCATTATGGGAAAACTTTACAGGCTAAAATTTACATATTTCGATATCATGGTTAAAGCACACTACATGTATATGAAACCTTAACGGTGCTTCATTTACCTAGCACGAGTGGTGGACGACATTTACAAAAAACATGTTTCGGAGCAAACATTTAAGATTTTTTAGATTTTTTTGCGCCTGCCAACTTCTACACTTGTGAGTCCTGTCATTGAGCTAACAGGTTGAGGTGACTCATAATGAACTTTATTGTATTCACTTGAGAACCTTCGAATAATTCTGGTACTCGTGGTTCCTGTGTGGCTCACCTGCTTCCCTGCCCCACCCTCTTGATGTGTTGAGCCGACTCGTTTTTTTTATTTTTTATAATGTAACCGTATAACACCGTTCATTGCATTCTTTAAAAAAATTGACTCTATCCGAAATTATATCAAAGAATCTTTTATAAATTGATCTTATAAATTAACGGTTTGGGATGGCGTGGTCATCCAATTTTTTGCTCTATTGTTGTCGTTTCCTTCTGTGAATTGAATTAATATCTTTAGTAATTTTATCGCCGGTTATTTGCAATTACTTATTTCCGTCTTCTTCATAACAGTGGCCATTTATAGTTGAAGAGAAATTAGCTGCTTGGGCTAATAAAATTGCAATTTGTGTTTATTGAAAATAGTCGCCATTTTTTCGGTTTTAATAAACAATTAATGTCATAAAGTCCATACTTATCGACCAAAACTCCTTAAATCGAACAAATTTAATCAAATATGCCTATCTTCATTTCGTGTTTAATTAACTGGATCCCACGGGAAAGAAATTTTTTTTAATGGACAGAAAAACGTTGTTGACTCGAAGGTGCCAATAATTCCTATTAAGGGGACGCCCAACCCAACTTTGGTCCAATTCCAAGTAATTTTCTCTAAAGTCCAAAAAGGGCCAGAAAGGAATAACCCCAATAAATTCTATATCATTTTTTTGGAATGAAACATAGACCATGTGGAAACTAATATTT